>OZ005735.1:204685137-205885137 GCA_963930755.1 Eudasyphora cyanicolor
AGACGATAAGACGATAAGACGATAAGACGATAAAGTACGATAGAGACGATAGAGGGGGGGGACGATAAACGATAAGACGATTAAGACGATAAGACGATAAGACGATAAGACGATAAGACGATAAGACGATAAGACGATAAGACGATAAGACGATAAGACGATAAGACGATAAGACGATAAGACGATAAGACGATAAAAGACGATAAGACGATAAGACGATAAGACGATAAGACGATAAGACGATAAGACGATAAGACGATAAGACGATAAGACGATAAGACGATAAGACGATAAGACGATAAGACGATAAGACGATAAGACGATAAGACGATAAGACGATAAGACGATAAGACGATAAGACGATAAGACGATAAGACGATAAGACGATAAGACGATAAGACGATAAGACGATAAGACGATAAGACGATAAGACGATAAGACGATAAGACGATAAGACGATAAGACGATAAGACGATAAGACGATAAGACGATAAGACGATAAGACGATAAGACGATAAGACGATAAGACGATAAGACGATAAGACGATAAGACGATAAGACGATAAGACGATAAGACGATAAGACGATAAGACGATAAGACGATAAGACGATAAGACGATAAGACGATAAGACGATAAGACGATAAGACGATAAGACGATAAGACGATAAGACGATAAGACGATAAGACGATAAGACTGATAAGACGATAAGACGATAAGACGATAAGACGATAAGACGATAAGACGATAAGACGATAAGACGATAAGACGATAAGACGATAAGACGATAAGACGATAAGACGATAAGACGATAAGACGATAAGACGATAAGACGATAAGACGATAAGACGATAAGACGATAAGACGATAAGACGATAAGACGATAAGACGATAAGACGATAAGACGATAAGACGATAAGACGATAAGACGATAAGACGATAAGACGATAAGACGATAAGACGATAAGACGATAAGACGATAAGACGATAAGACGATAAGACGATAAGACGATAAGACGATAAGACGATAAGACGATAAGACGATAAGACGATAAGACGATAAGACGATAAGACGATAAGACGATAAGACGATAAGACGATAAGACGATAAGACGATAAGACGATAAGACGATAAGACGATAAGACGATAAGACGATAAGACGATAAGACGATAAGACGATAAGACGATAAGACGATAAGACGATAAGACGATAAGACGATAAGACCGATAAGACGATAAGACGATAAGACGATAAGACGATAAGACGATAAGACGATAAACGATAAGACGATAAGACGATAAGACGATAAGACGATAAGACGATAAGACGATAAGACGATAAGACGATAAGACGATAAGACGATAGAAGACATAAGACATAAGACATAAGACATAAGACATAAGACATAAGACATAAGACATAAGACATAAGACATAAGACATAAGACATAAGACATAAGACATAAGACATAAGACATAAGACATAAGACATAAGACATAAGACATAAGACATAAGACATAAGACATAAGACATAAGACATAAGACATAAGACATAAGACATAAGACATAAGACAAAGACATAAGACATAAGACATAAGACATAAGACATAAGACATAAGACATAAGACATAAGACATAAGACATAAGACATAAGACATAAGACATAAGACATAAGACATAAGACATAAGACATAAGACATAAGACATAAGACATAAACATAAGACATAAGACATAAGACATAAGACATAAGACATAAGACATAAGACATAAGACATAAGACATAAGACATAAGACATAAGACATAAGACATAAGACATAAGACATAAGACATAAGACATAAGACATAAGACATAAGACATAAGACATAAGACATAAGACATAAGACATAAGACATAAGACATAAGACATAAGACATAAGACATAAGACATAAGACATAAGACATAAGACATAAGACATAAGACATAAGACATAAGACATAAGACATAAGACATAAGACATAAGACATAAGACATAAGACATAAGACATAAGACATAAGACATAAGACATAAGACATAAGACATAAGACATAAGACATAAGACATAAGACATAAGACATAAGACATAAGACATAAGACAACAGACATAAGACATAAGACATAAGACATAAGACATAAGACGATAAGACGATAAGACGATAAGACGATAAGACGATAAGACGATAAGACGATAAGACGATAAGACGATAAGACGATAAGACGATAAGACGATAAGACGATAAGACGATAAGACGATAAGACGATAAGACGATAAGACGATAAGACGATAAGACGATAAGACGATAAGACGATAAGACGATAAGACGATAAGACGATAAGACGATAAGACGATAAGACGATAAGACGATAAGACGATAAGACGATAAGACGATAAGACGATAAAGACGATAAGACAAAATAAGACGATAAGATAAGACGATAAGACGATAAGACGATAAGACGATAAGACGATAAGACGATAAGACGATAAGACGATAAGACGATAAGACGATAAGACGATAAGACGATAAGACGATAAGACGATAAGACGATAAGACGATAAGACGATAAGACGATAAGACGATAAGACGATAAGACGATAAGACGATAAGACGATAAGACGATAAGACGATAAGACGATAAGACGATAAGACGATAAGACGATAAGACGATAAGACGATAAGACGATAAGACGATAAGACGATAAGACGATAAGACGATAAGACGATAAGACGATAAGACGATAAGACGATAAGACGATAAGACGATAAGACGATAAGACGATAAGACGATAAGACGATAAGACGATAAGACGATAAGACGATAAGACGATAAGACGATAAGACGATAAGACGATAAGACGATAAGACGATAAGACGATAAGACGATAAGACGATAAGACGATAAGACGATAAGACGATAAGACGTAGACATAAGACGATAAGACGATAAGACGATAAGACGATAAGACGATAAGACGATAAGACGATAAGACGATAAGACGATAAGACGATAAGACGATAAGACGATAAGACGATAAGACGATAAGACGATAAGACGATAAGACGATAAGACGATAAGACGATAAGACGATAAGACGATAAGACGATAAGACGATAAGACGATAAGACATAAGACATAAGACATAAGACATAAGACATAAGACATAAGACATAAGTAAGACACTAAACATAAACATAAGACATAAGACATAAGACATAAGACGTAAGACATAAGACATAAGACATAAGACATAAGACATAAGACATAAGACTACACCTAAGACATAAGACATAAGACATAAGACATAAGACATAAGACATAAGACATAAGACATAAGACATAAGACATAAGACATAAGACATAAGACATAAGACATAAGACATAAGACATAAGACATAAGACATAAGACATAAGACATAAGACATAAGACATAAGACATAAGACATAAGACATAAGACATAAGACATAAGACATAAGACATAAGACATAAGACATAAGACATAAGACATAAGACATAAGACATAAGACATAAGACATAAGACATAAGACATAAGACATAAGACATAAGACATAAGACATAAGACATAAGACATAAGACATAAGACATAAGACATAAGACATAAGACATAAGACATAAGACATAAGACATAAGACATAAGACATAAGACATAAGACATAAGACATAAGACATAAGACATAAGACATAAGACATAAGACATAAGACATAAGACATAAGACATAAGACATAAGACATAAGACATAAGACATAAGACATAAGACATAAGACATAAGACATAAGACATAAGACATAAGACATAAGACATAAGACATAAGACGATAAGACGATAAGACGATAAGACGATAAGACGATAAGACGATAAGACGATAAGACGATAAGACGATAAGACGATAAGACGATAAGACGATAAGAATAAGACGATAAGACGATAAGACGATAAGACGATAAGACGATAAGACGATAAGACGATAAGACGATAAGACGATAAGACGATAAGACGATAAGACGATAAGACGATAAGACGATAAGACGATAAGACGATAAGACGATAAGACGATAAGACGATAAGACGATAAGACGATAAGACGATAAGACGATAAGACGATAAGACGATAAGACGATAAGACGATAAGACGATAAGACGATAAGACGATAAGACGATAAGACGATAAGACGATAAGACGATAAGACGATAAGACGATAAGACGATAAGACGATAAGACGATAAGACGATAAGACGATAAGACGATAAGACGATAAGACGATAAGACGATAAGACGATAAGACGATAAGACGATAAGACGATAAGACGATAAGACGATAAGACGATAAGACGATAAGACGATAAGACGATAAGACGATAAGACGATAAGACGATAAGACGATAAGACGATAAGACGACGATAAGACGATAAGACGATAAGACGATAAGACGATAAGACGATAAGACGATAAGACGATAAGACGATAAGACGATAAGACGATAAGACGATAAGACGATAAGACGATAAGACGATAAGACGATAAGACGATAAGACGATAAGACGATAAGACGATAAGACGATAAGACGATAAGACGATAAGACGATAAGACGATAAGACGATAAGACGATAAGACGATAAGACGATAAGACGATAAGACGATAAGACGATAAGACGATAAGACGATAAGACGATAAGACGATAAGACGATAAGACGATAAGACGATAAGACGATAAGACGATAAGACGATAAGACGATAAGACGATAAGACGATAAGACGATAAGACGATAAGACGATAAGACGATAAGACGATAAGACGATAAGACGATAAGACGATAAGACGATAAGACGATAAGACGATAAGACGATAAGACGATAAGACGATAAGACGATAAGACGATAAGACGATAAGACGATAAGACGATAAGACGATAAGACGATAAGACGATAAGACGATAAGACGATAAGACGATAAGACGATAAGACGATAAGACGATAAGACGATAAGACGATAAGACGATAAGACGATAAGACGATAAGACGATAAGACGATAAGACGATAAGACGATAAGACGATAAGACGATAAGACGATAAGACGATAAGACGATAAGACGATAAGACGATAAGACATAAGACATAAGACATAAGACATAAGACATAAGACATAAGACATAAGACATAAGACATAAGACATAAGACATAAGACATAAGACATAAGACATAAGACATAAGACATAAGACATAAGACATAAGACATAAGACATAAGACATAAGACATAAGACATAAGAAAACATAAGACATAAGACATAAGACATAAGACATAAGACATAAGACATAAGACATAAGACATAAGACATAAGACATAAGACATAAGACATAAGACATAAGACATAAGACATAAGACATAAGACATAAGACATAAGACATAAGACATAAGACATAAGACATAAGACATAAGACATAAGACATAAGACATAAGACATAAGACATAAGACATAAGACATAAGACATAAGACATAAGACATAAGACATAAGACATAAGACATAAGACATAAGACATAAGACATAAGACATAAGACATAAGACATAAGACATAAGACATAAGACATAAGACATAAGACATAAGACATAAGACATAAGACATAAGACATAAGACATAAGACATAAGACATAAGACATAAGACATAAGACATAAGACATAAGACATAAGACATAAGACATAAGACATAAGACATAAGACATAAGACATAAGACATAAGACATAAGACATAAGACATAAGACATAAGACATAAGACATAAGACCTAAGACATAAGACATAAGACATAAGACATAAGACATAAGACATAAGACATAAGACATAAGACATAAGACATAAGACATAAGACATAAGACATAAGACATAAGACATAAGACATAAGACATAAGACATAAGACATAAGACATAAGACATAAGACATAAGACATAAGACATAAGACATAAGACATAAGACATAAGACATAAGACATAAGACATAAGACATAAGACATAAGACATAAGACATAAGACATAAGACATAAGACATAAGACATAAGACATAAGACATAAGACATAAGACATAAGACATAAGACATAAGACATAAGACATAAGACATAAGACATAAGACATAAGACATAAGACATAAGACATAAGACATAAGACATAAGACATAAGACATAAGACATAAGACATAAGACATAAGACATAAGACATAAGACATAAGACATAAGACATAAGACATAAGACATAAGACATAAGACATAAGACATAAGACATAAGACATAAGACATAAGACATAAGACATAAGACATAAGACATAAGACATAAGACATAAGACATAAGACATAAGACATAAGACATAAGACATAAGACATAAGACATAAGACATAAGACATAAGACATAAGACATAAGACATAAGACATAAGACATAAGACATAAGACATAAGACATAAGACATAAGACATAAGACATAAGACATAAGACATAAGACATAAGACATAAGACATAAGACATAAGACATAAGACATAAGACATAAGACATAAGACATAAGACATAAGACATAAGACATAAGACATAAGACATAAGACATAAGACATAAGACATAAGACATAAGACATAAGACATAAGACATAAGACATAAGACATAAGACATAAGACATAAGACATAAGACATAAGACATAAGACATAAGACATAAGACATAAGACATAAGACATAAGACATAAGACATAAGACATAAGACATAAGACATAAGACATAAGACATAAGACATAAGACATAAGACATAAGACATAAGACATAAGACATAAGACATAAGACATAAGACATAAGACATAAGACATAAGACATAAGACATAAGACATAAGACATAAGACATAAGACATAAGACATAAGACATAAGACATAAGACATAAGACATAAGACATAAGACATAAGACATAAGACATAAGACATAAGACATAAGACATAAGACATAAGACATAAGACATAAGACATAAGACATAAGACATAAGACATAAGACATAAGACATAAGACATAAGACATAAGACATAAGACATAAGACATAAGACATAAGACATAAGACATAAGACATAAGACATAAGACATAAGACATAAGACATAAGACATAAGACATAAGACATAAGACATAAGACATAAGACATAAGACATAAGACATAAGACATAAGACATAAGACATAAGACATAAGACATAAGACATAAGACATAAGACATAAGACATAAGACATAAGACATAAGACATAAGACATAAGACATAAGACATAAGACATAAGACATAAGACATAAGACATAAGACATAAGACATAAGACATAAGACATAAGACATAAGACATAAGACATAAGACATAAGACATAAGACATAAGACATAAGACATAAGACATAAGACATAAGACATAAGACATAAGACATAAGACATAAGACATAAGACATAAGACATAAGACATAAGACATAAGACATAAGACATAAGACATAAGACATAAGACATAAGACATAAGACATAAGACATAAGACATAAGACATAAGACATAAGACATAAGACATAAGACATAAGACATAAGACATAAGACATAAGACATAAGACATAAGACATAAGACATAAGACATAAGACATAAGACATAAGACATAAGACATAAGACATAAGACATAAGACATAAGACATAAGACATAAGACATAAGACATAAGACATAAGACATAAGACATAAGACATAAGACATAAGACATAAGACATAAGACATAAGACATAAGACATAAGACATAAGACATAAGACATAAGACATAAGACATAAGACATAAGACATAAGACATAAGACATAAGACATAAGACATAAGACATAAGACATAAGACATAAGACATAAGACATAAGACATAAGACATAAGACATAAGACATAAGACATAAGACATAAGACATAAGACATAAGACATAAGACATAAGACATAAGACATAAGACATAAGACATAAGACATAAGACATAAGACATAAGACATAAGACATAAGACATAAGACATAAGACATAAGACATAAGACATAAGACATAAGACATAAGACATAAGACATAAGACATAAGACATAAGACATAAGACATAAGACATAAGACATAAGACATAAGACATAAGACATAAGACATAAGACATAAGACATAAGACATAAGACATAAGACATAAGACATAAGACATAAGACATAAGACATAAGACATAAGACATAAGACATAAGACATAAGACATAAGACATAAGACATAAGACATAAGACATAAGACATAAGACATAAGACATAAGACATAAGACATAAGACATAAGACATAAGACATAAGACATAAGACATAAGACATAAGACATAAGACATAAGACATAAGACATAAGACATAAGACATAAGACATAAGACATAAGACATAAGACATAAGACATAAGACATAAGACATAAGACATAAGACATAAGACATAAGACATAAGACATAAGACATAAGACATAAGACATAAGACATAAGACATAAGACATAAGACATAAGACATAAGACATAAGACATAAGACATAAGACATAAGACATAAGACATAAGACATAAGACATAAGACATAAGACATAAGACATAAGACATAAGACATAAGACATAAGACATAAGACATAAGACATAAGACATAAGACATAAGACATAAGACATAAGACATAAGACATAAGACATAAGACATAAGACATAAGACATAAGACATAAGACATAAGACATAAGACATAAGACATAAGACATAAGACATAAGACATAAGACATAAGACATAAGACATAAGACATAAGACATAAGACATAAGACATAAGACATAAGACATAAGACATAAGACATAAGACATAAGACATAAGACATAAGACATAAGACATAAGACATAAGACATAAGACATAAGACATAAGACATAAGACATAAGACATAAGACATAAGACATAAGACATAAGACATAAGACATAAGACATAAGACATAAGACATAAGACATAAGACATAAGACATAAGACATAAGACATAAGACATAAGACATAAGACATAAGACATAAGACATAAGACATAAGACATAAGACATAAGACATAAGACATAAGACATAAGACATAAGACATAAGACATAAGACATAAGACATAAGACATAAGACATAAGACATAAGACATAAGACATAAGACATAAGACATAAGACATAAGACATAAGACATAAGACATAAGACATAAGACATAAGACATAAGACATAAGACATAAGACATAAGACATAAGACATAAGACATAAGACATAAGACATAAGACATAAGACATAAGACATAAGACATAAGACATAAGACATAAGACATAAGACATAAGACATAAGACATAAGACATAAGACATAAGACATAAGACATAAGACATAAGACATAAGACATAAGACATAAGACATAAGACATAAGACATAAGACATAAGACATAAGACATAAGACATAAGACATAAGACATAAGACATAAGACATAAGACATAAGACATAAGACATAAGACATAAGACATAAGACATAAGACATAAGACATAAGACATAAGACATAAGACATAAGACATAAGACATAAGACATAAGACATAAGACATAAGACATAAGACATAAGACATAAGACATAAGACATAAGACATAAGACATAAGACATAAGACATAAGACATAAGACATAAGACATAAGACATAAGACATAAGACATAAGACATAAGACATAAGACATAAGACATAAGACATAAGACATAAGACATAAGACATAAGACATAAGACATAAGACATAAGACATAAGACATAAGACATAAGACATAAGACATAAGACATAAGACATAAGACATAAGACATAAGACATAAGACATAAGACATAAGACATAAGACATAAGACATAAGACATAAGACATAAGACATAAGACATAAGACATAAGACATAAGACATAAGACATAAGACATAAGACATAAGACATAAGACATAAGACATAAGACATAAGACATAAGACATAAGACATAAGACATAAGACATAAGACATAAGACATAAGACATAAGACATAAGACATAAGACATAAGACATAAGACATAAGACATAAGACATAAGACATAAGACATAAGACATAAGACATAAGACATAAGACATAAGACATAAGACATAAGACATAAGACATAAGACATAAGACATAAGACATAAGACATAAGACATAAGACATGTTTTTTAAGGATTTTTAAGATGGCCTTCAATCTGGGGTCAATGACCTTAATCCGAGGGCAATGACCTTTAATCCGGGGTAAATGACCTAATACGACAATTACCTTTAATCCGGGGTCAGTGACCTTAATCGAGGTCAATGACCTTAATCCGGGTTCAATGACCGTAATCTGGGGTCAATGTCCTTAATCCGAGGTCAATGACCTAAATCCCAAATCAATGATCTTTAATCCGGGGCCAATGACCGAATCCGACAATTACCTTTAATCCGGGATCAATGACCTTAATTCGAGTACAATGACTTTCATCCGAGGTCAATGGCCTTAAGCCGGTGTAAATGACCTTTAATCCGAGGCCAATGACCTTAATCCAGGGGTCAATGACCTTATTCCGGCGTAAATGACCCTTAATTCGAGGCCAATGACCTTTAATCTGGGGTCAATGATCTTAATCGGAGGTCAGTGACCTTTAATCTGGTCAGTGACTTTAATCCGAGGTCTATGACTGTAATCAGGGGTCAATGACCTTTAATCGGGGGTCAATGACCTTAATCCAGGGTCAATTACCTTTAATATGGGGTCAATGACCTTAATTCGAGGTCAATGACCTTAATCCGAGGTCAATGATCTTAATCCGAGGTCAATGACCTAATCCAACAATTACCTTTAATCCGGGGTCAATGACATTAATACGTGATCAATGACCTTCAATGAGGTTAATGACCTTAATCCGGGGTTAATGAGCTTAATCCGAGATCAAAGACCTTCAATGACCATTAATCCGGGGTCAATGACCTTAATCCGAGGTCAATGACCTTAATCCGAGGTCAATGACCTTAAGCCGAGGTCAATGAACTTAATCCGGGGTGAATGACTTTAATCTGAGGGCAATTAGCTAATCCGAGGTCAATTACCTTTAATCCGGGGTCAGTGACCTTAAGCCGAGGTCAATGGCCTTTAATCCTTAGTCAATGACCTTAATCCGGTATCAATGACCCCAATCCGGTATCAATGACCTTAAGCCGAGGTCAAGGTGCCTAGACACGTTCAGATTGTATTGATATGTTCATAAAAGTTGTTGAGATTTACCGTGGCTACAATTTTGCCAAATATTGTTAGTGAACAATTAGAATATCCTGTAAGTTATCCTAAAAAAAGTGAGTAGAGAATTGTTTTCCTTCACTTTTTCAAAAGACGTGCAAGAACATCTTTTTTTTTGCATAAAATGTAAAAAAGCTTTTTACATGAAAAAAGTGAGAAAACAATTGTTTTCCTTCACTTTTCAGCATATATTTTGCTGCATTATTTGCAAATATAGTTAGGGGGTATCACCAAGTCTGAATGAGCTGTTCGATAAAAACTGAACACACCTTTTTCGAGGTACCCATTGATTTTCAGAATTTTTGTGGATGGCTGGCTCGATGCTGGAAGAAAATCACTACTCTTAGTTCCCTTCACTTTCTTCTCTCTTCTATTCTATTAAAAAATGAATTATGTAATCGGCCACCCGAGATCCCTCTCTAGCTAAGCTACCCGTAGACTTTGCCGGACGACGTTTTCGTTACAAATTTGGCATTTTCTAAGGGAAACGCCAGAATGAAAGATAAATTGTTTGCCGCTCGTTACCATAATACGTATGTATTTACTGCAAAAGTAATCTAAAATACCGATTTTTAATACACTGACATTATATGCGTAGAAGTTATTTAGAAATTAAGAGTATAGATAAATCCTGAGCTGTTCGTTTTTGGTACAAACAGGTCCTTTTGTGGTAGGTACGAAGTAAAATTAGTGTTCATTAAGTAGTTGTTCTCAAATGGGCTTATTTATTTAAATATGTAATTTTTATGATGATTTCTGCAACAATTTGCAATTTGAATGAAGTGATGTGCGTTTGAACTTTCAATCTGACATTCCTTACTCATACGTTTTTGAATTTTTCAAATTTATAACAGAAAATGTGTGTTTTGTGGTCTTAACTGTATTGTTAAAGAAGAAATAACATAGCTATGTTATGTACTTACCCAATTAATGTTATTTGCAGACAAAACTTGTCGAATGTTAGATATTTGAGCGGGTTTTTCAAGTCAACCTACCGCAATTGAATACTTTCGCTCTCAACATTCCAGTGGTAACAGTTCGCTCTCGCCATTATTCTCCACAGACACTTCCAGTACTGCAGACTGAGTTCGCTTCCCATTTTACGAGTAGTCACAACATAAATCAGAGACCATTCATTCTTCAGCATTGGTGGAGCTCGCGCAATGCTTTGGTGTAGGTGCCGGGAGCGTACAACACATAGTGTGGAGTGTCTAAGCAACATGAATGGGTTTAACAGTCATAATATTGGCGGCAATTTTTATTATGTTTACCCTCCATTCCAGTGGAGTGTCTGGCCACTGCTGT
Organism: Eudasyphora cyanicolor; assembly: GCA_963930755.1. Taxonomy (NCBI): domain Eukaryota; kingdom Metazoa; phylum Arthropoda; class Insecta; order Diptera; family Muscidae; genus Eudasyphora; species Eudasyphora cyanicolor. The sequence continues at coordinate 204,697,805 of OZ005735.1, forward strand.
AACTGGAGAATAAACAAACGCTTAATTAATATTAGTTTTACAATCGTGTTAATTATTTATAGGGTTTAAAATGATCTATCAAAAACCAAACAACAGAAATATGGAATAGTAATATTAAATAAATGCAATACAAAACAAGTAAAGGGTATTTTGGTATTCAAAGAAAAATGCCAATTTTTGAGATAAATGATAAGATGTTTATTTCATAACAAAGAGGAAGGAGTGCCGTTAATAATGAAAAACAACATCAGCCAAATGGCCACCACGACCATGCTTACAGGACCATATCCTTTTCATGAAATTTTCCATAACCAAATCGCAAAGTGGCTGCCCTACATATGTCCTCGATAGCCTCACGAATTCTATCTTTGAGGTCTTGAATCGACGCTGGGCTGTTGGCGTATACCTTATCTTTCACGTGGTCCCAAAGGAAGAAGTCGCAAGGTGTTAAATCACAAGATCTCGGTGGCCAATTGTGATCACCTCTTCGAGAGATAACACGGTCCGGAAACTTTTCCCGTAACAGAGCAATGGTTTCGTTGCCAGATCAATACCATCCAACTCCGACCATAACAAATCATTAATCATCTCTCGATAGCGCATTCCATTCACCGTAACTGTTGATCCAACCTCATTTTCGAAAAAAGTAAGGTCCAATGACCCCGCCGGACCATAAACCGCACCAAACAGTAACACGTTGAGGATGGATAGGCTTCTCAACAATAACTCTTGGGTATTATATTCACCCTATAGAGGTCGCTCCAAAATAGACTTTTTTAGGCTATAAATACCAAATTTCGACGAGAATTAATAACAGAAACCGTTTTTTAAATTAGTTTATATTTTGTTCACCTACAGATGTCTCTCACAAAAAGGCTTTCTTAAGCCATAAACACCACATTTTCTAAGCAATTTAGCTGAAACTTTGCAGTTTGTATTCTATTTTGGCAAGAATTCATATGAATAAAATTTATGCAAGTCAGTTTATATTTTGTAGTAGAGGAACCGTCAAATATGCAAATTTAAGCTATAAGTACCACATTTTTCTAATGAAGAGTTTAGCTAAAGAATTTGAGGCCTAAAATTTGGCTAAAACAGCAGCGTTCGTTTGTAATAATTAACAAAAAGGATGGTTCCAAGATTTGCTACATATCCAAAAATGTTTCCAGTAAAAAATTGAATTCAATCCATGGTGGAGGGTATATAAGATTCGGCATGGCCGAACTTACCGCTTATTTTAGAAATTAAAAAATATTCCTTTTTAAATTCCAAGTTTTCCATTTGAAATTAAAAAAATGTAACAAAATGAATACTGTATATTAGTTGGGGTAGTATTTAAATGATATATGTATTGTCATCAGAAACGAGAAAGGGCATATCTTCGTATTTGAAAATTTTACAGGAGAAGGAAAAAAATAAACAAAATGGAAAAAGTTGTCGTTAGAAAAACGGGGTTTTCAGGATAATATCTAAAAAACAACGATACTTCCATTTTAAACAATGCTAAGTGCAAAAAGGTAGTTTTTCAGGAGAGGCCATTAATGTTTGATGCATTTTTTTAATTTGTATGGAACTCCTTTATAATGCAAATCGAATGACCTGTACTGTTTTGTGAATAAATTTTAATTGGGTTGGCGGATAAACAACAGACAGAATATAATTTGGAATATTTAGAAATTAAAAATGCAACCTCCCTAAAAACATGCTAAGTCGACTTTGCATGTTTTAGAATGGAGGCATCGATAATGATCCATATATAAATTCACACAAACGTTACACAGTACAACACATGATTTTGGGACTCAATTCTGAGAATTGGACGTGAAAGTAGCCCCAAAAATAAAAACTTCTGCATCATACGTTTAATCAAGTTGGCCCAATTAATAATTTAATGGTCATATGATATTTTTTGCTAAAGGTGGATTTTTGCACTTTTTCTATATTTTCTATATTTTTCTACCGAATATATCTTTTGTGTCTGAAGCAATGTTCTAGATATGGAATAGGAGAAAAAAATGCAGAACAAACCTAACCGAAAAAAATCCATCCAGTGTCTTAAAAATCGCAAAAATTTGGTACATATACTTCGTCTATCTGCAGGTATGTTGGGATTGAGAATGGGTAATATCGATCCTTTTTTAATATAGCCCACATATACATATAGCATCTCTCCGATTTTACTTCATAACGCCACAGAAACAAATTTAAACTGATCGGACTAAATATTGGTAACTGTTGTTTAATTATACCGGGAATCCTTCACACGAGCAACGGTAGTCATAGGTCCATGTTTTGATATAGCCCCCATACAATGGTCTCTCTAGATTAGACTTCGTAACGCCACAAAAACCTAATCGCCTTTTTTGATATGTTTGAATAGAAACAAAATATATTTGGAACACAAATTTTGAAATATTATATGTTTTTAAGCAAACAAATTTTATTTGCAAATCAAAAAAATTTAGTTGGAACGCATATATTTATATATTACAACAAAATATATTTGCAAACCAATTTTCTCAAATATAATATGTGTTTAAATGCAAATAAACTTATTGTTTAGGAATTTCTCAAAATACATTTAATTTAAAAATATTTTCGAAACTTTGCTGACTTTTCGAACTTCAGATTTAATTTATCCTTGATTTCGAATTATACCTCCCAATTAAAAATGGTATTTGCAGCATTAACTTCTGTTTTAAAGTAATCATTTTAAATTTCTAAATATTCCAAATCAATAATAGTTTTAAATAATTCGATTAATTTATTGTTTTCCAAGATTATTCAATTATAAAATATTGTTAGAAACATTAAACATTTCTAAAAAAATAACTTTGAATTAATTTTTGAATAAATAATAATATTCCCAGATAAAAACATATTAGTATGCAAACAAAGATTAAACAAATCTTTCCAGATATATCATAATTGTGTCTACCAAATATTGCATATTTAGAGTGTATCCTAAACATAAAAAGGGTGGTTAAATTTTCGATGACGCTGAGGCATAATTGAGGTTCTATGCCGTTAATGTGCCGAATTATCTCATCCTTTAGCTCTTGAATTGTTGCTGGCCTATCGACGTACACTTTTTCTTTCAAATAACTCCAAAGATAGAAGTCCAACGGTGTCAAATCACATGATCTTGGCGGCCAATTGACATCGCCACGACGTGAGATAACACGGCCATTGAATTTGTTGCGCAAAAGAGCCATTGTTCGTTCGTTAAAAAGTTCGTTATCACCTCACGCTAGCGAACACCATTCACAGTAACTGCCTGACCGGCCTCATTTCGAAGAAGTATGGCCCGATGACGTCGCCAGCCCATAAGCCGCACCAAACGAACTAGGCAAGCATGCACAGTTGTTTTCACATCTCCTACAGCTGAAATTTGCGCACAATTCTGCCGATTGTGGACACATTTGGTCGATTATACTGATCAGAAAAACATCACGAAGTCCACGAAATGCATTTTGATTTGAACGCCCATTTTTGTAAAAGGCTTAAAAAACTTTAACGCGTTGCTCGATTGTGTATCTTTCCATGGTTCAACTTGAGTTAGTCTGAAATTGACAAATGTCAAATGAAATGCAGAAAAAGCTTGACGTTGAGGTGTGGTTTACATTCAACATCGGTCCTTACAATTTAACCACCCTTAAGTATCCACTGTAAGTGTATTTGATAAAGCCCTTCTGGTACTTCCCACACAAGTTTACAGATTAATTCGTGTGATGTACCATATTACATTACTCACCAAGTGAGGGCATACCTAAGCCGGTTTATCCGACTGAAACCTTCTTATTCTTATAGTTTTTTTTTGTGCCAACAAAAACAATTTTTTTGACAAAAAAAACTCTTTGTTCCTAATTTATATAACGACAGTTACTGTTCTGTTTCCACGAGAAAATTTCATTAGTTCAAAAAATAAGGTCCAAATATTAAAGACACATTCCAAGAAAATGGGAATTTTACAGAAAAATTAAAAAAAAATTACCATAATTTTTATACCCTCACTTTATTGTGACGAGGGTATATATCATTTGCTACGGAAAAAAGTGTAACACGTCGAAGGAGTGACCTAAGACCCCAAGTATGTTCAGAGGAAATCCGTTTTGGGTCATTTTAAATCGAATGAGCAATGTCCGTCCGTCTGTCTGTCTGCTGGCTGGTGCGCACGATAACTCTCGAAAGGAGTAATCGATTGACCTCAAATTTGGTATGTGGTAATATTTTTTCTATCTCCGGCTAAGTTCGAAGATGGGCCATATTGGTCCACTCCTTCTAGTACCTCCCCCACAAAGGGTTAAAATGTTGTGAAACATTGATTCTTTAATAACTGCTATACTACTTATTCGCATCTTTTGAAATTCCACACATAGTATTAGCTTAGTAGTCCCTATCAACTCGAGAAAAATGGGCGAAGTCGCCACGTCCCTTTTGGTACCTCCCACACAAATGCACCATTTTGCACCAAAAGTTAACAGCTTATGACATTAATAACAGTGTATAAAAATACTTTTGTACAGTATTATGCATTTATATTGCCTACAGTCCAGGGAAAAATGGGTGTTGTTGCCACGCCCCTTTTGGTACCTCCCACACAAAGGTACCTTTTTGCACCAAAAGTTAACAGCTTATAACATTAAAACCAGTGTATAAAAATACTTGAAATTTTGTACAGTGTAATGTTTTTATAGTGTCTATAGCCCTGTGAAAAATGGGCGTTACTGCCACGCCCCTTTTTGTACCTCCCACACAAAATGCCCAAATCATACCACAATTTAATGTCTCATAACGTTAATACCAGTGCACATAAATGCTTATAAGTCGGCACAGTGCAATGAATTTAAAGTATCTAATGTTCAGCGAAAAAAGGTGTATTTGATAAATCCCTTCTGGTACCTCCCACACAAATTGACAGAATAATTCGAGTAATATTCAATATTACATTACTCACAAAGTGAGGGTATACCTTAGTCGGTTTACCCGACTGAAACTTTCTTACTTGTTTTTTTTTAATATTTTTATCGTATTTGGGACACCATATTACCCCAGAAAATTGTATGCATATCCCTTCGACAAAAATGTTGCTGCATAGTGTTATTAAAGAATCAATATTCCACTAAATGTTCACACTTTGTGGGGGAGGTACTAGAAGGAGTGGACCAACATGGTCCATCTTCGATCTTAGCTTCACATAGAAAAAAATTTCCCTAAACCAAATTCAACGTCACTCTTTTATTACTATCGTGCGCACCTGCCAGACAGATTAGATTCTTGGCGTCTCTTAGGTCACTCCTTCTATGTGTTACACTTTTGGGCCGCAACAAATCTGATCCGATTTTCTTCACATTTAAAATTAATCATTCTTTTATCAAGATACTTGATTTTTCCAAATTTAATAATAATCGATTGTAAATACTGTTTCAAATCCGCTTATAAATGGCGATTTTTTAAGTGCTTTCGGATTTGATTGAAAAAAAGCACATACAATTTTGAGAAATGTATGAAATCTCTATTTGAGTCGATAGAACGGTCTAGTATATAATTCAATGTTCATAGATGATTTTATGTAAATGTTGACCGCGGCTGGGCCTCAAATGGTTCATACGCTGCACTATAGGTCAAAACGGCTCTTTTTCTGGCCAAAACTAATAAAGTTAAAAATTAAAAACCGAATCTTGTTTAATGTTAACAAAAATTTAAAGTAAGAATAATGCTAACAAATAAACCCAAAAAAATAACCCTTTCAGGACGATTAACCCTTGTTGAACCAAAAAATTTTTAAAATTGTTTTTATAGCTGTATGGAATAAAATAAGAGGTAATTTACATTTATGTAGCTAAAAATTCTTTTTACATCCATATATACTAACTTAAAATAAATCTAATTCATTGTCCACAGTTAAGTTGTTTAAATTTGTTTTCGTATGCGGGGCTTGGTAAAATTTCCTCCATCTCAGTTTCATTCACATCTGGATTATCGAATAAAATCTCATAATTTGGAACATCACAATTTAACATTTCTATAACTTTCGGGGGAAATGGTTGTTGTTTCCGCTGTTGCAATCGTCGCAATAATTCTCGATGCAGTATGTAAGAGAAGTGTGTTTAATGGAACTCTTACAAATCTCTCATTTAATTCTATACCACTAGGTCGGCATTTTGATATTGCGGCGGATACTTCATTATAATGTAGATATATATCACAATTTCTTTGTCGTCTTTCGGTACGTATTCCACAATATTGATTTATTGTAAAATTATATTCCAACAAAAAAGCTACTGCCTCATCTGGAGATTGGCGTTTCTTTTACTTGCACGCAAAGAAAAAATTCGTTTCTGCGAAACGAAATATTAGACAACTACAATTCTCGTTTGCCGGAACTGAAACTTCGTTTGTTGTGACAGAAACTTATTTCGCGTAAGCAATGTTTTGTTCTGATCAAAAGAAATTTCAGTCGTCGTAAACGAGAAATGTAGTTGTCTAATATTTCGTTTAGCAGAATCGAATTTTTTCTTTGCGTGTGGAAGCAAACCTTTCTTAATTTTGTGGATATTTTTGTCCTCGTTTTCGAGCAGAAGTTGCAGCAGTAAATTGGTTTCATTTTGCTTTTCTCTTGAAAGCGCTGAAGCATCTGTTCTATATCCGCGTTCAGATTTTTTCGAAAAGTTCATACACGAGCGTACAACTTCTGAAGTTGTCTTAGCTATGTCAGGATTTCTTAAAACCATGTCGTCATTTAGCCAAGTTGAACGACAAGTGCGAAAACCTCTAATTTTCTATAACTTTTTTTCCACTCAGCTGCCAATCTGTTGTTAAAATTTCGTACCTTTTCTCTTAAATATTTATTGTATTCGTCGGAAATTGGTTCAGGACAAAATTTGTTTAACAAGTAATCATACAATGTTTGCCACTTTTCTTCGTTTGTTTTTTTAGTAATACATATTTCGAACAGCTCTTTTATTTTGACACGGAGTTGATCTACAAAAAGATACATAATTCAAAAAACGCAAAAAATCGCAGGTCAAAATATGTTCTAAAATATGCATAACATCTTAATATATATGATAATGTTCAGTTTGTGTTGAACAAACTTGAACAACATATTAAAAGCTTACATAAACTTAACTATTTATTGTAACTTCAAGAAGGTTACATTAAAATAATGAGTATTACATTATAATATGCAAACAATTTTTAGAATTTCCAACTTAAAACGTAAATACCTACTTGGAACACAGTTCTCCATGATTCATATATATATATTTTTCAACGAAAGTTAAAAAAAAATCCACTTAAATTCGTAATCTTAAATCACGTGGCTCAAGCAGTGTGAAATAAAAAACACAAACTTTCTACTTTGACAGCATATTGTGTAACGGTAAATTATTCTTGACAGAAACAAAATTCACTGGGTCCAATTTTGGCATACTCTCTCCAACATTTTGGCCGGTATCTCACGAATGATTTTTTCAATATAGGCTTCCAGTGCGTCAACCGTTGCGGGCTTGTCCCTATAGATATGACCCTTAATAGCCCCAAAAACAAAATCTAAAGGCGTTAAATCTCAAGATCTTTGCGGCAAATTGACCGGCCCAAACGTTAAATAAACTGTCTACCGAAATCGCCTCTCAATTGGGCTATTGTTTCGCGTCTTGTGGGGCATGTGAAACCGTCTTGTTGACACCACATGTCAGCCAAGTCCAGCTCTTCCATTTTGGGCAAACAAAAAATGTGTTCGCACTCTACGTATGCGTGTTGGTGGTTTAATGGCCAATAATGCAAATTTGGTGCGAAATTATGTCACAAGATTCCGAAGGTCACCCAAACTGACCATCAAATGGAAGAACATAAGCGAGCATGAATTTTGATAATAAAATTCAACAATCTGCAAAGGTTGTTCGTTTGTAAATCGATTCATGGCTAAATTATAGACCAAACATGTTATAGGAAAACAGCTGAGCTGCCAAAAAGAGTGTTGCCAAAAAGAAAGTTGCAAAAAAATCACCCTTTATGCCAAATCGGAAAAAAATTATTTATGGGGGCTATACATATATCTATCAGAACCGATTTCTTATCCCCTCACCATAGAGAGGAGGGTATATATCATTTGCTACGAGCCAAAAGAGTAACACATAAAGGAAGTGACGTAAGACCCTAAGTATGTTCGGCGGATATCCGTTTTGGGTCATTTTAAGTCGAATGAGCAATGTCTGTCCGTCTGTCTGTCTGTCTCCTGGCTGGTGCGCACGATAACTCTCGAAAGGAGTAACCGATTGACTTCAAATTTGGTATGTGGTAATATTTTCTTCTATCTCCGGCTAAGTTCGAAGATGGGCTAATTGGTCCACTCCTTCTAGTATCTCCCCCACAAAGGGTTAACTTTTAGTGAAATATTGATTCTTTAATATCTCTATACTACTTACTCGAATCTTCTGAAATTTCACATATAGTATTAGTTTATTGGTCGCTAATGCTTCAAGAAAAATGAAGTGTAATGCTTTTATAGTACCTACAGTCACGTGAAAAATGGGCGTTATTGCCACGCCCCTTTTGGTACCTCCCATACATACACGCTGAAAAAAAAGCTTCTGTAGTATATTGTTCTAAACATATTCTGCTGGAAACGTACATATGTTTAGGGTACACTACAAATATATAATATATATGTTTGTGAGGATGTTGTTCTAAACAAAATTATGTTTTCATCCTAATATTTTTTTTTGGAAATAATATTTCCAAAGCAATGATTAATTTGTATTTAAGTATTTTGGCAATGTATTGATGCCTTAATTTAAAGGAAAGTTTTCAGTTTTTTTTAGAAATTTAAAGTTTAATTTTTTAGAAATTTTATATGTTTGAAAAATTATATTAAAATGTAAATCGTAAAATCTTGGGTAACGACAAATAGCATTGATGGATTGACAATTGGACTATTTACAAATTAAAAATTATAAATTAAAACAAAAGAAAATGCTGCTTACGACATTTTTGTCTGTAAAGCACAAAATCTAGAAAAAATAAAATTAAAAATTGCCAAAGTCAACAGTCTTAAAATTGTTTTAAATATAATGTATTTCGATGATTGTAAACACATATTTTATTTGTGACAGTAAGTTCGCAAATATATTTTGTTGTAATTTTTTGTATATTAATATATGCGTTCCAAACAAAATTTCTTGATTTTCAAATAAAATATATTTGTTCAAAAATATATAATATTTAAAAATTTTGGTTCCAAGTATATTTTCCTTGAATTCAAACATATCAAAAATGGCGATTTTCCTCCGTGTTTGAACATTGGATTTTGCACAAAATGTTAACGTCTTATAACTATGATTCCAGTTCATATTTTTACAATATGGGTCATAATTTTTACATTTCGTCGCTTGGATGACCAACTGCAGTAACTGACATTTTCAAAATTGTTCAGGAGAGCGTTTTTCTGTTTTTGAGACAATGTCCATTCTTCCTCACGGCGTAATATTTATTATATTTCCAGTTTGCTTCTCTTATTATGTACCTAACTCCATCTTTTTCAATATTATTAACAATAAAATAAAAAAATTTAATTATAATGCATGTTTTTCATAAACAATGCAGATACGTCACTTTGTGGGAAAAAAATTATACTTAATGTCAGTTACGACTGATCACCGCCAAGCCCAATTGGCTAAAGCTAGAGTCATGAAATTTGGTAGGATGGTAGTTCTTGCTATATAGACGTGCAATATGGAAGGGTTTTTCGAAATTTTGGGCGCACAATGGGTCAAAAAAGAAAAAAATATGGTATCACAGCCAAATCCAAACGGCTGGAGCTATAATTGCAACATTTCGTGTGAGGGTAGTGCCTAGGGCGAAGATTCGGTATGAATCACAATTTGTCGAAATTAAAAAAATTACGCGCACATTGGGACAAAAAGGGATAAATATGGCACCAAAGCCAAGTCCAAATGGCAAGAGCTTGGATCGTATAATTTGGCTTGAGGGTAGCCATTGGAACGTAGACTAGACACAAAGAGTTTTTTAGGCAAAAATGGTGGAAAAATGATAAATATTGTGCAGTGGGACAAAACTATGTTGGATATGGTACAGTGGGGCAAAAAGTGCTAAATATGGTACAGTGGGGGAAAATGTGTTAAATATGCCACAGTGGGGCAAAAAGTGTTAAATATGGTACAGTGGGGGGGGGGAAAATTAAATTTGTGCAGTGGGTCAAAAATGTGTTAATTATGGCACAGTGGGGCAAAAAGGGTTAAATATGGTACCGTAGTGTAAAAATGGTAAAATATGGTACGATATGGCAAAAAGGGTTAAATATGGTAGAGTAGGGCTAAGGGTGCGAATTTAGCTTTTGGAATATACAGTATGTTTTTCTCTTAATACATACTTATAGTGGCACTGTGATGCAAAAACGATTAAAGGGTGTACAGTTGTGGTTTAATGGCATTTAGAGGCACATAACGGAAAAGGAATAAATACTGTAATCTTTAGATTATCCTAGAGGGTGGCATAGGCTATATTAGTTATTTATTGAGGAGGCGTGGAACCGCGCAAATAAGCGAATTTGGAGTTATTATTTTCTTTGTGATTCCTACTGTCCCTACCTACGAATGGATTATCGAGATTCCTACTGTCGTTATCTGATGATTGGGACTGGACCGTGATCCCGTTTCGAACGCAATCGGTCCAAAAATGGGTAACGAGTGGGCTGGGTCCAGCAAGTACTCCATAAAATTTTGCAATAATGAACAAACATTTCGGGAAACGAAATATTAAGTGACATATTGCACTTACGTCTCTTGGTGAAATTTTTTTTTGGTATTGGGTCAGTTACGTCTAAAATCATTTACCGTTTTTTGAGAAAACGGTAATATATATATGCACAAAATTTATACACACGTTGTACTTTGACTAGACAAATCGAATGGCGGCCTTAACTCAATATCTGAAATATGGTCAGTTACGTCGTTTGGTCATCCAAGCGACGATTTATCCATAGAAAGGCACTGTTGTCTTAGTTGGGATGATAGCTTTCAAGAAATGGAACAAACTATTTTTTTGCGATTTTTTTCTATTTTTTATGAACTTTTACGAGCCAGCAAAAATTGATTTTTTTTTTAAAAAAAAATAATTTTTTTCAAATTGTTTTAACGTCAGTTGCTAAACAGCCATTTCTACTTGAAAGTGATATTATAAAACTTTGTAGCCATCATAATTTCTATTAATTTAAAAGGTATCCCGGGCTTTTCGAGCTTAAACTTCTACACAACAGAAAAAATATTAATAAATAATCGTTGTTTGGTTATCCCAAATATTTCCCAAATTTAAAATAATTAAATGTTTTTGGGAAATACAACCGAAATATTGCTTGCTGTTCTTTTGCTGATATATGACAAACAAAAAATAAAATTACTAGACATAAACAAATCTGCAACATTTTGTTCAAGAACGGTATATGTAGTCAAAAATAATCTCGTGTGGATAACAATGTGTGGAATGCAGAATATGTTGTGAAAAATGTTGTACATAAATAAAAAATTAAAGCAACAACCAAAAAATTGAAAGCACAGGGTTAAGCGATATTTGCATTAATGTTTTGTGTTTTTTTTCGCGTACCAAAATTTGTGTCAAATATTTCCACATCTCATAATAGTGATGATTTTGTAATATGGGATTTTTAATTTTGTTATGAATTGTTTGGTTTTTTGTTCAATAAATGAAATGAAAATTGATAAAAACTGTTTTTAATTAATTGTCGGTAGTATATGACTGACAAATTGTCAGAACAACCAATTTTTTAAAACAGTTGGTTGCGGAAACATACAACAGATAATTTTAGCCACCATTTTCGTAGTTGGCGCAACCAAATATGATTGTTGTCAACATGGAAGCAGAAGTATACCACAACCAAAATGTTGGTTGTCCTGATGGAAACGCATGATAGTAGACAGAACTACCAAAATTCGGTTCAGGCGACCAAACTGTATTCTGTGTGTGGGGTCTACATAAATCTCTATCAGAACCGATTTTTTGTTTTAACTCGTAGTATTCATAATTTGTTGAAGAAACTTCCTTCTGTACTATTTCATACAGTTTGGTTAAAAATTATGGCTGCTATAGCGCCAACTTGTCAAAACGGAATATAAATATGGGCATTTAGTGCGTTGCGGACGGCAGAAATGTCATTAGTTTTTTCCCCATAACTTCCTTGATATTGATCTTAGGAATATCATTGTTATTAGCTAATTTGTAAAGTATATAGCGCTAATATCACTGAATTTATAGAATTTTGAAAACTATTTTAGTTTGCATAAAATTCGGCAAATGGACGGAGTGACGGAAGGCACGAAAAGAAAATTGGAGAGATATACGCAAGAACAACGTTTATAAATTAATCAGTTTTATTATCAAAATAATCATTCTCCAATTGTCTAAGTCCATTTGTTTTTAAATCCAAAACGTCCAGCAACGTCTGACGAGGTCGAGCTGATTGTTGGCGCAGACACGAACGCTCATCATACTATCTGGGCTAGTACGGATATAAACAATAGGGGTGATTCGCTTCTTGACTTTATCCTAACTACCAACCTAAGTATTTGTAACATAGGTAATAAACCGACCTTTACAATTAAAGACAGACAAGAAGTACTAGACGTAACGTTTGCTACTGACCGGCTGTCAGACAAAATTATTGGGTGGAATGTACTGGACGACCACTCATTCTCAGATCACCATTATATTGAGTTCAAACTCGCTGAAAAAGCGCCTGAACCTGGCGTCCACAGAAATGTGAGAAAGACAAAGTGGCACCTGTCCTCAACTCCAAACTTCTGTACGAACCGAATGACAAAGCCGGTCAGGATAATCTGGTCGAGCATACCACCACATCATTCAATAGTTCCCTTGAGGAAGCCTGTTCAAAAACAAGGTTCAAGGGTAAACTGGTGGACTTCTGAGCTAACGGCTATGAAAAATACCTGCAACAAGCTTTTCAACAAGGCTAAATCTACTGGGGTCGCTAATGTTTGGGATGCCTATAAAGAGCAACTCAAGTTTTATAAGAAGCAGCTTAGAAAGACGCTCTTGGTATACCTTCTGTGGCGAAGTGGAAAAGGTCTCCGACGCCGCAAGGCTGAGGAAAATACTATCAGCTTCACCCTGTACAGTGGGTTACTTGCAGGATGAGGCAAATAATTGGACCAAAAACAGCGAGCAGTGGCTCAATGTACTGCTCGACACACATTTCCCGGGGAACTCTCTAACAGAACCAGAGGATCAGCAGGACCAACAAGAGTGCGAGTGGACTTCGAGCATCGCTAGCTTGTTGACTGAGAGATCCAGAATAAGCTGGGCTATTAATAGCATTGAGCCATTCAAGTCACCTGGACCAGACGGCATCACTCCAGCAGAAATGCAGAAGTTCATTATCCCCTGGCTGGAGAAAATTTATGTAGGATGTATCACGCTTTCATACATCCCGAATCGATGAAGGGATACCAAAGTGGTCAAAAGACTTCAGACCAATTGGCCTTTCCTCCTTCCTATTGAAAGGTCTGGAAATGCTTTTAGATTTTTTCATTAGGGAAAACAAAACTTCTGTCGGTGAAACAACATGCTTACAATAAGGAATAATGTCCCACATGTGGACCCTCCACCTCGGATAAATGGAACAGATCTAGTGTTTTCTGAAAGTGCAAAATTTTTAGGAATAATTCTAGATAGCAAACTGTTATTTAGGCTTAACGTCGGCCAACGTCGCCTTATATTCCTGCAAAAAGGCTGTAGGGTCGCGGTGGGGCCTCTCTCCTAAAATCGTCCACTGGATATATATAGCAGTAGTTCGTCCTATACTGTTATATGGCATTGTTGTATGGTGGACGACAACTGACAAACTAACCATCACCAACCTACTAACAAAGGTTCAGAGAACAGCCTCCCTGAGCATAAGCGAAGCCTTAAGAACTACAGCGAATGAGTCTCTGCAAGCCCTACTCCATAAACTACCGATTAAAATTGTGGCGAGGGAAGTTGCAACCAAAGGGGCAATAAGATTAAACTGCCTATCAATGTGGAGGTACAAGAACTACGGTCACATGAAGATATCAAAGTGTAGTGCTATGGTAACCGACCGAGTGGACTATATACCAACTGTGTACACCTTCGAGAGAAATTACATCACTATGATTCCTGCCAGAGATGAATGGGTTGGAAGAATACCAGGTAATAGAAACCATCTCCACTTTTACACGGATGGTTCGAAGCTTGATGAAAAGGTTGGCTTCGGAGTACACTGTGCAGAGCTTAGATTGGATATAGCTCACAGACTACCAGATACCTGCAGTGTCTATCAAGCCGAAATAATGGCAATATGGGAAGTAGCCAAGTGGCTGAGTCGCAACATAGTAACCAACACTGGCGTTGTAATTTACTCGGACAGCCAGGCTGCCATCAATTCTCTGGAGGCAACATCCCTACATTCACAAACAGCCTTCTACTGCCGCAGATCTTAGCGAGATAGCTGAGCAGTTTAACATACACCTCATATGGGTGCCTGTGCATAGGGATATCCCGGGGAACTGCAAATCCGATGAACTTGCTAGGAAAGGGACGATATTACAAATTCTCGAAGAATTTGCATATATTGGTGCGTCACTATCCACGTGCAAGCTTTGGCTTAGGCAAGAGGCAATCAGGCAGTCCAACGAAAGATGGACAGAAATCGGCACCTGCAGAGTAGCTTTCCAGTACCGATATTCGTACTATCGACAAATTTGTATATCAAACAGGTTGGTTTCGATGAGGGGAAACACTAGGGACCTAAACTGGTCTATGTGAGCTTGTATAAAAAAATACGGCTGCCACACTAACCTAACCTAAGACTTGACATTTTGTATAGTGTAATGTTTTTATAGTACCTACAGTCCAGAGAAAAGCGACCGTTTGGTACCTCTCGCACAAATGGGCCATTTTGTACCAAAAGTAAACAGCTTTTAACTATAATACCAGTACATACTTTAAACTTATTAAATGCAATTTAAATTGATAATAATTTAAATAAAACTAAAAAATAAATAAATTTACTAATATTTTTTTGAGACTCAAGGTGAGGGGATTCATTAGTCGGTTTACCCGACTGAACTTTCTTACTTGTTGTTTAAACACGCAGTATTCATGATTAGCTCAGGAAACTTCCTTTTGTACAATTTTATAGAGGTTGAATAAAAATGATGGCTTCTACAGCGCCAACATATCAAATCGGAGATATATATAAAAGGACTATGTCTAAATCTGAATCGATCTTCACAAATTTAATAGGAGTCGTCCTTGAGCAAAATAAAACCAGTAAGGAAAGACAGAAAGTCGGGCGGGGCCGACTATATAATACCCTACACCTACCTACCAATGCGAAAATGGGCATTGCGATAAGAATTTGGCAGTGTTCATACATGTAATAAGCAAACTCTCTCTGCCGATTTTCGTACTGATCGGATATAAAACACAGTTTCTACAGCGCTTACATGTCTCTGCCAAATTTCATAAAGATCGGATGTAAAATGTGGTTTCTACAGCGCTAGCATGTCAAATCGGGTGAAACATATATATGTGTACTATATCCAAATCTGAACCGATTTTAACCAATTTCAATAGGGATCGTCCTTGGGCCAAAAAAGAGCACTATGCTAAATTTCATCACAATCGGACCATAAATACGACCTGCACTTTGATTACAAGAATACATGGACAGACGGACGTGGCTAAATCGACTCAGAAAGTGATTCTGAGTCGATCGGTATAATAAACAATGGGTCTATCTCTTCTCCTTTTAGGTGTTACAAACAAATGCACAAAGTTATAATACCCTGTACCACAGTGTGGTGTAGGGTATAAAAAGCTCCTGCCAAATTTCGTAGTTATCGGTTCATAATTGCGACTTGTACTTTAATTACAAGAATACATCTACAGATAGCAGGAAGGCCATAGCTATACCGATTCAGAAAATGATTCTATGTCGATCGGTGTAGGGTATAAAACCCAGAAATAAGCTATAGTATATTAAATATATTTTGACGTTGCAAATACAATGGACAAATAACAATGCCTCTTATGCTATGAAGGGTAAAAATAAAACACAATTTTGTCTACTGGTGTTGCTAACACATTATTGTCGATTAGCTGTGGCACTCGTACAAGCGACAATGTACCACGATCATCAGTTATTAACGTGTAGGTGTGTGGCCTTGATCATTGCATCTAAACATCTATCCAGACAGTCAACTAACTATCCAAAAAAAAACTTTGCAGCGAGTAAGCCATTCGTCGCATTAAGTGAGCATTTAGTATCCCACAAAGCATGAGCATTGCTCGCTCTTAGGTGGGTGGGTAAAGTTTAATTAAACTTGGTTTCACGTCGCTTGATGGAGTCGGGTTCAATTCATGGAAATGCGCTTTGCGCATGTGTGTTGATTTTCGTTCGGTGATTATTAATATTTCTAATTAAAACGTTATCTGCAACTTTATTGGCTTTAATTGTAAATGATATTTCCATTTTGTTCGCTGATTGTATGTCGCACTGATGTTGAAGTCAGTCCGGGTTTTTGTGGATTTCTGATACTTGCATCTTTGAGTGGAATTAGACAATAACGATTTGGCTCATATTTGTTTTGTTTCATGTTTGGAAAATAACTTTGAGTAGCAAATGAGTACCAGACCACCAAAACACTTTGGTTATTAGTCGCATGCGGTATATGTGTGTGTGTCTGTGCAGGTGTCAATAGATATGCACGATTTCCATATAGTGAGCGAGCAACTTGTCGGAGGGGCCACTTAGGCCACTTAGACGTTCAGTGACTCCAGACGGTGGTTTATTGTTTGTTGTCTCTACCGGTGGATTATTATTGCTATACTCGTATAAGAATTTCAAATATCTTCCAACAGATCATAGAACGAAGTTGTATTTGTGGCAAACGACTTGACTTTGCTTTATGCAGAGGCCAATAGATTAAATGACTGAAGGTCATTGCCAATTGGAATTGTATTCAATTATCTAAAATTGTGTGAAGTTATCATAGAGTTTATTGTTGTTGTTGCCATTGTCATCAACCCATTATGTTGCAGTGGCTATGAACTTTGGAAACTTTTTGTTTTTTTTTTTATAATCCGGGAGTTGGCGTAGAATGATAAGATAATCATCAACCATTGTAGTGGGGGAGTAGGATTACATATGCCGATAGTAGAAAAGATAAACATCTGTATGATAATTAAATTGAGCCAACTCATGAAAGTAATCCCCGACTTGAAACTTGGTAATGGATTAACAAATTTGAGTCTTACTGAATTATGCATAATTAACTAATAATTTAGTTTCTTACACAGAAATAAAATAAAACCAGTAAGGAAAGGCAGAAAGTCGGGCGGGGCCGACTATATAATACGCTACACCTCCCTAACAATGCGATAAGGGTCATTGCAATAATAATTTGGAATAATTGGTAAATGGGTAGGAACATATTATCTAATTCTGAACCGATAATCTTTAAATTAACCAATATTCGTTGCTATATTGAGAAACATGTTTCTGGAAAATTTTAATGGTCGGAAGTAAAGTACAACTTCTATAGCAACTTTGATACCAAATCTGGAGGAACATATATATGGAGGTAATATATAAATCTGAACCGATTTTCCCTGAATACTGATTCAGGTAAAAAGACCTCTTTCTGTCGAATTTCGTACTGATTTCGTACTCATTCAGGTAAAAAGACCTCTTTCTGTCAAATTTCGTACTGACCGGATATAAAATACAGTACCTACAGCGCTTACATGTCAAATCGGGGGTGACATATATATTTGGCTATATCTAAATCAGAACCGATTTTCTCCGAATTTGGCAGTATTCCTTCGAGTAATAAGAAACGTCTTTCTGCCGAATTTCGCACTGATCGTATATAAAATACAGTTTCTACAATGCCTACATGTCAAATCGAGGGTAACATATACATGGGGGCTATATCTAAATCTGAACCGATTTTCTTCAAATTTGGCAGTATTCCCTCATGTAGAAAGATACTTCTTTTTGCCGAATTTCGCACTGATCGGATATAAAATAAAATTTTTACAGCGCTTACATGTCAAATCGGGGTTAACGTATACATATGTGGGGGCTATATCTAAATCTGAACCGATTTCTTCCAAATTTAAAAGTGTTCATTCATATGATAGGAAACCTCTTTCTGCCGAATTTCATACTGATCGGGTAGAAAATACAGTTTTTACAGCGCTTACATGTCAAATCGGGGCTAACATATATATATGGGGGCTATATTTAAATCTGAACCGGTTTTCTCCAAATTTGGCAGTATTCCTTCATGTAATAAGAAACCTCTTTCTGCCAAATTTCGCACTGATCGGATATAAATTACAGTTTCTACAGCGCTTCCAAATCAAATCGGGGCTAACATATATATGGGGGCTACGTCTAAATCTGAACCGATTTCTTCCAAATTTAACAGTGTTCATTAATATAATCAGAAACCTCTTTCTGCCGAATTTCATAATGATCGGATATAAAATAAAGTTTTTACAGCACTTACATGTCAAATCGGGGCTAACTTATATATGGCGGTTATATCTAAATCTGAACCGATTTTAACCAAATTCAATAGGGATCGTCCTTGGGCCAAAAAAAGGATATGTGTAAAGTTTCGTCGAGATCGGACCATAATTGCGACCTGTGCTTTGATTACAATAATACATGCACAGACGGACAGACAGACGGACATAGCTAAATCAACTCAGAAAGTTATTCTAAGTCGATCGGTATAGTAAACGATGGGTCTATTTCGGCCAAGGACGATCCCTATTGAATTTGGTTAAAATCGGTTCAGATTTAGATATAGCCCCCATATATATGTTAGCCCCGATTTGACATGTAAGCGCTGTAAAAACTTTATTTGATATCCGATCAGTATGAAATTCGGCAGAAAGAGGTCTCTTATTACATGAAGGAATACTGCCAAATTCGGAGAAAATCAGTTCAGATTTAGATATAGCCCCCATATATATGTTAGCCCCGATTTGACATGTAAGCGCTGTAAAAACTTTATTTTATATCCGATTAGTATGAAATTCGGCAGAAAGGTGTTTCTTATTACTTGAAGGAATACTGCTAAATTCGTAGAAAATCGGTTCAGATTTAGATATAGCCCCCATATAAAAGTTACTCCGATTTGACATGTAAGCGCAGTAGTGACTGTATTTTATATCCGATCAGAACGAAATTCGACAGAAAGAGGTCTGTTTACATGAATGAGTATTCAGGGAAATCGGTTCAGATTTATATATAACCTCCATATATATGTTCCTCCTGATTTGGTATCAAAGCGCTATAGAAGTTGTACTTTACCTCCGATCATATAAATTTTCCAGAAAGATGTTTCTCAATGTAGGAACGAATATTGCTAAATTTAGCGATTATCGGTTTAGAATTATATAATATGTTCCTACCCATTTACCAATTATTCCAAATAATTATCGCAATGACCCTTATCGCATTGTTAGGGAGGTGTAGCGTATTATATAGTCGGCCCCGCCCGACTTTCTGCCTTTCCTTACTGGTTTATATTGGTCTTTTGTTTGGGAGTTACCCATTTGTATACCCTCACTTTAGTGAAACGAGTCATTTGCTACGGGCCAAAAGTGTAACACATCTAAGGAGTGCCCTAAAACCTCAAGTATGTTCGGCGGATATCCGTTATGTGCCATTTTAAATCATTTGAGCAATGTCGGCCTGTTTGTCCGTCCGTCTGTCTGCTGGTACACACGAAACTCTTTGACTTCAAATTTGGTACACGGGGGAAAATCGTAATTTCTGATATGTTTGAATTGAAAGAAAATATATTTGGAAAAGATTTTTTTTAAATATTATATATTTGTTAACAAATAAATTTTATTTGAAAATCAAGAAATTTTGTTTGGAACGCATATATCAATATATTAGAACATAATATATTTGCAAATTGACTTTCAGAAATAAAATAGGTGTTTACATGCAAACAAATCTATTGTCTAAGAAGTTTTCCAAATATATTTCATTTAAAAAAGATTTTTGCTCTCTGAATATCTGAAAAACAGAAAACTTGTCTTTAAATTAAGACATTTATACATTGCCAAAATACTTAAATACAAATAAATCTTTGTTTCGGAAATAAAAAAATATTAGATTGGGAACATATTTTTGTTTAGAACAATATCCTCCCAAACATATAATATTTGTATGTGTCAAATATTATATATTTGGAGTGAACCCTAAACATATGTATATTTTAAGCCGAATATGTTTGGGACAATATACTACAGATCCGATTTTTTTCAGAGTGTATGTGGTAATATTTTTTTCTAACTCAGGCTAAGTTTGAAGATGGCCCATATTGGTCCACTCCTTCTAGTACCTCCCCCACAAAAGGTTAAAATTGGGTTAAATATTGATTCATTTATAACTTCTATACTACTTATTCGAATCTTCTGAAATTCCACAATAATTAGTATTACTATGTTAGTCGCTATCACCACACCCAGGAAAATAATTGGTTGGTTAAAAATAAGAAAATAGTACTAGCAACAAAAAGTATATTGCCTACACCTTGTGTCGGTTGTATTTATATATAAATAGTTGAAATAACAATAATAACATGGATACGATCAATAAAAATGCTTGCAACTAAATCGATGGTTGTATCCATCAATTTAAGATTGTTTTTTTCATTGACACTCAGTTAGTTGTGGTAACTACTTTTAAATGTTCATTATAGTACCATATGATCGATTTTTGTTTGTGACAACCAATGTTTTATTCTTGACAACAGAAATTTTATCAATAGACCAAAGATTATTATTGTAACGAATAATTCGTTACTACATCAAAAAAAATATTAATAAATAATCGTTTTTTGGTTATCCCAATAATTTCCCAAATTTAGAATAATTAAATGTATTTTGGGAAATACAACGGAAATATTGGTTGCTGTTCCTTCGCTGATACAGAACAAACAAAAAATAAAATTACTCGACATAAATAAATCTTCAACATTTTGTTCAAGAACGGTATATGTAGTCAAAAATAATCTCGTGTGGATAAAAATGTTTTACATAAATAAAAAATAAAAGCAACAATCATGAAATTGAAAGCACAGGGTTAAGCGGTATTTGCATAAAAGTTTTGTGTTTTTTTTCGTGTACTAAAATGTGTGTCAAATATTTCCACATCACATAATAGTGATGAATTTGTAATATGGGATTTTTAATTATACCCTACACCACACTGTGGTACAGGGTATTATACACGCTGAAAAAAAATCGCTTCTGTAGTATATTGTCCCAAACAAATTCTGCTTGAAATATATATATGTTTAGAGTACACTCCAAATATTTAATATTTGACACACACAAAAATTATATGTTTGTGAGGATGTTGTTCAAAACAAAAGTATGTTTTCATTCAAATATTTTTTATTTGGAACTAATATTACCGCAACAAAGATTTTTGTATTTCAAAATTTTGGCAATTTATTAATGCCAGTTTTTGGTTTTCAGTGAATTTTTAAAAAAAAATATGTTTGTAAAATTCGAATAAAATTTAAATCGTATAATCTTTCGTAACTACGAACTTTATAACTCGTACAAATTGAATTAACGAATTGACAAAAAGTAATGTATTTTAATATTTATAAATTAACAATTAGTGATGTAAAACAGAAATTAATCCTGCTTATGACATTTTATCTATAAAGCATAACACAAAATCTAGGAAAAAAAATAAAACTAAAATTCGACAGTCTTAAACTTTTTTTAAATATAATATATTTGGAGAAATTCCCAATCAATAATCTGACTTGTATACAAACACATATATTATTTGAGAAAATTAGTTTACAAATATATTTAGTTGTAAAATATTAATATATGAGTTACAAATAAATTTTGTTGATTTTCAAATATAATTTAGTTGCTCAGAAATATATAATATTTAAAAATTTGTGTTCCAAATATATTTTCTTTCGATTCAAACATATCAAAAAAGGCGATTTTGCCCCGTGTATGTTTGTTTCACGGCAGATGTTTGTAACACCTGAAAATAACACAGCTAGACCCACCTTAAAGTATACCGATCGACTCAGAATCACTAGCTGAGTCGATTTAACGATGTCCGTCCGTCCGTCCGTCTGTCCATGTAAAGTTGTTCGTCGACTACAGGTCGCAATTTCACTCCGATCGTTCTGAAATTTTGCAGTTTAGAGTATTTCGCAGCTGTTAAGATCGCTATTGAATTTGGTTGAAATCGGTTCAGATTTAGATATAGCTCCCATATATATATTTCGTCCGATTTGGCCCTTTAGTCCTATAGAAGCAGCATTTTACATCCAATCGTTTTGAAATTTAGAATGGTAGAGTTTCTTGATCCATGAACCAACATTGCCGAATTTGAAGAAAATTGGTTAAGATTTAGCTATAGCTCCCATATATATGTTTCGTCCGATTTATAGAAGCTGTATTTTACATCCAATCGTTTTGAAACTTAGAATGGTAGAGTTTCTTGATCCATGAACCAACATTGCCGAATTTGAGGAAAATCGGTTAAGATTTAGCTATAGCTCCCATATATATGTTTCGTCCGATTTTGCTCTTTAGTCCTGTAGAAGCTGTATTTTACATCCAATCCCTTTGAAATTTAGAAAGGTAGAGTTTCTTGATCCATGAACCAACACTACCGAATTTGAAGAAAATCGGTTAAGATTTAGCTATAGCTCCCATATAAATGTTTCGCCCGATTTGGCCCTTTAGTTCTATAGAAACTGTATTTTACATCCAATCGTTTTGAAATTTAGAATGGTAGAGTTTCTTGATCCATGAACCAACATTGTTGAATTTGAAGAAAATCGGTAAAGATTTAGCTATAGCTCCCATATATATGTTTCATCCGATTTGGCTCTTTAGATCCAATCGTTTTTATACCCTACACCACACAGGGTATTATTTAAGTACAGGGTATTATTTAAGTATAAAATGTCCCAAAAGTAAATTTATGTAAACAATTTATACATGAATTACAAAATTTATATATCAGAGTTATAGAATATTTCGAGAGTGGTGTAGGGTATTATATAGTCGGCCCCGCCCGACTTTAGCCTTTCCTTACTGGTTTTGTTATGAATTTCCTGGTTTTTTATTCAATAAATAAAATAAAAAATAATGAAAACTGTTTTTAATTAATTGTCGGTAGTATATGACTGACAAATTGTCAGAACTGCCAATTTTTTAAAACAGTTGGTTGTGGCAACATACAACAGATAATTTTAGCCACCATTTTCGTAGTTGGCGCAACCAAATATGATTGTTGTCAACATGGAAGCAGAAGTATACCACAACCAAAATGTTGGTTGTCCTGATGGAAACGCATGATAGTAGACAGAACTACCAAAATTCGGTTGTCAAATAATTCGGTTGAGGCAACCAAACTGTATTTTTTGTGCATCTGAAAAATGGGCGAAGTTGCCGTTTCCCTCTTCGTACCTCTCACAGGACAGGAAAATGCTACTTAAAATGGTCCAAAAATGGATTTCCGCCAAATATTCTTGGGGTCTCTTAGGTCAATCCTAACCTAACATAGATGCGGTGTTTATCAATTTTTCGGGTATTTGTTCATGACAGCAAAAAAAAAATTAAAAAAAATTCTATTCTACGTGAAAGTGATATTTTCAACATTTGTATCCCTCATAATTTCCTTCAATTTAAACGATATCCTGGCTTTATCGAGTTTTTACTTTTGTAAACTAGTGTTATTAACTATTGGTGCTATACAAAATTCACGCAGCTCCCTTTTTGCAATTGAAATGAGTACGAATGTTAAATATTGTGGACATTTTCTCCTTTCTAATTGATGTATCCAATTCAAGGCTAAAAATGTTAAGAATTCAGACATGCAGAAATATACGCATATTTTAGATCGGAACTAAAACATGAAATATGTTCAAATTCTATGCAAATTATCAAATTTGCACTAAGGTTACAATTCGTGTTACATATTTTATTGCGAGATCGTGATATGATCTCCAGCTCACGTATCGAATGTTTTTGAATTGCATTTTTGATATAAATTTGCCTAAATGAAGTTTTCATGTATTATTTTAATTTGCATTAATAAAAATGAATTGAATTTCAATTAAATTCGTTTTTCAATTAAAATACTGACACAATAACTCAAAAAACGCAAAAAAATATGCTAGACATTCCACCAAAGCTTTCCGCGGGCAACACGATTTACAATTTTTGCATACGACTACCATAACACCGAAAGACAATCTAAACTCTGTCCGATTGACTGACCTATGAACATGCATTCATTCATTCCTTCAAACTTTTGAATTTGAATACATACATAGTGGATTGGACGGACGGACGAGCTGGACTGGACTGTCCGACTGTCGACAAGGGGTTGACCGCGTCGGTACATGTTTTCAAGAGCCTATGAACCGCGAGCGGGCAAACATTCTCATTGAGTTGCGGCAAAGAGTTTGCAAATAATATGCAAATCCGTGATGACTGGGACAGAAATATGCAAATTTACATTGCATGTAGAAACATACGTATGTGTGTGTATGGCTACGTACCCCAGTAGAGAAACCCCCACCAAACAATAACAACGACTAAAAACACTTAAAATGCATGCAAGTTCAATTTGTAGATTTTCCTGTCGAACAGTGGGTCAACGCACAGTTGTTTCCCTCCACTTGGGGAGTGAGTATGTTATACACGGTGGTCATTTTTAGACCCTCCACCATAAGATGGTGAGGGTATATTCATGTTGTCAATCCTCTTGTAACACCTCCAAATATTGATCAGAGACCCCAAAGACGATTTAGCCGTCTGATGTAATTACGCTACAATCTATAATACTTGAGCTGGGTGGCTCGGAAGCAACATTCAGGGGGGCTATATCTAAATCTGAGCCTATTTTCATAGTTTTTAATAAGGTTAATCTAAGTAGCAAAAAAACAAGTTTATGCTAAAACCAGTAAGGAAAGGCAGAAAGTCGGGCGGGCCGACTATATAATACCCTACACCTCCATAACAATTCGATAAGGGTCATTGCGATAATAATTTGGAATAATTGGTAAATGGGTAAGAACATATACATAAATGTTCTTACTCATTTATTTCTGCACCGATAACACTATGCAACAAAATTTTTGTCCAAGGGATGTGGATAACAGTTTCTGGTGCAATTAGGTGTCACAAACACGAACAAATATTAAAAAAAATTTTATGGTAAATTTTTTTTTTGTAAAATTCCAGCTTTCATGGAAAGTACTTTCAGTATTTGGAGCCGCGTTATGCCTCAAATTAAAGGGAATTACGAGGGATACATATGTTGCAAATATCGCTTTCAGGTAGAATCTTTGGTTTAGAAACAGTCGTCAAAAATATTAGAAAAAATGTTTTTTTTTAAAACACTTTTTCCTGGTACAAAAAAAAATTATTTTATCACATTTTTAAAAGCTGTCTATTTGAAAAAATTTATGGATAGATGTAAAAGTTATGAGCCATTTTGTAAATGTTAGGGAAATGCAAAAAAACCTTGTTTCGTATTTTTTTTCGTTTTTAAATGATGTTTTTGCTTATATTGAATTCGCCATATGGGCATTTCCATGGGTCGCGAACGTACGTTCGTACGCTTTTGATGTACAAAAAATATAGAAAACAAAAATTTTCCCCGCATTTTTTTTGGTGATTTCATAGCATATCTATGTTAGGTTCAAAAGATGGGTTTCATCGAGTTTTAGTTTTCATAATGATAGCAATAAACATGTGGTCAAGAACGTACGCGAAATAGAAGTCAACTTTGGCTGAATCTAGTAACATGCAAAAATCTGCGAAAAGGAACGGAATATTCTAAAGCTATTAATTTATTTTAAAAGAGGATTAATGTAGGTTTCTATCGAGTATTTACACAATAAATTATCTCTATTGGTTTTTTTTCTAATTGGCTTAGGTGCCGGTCGCGAACGTACGATTTTTCCATCTGTTTTAACCGTTAAATTAATCGTTAATCGAACTTTTTTTGGTCTCCTTACATTTTTCTCTTCTTAATTGATTGTAATAGAGAAATTTTGTAGAAAGAGTGCAAGCATAGCATATCGTCGGTGCGCCGACGAAAACTCCTATGTGTTTTTTTACTAGTTTTCAGGAGAGACAAAAAACGTTGCTATTTCGTCAAATCGTTGCTATTTTTCCTTTAATTATTTACCACGCATATATCACAACAAAAATCGTATATGTGAAAATCCCATGACGTGGTAAATTGTTTTCATGAAAATCGACACATAGGATGTTTTGTTTGGAGCATTTTAAATATTTATAAAACAAAAAAATTACACATAGGAGTTTTGATATTTCAATGTTCACAGCGTATCTCAGGCAAACGAAAGTTGGCCTGGATTGTGGCTAAAAACGGCTAATGAGGTTTTGTACAGAATCACCCCCTCTACTCTGATAAGAAGAAATCAAAATCTGATCTATTTCTTTTCGCGAGTTATAGCGATAAAAACAATTTTTAACAAAAAAACCGAACTTTATTACATTGAAACGCGGAAATTTAAAACTATAACATAATTTCTTATAGCTATAACATTTGTAAGACGCTTTGTAATGTCCGCGATATTTGCTATATTATTCTATAGCGAAATTTTTGTAATCCAAAAATTCGACTTACATCGCTAAATTTTTACAAAAATATTATTGCGAATTTATTAAAATTAATATATTTACATTCTATGATTTCTGAGGGATAGATTGGCACTAGCATTTCCGCCATAAACGTCCCGCGACGAATACATTTCGAACAAAAAACATTTAAGTTCAGACTTATTTTGCTATATAATGCTATTATTACGCGAACGGTCAGTCCTAGGAAAAAGCAGTCAAAGAAAGTTTGGGAGATACTATAAAAGACTACAAGTCTTTCTTTAACAAAAAAACTTATAAAAATTAGGTAGGGATTTACAATGTGTTAAATCAAAATATGCCTCATATAAAGGGAAAAGCATACAAAAGTTTTAACACACTGTAAATCCTTACCAAATTACTATAAATTTTGTTTGTTAAAGAAAGAGTTGTAGGCCTTTCGCTTATCTCCCAAACTTCCTTTGTCTACTTTTCCCTAGAACTGTTCATTCGCGAGATAATAGCATTATATAGTAAAATAATTCCGAAATATTTTTTTTTGTACAAAATTTATTCGTCGAAGGATATTTTTCGCGAAAATGCTGATATTAATCTATTCCTCAGAGATTATAGAATGCAAATATGTTAATCTTATTAATATGTTAGGAAAAATTTGGCGGCGTAAGTCGATTTTATGGATTACACAAAATTCGCAATATAAAAACATGACAACTGTCGCGGACGTTAAAAAGCGTCTTAAGAGTAATCATATTTAAAGGAAATTGTGTTACAGTTCTAAATTTCCGCGTTTTTCTTTACAAATCAAAGATATTAAGTTTGTTTTGAGTAAAAGTACTGTTTTCGCGATAACTCGCGAATGGAAGCAGATACAATTTTGATCTATTTATTGTCGAATAGAGGGGATGATTCTGAACAAAACCTCATTTTTTGGCGTGAATCTAAGCCAACCTTCTATCCCTTGGGACAGGCTGTGCCTACAACACATAGGAGTTTTTGTCGGAGCATTGCTATAGAGGGATACACATAGGAGTTTTTGGTAACTTCGGAACCGGTCAAGATAGCGCTAAATGCTTTGGTGGGTAGTCGCTAGACCGCTAGGACGTTCTAATTCGACAATAAAAAAAATTCGAAAAATTACACATAGGAGTTTTTGTCGGCGCACCGACGATATGCTTTTATATGTAAAATAATTAAATATAAAAATGTCGGTAAAAGTAGCTTAAAATGGAAAAAAATACAATTTTTCAGTTTTAGGCAAATTTTCTCATGAAAACAACTGAGATATGCTATGAAACCATTATATTTTAAAAATTTAGACATTTTGTATTCATTTTTTTATAATTATTCACAATAAAATACGATGATTACCAACATTTTATCTTTCGGCCCTGGTTGACCATTCGGCGGAAATGCCCATATGTGAGAGAGACATATAAGAGACATTGCACTTTATTTTATGAGGATTGATGTCAGACATTATAAAATTATAGAGAGGATGAGGTTTTATGGCCGTTCGTAACCCTCCATAAAACATGATATGCAATGTGAGAGCTATATTGGACGAGATCCGCTCAGATAGAGGGTCATTCAATTTGTGGTTTTTATTTATGAGGTTTCTATTCAGTTACGCCTTTTAGGGGCATGGACATCCCAGTCGTATATACAGGTAGTAAAATTATATGTACGCAATACCATGTAGTACGCGGCAGTCTTGAAAATATTGGGTGTCCACTTTCGAAGCAAACTATATGTCAGCTATAGGTACTGCAACTTATGAATCTTAAACCCAGAATTTATTAATGAAGTATCTTATTAATAAATTAGTGTAATTCGGCGCCTTAAAGAGATAAGTCGATTTTCTGAAAAATATTACCAAGTTATATTTCGAAGAATGAGTAAAAGGCAAAGAAATTTTCAATGTGTAAATCATCCCGACAATTTCTGCTACATCTGGGGAAAATATGTAATTAAAAAAATCGACGTGCGTTTAGTAAAATAATAGAAGAAATATATGTGTAATATTTTGGTATACGAGTTAAAAATATGAACGAACCGTGGACACCTAGTATTTTGTGTAATTCGTGCCATGTAAATCTTACTCGACGGACTAGTGGAAGAATGCGGTAAGTACTTTAAAATGAATGTATTACAATGTTTTGTGCAATAAAATATTTTAATTTTAGACTTCACGTGCAAATTAGAATGCCAATGATTTGGAGACAACAATTCATTCACGATACGGACTGCTATTTTTGTCTAAGTTAATAGATTGGAGTAGGAAGTGTCCAAGTATAACTAACAGCCTAATAACGGAAACATCATCAAGTTCAACTTAGTACTCAACTCTGAGCCATTCAAGTTTGAGTCAGAAGTCATCGCTTTTTACTCAGTTTCAACTCATTGATCTAGTGAGAGATTTGGATCTGACCAAAGATAAGGCAGAACTACTTGCATCTGGGATGAAACTGTACAATATTTTGGCCCCAGATGTTAACACATCATATTATGGAGTCCGCGATATACCTTACAAACAATTTTATACAACAGTGGATAAAAGATGCTTTTGCATGGACATTCCCGGATTGTTCGAGGAACTTAATCAAACATACAATTCAAAGGAATGGCGGTTACTTGTTGACAGCAGTAAAGAAAGTTTGAAAGCAGTATTTTTACACAACGAAAATCAGAAGCCGTCGATTCCCATTGCTCATGCTGTTAACACTAAGGAATCATACGAAACAATGGCTAAATTGATAAAATACATAAAATATGAACATGAATGGAAAATTTGTTGTAACTTAAAAGTAGTTGGTATGTTATGCCTCTGGGATAGCCGATATTTTGCCACAACTGCATATTAAGCTGGGGCTCTTTAAAAATTGTGTAAAAGCCTTAAGGAAAGATGGCAATTCACTCTCATATTTAAAAAGTTTATTTAAAAGTCTTTCTTTTCAAAAAATCGAAGAAGGAGTTTTTGATGGGCCTAAAATAAGGAAACTGATGAAACATGTGAATTTCGAATCATATTTGACGTCGGATGAAATTGCAGCATTGAGGTCGTTTAAGCTTGTAGTTTTAAATTTCCTAGGATCCAATAAAAGCCCGCAATATAAAACAATGATTAATGATTTGTTAAAAAATTATAAAAAAAATTGGTTAGACATATATTTTTTTATATTTATGTATATAACACATATGTATGTATTCTTCCAACTTATTTTTCGCTTTATGTATTCCAACAGGTGTAAATATGTCCCTCAAAATTCATTTCTTGCATTCTCATTTAAAGTTTTCCCCCGAGAATTTTGGCGACACATGGCGAAAGGTTTCACCAAGAATTGAAGTCCATCGAGCGGCTTTACCAAGGGCACTGGGATGAAAGAATGATGGGAGATTATATTTGGTTCCACATTAGAGAAACAGATTCCGAAATCTTCAAACGTCAACAAAGAACTCACAATTAATTCTAATGAAACTTGTTCATGTAAATAAACTCAAATACATAATATAAATAAAAGTAATAAATAAAATCGCTATTTAAACAGAAATTAAAAAAAAAAGATTTTTTGAAATTCTCTTACAACTACCAAAAGGGCTATAATTTCTACATTTATCCATAGATTTTTTCAAATAGGCATTATTTTCTTCGCTAGGATGCAAACTTTTAAAAAATAAATATTTTTTTTCGGCCTTTTTTCTATTTTTTATGTTTTTTTGTGTCCCAGGATTTTTTTGTTTAAAAGTCTGCTTTTCCAATTTGTTTAATGACTGTTACTAAACCGCTGTTTCTAAGTGAAAGAGATGTTTCCAACATTGGTAGCCCATATTAATAGCTTCAATTTAACGTATGTATATGTCGACCTGATCGGGCATAATGTTAAAAACTAATAGTGCAAATACTAAGGCTACCATCGACGATAATAGTATTTCTAATAAAAATTTTTTTTAAAAAATATTTATACATAAAAAAATTTTGGTTTTGATTTTATATAACAGGTCTAGGTTTTGATTTTATATAACAGGTCTAGGAAACAAAAAAAATGTTCAAAATCGGTTCAGACTCAGATATAGCCCCCATATATATTTTAGCCCCGATTTGACATGTAAGCGCTGTAAAAACTTTATTTTATATCCGATCAGTATTAAATTATGCAGAAAGAGGTTTCTTATTATATGAATGAACACTGTTAAATTTGGAAGAAATCGGTTCAGATTTAGATATAGCCCCCATATATACGTTACCCCCGATTTGACATGTAAGCGCTGTAAAAATGTTATTTTATATCCGATCAGTGCGAAATTCGGCAGAAAGAGGTTTCTTATTACATCAAGGAATACTGCCAAATTCGGAGAAAATCGGTTCGGATTTAGATATAGCCCCCAAATATATGTTACCCCCGATTTCACATGTAAGCGCTGTAAAAACTGTATTTTATATCCGATCAGTATGAAATTCGCCAGAAAGAGGTTTCCTATTATATGAATTAACACTTTTAAATTTGGAAGAAATCGGTTCAGATTAAGATATAGCCCCCATATATACGTTACCCCCGATTTGACATGTGAGCGCTGTAAAAATGTTATTTCATATCCGATCACTGCCAAATTCGGAGAAACTAGGTTTAGATTTAGATATAACACCCATATATATGTTACCCCCGATTTGACCTGTAAGCGGAGTTCGGAGAAAATCGGTTCAGATTTAGATATAGCTCCCATATATATGTTACACCCGATTTAACATGTAAGCGCTGTAGAGACTGTATTTTATATCCGATCAGTACGAAATTCAACAGAAGGAGGTCTTTTTACATGAATGAGTATTCAGGGAAGATCGGTTCAGATTTATATTAAAACTCCATATATATGTTCCTCCTGATTTGGTATCAAACAGCTATAGAAGTTGAATTTTACTTCCGATCATTAAAATTTTCCAGAAAGATGTTTCTTAATTTAGGAACGAATATTGCTTAATTTAGCGATTATCGTTTCAGAATTAGATAATATGTTTCTACCCATTTACCAATTATTCCAAATTATTATGGCAATGACCATTATCGCATTGTTAGGGAGGTGTAGGGTATTATATATTCGGCCCCGCCCGACTTTCTGCCTTTCCTTACTGGTTAATATATATAAATATATATAATATACAGTTTCAACATATATGTGGGGGCTATATCTAAATCTGAAACGATTTTCTCCGATTTTGGCAGTATTCCGTCATGTAGAAAGAAACCTCTTTTTGCCGAATTTCGCTGTGATCGGATATAAAATACAGTTTCTACAGCGCTTGAGTTTCAAATCGGGGGTAACATATATGGGGGCTATATCTAAATCTGAACCGATTTTCTCCGAATTTGGCAGTATTATTTCATGTAATAAGAAACCTCTTTCTGCCAAATTTCGTACTGATCGGATATACAATACAGTTTCAACCGGGCTTACATGTCAAATCGGGGGTAACATGTATATAGGGGGCTATATCTAAATCTGCACCGATTACCCCCAAATTTTGTATTGTCTCTAAGTGTATCACGAGACTACTCTCTGTCAATTTTTGTACAAATCGGTTCAAAAATGTTGCTTATACAGTGCATATATGCCAAATCGGAGGTACATATATATGTAAATCTGAACCGATTTTAACCAAATTCAATAGGGATCGTCCTTGGGCCTAAAGAAAGATATGTGCAAAGTTTCGTTGAGATCGGACCATAATTGCGACCTGTACTTTGATTACAAGATTACATCTACAGACAGGCGGACATAGCTAAATCGACTCAGAAAGTGATTACAAGTCCAGCCGTATAATAAACAATGGGTCTACGAGTATCTCTTCTCCTTTTGCGTGTTACAAACAAATGCACAAAGTCTTAATACCCTTATACCCTACCGTGTAGGGTATAAACAGTAAGAAAAGGCTAAAGTCGCGCGGATCCGTTTTTATATAGTACATCACCATATCGGAGTGGAATTATTACACGGGGCAAAATCGCCTTTTTTGATATGTTTGAATAGAAAGAAAATATATTTGGAACACTAATTTTTAAATATTATTTATTTCTGAGCAAATAAATTGTATTTAAAAATCAATAAAATATATTTGGAACTCGTATATTAATATGTTACAACATATAATATTTGCAAACAAAATTTCTCAAATAAAATATGTATTTGAATACAAATAAAATTATTGATTAGGAATTTCTCCAAATATATTTTATTTAAAAAAGATTTTCGAAACTTTTGTTGAATTTTTCGAATTTGCAGCAATATCTTATGTGTTGGAGCGCAAACCTTTTATTAATATGTCTTTCAGTTTTAAGGAAACAAACGTCTTCACAGTTCAAGTGTTTTATTGAGAGTAAATCAAAAGTAAAAAGTAAAAGTTCATGCACGGGGCAAAATCGCCTTTTTTGATATGTTTAAATCGAAAGAAAATATATTTGGAACAAAAATTTTTAAATATTATATATTTCTTAGCAAATAAATTTTATTTGAAAATCAAAAAAATATATTTGGAACGCATATATTAATATATTACAACAAATTATATTTGCAAACTAAATTTCTCAAATAAAATATGTGTTTAAATACAAATAAAATTATTATTTAGGAATTTTTCCAAATATATTTTATTTAAAAAATATTTCCAAAACTTTTGCTGAGTTTTTCATATTTCAGTTTCAATTTTTCTTGGGTTTCGAATTGTACCTCCCAGTTATGATACCATATGCAGCATTACCTTCTGTTTTAAATCAATCATTTCAAATTTCTGAGTATTCCAAGCCATCATTAGTTGTCAATCGTCTAAGTACTTTATATTGATCCAAGATTATATGATTTCAATTATTATTTTTTACTAACATTAAAAGTTTCTAAAAAAGTTAACTTTGAATTACTGAACAATTTTACACAATTTATGTATTTTATGAATACTTAAATGCAAATAAATATTTGTTTCGAAAATAATGGTCCCAAATAAAAACATATTGGAATGTAAACAAATAGTTGTTTAGAACAACATCTTCCCAAATACATAATTTTTGTGTGTACCAAATATTACATGCTTAGAGTCTACCCCAAACATATATATGTTTCAAGCCGAATATGTTTGGGACAATATACTACAGAAGCGATTTTTTTTCAGCGTGTGAAAGCATAAAGCAAAGAGTAGGAAAATATCCAGGGTTGAAATAAGTGCATTGCCAAGTAAATCTTGTAGAGTTGTATTTCAGCAGTGTTGTAATTTAAAGTCCAATATTATGTTTTAAACCAATCATTTAAAATTTCTGAGTATTCCAAGCCATCATTGGTTGTCAATCCTCCAAGTATATATTTCGATTCAAGATTATATGATTCCAATTATTATTTTTTAATTTAAGACGTTAACATTTTTGAAAAAATTAACTTTGAATTACTGAAAAATTTAACACAATTTGATATTTTCTGAATACTTAAATGAAAATAAATATTTGTTTCGGAAAAAATAGTCCAAAATAAACACATTGGGATGTAAACAAAGATTTGTTTAGAACAACATCTTCCCAAATATATAATTTTTGTGTGTACCAAATATTATATGTTTAGAGTGTATCCTAAAGATATATATGTTTCAAGCCGAATATGTTTGGGACAATATACTACAGAAGCGATTTTTTTTCAGCGTGTAATTATAAGTAAATGAACATCACCTACGGGATATTATTTTTCAAAGCTAATTGCAAAAAATTCCCCAATACTATACTGTATAATTAAAAAAAATATATAATAATCGCATAAAAAAGGTTATAAACCATTTAAACCATATAGCTCATTCTGCGCCACCTTGTATGTAGATGTGAACTGATTTTTTACCATTTTCAATAGGGTTCGTCATTGAGCAAAAAAATCTTTGTACTTTGATTACAATAATACATGGACAGACGGACAGACACAGTTATGTCGACGCAGAAAATGATTCTAAGTCTATCGATGGGTCTATTTCATTTCATTTTAGCCTTTACAAACAAATTTACCATAACAGCCTGTACCCCAGTGTGGTGTAGGGTATAAAGACTTCACAATTTTTAGCATGTTAGTAAGGGAGAGATGCAGTCGATTACAGCTCAGCAAAATCTTGGTAAGTACCTGTAATTATTCCCTGCATTACCAAATAATGACATCTCATTATTCGCTGCAATACTTTCGGCTTTTTAATAATTACTTACCAATAATAACAGAAATAAGTGATTTTTTGTTTCAACATCATTGTGACAAATTTTAATATAATGCAATTTTGGCTATATGTGGGTTATTGTACAAGATTTATTTATATTTCAACATGTTTTCAAACAATACGTGGAGATTTGAATGAAAATACCAGAAATTCGAATCTGGCATGAGGAAATTGTTTGTTTCGAGAAATATGCCCGACAATGTGCAAAAAATCATTTTAAATGGCCATTTCTACATATCTACTACTTATTTTATAACTTATTGGTAATGCATTATTCAAGTACATAAAATCGAGCTACAAATAAGTACTTATTATGCTACTTTATTCTATGCTTTTGGGAAGTACTTTCCTCCAATGACATCTCCATGTTAAAACCAGTAAGGAAAGGCAGAAAGTCGGGCGGGGCCGACTATATAATACCCTACACCTCCCTAACAATGCGATAAGGGTCATTGCCATAATAATTTGGAATAATTGGTAAATGGGTAGAAACGTATTCTAATTCTGAAACGATAATCGCTAAATTAAGCAATATTCGTTCCTAAAGTGAGAAACATCTTTCTGGAAAATTTTAATGATCGGAAGTAAAATACAACTTCTATAGCGGTTTGATACCAAATCAGGAGGAACATATATATGGAGCTTTAATGTAAATCTGAACCGATCTTCCCTGAATACTTATTCATGTAAAAAGACCTCCTTCTGTCGAATTTCGTACTGATCGGATATAAAACACGGTCTCTACAGCGCTTACATGTCAAATCGGGGGTAACATATATATGGGAGCTATATCTAAATCTGAACCGATTTTCTCCAAATTTGGCAGTATTCCTTCATGTAATAAGAAACCTCTTTCTGCCGAATTTCGCACTGATCGGATATAAAATACAGTTTTTACAGCGCTTACAGGTCAAATCGGGGGTAACATATATATGGGGGCTATATCTAAATCTGAACCGATTTCTTCCAAATTTAATAGTGTTCATCCATATAATAAGAAACCTCTGTCTGCCGAATTTCATACTGATCGGATATAAAATAAAGTTTTTACAGCGCTTACATGTCAAATCGGGGGTAACGTATATATGGGGGCTATATCTAAATCTGAACCGATTTCTTCCAAATTCAATAGGGATCGTCCTTGGGCCAAAAAAAAATGTGTGTAAAATTTCGTCGAGATCAGACCATAATTGCGACCTGTACTTTGATTACAAGAGTACATGCACAGACGGACAGACAGACGGACATAGCTAAATCAACTCAGAAAGTGATTCTAAGTCAATTTCATGAATGTTGCTTTTATTTTGTATACCCTACACCACACTGTGGTACAGGGTATTATAACTTTGTGCACTTGTTTGTAACACCCAAAAGGAAAAGAAATAGACCCATCGTTTATTTTACCGATCGACTTAGAATCACTTTCTGAGTTAGAATCACGTCTGTCTGTTCGTCTGTCTGTGCATATATTCTTAAAATCAAAGTACAGGTCGCAATTATGGTCCGATCTCGACGAAACTTTACACATATATTTTTTTTGGCCCAAGGACGATCCCTATCGAATTTGGTTAAAATCGGTTCAGATTTAGATATAGCCCCCATATATATGTTAGCCCCGATTTGACATGTAAGCGCTGTAAAAACTTTATTTTATATCCGATCAGTATGAAACTCGGCAGAAAGAGGTTTCTGATTATGTGAATTAACACTGCAAAATTTGGAGAAATCGGTTCAGATTTAGATATAGCCCCCATATATACGTTACCCCCGATTTGACATGTAAGCGCTGTAAAAATGTATTTTATATCCGATCAGTATGAAATTCGGCAAAAAGAGGTTTCTTATTATATGAATGAACACTATTAAATTTGGAAGAAATCGGTTCAGATTTAGATATAGCGTCATATATACGTTACCCCCGATGTGACATGTCAGCGCTGTAAAAATGTTATTTTATATCCGATCAGTGCGAAATTCGGCAAAAAGAGGTTTCTTTCTACATGAAGGAATACTGCCAAATTCGGAGAAAATCGGTTCAGATTTAGATATAGCCCCCATATATGTGTTACCCCCGATTTGACATGTAAGCGCTGTAGAGACTGTATTTTATATCCGATCATTACGAAATTCAACAGAAAGTGGTATTTTTACATGACCCATGAAAAATGGGTTCAGATTTATATATAACCTCCATATATGTATATGTTCCTCCTGATTTGGTATCATAGCGCTATAGAAGTTGTACTTTACTTCCGATCATTAAAATTTTCCAGAAAGATGTTTCTCAATTTAAGAAATATATTGCTTAATTTAGCGATTATCGGTTCAGAATTAGATAATATGTTCCTACCCATTTACCAATTATTCCACATTATTATCGCAATGACCTTATCGTATTGTTAGGGAGGTGTAGGGTATTATATAGTCGGCCCCGCCCGACTTTCTGCCTTTCCTTACCGGTTATTTATGTAAAACATTTTGCACAACATATTCTGCATTCCACACATTATTTTCCACACGAGACTATTCTTGACTACATATACAGTTCTTGAACAAAATGTTGAAGATTTATTTATGTCGAGGAATTTTATTTTTTGTTTGTCATGTATCAGCAAAAGAACAGCAAGCAATATTTCGGTTGTATTTCCCAAAAACATTTAATTATTCTAAATTTGGGAAATTATTGCGATAACCGAAAAACGATTATTTATTAATATTTTTTCTGTTGCAGTAACCAATTATTCGTTGCAGTAATAATCTTTGGTCTATTGATACAATTTCTGTTGTCAAGAATAAAACAGTGGTTGTCAGAACCAAAAATCTATCATATGGTACTATAATGAAAGTTTAAAATTGGTTACCACAACTAACCGAGTGGCAATGAAAAACACATTCTTTATTCGATTGATACAACCATCGATTTAGTTTGATCGTATCCATGTTTATTTGTTTGATCGTATCCATGTTGTTATTGTTGTTTCAGCTATTTTTATATAAATACAACCGACACAAGGTGTAGGCAATATACTTTTTGTTGCTAGTACTATTGTTTTATTGTTACAATCGAAATCCAACCAATTATTTTCCTGGGTGTAATCATTATCTGTCTGTTCATAGATGATAATCCTAGGTAAGTCGAATTTTTGATGACTTTTCCATACTCAACTATGCACATTTTTAGTATCAAATGTAATGCGAGAGAAAAAGTAATTTTGGCTCTCATGAACATTGTGAAATTTTTCAAATGTGCTGTTATTCCAGAAAACTACAGATATATGGTATTAGGTCAGTCCGTTCGTCGGTTTACTCGTTTCATAAGTATCAAAAGATCAGTGCTGCCAGAAATGACCATTTATCGACATTTTGACGATTTTTACGATAAAATAAATAAAAAAACGAATTTTGTATACCCTCCGCTATTGATCGTATTCAATTCCTTAGTAGAAAAAAATCTCAGGAATGACGTTAAGAGGACCCTTTTGGTGCCTCCAAAACAAGTGAAACATTTTGCACCAAAATGTAACTGCTTATAGCTTTAATATCAGTTAATACAAATACATACTTAAACTTGTGTACAGTGAAATGCTTTTATAGCACCTAGAGTCGAGTGCAAAGAGGGATGTTTTAAAAGCACTATGCAAGAAAAGCAATTTTTTTGGTGTCTGAGACATGAAAACTGTTTTTTTGAACAACATTTTTATTTATGATAAAGTTTTATTGATTTGTCATAAATTTTTTTAAATTCCAATTTTTATGGATGTTACCTTTAATATTTGGACCATATTTATACCCTACACCACACTGTTGTACAGGGTATTATGACTTTGTGCATTTGTTTGTAACACCCAAAAGGGGAAGAGATAGGTCCATTGTTTATTATACCGATCGACTTGTAATCACTTTCTGAGTCGATTTAGCTATATCCGTCTGTCTGTCCGTCTGTCTGTCTGTCCGTCCGTCCGTCTGTCTGTCCGTCTGTCTGTCCGTCTATCTGTCTGTCTGTCCGTCTGTAGATGTATTCTTGTAATCAAAGTACAGGACGCAATTATGGCCCAATCTTGACGACACTTTACACATATCTTTTTTTTGGCCCAAGGACGATCCCTATTTAATTTGGTTAGAATCGGATCAGATTTGTATATAGCCTCCATATATATGTTAGCTCCGATTTGACATGTAAGCGCTGTAAAAACTTTATTTTATATCCGATCAGTATGAAATTTAGCAGAAAGAGGTCTCTTATTATATGAATGAACAGTGGTAAATTTGGAAGAAATCGGTTCAGATTTAGATATAGCCCCCATATATACGTTACCCCCGATTTCACATGTAAGCGCCGTAAAAAATTTATTTTATAACCGATCAGTGTGAAATTCGGCAGAAAGAGGTTTCTTATTACATGAAGGAATACTGCCAAATTCGGAGAAAATCGGTTCAGATTTGATATAGCCCCATTTATATGTTACCCCCGATTTTACATGTAAGCGCTGTAAAAAGTGTATTTTTAATCCGATCAGTACGAAATTCGGCAGAAAGAGGTTTCTTATTACATGAATTAATACTGCTAAATTTGAGGGAAATCGGTTCAGATTTAGATATAGCCCCCATATATATGTTACCCCCGATTTAACATGTAAGCGCTGTACAATCTGTATTTTATATCCGATCAGTAAACAAATCTACACAAAGAGGTTTCTTATTATATGAAGGGATACTTCCAAATTCAGAGAAAATCGGTTCAGATTTAGATATAGCCCCCATATATATGTTACCCCCGAGTTGACATGTAAGTGCTGTAGAGACTTTAGTTTATATCCGGTCAGTACGAAATTTGACAGAAAGAAGTTTCTTTTTACATGAATGAGTATTCAAGGAAAATCCGTTCAGATTTATTTATAACCTCCATATAGTATATGTTCCTCCTGATTTGGTATCAAAGCGCTATAGAAGTTGTACTTTACTTCCGATCATTAATATTTTCCGGAAAGATGTTTCTCAATTTAGGAACGAATATTGCTTAATTTAGCGATTATCGGCTCAGAATTAGATAATATGTTCCTGCCTACTTACCAATTATTATAGAAACAAAATGGTCTTGAAGCCGGGAGAATATCCTAGTTAGAATCACAAAGATTTGCAGACCAAATAAAAGAAAGCAAACAACATATTCCAAATTATTATCACAATGACCTTTATCGCATTGTTAGGGAGGTGTAGGTTATTATATAGTCGGCCCCGCCCGACTTTCTGCCTTTCCTTACTGGTTTTTAAGTATAAGCTTGATAAAGTCGGGATACCATTTAAAGGAAATTGTGAGGGCTAGAAATGCTGAAAACTGAAGTTTAGTAACTGTCGATAAAGCAATTAGACAAAATTTAATTTTTTCCAAAAAAATCTTTTTTTGTTGGCACGAAAAAATACACCAATAAAATTCGCAAACAATTTTTTTTGTTCC
This sequence comes from Eudasyphora cyanicolor, assembly GCA_963930755.1. Lineage (NCBI taxonomy): Eukaryota > Metazoa > Arthropoda > Insecta > Diptera > Muscidae > Eudasyphora > Eudasyphora cyanicolor. The sequence continues at coordinate 204,738,223 of OZ005735.1, forward strand.
ATTTTTTTAAAGCTAGCATCCCAACGAAGAAAACAATGTCTATTTGCAAAAAGTTTATGGATAAATGTATAGGGTGATCTAAGTAGAGATACTTTTTTCAATAGCCTTTTTTGACAGATCACGTGTTAGTCGTGTCATGCTGTCATGTTATTTTTGTTAAGTATTGTTTGGCATTTCATCATGGAAAGACTTACGCCTGAAGAACGTTTACAAATTATTCAGTTTTATTATCAATATAATCGTTCGCCAATTGCGCTAAGTCCATATTTTTTAAATCCAAAAAAACGCTTTCCCACACCCATGAGCAATATTTTAGCTCTCGTTAAGAGCTATCTTTTTGGCATTGACCGATTCCCGATCCGACGTACCGGAATCATCGGTCCATATTTCATCAAAAAAGTTGCCGGTGAGAACGTATCCGTCAATGGCGACCGTTATCATGCTATGATAACCAACTATTTGATGCCTGAAATTGAAGCTCGTGATTTCGGCCGACATTTGGTTTCAACAAGACGGCGCCACTTCCCACACATCGCATCAATCAATGGATTTATTGAGAGAACACTTCGGTGAGCAGATAATTTCACGTAATGGGCGTGAAGTTAACGCCCATTTTTTACGGGATTGTAGGTAATTGTAAAAGCATTACACTTAACAAAATGTCAAGTATTTGTATGGACTGGAATCAAAGTTATATGCCTTTATCGTTTTGTCCAAAATGGTATATTTGGACGGAGTAAGTATAAAAACAGGATTATGTTGAAATTCTCCTATTTATACCAAAAGTTATATAATTTCTACATTTATCCATAGATTTTCTTCAAATATGCATTGTTTTCTTCGTTAGAATGCTAGCTTTCAGAAATTTGAACAACAATTTTTTAGCGATTTTTTTCTATTTTTTATGGCTTTTTAGTGCCAGCGAAAAACGAAAACAATTGTTTCCCAATTTTTTAATGAACTTTTGTTTCCACGTGAAAGTCTCATTATTAACATTTGTAGTCTTCATAATTTCCTTTCATTCCCAGCTTTATCGAGCATATACGTACTTCATGGTCCATACTAAAGGCACCTTATAAGAAATTCAAAGAAAAATTTAAAAAAAAAAAATATAGAACAATTTAAAAAAGTACCATACAAATTTCTATACATTTTTTTAAAATATTTTTTTCGTGTTTAAGACTTCATTTTACACCAAAAAAGTGTTGTTCACTGCCCTTCGACAAAAATTTTGTTGCATAGTGTAATTAATTCATTGCAATTGCTATGGGAAATACTCATTGGACCACTGTTCGTTCATTGGTATTCATTTAAATTTGTTGCTTTTATGTTCTTCTTTGTTGTTTACTTTTATTTTTATCATTTATTATTGTGTTCTGTTATTTTGTTTTTAATTTAGTTTGTTTTGTTTCTCGTTTCGAACCTTAAAGCGTGGCCAAGGTACAAATGCTGGAGTTGGGCGGGGAGTGGGTTGTGAGGAGTAAGGTTGGAGCCCAGCAGTAACTTTTGTGTTAGGTTTCTTGAACTGAATCGATACCCCGCGTACACAGGGGTGGCATGAACAATTTGTGCTCCACTTATGTCAAGTGATAAATAGTCGTCGTCGTCGATGTAGTCGGAGTGCAGTTGATTTGTTATGTTCCGATTCATTCCGTTTACCACCCATGATTGGGTCGTCGGTCTGTTGCGTTTACTTAACCCAAAGAATCCAGTATGGACTGACTCCACGTTTAGCGCACAGCTTCGCCTGCCTGTGTGTATGTCGGTTTGACGGTCCGTCCATCTGTGTCCGTCTGTCGGTGTTTATTTGCTTGTCATTGGCATCGATCGGTCTAAAAAACTATGGTTAAGGTAACAATTACTTATTGGAAATTGGTTAACACTAAGGGGCGGCTAAATAGCACATAATGAATGAACTAGTTTTGGAGGTGTAACTATGTATGTATTTTTGCAGAACATACAAGTTATAACACTGTCCAACAAATTAAGACTTTTTTTAATGGAACAGAATAGTGACCCTATAATTCTGAAAGGGCATGCTGAGTAGATCATTTTTGTAGAATACACATATAGTCCAGCTGGTCTGAGTTTTTTTTTACAGTGGGTCAAAGTTTTCATTTTTTGGTCGAAGGTAGCATTATACGAAATGAAAAAAATGATGTTAGTTAATGTCTGAGAGATTTCTCATTGTCAGAGTTACATTGTGGAATTTTATGAGGATAATTTTTGTGGAAGATCTTAACCCTCTGCTCCCCTTTTAATGGGTCAATTTGGCCCTTTTTTCGAAAAAATTAAAAAAAAGTCCTTCAAAAAGGACATTAAAGGATTAAAATATTCTACGAAAATTTTTGCCGGAAAATTTCAGCAGGGGTCGCCAAGGACATCAAAGTTGTAATTACAGCTTTTTAGGTTTAATTAGCAAAATAACATGCCAACTTATACAAAAAAATTCTATAATGTAAATTTAAAGCCGTGATATCTGTGGAATTATTGGAGCAGAAGAGCGGCCCTATAATTCTGAAAGGGCGTTTTGAGTAGATCATTTTCTTAGAATAAACTTATGGTCCAGCTGGTCTGAGTTTTTTTCACAGTGGGTCAAAGATTTAATTTTTTGGTTTTAATTATACTAAATGAAAATAATGATGTAAGTTAATGTCTGAGAGATTTCTCATTGTCAGAGTTACTTAGTGGATTTTTATGAGGATCATTTTTGTGGAAGATTTTAACCCTCTACCGCCCCTCTTAATGGGTCAATTTGGCCCTTTTTCCAAAAAATTAAAAAAGGTCCTTTTAAAAAGGACTTTTAAGGATTAAAATATTCTACGAAAATGTTTGACGGAAAATTTCAGTGGGGGTCGCCAAAGACACAAAAGTTGTAAATAAAGCTCTTTGCGCATAATTAGTAAAATGATTATACAAATAAGTAATATAATATAAATTTAAAGTCGTAACAAATTAAAATATGTTTAACGAAGTCTAGTTGCTAAAACATTTATTTAGAAATGACGAGAAATATTTGGTAAAATCTTCATAATTTTTTAATAGTATTTATTTTTTTTTTTGCTTCAAAGATTTCGAGTCAAAAGGAATTGGTAAAGGCTAAAATGAGGAAAAATAGCAGTATGGTATCTATGGATAAATATATAAGTTATTACCAATATTATAAAAAATGGAAATTAAAAAACATTTCTCATATTTTTTATTTTGGCCATATTATTTGAGAGGTACCAGGTATGGCAATAACGCCAATTTCAATAGACTATGGGTACTATAAACGCGTTAGACTGTACTAATTTGTAAGTGTTTGTATTTTAATTTATCGCGACTTTAAATTTACATTATATTATTTATTTATAAGTTGGCGTGTAATTTTGCTAATTAAACGTAAAAAACTTAAACTAGTACTTTGGTGTCCTTGGCGACCCCCACTGAAATTTTCCGGCAAAAATTTTCGTAGAATATTTTAATCCTTAAATGTCGTTTTTGAAAGGAATTTTTTTAATTTTTTCAAAAAAAGGGCCAAATTGACCTATTGAGAGGGGAGCTAGAGGGTTAAGGACTTCCACAAAAATGATCCTCATAAAATTCCACGGTGTAACTCTGACAATGAGAAATCTCTCAGTCATTAACTTACATCATTGTTTTCATTTAGTATAATGCTACCTTCGACCAAAAAATGAAAACTTTGACCCACTGTAAAAAAAACTCTGACCAGCTGGACCATAAGTTTATTCTAAGAAAATGATCTACTCAAAACGCCCTTTCAGAATTATAGGGTCGCTCTTCTGCTCCAATAATTCCACAGATATCACGGCTTTAAATTTACATTATAGATTTTTTTTGTATAAGTTGGCATGTAATTTTGCTAATTAAACCTAAAAAGCTATAATTACAACTTTGGTGTCCTTGGCGACCCCCACTGAAATTTTCCGGCAAACATTTTCGTAGAATATTTTAATCCTTAAATGTCGTTTTTGAAAGGAATTTTTTTAATTTTTTCAAAAAAAGGGCCAAATTGACCAATTAAGAGGGGAGCTAGAGGGTTAAGGTCTTCCACAAAAATGATCCTCATAAAATACCACTGTGTAACTCTGACAATGAGAAATCTCTCAGTCATTAACTTACATCATTGTTTTCATTTAGTATAATGCTACCTTCGACCAAAAAATTAAAACATTGACCCACTGTAAAAAAAAACTCTGACCAGCTGGACCATAAGTTTATTCTACAAAAATGATCTACTCAATATGCTCTTTCAGAATTATACGGTCGCTATTCTGTTCCAAAAATGCTATTGGGCAGTGTAATTATACATCGGCTTTATAAATGGATTAGTGTTTTAGTAATAGCAAATATTTTTTTGAATATATTTAAGTAGTGATAAAAATTACAAATCTCGATGCGTAACATCGACCTCATTCTATGAGGGCTATATCAAATCTTGGACCAATTTGGGCGAAGTCAGTGTATCAATGTGGCTCATATGAACTAGAGATAGATATGGTCCATTTTCAATATTCTTCTTTACACCATGCGACAGTCATTTTACAAATTTTCTTGACAAACTGATTAAACGAATGTGCTATTCTGTGCCACACTGCTGTAGATAAGTAATACTAGATGTCGGCATATGTATATACTCGTACATAGTTGAATGGGATATTTAGAAAAGCTTACATAGTTGTAGAGTTGTTGCATGTCGATATGACAAATTTGGTAATATGCAAAGAAAAATAAAAACACAACACACACAAAACTGAAAAACAAATCGTTTTGCGACTGCGCCACTGCGTTTTCTCCCTCGACTGCTGTGCGGCGGTGGTGGTGGTAAGAGCAACAAGAAATCGTAGAGCTCTGAGTGAGTACACAACATTTTTGGTTTGTACATGATTTATGTCTTAATCGTGATCAAATTGGAACAGATCGGAACCTTTTCCGCTGTTCGATTCATTTGTTGTTTGTTGTTATGATTGACACTCGGCTATTTGAGCCATTTTGTAAGTGTAACAGCAATGTAAGTAGGTAAGTTTCAAATGAAACCGACTCGCGGCGACCAAACGACCGACCAGTCCGCACTGCAGTTCCAAAGCGTTGTGTGGCGCTTTTGATGGTCCTAATTGTAGGTTTCCTTCAGCCCCCACCATTTAAATGGAGAGTTAAATGCTTTTGTTGAAAATGTCTATTACAATTTGAAATTCTATCGGGAGATTTATTGCATTGATGTTGGGTAATATGGTCGACGCAATGTGCTTTAGGGTGAAAAATCAATCTAAGGTTCATTATAATCCAGATGTTCTTAAGTTAGCAAAGAGAAACATGAAAGGGACAAATAGTGCCAGACACTTATGAAGCTTAGCACATTTCCATTAATTTTCGACTTAATGTGTTCGGTAAAAAATCAGTTTTTTCCACATTTTAGTGCGCCCTGGGAAATATTTGGTTAGAATTCAGTTGCAGCATGCTTCAGGAAAAAAATTATTATGGAAACCAACATTTCTGGGTCTTTATCGAAATATGATCAAAAACGGAAATTATTATGATCAAATAACAGTTCTGGTGATTGCAACAGTGGTTGTATCAATCAGATTGTAGTGGTAACTACAATTTATGTGTGAAGTCATTAACTAAATAATTGCTAACAATAACAAGCTATTTGAAGAGGAATATTTTTCTCGACGATGCCTTCTAAAAATGTCGACGATATGTGTATTTTTAACATATGATAGGACTTCATTGCACTCTTTCAGGGGAAAGGGGTTGAGAACCGTGGACGACTGTTTTGAGAGAAATAATTCTCCAAATGTTCCCTTTATTTCGATTATGGGAGTGAAGCGTATATTTCGAAGTCTTCCACTTTAAAATGACCAAAGAGATAAGTCACCTCTCTGATTTCCCAACAAACTTTGTGGTCAAATATCGCGAAAACAGGAGCTAACATAGAACCAGTAAGGAAAGGCAGGAAGTCGGGCGGGGCCGACTATATAATACCCTACACCTCCCTAACAATGCGAAAAAGTTCATTGCGATAATAATTTGGAATAATTGGTAAGTAGGAAGGAACATATTATTCTGAGCCGATAATCGCTAAATTAAGCAATATTCGTTCCTAAATTGAGAAACATCTTTCCGGAAAATATTAATGATCGGAAGTTAAGTACAACTTCTATAGCGCTTTGATACCAAATCAGGAGGAACATATATATAGAGGTTATATATAAATCTAAACCGATTTTCCCTGAATACTCATTCATGTAAAAAGACCTCTTTCTGTAGAATTTCGTACTGATCGGATATAAAATACAGTTTCTACAGCATTTACATGTCAAATTGGGCGTAACATATATATGGGGGCTATATCTAAATCTGAACCGATTTTCTCCGAATTTGGCAGTATTCCTCCATGTAGAAAGAAACCTCTCTTTGCCGAATTTCGCACTGATCGGATATAAAATAACATTTTTACAGCGCTTACATGTAAAATCGGGGGTAACATATATATGGGGGCTATATCTAAATCTGAACCGATTTTCTCCGAATTTGGCAGTATTCCTTCATGTAATAAGAAACCTCTTTCTGCCGAATTTCACACTGATCGGTTATAAAATAAATTTTTTACGGCGCTTACATGTGAAATCGGGGGTAACGTATATATATGGGGGCTATATCTAAATCTGAACCGATTTCTTCCAAATTTAACAGTGTTCATTCATATAATAAGAGACCTATTTCTGCTGAATTTCGTACTGATCGGATATAAAATAAAGTTTTTACAGCGCTTACATGTCAAATCGGGGCTAACATATATATTGCTAACATATTACATGTCAAATCGGGGAAACCTGTCCTTTTGAGAAGAGATGTGGTTCCCTCGGCTGCCGTGAATTAAAGAGGCAGATACAAGGTTTTGTTTATTTGAGAAACCTCGGATATAGAGTTAAAATGGCGGATCACAAAAAGGACTGAGAGATAAAAATTATGCCAAGTTCACAATATAATTTGTCAGGGTTGGGAAAATAGATTTAGTAAATAAACAATATTTAATCTATTACAATAAATTAATTTGTTCAACGAGATTGAACAGGGGGATATATCCAAATCTGAACCGATTTTAACCAAATTAAATAGGGATCGTCCTTGGCCAAAAAAAAAGATATGTGTAAAGTTTCGTCGAGATCGGACCATAATTGCGACCTGTACTTTGATTACAAGAATACATGCACAGACAGACGGACAGACAGACAGACAGACAGACGGACATAGCTAAGTCGATCGGTATAATAAACGATGGGTCTATTTCTTCTCCTTTTGGGTGTTACAAACAAATGCACAAAGTTATAATACCCTGTACCACAGTGCGGTGTAGGGTATAAAAAAGGTTCAAATCGGAGAAGGGTGGCAACCACACCGATTAAAATTTTGGCTTCGGATTTTCTCTAGTATATTCTGTGAAACGTCTCCTTTAAAATGAGTATAAATTTGATATACTTTGTGTAACAAACTTTTTCTACAAGACCTAAATACAAATTGGACTTTTTTCCCCAAAATATGAAATTTTTTCAAAAATTTTACTTTATAGGGCCATAACTTTCTTATTTCTTCACATATCTTATCGATAAAAAATAAAAAAAAACGTGAATAAAATCAGTAAACTTTTGACTGAGATATTGGCTAAACTCCAAGGCAAAGTCGGCGAAAAAATAAAAAATTCAAATTTAAAATCCACATATCTCGGAAACTATTCAAGATATCTTCAACCTATAAAATGTTTATTGTAGGTCTGGTCTAGGAGTATCCACTAAAACTCCATTCAAAAGTTAGAAGCCGATGAAAATTTTGTATACCCGAGGTGGTGAACTTTAGGGCCCTGAAGCTCCGCCCCTGCATGAGAAAGGGTGCCCAAGTTCCGAACTTAAACTCTCTAACACCTCTTGTATACACACCTAATCGCCATACGATAAGTGGTTTTGAAAGGGCAGAATTATGTCCATTTTTTTCCATTTTAGCCCACTGTGTGGCGCTACGTGCAAGCAACGAAACCATTGCTCTGTTACGGGAAAAGTTTCCGGACCGTGTTATCTCTCGAAGAGGTGATCACAATTGGCCACCGAGATCTTGTGATTTAACACCTTGAGACTTCTTCCTTTGGGGCCACGTGAAGGATAAGGTCGTGGTGGCCATTTGGCTGATGTTTTTATTATGAAATAAACATCCGATAATATATCTTAAAAAATTGAATTATTCTTTGAATACCACAATAACACCTCTTGTTGGAAACCCCTGCATTTATATGCACTGGTATTAAAGTTATAAACTGTTTACTTTTGGTGTAAAATTGTCCATTTATGTGAGAGGTACCAAAAGGGGTTTGTCAATAACGGCCACTTTTCTCTAAACTCTAGGTACTATAAACGCATTAAACTGTACGAAATTTCAAGTATTTGTATGCAATGGTATTTAAGTTAAAAGCTGTTAACTTTTGGTACAAAATGGTACATTTGTGTGAGAGGTACCAAAAGTGGCATGCCAATAACGCTCACTTTTCTCTGGACTCTAGGTACTATAAAAACATTACACTGCACAAAATTTCAAGTATTTGTATGAACTGATATTATAGCTATAAGCAGTTAACTTTTGGTGCAAAATGGTACATTTGTGTGGGAGGTACCGAAAGGGCGTGACTACTTCAACCATTTTCCTTGAGATGTACGCGACTAATAAACTAAAACTATGTGTGAATTTCAGAAGATTCGAGTAAGTGGTATAGAAGTTATTAAAGAATCGACATTTCACTAAATGTTAACCATTTGTGGGGGAGGTAGTAGAAGGAGTGGAACAATATGGCCCATTTTCGAACTTATCCGGAGATAGAGAACAATAATACGCATACTAAATTTTAAGGCAATCTGTTAATCCTTTAGAGAGTTATCGTGCGCACTAGCCAGCAGACAAATACACAGACAGACGGAAGGGCGGACTAACACTGCTCAAATGACGTAAAATGACCCAAATTGAATTTCCGCCAAACACACTTTAGGTTTTAGGTCTTTAGGGTAGTGTGGCAGCCGTTTTCTTTTTTTATTTCTTCAGCTCACATAGACCAGTTTAGGTCCCAAGTGGTACCACGGGCTAAAATGCCCTTCATCGAAACCAACCTGTTTGATATACAAATGTATCGATAGCACGAATATTGGTACTGGAAAGATCTGTTAGGCTGCCTAGAAAGGCCGACCCCAGTAGGTCCAGTCGTCGTTTACTCAAAGCGGGACAGTCGCATAGCAAGTGCTCAATGCTCTCCACTTCTTCCTCATCTCCACAGCTTCTGCAGAAGTTATTGGAGTTAATACCCAATCTTCTGGCGTGTTCGCCGACCAGACAGTGTCCCGTCAGAACTGATACTAACGTAGATAATGTTTTCCTTTCCAGTGCGAGGAGATATTTTGATCTTCTCAGGACATGCCATGGCTAGATTTGTCTAGCTACCCTGCAGGTGCCGATTTCTGTCCATCTCTCGTTGGACTGCCCGATTGCCTCTTGCCTAAGCCAAAGCTTGCACGTGGAAAGAGGCGCACCAATATATGCAAATTCTTCGAGAATTTGTAATGCCGTCCCTTTCCTAGCAAGTTCAATTCGGCTTTGCAGTTCCCCGGAATATCCCTATGCCCAGGCACCCATTTGAGGTGTATATTAAACCGCTCAGCCATCTCGTTAAGAGATCTGCGGCAGTCGAGGGCTATTTGTGAATTTAGGGATGTGGCCTCCAGAGAATTGATGGCAGCTTGGCTATCCGAGTAAATGACAACGCCAGTGTTGGTTACTATGTTGCCACTCAGTCACTTGGCTACTTTCCATATTGCCCTTATTTCGGCTTGATAGACACTGCAGCTATATCCAAACTAAGTTCTTCACAGTGTACTCCGAAGCCAATTTTTTCATCAAGCTTCGAACCATCCGTATAGAAGTGGAGATGGTTTCTATTTCCTGGTATTCTGCCAACCCATTCATCCCTAGCTGGTATCATAGTCATGTTGTTCCTCTTGAAGGTGCGCACCGTTGATATATAGTGCACTCGGTCGGTTACCATAGCACAACACTTTGATATCCTCATGTGACCGTAGTTCTTAGACCACCACATTGATAGGCAGTTTAATCTTAGTGCCGCTGCATAAGCATAAGCGGGGCATTTAGAACTACACCAACAATAGCGTTGGAGACTATACTGCACATCTAACCAATAGACATGCGTATAAAGTATGAGGCAGCCCTCACAGCAAGACGTCTACAAGTGATGGGTGAATGGATAAATCGAGACCACAAGTCGTAGCATCAGAAGATTTTAGAATATCTAGTTGGTCACATTCAAACGCCAGAAATCTCGGACCGCATTCCTGAAGTGCGGCTTACAGCTACCTGTGATACGTTTGTGCCAGACAGACGCTCCTGGGAAATGAAACTTTGGCACATGTGCCAGTGGGAACCAGCTGCTACACGGATGGGTCCAAGCGAGGAGGAAGGACGGGTCTGGGTCTTTTTATTGATGAACCAGAAGTCGAACTTCACTTCCGCCTCCCTGACCATAACACGGTATTTCAAGCAGAAGTTCGAGCAATCACGGAGTGTGCGAACTGGCTCAGTAACACGACAAAGCCTAAATATGCCAACATCTTCACAGATAGCCAAATGGCGATTAAAGCAATATATTGGAATAGTTCAAATCCAGAACTGTGTTGGACTGTAAACGAACGATAAATGATTACTCAGCCCATGGTCAATTGCGTATTTGCTGGATACCAGGACACAACGCAGTGATTGGAAATGAACGGGCAAACAGCTTGGCTTCAAAGGGCAGAGAACTTCGTGTAATAAACTTGGAAAATTGGAAACCTTTTGAAGCCACGAAAAATTAGTTGAAGCACTGGGCAGTGATGGCTCACACAACTGTGTGGAATAGCGCAACAGTAAGAGCAACTGCAAAGATACTGTGGGGTGACCCACATGAAAAGAAAAACAGAAGTCTTCTGAAACTAAACAAGCTTACAAGCACATCTTCATCGCATAGAACCAGCAGGAAACGACGAATGCAGGGCATGCAGAGAAAACATCGAAACGGTGGAACATTTTCTGTGTCACTGCCCGGCTTTCACACATGCAAGATCCCAACATTTCGGGTCCGACATATTACCAGACTTGACTCATCGCAGAGAATATGACTGGAAGATCCTGAGAAAATTCGTGTCTAGTACCGATTTTCTGTAACTCGTGAGGTATAAAAAGATCATAAATAAGGAGCGCACAGCAGGCCGAACCACTGGCTTAAGTGTATGTCCATGGACATGAGACGTTGAAACGTCTCCTCTCTTCAACCTAACCTAAACTAGTGCCGCTTTGGTTGTAACTTCTCTCGCCACAACATTAATCGGCAGTATATGGAGAAGGGCTTGTAGGGACTTAACGCTCCGCTTATGCACAGGCAGGCAGTTCTCTGAACCTTAGATAGTAGGTTTGTGATGGTTAGTTTGTCAGTTGCAGCCCACCATACCACAATGCCGTATAACAGTATTGGACGAACTACTGCTATATATATTCAATGGACTATTTAAAGAGAGAGGCCCCACCGCGACCATACAGCCTTCCTGCAGGAATATAGGGCGACGTTGGCCTTTTTTTCACGTTCCAGTACGTTAAGTCTGAATGACAGTTTCCTATCTAAAATTATATCCTAAAAAATTTGCACTTTCAGAAAAGACTAGATCTGTTCCATTTATCCGAGGGGGAGGGTCCACATGTGGGACATTATTCATCCTAGTAAAGAGAACCAATTCTGTCTTGTTTGGGTTAACACCCAAACCGCTGCTTGTGGCCCATCTAGCCAACTTGTTCAGAGCCACCTGTAGAATGTCTCGGAGGACGTTTACGAATTTGCCACTCACTGCGATTGCCACGTCGTCCGCATATGCCACGACCTTGCAGCCACAACGTTCTAAATCTAGCAGAATTTCATTCACCGCTAGGTTCCAAATTAGGGGAGACAGTACACCTCCTTGTGGGGTCCCTTTGTAAACCTTGTTAGAGTTGTGGACCCAAGACACGCTGTTATGCGTCTTCTGTTGAGCAGGCTGTGTATACGTCTAATCAAGCTAGAGTTTACCTTAATATGTGACAGTGCCGCAATTACCGCATTTGAGTGAATGTTGTTAAAAGCTTCTTCAATGTCGAGAAATGCCACCATGGTGAATTCCTTGAAATGTAGGGACGATTCGATAGTGCTCACGAGTTCGTGCAGGGCTGATTCTGTAGACTTTCCCTAATTGTTTGCATGTTGGTTTCCCGACAGGAGTTTTGTATCCAGGTTTTCCCTAATAAAAAAATCAAAAGGTCTTTCCAGACCTTTCAATAGGAAGGAGGATAGGCTAATTGATCTGAAGTCTTTTGGCCTAGTGTGCGATATCTTTCCCGCTTTGGATATGAATACCACTTTGGTGTCCTTCCATCGATACGGGATATTTGAAAGCCTGATACAGTCTACATACATTTTCTGCAGCCAGGGGATAATGTACTTTAACATTTTCTGCTTTTCTGCTGGGGTGATGCCGTCTGGTCCAGGTGATTTGAAGGGCTCAATGCCGTTTATAGCCCAGCTTATTCTGGATCTCTCAGTCACCAAGCTAGCGACGCTCGCAGTCCATTTGCACTCTTGTCGGTCCTCTTTATCCTCGGGCTCTGTTGATGAGTTTCCCGGAAAATGTGTGCCGAGCAGTAAATTAGCGATTGCTCGCTGTTTTTTGTCCAGTTGTTTGCCTCATCCTGCAAATTCTATACTGTACAAGGTGAAGTGGATAGTATCTTCCTCAGCCTTGCGGCGTCGGAGACCTTTTCCACTTCCCCACAGAAGGAATACCAGGAGCTTAGGAATGCGCCTTCCTAAGCTCCTTATTATAGATCTTGAGTCGCCCTTGATATGCATCCCAATCGTTAGCGACTCCAGTAGATTTCGCCTTGTTGAATAGCTTGTTGCAGGTCTCTCTGAGGCATAGTTGTAGCTCCTGTCATAAAGAACAAAAGTTGTGAACATATAAAATAAAAACAAGTATGAAAGTTCAGTCGGGTAAACCGACTTCTGAATCCCATCACCTTGAGTCCCAAAAAAATATTAGTACATTTATTTATTTTTTTGTATTATTTACATTATTATCAATTTAAGTTGTATTTCAAGTATTTGTATGCACTGGTATTATAGTAAAATCTTTTAACTTTTGGTACAAAAATGTCCATTTGTGTGGGAGGTACCAAAAGGGGCGTGCTAATAACGCCCATTTTTCTCTGGACTCTTTGTACTATAAAAGCATTAAACTGTACAAAATTTCAAGTATTTATATGCACTGGTATTAAAGTTAAAAGCTGTTAAGTTTTGGTACAAAACGGTCCATTTGTGTGGGAGGTACCAAAAGGGACATGCCAATAACGCCCATTTTTCTCTGGACTCTAGGTACTATAAAAGCATTACACTGTACAAAATTTCAAGTCTTTGTATGTACTGGTAATAAAGTTATAAGCTATTAACTTTTGGTTCAAAATTGTCCATTTGTGTGGGAGGTACCAAAAGGGCCGTGGCAACTACGCCTATTTTTCTCGAGGTAATAGTGACTAAAAAACTAATACTATGTGTAGAATTTCAGAGGATTCAAATAAGTAGTATAGATGTTATTAAATAATCAATATTTCACTAAATGTTAACCCTTTGTGGGGGAGGTACTAGAAGGAGTGGATCAATATGGCCCATCTTCGAACTTAGCCGGAGATAGAAGAAAATATTGCCACATACCAAATTTGAAGTCAGTAGACAGACAGACGGACGGACATTGCTCATTCGACTTAAAATGACCCAAAACGGATATCCGCCGAACATACTTAGGGTCTTACTTCACTCCTTCGATATGTTACACTTTTGGCTCATAGCAAATAAAAACTGCATTTTCGAGGTCAAAATCGAAAATGATTTTTTTTTTGTAATAGATAGCATAGTATTTCAATGTTGAAGTAAACCAAAAACAAATGAAATTAAAACAAGTAAAAGCATTAAGTTCGACCATGACGAATCTCATATGCCCTCCAACATGGATTGCATTAAATTGTTAATTATTGGAACAATCTCTGGATATGGAGCAAATCATCCTTTTCGTTTAAGTAAATTATTAATACAACGACGCTGCAATTTTTAGGCCACAAATTCTTTTGCCAAACTCTTCAGCTGAAAAATGTGGCATTTATGGTTTAAAATAGCTTTTTTGAAAGCTACATCTACACGGGGACTACAATAAAGTAAAATTTCATTGTATTAATTTGATTGAGATAAATTCTTGCCAAAAGAGAATAGAGACTGCAATGTTTCAGTAAAATTTCTTTGAAAATGTGGTGTTTTTGGCTTTAATAAGCCTTTTTGGGAGCGACATCTACAGGTGGACTATAACAAAATATGAACTGATTTAAAAAATGTTTACTGCGATGAATTCTTGTCTCAGTTAAATACAAACTGCAAAGATTCAGTTAAAATGCTTAGCAAATGTGGTATATATGGCTCAAAAACAGTATTTTGGAACAACCTTTATAGGTGAGCTATATCAATACATTGACCGATATTGCCCATTTGCAATCCCAAATAACATGTAACTATAAGAAATGTTTCTACCAAATTTGATCAATTAGCTCTATTATTACGGACTGTTGCGTGATTACAACAGACGGACATACGTCTTAGAATTTTACGACGATTAAGAATATATATACTTTATGGGGTCTCAGATCAATATTTAGAGGTGTTACAAACGGTGTGACAAAATTTATATACCCCTATCCTATGGTGGAGGATATAAAAATTTCGGGATATTTTTCACTTTTGCGGCTACCTAAACGGTGTTAAGAATCATTCCTAGGAAGTTCATATGTTCTAAAAAGCTTTTTATTGAGATCTTAGGTACATTTTTGTAGTTGATTATTTCCTTGCATTTTGAAGCGTTTGCTACCTATGGACCTGAACAGGGGAAAAAAGGAAAAAAATCTAATTTTTTAAAGTTTGAAGTTTTTATCTTAAAGATGAAGTTTTTATACCCTCCACCATAGGATGGGGGGTATATTCATTTTGTCACTCCGTTTGTAAGTATATATGTTCTTAATCGTCGTAAAATTCTAAGACGATTTAGCCATGTCCGTCTGTCCGTCCATCCGTCCGTCCGTTGTAATCACGCTACAATCTATAATATAGCTAGGTGGCTGAAAATTGGTATAGATACTTCTTATAGCTGCAGGTAACTTGTGATTGAAAATGGGCGATATCGGGCTCCCTTATATAGCATCTAACTTGTTGTTATTCCTACTGTTCTCATCTAATATATTTTCATACCCTCACTTTAGTGTGACGAGGGTATATATTATTTGCTACAGAAAAAAGTGTAACACATCGAAGGAGTGACCTAAGACCCCAAGTATGTTCGTCGGAAATCCGTTTTGGGTCATTTTAAGTCGAATGAGCAATGTCCGTCCGTCTGTCTGTCTGCTGGCTGGTGCGCACGATAACTCTCGAAAGGAGTAACCGATTGATTTCAAATTTGGTATGTGGTAATATTTTCTTCTATCTAGTACCTCCCCCATAAAGGTTTAATATTAAGAGAAATATTTATTATTTAATAACTTCTATACTACTTATTTAAATCCTCTGAAATTCTACACATAGTATTAGTTTATTAGTCACGATTATCTCGAAAAAATTGGGCGAAGTTGCCACGCCCCTTTTGGTACCTCCCACACAAATGGACAATTTTGAACCAAAAGTTAATAGCTTATAACTTTATTACCAGTGCATACAAAGACTTGAAATTTTGTACAGTGTAATGGTTTGATAGTACCAAGAGCCCAGAGAAAAATTGGCGTTATTGGCACGCCCCTTTTGGTACCTCCCACACAACTTAACCTTTTTGTACAAAAATTTAACAGCTTACAACTTTAATACAGTGAAAAATTGCCATTATTGCCACCCCTTTTGGTACCTCCCACACAAATGAACCATTTTGTACCAAAAGTTACCAGCTTATAACTTTAATACCAGTGCATACAAATACTTGAAATTTGGTACAGTGTAATGATTTTACAGTACCTAGAGCCCAGAGAAAAATGGGCGTTATTGGCACGCCCCTTTTGGTACCTCCCATACAAACTGACCTTTTTGTACCAAAATTTAACAGCTTATAACTTTAATACCAGTGCATACAAATACTTGAAATTTCGTACAGTGTAATGCTTCCAAGAGTCCAGTAAAAAGTGGGCATTATTTGCACGCCCCTTTTGGTACCTCCCACACAAATGGACCAAAAGTTAACAGCTTATAACTTTAATATCAGTACATACTTTAAAGTTATTAATGCATATTATGTTGATAATAATTTAATTAAAACAAAAAAATAAATAAATTTACTAATATCTTTTTGGGACTCAAGGTGAGGGAATTCATAAGTCGGTTTACCCGACTGAACTTTCATACTTGTTTTTCGGTTAAAACATCAAAAAAGGCGATTTTGCCCCGTGTTCCACTCTGCAAGATGGGACAGTTGTTATATCCCAGACCTGTGTTTCATCGTCGCGGCTACGGGTTCATTACGCTCAAACCCCGCATCCGCGTCTCGCACTGTCTTAAGTAGCTTTCGACAAAGTCAGCATCGTCTAGTTATCGTCGATATAGGTAATAAGATCCCAATTGTTAAGGTTGTCCCGAAGCCATGGTGGAACTTCCAGAGGGCAAACTGGAGTACATATTTAAAACTTATCGCTGATGAAATTCGATTTATTCCACCATCTCCAAAGAATTATGAGCGATTTATTGGACTAGTTATTGCTTCAGCAAAGAAGCAATCCCGAGAAGTTTCTGTAAGGAATACATTACACTCATTTTGCCGATTTTGGGGAAAATTTGATGACAAAACTGCCTACAATGGGTCAAAATTATATGAAATATCGAATCCTTTTTAATTTGTATATATTAATACAACGAATCTGTTGTAATTCTGCAATTAGCAACAGTTTCATAGTCACTATTCAAGCGCAAGAAATGGACCACAAGAACTTCAACACATTTTATTTTTGTATCCGACATACCTGACTTAAATATAACTGATATGTAAGGATACATTACAATATCGGTTTATATCCCCTCGCAAACCTGAATCTAACCTCTCCACCAAAGAAAGAAATCACCAAAAATATTTGTTCATGAGTAATCACACCATTCAGAAGGCATATCAAATGAAAATTGCATTTATGCAAAGTTTATCATCGGTTTTTTTGTATTTTCTCAGTTTTTTTCTGCGCGAATTGCGATTGGGTAACAACGATTTCGGATGGAGTGAAGAAATGAAGGCAGACATGTAATCAGTTTTACATCACATACCAATAATTTTATAGCCCCTCGATTACCACATACCATATATATACATACATACATATGTATATTTGGACGAATAAATATGAATCCTTTGGGGGAAAACACCAAAAAATACCCCCAAAAATAAAAAAGTAAAGTTGAGATAAAAAATTCCATTTTTTGTTCACGTTACATTTAAACTTCAAAAACCTCCAACAAATCAACAGTAACAGTGAAGAGTGAAAAAAAACAAAGTTAGACTTTCGAGGAAAATTACAAAATTATGGCATCAACACCCGCAAGTGTAAAACTGAAAACGATGACGGCGACGACCAAAAAATCGACCAAAAACCGCCAAAAAACTGATGAAAAACTTTACCCAGAGAGAGAGAGAGAGAGAGAGAGAGCGAGGGAGGGAGACAACCAAAAACTAAACGTTTTATAGATGTTTAGGCTATAATCGCATTAAAAATAGCGCAGGCATAAATAATATCTGATGGTGGTGAAGTCCACCACCAACAACAGCACCAAATAAAATCTAAACGACATCTCTTCTCTCTCTGGCCTCCCTCTCCGCCTTATCCGCTGTGATTGTGGACAGACCCCTTCTCAAACGGCGACCCAAAAGCGGTGTTGAGATGGAAAGTCAACTCAATTGTGGTTCGCAACAAAAATACGAGACGAGTTGAGTGCGGCCACGCACAGTGTTTCGCGCCCAGTGCCATGGGCAATACTACTCAAACTGAAGTTGAAGTTGCTGTCAAAAAGCTGTCGATTAAAATGACACTTTGGGAAAGTCAACATAGCATTTCAAAGAAAAGTGAAAAGTGGTGTAAACAGGACTTTTGGTCAATTGTCTTAAAGTTAACAACATTTATAATCGAAATGAGGCGAACCACTTGACATGCCTTTCTGTGTTGAGTCATATATCGATACCTCCATTCTAAAACATGCTAAGTCGACTTAGGATAGTTTTATGGAGATTGCATTTCTAATTTCTAAATATTCCAGAATATATTTAGTCAAAATTTGGTATTTATCCGTCAACCCAATTAAAAGTTATTCACACAACAGTACAGGTCATTCGAATTGCATTAAAAGGAATTCAAAGCAAATTTAAAAAAATCATCACACTTTGATTGCCTCTCCTAAAAAACTTCCTTTTGGCACATAGTTTAGAATGAAGGTATCGATATTTGAAGGGAAAAATAAGAAGATATTTTTCGAACAATACCCAAGTCTTTTCATTGAACTAAATAAAATTAATGTCAAGTCTTAATCCGATCCAGTGAATGTCCACAATTTGAATTATACCATTCTTGTTTCACGACTTTAGGTAACGGCTGTTGGGCCGTTGATTTTTTTTGGGCTCAGTTAAAATTGACATCTACGAATGTTTGACACTGCCTTTGTAGACATATATAATATCTAGTTAAGATTCTATATAGGCAATCCATTCTTGAACGTCCTTAATACTAGAAAGATCAGCAACTTTGCATAGCATTGCCGTCGAAGACCTGTTTTTGGATTCAGTCGGATTCAAGGCCAACAAATCTATACATAATACGACCTTAACATAATTAAATATATGACTTTGGGCTATGCTGGAATTGATGACCAGTCGGAGTTATAGTCGCAAAGACAAGGCTGGACCTGATTTCTACTAGAACTCAGCTGTGGTTGAAGCCGACAAATCCAACGCTTTTCAAGAGTAATCTTTCTCTAGGATCAATCATCTTTGTTCGGGTGGCTTTAAAATCTTTGGCTTCTACAGCTTCTGGTTGTTGCTACAAGACTCAAGCGGAGTTCGAGTGCATAAACCATAAATACATTTACATTTATGCCATGGTCATTAACAACAATCGAACAACAAGTGAAAAAGGTCGGTGAAGACTGACAGGAGGTCAATGACCACTTAGAGGAGGTCTTTGATCAATGGTGAATTGCAGGAGGACGATCTGACGAAGATAACCTTCCAAACAAAAGTTTGGGCCTGAGGTGTCCGCAATAAGAACTTGCAGAAGTCAACTCAACCGGAATTGACACCGAACCCAAACATTATTTCATCTAAAAGTCTACGGAAGTTACCGTGTCTCCACCTGATACTGGGTCTATACAAATCCAGGTTTTGCTATAGGATTGAAAGCTTCTCCTTGGACTTAAATGCAATTGAAGTGATAAATACTAGAGTTTCCTTGATTGGGAATCGAAAACAGAGGTTTTCCTCTATCAGAGAAAACATTGATACTAACATTTGTCAGAATATTAATTCTAAACTGCCTCTCTAATAGCTAAGCTTAAGGCCGTCTTTCTGAAATGGTTATCTCTAGTTCTTCAGAAAAGACACCAAAGCACTCTTGGTTGTTAAGTTTGAAACCGTCAGTATAGAAATTCACAAATTTCCTATGTCCAGGGATGCGACCATTCTATTCTGATCTATCAGGTATAAGTGTGAGATACTTCCTACAAAAAAAGAGTTTCAGTCACAGTGTAATCAACAAAGTCATATCTTGTCCACGGTGACGAATCACTGTGCGTTGCATGAACCAAGGACCAAACGAAAAAGTTTCAAATTCGCCAACCAAAAAAATGATGTAAAATAATAGATAAATCATGCAAGTCAAACTTTGGCAATTCTGTCGTCGTTGTTGTTGTTGTTTTACTGTTTTTTTTATTTTGTATGTTTGAGACGCTTTTCTACGTTTGTTTGGGGGTTTTTTGGTTATTATTACAAAAACCAAAAATTTCACCCCTACGGTAATGTGAAATCAAAATTTACCGAAATTTGATTTCTTTCAAGTCTCGCTCTAGCTCAATGCGAGCAAAAACTGTGAAATAATATGTGTGGACGTATGTATGTACTCGAATACATAGTCGTAAAAATATTACACTGTACTTGTTAGGTTTTAATTTAGAAAATGGCTTAAGTAAGTTTATTTTAAAATCAAAAATATATGGCTTAACATTAAAAGAGGTTGAGACAATTAACTATAATTAAAGGTAGTCAATTACCATTGACTGGAGGTCAATTACCATTTACTGGAGGTCAATTACCATTGACTGGAGGTCAATTACCATTGACTGGAGGTCAATTACCATTGACTGGAGGTCAATTACCATTGACTGGAGGTCGATTACTATTGACTGGAGGTCAATTACCATTGACTGGAGGTCAATTACCATTGACTGGAGGTCAATTACCATTGACTGGAGGTCAATTACCATTGACTTGAGGTCAAAAACCGTTTACTGGAGGTCAATTACCATTGACTGGAGGTCAATTACCATTGACTGGAGGTCAATTACCATTGACTGGAGGTCAATTACCGTTTACTGGAGGTCAATTACCATTGACTGGAGGTCAACTTCCATTAACTGGAGGTCAACTTCCATTAACTGAAGGTCAATTACCATTGACTGGAGGTCAATTACCATTGACTGGAGGTCAATTACCATTGACTGGAGGTCAATTACCATTGACTGGAGGTCAATTACCATTGAATGGAGGTCAATTACCATTGACTGGAGGTCAATTACCATTGACTGGAGGTCAATTACCATTGACTGGAGGTCAATTACCATTGACTGGAGGTCAATTACCATTGACTGGAGGTCAATTACCATTGACTGGAGGTCAATTACCATTGACTGGAGGTCAATTACCATTGACTGGAGGTCAATTACCATTGACTGGAGGTCAATTACCATTGACTGAATGTCAATTACCATTGACTGGAGGTCTATTACCATTGACTGGAGGTCAATTACCATTGACTGGAGGTCAATTACCATTGACTGGAGGTCAATTACCATTGACTGGAGGTCAATTACCATTGACTGGAGGTCAATTACCATTGACTGGAGGTCAATTACCATTGACTGGAGGTCAATTACCATTGACTGGAGGTCAATTACCATTGACTGGAGGTCAATTACCATTGACAGGAGGTCAATTACCATTAAAAGGAGGTCAATAACCATTGACTTAAGGTCAATTCTCATTAACTGGAGGTCAATTACCATTGACTGGAGGTCAATAACCATTGACTGGAGGTCAATTATCATTGACTGGAGGTCAATTGTCATTGACTGGAGGTCAATTATCATTGACTGGAGGACAATTATCATTGACTGGAGGTCAATTACCATTGACTGGAGGTCAATTACCATTGACTGGAGGTCAATTACCATTGACTGGAGGTCAATTACCATTATCTGGAGGTCAATTACCATTGACTGGAGGTCAATTACCATTGACTGGAGGTCAATAACCATTGACTGGAGGTCAATAACCATTGACTGGAGGTCAATAACCATTGACTGGAGGTCAATAACCATTGACTGGAGGTCAATAACCATTGACTGGAGGTCAATAACCATTGACTGGAGGTCAACAACCATTGACTGGAGGTCAATTATCATTGACTGAAGGTCAATTACCATTGACTGGAGGTCAATTACCATTGACTGGAGGTCAATTACCATTGACTGGAGGTCAATTACCATTGACTGGAGGTCAATTACCATTGACTGAAGGTCAATTACCATTGACTGAAGGTCAATTACCATTGACTGAAGGTCAATTACCATTGACTGAAGGTCAATTACCATTCACTGAAGGTCAATTACCATTCACTGAAGGTCAATTACCATTCACTGAAGGTCAATTACCATTGACTGAAGGTCAATTACCATTGACTGAAGGTCAATGGTCAGTTTCCGGATCAGTGACCACTGAGTGGAGATCAATGACCATCGATTGAATGTTTATGACCACTGTCAAGAGATCGAAGACAATTGACTGGAGGTCAATGAGAACAAGTCAATGAACACCGACAGGAGATCAATAACTATTGACAAGAGGCTTTCAGTAACTATTAATGACGATTGATCGTTTAATTCGAAATTTTTTATTATTATTCAGGACTTCATTATATACATCTCTTATCAAAAAATTTAGTCCCCTAGGACGCTTATTTAAGGAGCCATGGCAATGTAAGATGAGCTGGGAAACTAAAATTGTCTTTGAAAAGGAAGATTTTACAAAATCTGTTCCAGAATGAAGCTTTTACTAATTTTCACAAAAAAATAAATAAACTTAGAATTTCTTCTTTTCGCTCTGGAGCACCTATTTACAGGATTTCAGTAACTATTTAAAACCATTAACAGAAGGTCAGTGGCAGCTGAAAGAAGGTCAATAACGATTGACAGGTTATCTTACAGTAAACAATCAACTAATTCGAAATTTTTTATTATAATTCAGGATTTCGTTCTATGTGTTTTATCTCATTTTTGCAAAAAACGCTTCCAATTACAGCTTGAAATATATTTTTGTCCATCCACATGTATTATTTTCTTATTCAAAAAACAAGAAAAAAAGAAGAGTGTGATGTACACTGAAATGTTAACAAATAGCTTTTGACTAATTTCCACAAAATATGATTTATTTCCAATAAGTGTTCGAGGCATTAACACGACGATATCGTAAACACAAAATTCGATGGGATGCAATGCGATGCAATACGATAGGATTGGAAATATTTGATATCCCACAAGAGAAGAGGCGCAAGTTATGCCATAAGCAAGTGTTATCTAATGCGACAATGACAGATTACAAATGCCGATTGTATTTAGAGATTTATTTTTTAACAATTGAATAAGTGAAGGAACAACTGAATTATTGACTAATAGAAATTATAAGGAATTATTTTACATATATTCCATTTTAAAAAATTAAGAAACAGTTTAGTACACTAATATTAAAAAAAAATATTGTAGACCACAACGATTCATATTTGCAGTAATTTGAAATTTTCTTCAAATAAATAAGCCATCGAATTTTCCAAAAACAAGTAAGAAAGTTCAGTCGGGTAAACCGACCAATGAATCCCCTCACCGTGAGTCTCAAAAAAATGTATTTATTTTTGTTTTATTTAAATTATTACCAATTTAAATTGCATTTAATAACTTTAAAGTATGTATTGGTATTAAAGTTCAAAGCTGTTAACTTTTGGTGTAAAATGGTCCATTTGTGTGAGGTACCAAAAGGGGAGTCCCAATAACGGTCACTTTTCTCTGGACTCTAGGTACTATAAAAGCATTACACTGTACACAATTTCAAGTATTTATATGTTATAAGCTGTTAACTTTTGGTGTAAAATGGTCCATTTGTGTGGGAGGTACCAAAAGGGGCGTGCCAATTACGACCACTTTTCTCTAGACTCTAGGTACTATAAAAGCATTGCACTGTACGAAATGTCCAGTATTTGTATGTACTGGTATTAAAGTTAAAAACTGTTAACTTTTGGTACCAAAAGGTCCATTTGTGTTAGAGGTACCAAAAGGGGCGGACTATAGGTACTATAAAAGCATTACATTGAATAAAATTTCAAGTATTTGTATGCACTGGTATTAAATTTATAAGCTGGTAACTTTTTGTACAAAATGGTACATTTGTGTGGGGGTTACCAAAAGGAGCGTGGCAATAATGCCCATTTCTCACTGTATTGTAGGTATTATTAAACCATTACACTGTACAAAATTTCAAGTCTTGGTAGGCATTGGTAATAAAGATATAAGCTATTAACTTTTGATTGTCCATTTGTGTGAGAGGTACCAAAAGGGGCGTGGAAACTTCGCCTATTTTTCTCGAGGTAATAGTGACTAATAAACTAATACTAGGTGCAGAATTTCAGAGGATTCAAATAAGAAGTATATAAGTTATTAAATAATAAATATTTCACTAAATGTTAACCCTTTGTGGGGGAGGTACTAAATGGAGTGGACCAATATCTTCGAACTTAGCCGGAGATAGAAAAAAATATTACCACATACCAAATTTGAAGTCAATCGGTTACTCTTTTCGAGAGTTATCGTGCGCACCAGCCAGCAGACAGACGGACGGACGGACATTGCTCATTCGACTTAAAATGACCCAAAACGGATATCCGCCGAACATACTTAGGGTCTTAGGTCACTCCTTCGATGTTTTATGTTACACTTTTGGTTCGTAGCAAATTATATACATATGTATACCCTCCTCTCTAAGGTGAGGGGATAAAAATAAATGGTCAGAAAACCTCGTTCTTTTTGCTCATTTAAGGAGCTATATCCGAAAATAGGCGATACAAAATAATCTTTTCAGGATGCGCAATTAAGGAGTTATAGCTATTTTATGTTTGAATAGGAAGATAAACATTTTTCGGAATAAGTGATTAGAAAATGTAGTCATCTGGAATTCGTATTTAAGTAGTCATAGCCATATAAGTTTGGCTAGGGAAATTAAAAATTATCTTTAAAAATTACGCGATTGCAGAATGTAATCCTCTAGAACGCTATTTAAGTTGTGATAGGGAAATTAATTTTTTTCCTAAAAGTAAATGACTGCAAAGTGTATTCCGTTTTGCACTAGGGCGTTTATTAAAGGTTATAACTATTTTTAAATCAGACCGGAAAAATCAAAATTGTCACCAAAAAAAACACGGTCAAAAGTTTTCATCCTTTTCGCTTTATAGAGCTTATTAGAGCTTTATAGCCATTTTGAGTTTGGCTAAGCGATTTAAAAACTTGTATGTTTGTGCTTTGTGCTCGTAAACGACCATTTAATGAGTTTTGTTGGTACTCATGTCCCTTACTTATGCTGACAAGGTCGGCCATTTTGAATGTTTAGTTAATTTTTTTGGATGTGTTTTAACTTGTCTTCGAATTTTATCTATTTCAGAAAATGGATCAAAGAATCTGCATCAAATTTTGTGTGAAAAACAAAATAAAGTGCGCTGACGCATTCAGATTGTTGACTGTGGCATATTGTGAAGTTACCTTGGACCAAATCAACGTTTATCGGTGATACAAAATGTTCTTAGAGGGCCGAGAAGATGCGAAGGACGAACAGCGCACAGTGGGCTAAAATGGAAAAAAAATGGACATAATTCTTCCATTTCAAATCCACTTATCGTATGACGATGAAATTTTAGGTGTGTATACAAGAGGTGTTAGAGAGTTTAAGTTCGGAACTTGGTCCCCCTATCTCATACAAGGGCGGAGCTACAGGGCCCTAAAGTTGACCACCTCGGGTAAACAAAATTTTCATCGGCTTCTACCTTTTGAATGGACTTTCCGGTTTTAGTGGCGTTTTTTCTGTGGATACTCCTAGACCAGACCTACAATAAACATTTTATAGGTTGAAGATATCTTGAATAGTTTCCGAGATATGTGGATTTTAACTTTGAATTTTTAATTTTTTCGCCGACTTTGCCTTGGAGTTTAGCCAATATCTCAGTCAAAAGTTTACCGATTTTGTTCGTGGATTTTTTGTTTTTGTGGATTGTCAATAAAATTTACAATATCATCAAAAAAAGAATCGATAATATATCTGAAGAAATAAGAAAGTTATGGCCCTATAAAGTCAAATTTTTGAAAAAATTTCATTTTTGGAGATTTTTTGGCGAAAAAAGTCAAATTCGTCTTTAGGTCTTGTAGAAAAAGTTTGTTACACAAAGTATATCAAATTTATACTCGTTTTAAAGGAGACGTTTCACCGAAGCCAAAATTTTAATTGGTGTGGTTGCCACCCTTCTCCGATTTAGAACTTTTTTTACATAAATTTCAAAAGTTTGATCGATTTTCTCCAATCGCAAAGCTAAATTGTTAAAATTTTCTTTTTATTTATTTGTATTAGGTTGTAACAAAATCGAATGCCACTGGAATCCCGAGCGCGGCTTTTCATATCGAAGATATAGGACAAAAAGTAAAAATCCCATTTTTGGGGATTTTTGATGTATTTTTTGAGAATTGAGGGATTTTCCATTAGAAATTTCCACATGCTGCTTTTGATTATTATTTCAAATATCAAAATAAAGAACTTTAAAATAAAATTCATAGAAATATATACATTTTTAAGAATTTTATGCCGTATTTACGCTTCTGTCAATATGCAAAATTGTTTTTTTAATTTTTCCCTACTTTCTTGTACTTATTAGTTATTATATCAGTCAATATGCACTGATTTCTTGTAGATCACATGTTTTTATCAAACAATAATAACATTTAGTAAGATTTACCTTTCAGAAAATATTGTTTTGTGGCACTATTTCTAGGAAACCCTTAATCATTGACAGGTATAACCAGTAAGGAAAGGCAGAAAGTCGGGCGGGGCCGACTAAAAAATACCCTACACCTACCTAACAATGCGATAAGGGTCATTGCGATAATAATTGGTAAATGGGTAGGAACATATTATCTAATTCTGAAACGATAATCGCTAAATTAAGCAATATTCGTTCCTAAATTTCTGGAAAATTTTAATTATCGGAAGTAAAGTACAATTTCTATAGTGCTTTGAAACCAAATCAGGAGGAACATATATATGGAGGTTATATATAAATCTGAACCGATTTTCCCTGAATACTCATTCATGTAAAAAGACCTCTTTCTGTCGAATTTCGTACTGATCGGATATAAAATACAGTCTCCACAGCGCTTACATGTCAAATCGGGGGTAACATATATATGGGGGCTATATAATTCTGAACCGATTTTCTCCAAATTTGGCAGTATTCCTTCATGTAGAAAGAAACATCTTTTTGCAGAATTTCGCACTGTTCAGATATAAAATAAAATTTTTACAACGCTTACATATCAAATCGGGGGTAACATATACGAGGGTGTATGGGGGCTATATCTAAATCCGAACCGATTTTCTCCGAATTTAACAGTGTGCATTCACATAATAATAAACCTCTTTCTGTCGAATTTCATACTGATCGGATATAAAATAAAGTTTTTACAGTGCTTACATGTCAAATCGAGGCTAATATATATATTTGGGGCTATATCTAAATCTGAACCGATTTTAACCAACAGGGACCGTCCTTGGGCCAAAAAAAATATATGTGTAAAGTTTCGTCAAGATCGGACCATAATTGCGACCTGTATTTTGACAAGAATACATGCACAGACAGACGGACATAGCTAAATCAACTCAGATAAAGATTCTGAGTCGATCGGTATAATAAACGATGCGTCTATTTCTTTTGGGTGTTACAAACAAATGCACAAAGTTATAATACCCTGTACCACAGTGTGGTGTAGAGTATAATTAAAAAACAATATTTTGCATATAGACAGTAACGCAAATACGGCATAAAATTCTTAAAAATGTATATATTTCTATGAATTTTTTTAAAGTTCTTTATTTTGGTATTTGAAATAATAATCAAAAGCAACATGTGGAAATTTCTAATGGAAAATCCCTCAATTCCCAAAAAATACATCAAAAATCCCCAAAAATGGGATTTTTACTTTTAGTCCTATATCTTCGATATGAAGTCGATTTTGTTACACCCTAATACAAATAAATAAAAAGAAAAAATTAACAATTTAGCTTTGCGATTTTAGAAAATCGATCAAACTTTTGAAATTTATGTAAAAAAAGTTCCAAATCGGAGAAGGGTGGCAACCACACCAATTAAAATTTTGGCTTCGGATTTTCTCTAACAGATTCTGTGAAACGTCTCCTTTAAAACGAGTATAAATTTGATATACTTTGTGTAACAAACTTTTTCTACAAGACCTAAAGACGAATTTGACTTTTTTCGCCAAAAAATCTCCAAAAATGAAATTTTTTCAAAAATTTGACTTTATAGGGCCATAACTTTCTTATTTCTTCAGATATCTTATCGATTCTTTTTTTGATGATATTGTAAATTTTATTTACACAAACTAAATCGGTAAACTTTTGACTGAGATGTTGGCTAAACTCCAAGGCAAAGTCGGCAAAAAAATTAAAAATTCAAATTTAAAATACACATATCTCGGAAACTATTCAAGATATCTTCTACCTATAAAATGTTTATTGTAGGTCTGTTCTAGGAGTATCCACAGAACCGGACACTCCATTCAAAAGTTAGAAGCCGATGAAAATTGTCTTCTAACTTTTGAAATCTGTCTTTTCGTTGCTTGTGCGCGAATATTTGGCCAAAAACAACACAGTAATGGTGCCGCAGCCACCGTATTCCCCTGACCTAGCGTCCTGTGACTATTTTTGGTTCCCAAAACTGAAAAGGCCCATGAAAGGTCGACGCTACGCCACGAGTGAGCAGATAAAGACGACATCGAAGGAGGAGCTGAAGATGAAGATCACAAAAAATGATTATTTGAAGTGCTTCGAGGATTGGAAAAAACTTTTGGCAGAAATGTATTATATCCGAGGGGAATTGCTTTGAAGGGGACAAAATAGATATTCATGAATAAATAAATACTTTTTGAAAAAATACAAAATTCGCAATTTTTTTTCAATTTTTAGGTGTTACAAACTGTGTGACAAAATTTATATACCCCCATCCTATGGTGGAGGGTATAAAAATAAATGATCTTAAAATGCAGTCTATGGTTAGGGAAATAAACAAGTTTCTTTAAAAGAGAAGAGGTTACAAAATGTAATCCCCTAGGAAACTTATGGCGAATTCTTTTCTGCAAAAAAGTGCAATACTTGATTTGCCCTTTTTCCGAAAACTGCGCTATAATATCGCTCTTTTGAAATTTTGAAATTTTAGTTGTGCTAAATTCGAGTAACTTAATTACCAAATTTCAAAAAAGTATCACAAAAGTGCCGTTTTCGGAAAAAGGGCAATGAAAATGTTGCACTTTTTTCCAGAAAAGAATTCGCCATTAGTTAAGAAGTCATAGTCACTTCAGTTTGGCTAAGAAAGTGCAAAAGTTTTAAAATATGCGATCACATAATGTGGTCATACAATCATTAAGAAGTCATAGTCATTTAAGTTTGGCTAAGAATATTCCAAATTGTTTTTAAGCAAGTAAAAAGTTCAGTCGGGTAAACTGACTTATGAATTCCCTCACCTTGAGACTCAAAAAAATATTAGCAAATTTATTAATTTTTTGTTTTAATTAAGTTATTATCAATTTAATTTGCATTTAATAACTTTAAAGTATGTACTGGTATTAAAGTTAAAAGCTGTTTACTTCTGGTACAAAATGGTCCATTTGTGTGAGAGGTACCAAAAGGAGCGTGGCAATAATGCCCATTTTTGACTGTATTGTAGGTAATATTAAACCATTACACTGTACAAAATTTCAGGTCTTTGTATGCACTGGTACTAAAGTTATAAGCTAGTAATTTTTGGCACAAAATGGTCCATTTGTGTGGGAGGTACCAAAAGGGGTGTGGCAACAAGAAAGAAAGTTCAGTCGGGTAAACCGACTAATGAATCCCCTCACCTTGAGTCTCAAAAAATATTAATAAATTTATTTATTTTTTTGTTTTATTTAAATTATTATCAATATAAATTGCATTTAATAACTTTAAGGATTGTACTGGTATTAAAGTTCAAAGCTGTTTACTTCTGGTACAAAATGGTCCATTTGTGTGAGAAGTACCAAAAGGGTCGTCCCAATAACGGTCAATTTTCTCTGGACTCTAGGTACTATTAAAGCATTACAATGTACAAAATTTCAAGTACTTATATGCACTGGTATTTAAGTTATTAGCTGTAACTTTGTTTTGCGGGGAGGATTACGAAACGTTGGAGCATTTCCTCTGCCAATGCCCATCGTTCGCGGACAATAGATCCCGTTTCATAAGAAATGATACTATACCAGACTTGAACCAACATAGGGGCGTAGACTGGAAAACGATTAAGGACTATGTCGATAGTACCGAGTTCCTTAAATAACTTTCCAGGACCAGTCATTAACAATTAGAGCGCACAACAGGCCGAATACTGGCTTATGTGTATGTCCGAGGACTTGAGGCGGAATTTGACCGCCTCCTCTTCTCAACCTAACCTAATTTTTGGTGTAAAATGGTCCTTTAGTATGGAAGGTACCAAAAGGGGCGTGTCAATTACGGCCACTTTTCTCTAGACTCTAGGTACTTTAAAAGCATTGCACTGTACGAAATTTCAAATATTTGTATGTACTGGTTTTAAAGTTAAAAGCTGTTAACTTGTGGCACAAAAGGTCCATTTGTGTGGGAGGTACCAAAAGGGGCGGGCCAATAACGCCCATTTTTCTCTCGATTCTAGGCACTATAAAAGCATTACACTGTAAAAAATTTCAAATATTTGTACGCACTGGCAATAAAGTTATAAGCTATAAACTTTTGGGTAAAAATTTTCCATTTGTGTGGGAGATACCACAAGGGGAGAGGCTACTTCGCCTATTTTTCTCGAGGTAATAATGACTAATCGGTCGAAGCTGGAGTGAAATAAAGTATTTAGCATTAAACAGGTCTGAATGAAATAACATTGTTGTGGCCCTATGCTCCTCAATGGAGTAAAAAGGAATAAATAATAATAGGCATGTTTTCGTTACAAGCTAGCACTTTTAGTTTAGCACTTTGCAACGAAAACAACTGACTTCCACTAACTGGCACATAAGCAATAATTGGCGGATTTTCACTATCTGGTAGCAATGGTGTCATGAGTTGCGAATAAAGAACAGTGCGAAACAGACAAAAAATTCGTGAAAAGTATTTATAAAACATATATTTACTATTCTATGTTCAATTGTTTACACTCTTTTGCAAATATTAAAAAATTTTCCCATTTTTGTTCTTCTTCTTCCCGTTAATTCACAATAATTGATAAAATCTCTCCAAAAATGGGATGCCATATTGCTAAATATAGGGTGCCCAATCTGGCAACATCATACTCGATTAAGACATGAACACAAGCACCAAACTTCTTCGGGAACTAATAGTGCTTAAAAGTGCTTAGCTCCCCATACAAATTAAGCACTTATGGTGTAACGAAAACACGCCTAATATAATAATAATAATGACTAATAAACTAATATTATATGTAGGATTTCAGAGGATTCAAATAAGTAGTATAGAAGTTATTATATAATCAATATTTCACTAAATGTTAACCCTTTGTGGGGGAGGTACTAGAAGGAGTGGACCAATATGGCCCATCTTCGAACATAGCCGGAGATAGAAGAAAATATTACCACATACCAAATTTGAATTCAATCGGTTACTCCATTCGAGAGTTATCCTGCGCACCAGCCAGCAGACAGACAGACAGACGTACGGACATTGCTCATTCGACTTAAAATGACCCAAAACGGATATCCGCCGAACACACTTAGGGTCTTAGGTCCCTCCTTTTGGTTCGTAGCAAATGATATATACAATAGGGTGATGACTTTTATACAACCACGTTTCCCTGTATCATATTTAGATGAGTTTTTATTTAAGACTAGCTGGACCCGGTCCACTTCGTTGCCCCAGATTTAGATTTCCGATCCCGTCCATTTTTGAACAAATTTCAATTTCAGACAGACAAACAAACGATTTGCCACGCCCACATTTTCCCCGCCCACTTTTTGCAAAATTTTTTTTTTCCAAAACCATCTCAGACAAAATAGATTTCAAACAAAACAAAAAATGTTAAAATCGGTCCAGTAGTTTAAGCGTCTATAAAACACATACATACATACATACATACATACATACATACATACATACATACAAACATTTTTCCATTTTTATATATATAGATAAGATAAAATCTTACATATAAGATGATTCGATAAAAAAAAACCTCACACCCAAAATGATTTAAAAATTTTTATTTATCAGCATTTTGGGAAATTTTTCATTTTTTTTTTCCAAATTTTTCAATATTTTCAAAACATTCAAAATAATGATAATGAGAATCATAAAAAAGTCGTCAACGTTTTTTTCCAAAGAAATACATTCAATGAGATACCTTCACTTAATTGTAAATAAAAACGAAAGATATTCATCGATTTCTATAATCAATCTCCCATTTTGTTCATAGGTTATGTGGCTATTCGTGAAAGTTATAAGACTTGACACCTTTTTCCGGTTTGGATTATATAATTTAAAAAAAAAAAAATTTATTTTTTCACAAAAATATCATTTCAAAGTGGTTTGTGCGTGACCTTTTTCAATATTTAAATGGAATTAAATGGAATAAACGTTATTTTAGTCATTAATAGGCAAAAGTTCATTCGTTCGTGCAACAGGAAATAATTTTTGAGAAAAAAAATCAAAAAGTCATCACCCTAATATCACTAAAGTGAGGGCATAAAAATAGACTGACATAGGAGAGTCATATAACGATCGATTGATAATGATTACCTGATTACATTTTTGTTAAAATCCAGAAATCGAACATTTCCGACATGGCTGTTACTGTTATTGAGTAAAATTTAACATTTTTAGAATAAGTGATCACAAAATGTAGTCCTCTTAGCTGCTTATAAAAGGAGTCAAAGGCATTTAAGTTTGGCAAGGAAATTCAAATCTTCCTTCCAAAGAACTGATCAAAAAATGTTGTCCTCTAGGGCGCCGATTTAAGCGGACTACAAAATAAGAACAACAAATTCGTAGAAAAATTATTCAATATGAATATAATCAAATTGACGGATAAAAACAAACTGATTACTAAGACAGCCGTGGCACCCAGAATATACGGACTCCCAAAAAATTCATAGAGAAGGTACCCCTTTAAGACCCATCTGTTCTTCGATAAATTCACCCGCTTATGGCCTATCTATATATATAGTAGACATTTTAAAGAATTTGACAAAGGACTCTGATTACAACGTGAAAGATGCCGTACAATTCAAATCGAGAATCAACAACCAACAAATTGAAGATGACGAATTATTAATATCGTTTGACGTAATCTCATTATTCCCAAGTACATATACCAGTGAACTTAGCGATTAAGGCGATAAAGGAGAAATGGAATCAGATAGAAGAAAACAAAAATATCCCTATGGACTTATTTTTTGAAATTTTTACGTTTTGCATAAAATATACCAGGTATTTAATGTACGAGGACAAGGTGTACGAGCAGCGCAAAGGATTACCGATGGGATCGCCAGCATCACCGATAATTGCGGATATTGTCATGGAGGAATTGCTGGAGTCATCTGTACAAAAATTAAATATAAAACCAAAATTATTGACTAAATATGTGGACGATATATTCTGTATTGTGAAGAAAGCAGAAGTCGAAAATACTCTTACGGTACTAAACTCATACAACAGACAGATTCAATTTACAATGGAACAAGAAGAAGACTGCAAATTACCATACCTGGATACAATTTTACTCAGACAAGGCAACATTTTAAAGTTAGACTGGTATCAAAAGAAAACACCATCCGGACAATTGATCAACTTTTACTCAAAGCACCCTAGACGAATAAAAATCAACACGGCGACGAACTTCATTAGCAGAGTACTTAGTATTAGTGACCCAATTTTTCATAAATCCAATGAAGATAAAATATGACACATTTTAGAAACGAATGATTTTCCGAGAAAAACGATCGATGAACTAATAAGACATATGCCAGAAGGTATATGTTGGCACGACTAAATCAAAATTAAAGACCAGGATTTCCGGACACAAGTCTGATCAGAACGCAACTGATAAACCAATTGAACAAAAGACGGCACTTGCAGCACATTGCACTTTGACGGGACACAAACCAAATCTTAAGGAAGTTGACATATTGACACAGGATAATCATTACACAAGGAGATATACACTAGAAATGCTACATATTATAAATGTACCGAATGACAAACGAAGGAATTATAAGACTGATGCGGACCATTGTGCGCAAATTTATAGAAATCTAGTTGAAAAATACGGACGAAGAAAATAATTGTTTAGTTTATTGTAAAGTCTAAAGAGAAGAAGTCCATAGTTTTTTTTAAATGTAATTATTGTGCTTTTATTATTGTTTTCTAATTTTTGTATAATTTGTTATTGTTTGTATTTTAAAGCTAAGTTCCCTGATGATGATTGTCGAAGACATTCGAAATATTGGAAACAATAAAATTTAAAAAAAAAACTTAACCACCAGTTTTTTAATTAATACATGACCTCAAGCCTAACCATCAACAGCTTCATTAAATAAAAAGGTCAACAATAAATAAAATTAAGATATAGAAATTTTATTTTTGGCTGGGAAAATTTAAAATTTTCTTTAAATAATAAGTGATCATTAAAGGTTGGCTATGGAAACTGAAAATTGTCTTCAAAAAGTAAGTGATCAGACAGTGTAGTCATCATGGATGTTTATTTAAGGAGTCTTAGCATACATAAGTTTCGCTGGAAAAATTCAATATATTCTATAAAATAGAAGTGATCACAAAATGTAGTCCTCCACAATGCTTATTTAAGGAGTAATAGCCATTTACGTTTGGCGAGGGAATTCAAAACATTCCTTAAAAATAAGTGATCACATTACGAAGTACTATAAGCGCCAAAACCATTTAAGTTTGGCCAGGGAAGTACACATTTTTTAAAAAAAGAAGTACTAACAAAATGTAGTCATATCGATTAAGTTTGGCTAGGAAAATTAATATTATGTTTAAAAATTAAGTGCTCGCGAAATGCAGTCGTATATGGGGGTTACCGAAGGAGTCACAGCTTATATTTGACTAGTGAAATTCAAAATTGTACTTAAAAAGTGATAAAAAATCTATGCCAGTAGGACACTTAAGGAGTCAGAGCTATTTAGGTTTGGATAGGGCAATTCAAAATTTTCACCAACAAATAAGACACAATTAAATGTTGGCCTCATCACTCATCATTTTACGTATGGCTAGGGAAATTCAAAATGTTCACCGGTGTAACCACCCCGACTTCTGCAATCTATGCAAAGTAGATTTTTTTAATTTTGAAAAAATTTTCTGAAGGTTGAACACTCATTTTTTTAAAATGTTGTTAAGAAGTATCAAATTTCGCATTCCATGAAAGACTATGTGTCATTAATTTTGTTACTTTGTTGCCCAATGGAAATTTACTACCGAACACTCTGTGTGTGTGTATTTTCATTTGAAAATCTAATATGAATTTGGCGTATTTTTCATATACCAAATTTGTCGATTATTAGCATAACTTATGCTCAATGTAGTGTAACGACCATAAACTTATTTTGCCAAAAAAAAAGTAGTAGCTCAAGCCCACATTTGACCTAATAACATACACTTAAAAGAATAAAAAACATTTGAGTGTTTGTTTTCATAAGGAATTGAACAGATTGTCCCCATGAGTTCACTAAATCAAACTTTGTATTAATGGCAAAATAAGTGTTTATGTAATTATAACTAAATAAATATGAAAATTTGAATATTGAACCAACCTTAGGTTGGGTTATTAAATAGCTAAGTTTTTTTTCATATATTTCCCAAAAATTTAATAAATTTTTTTGACTGTAGTAGATTTACTGTTCTGATATAATTCTTCGACATTTTTGAGTTCAAGGCAATTCTTAATTTCTGCCAATGAATATAATTTTTGTTATTTGTTTTTAAGCGCTCTTCTGATCAGTTGACACAAATTGTGTCATAGTTACGTGAACTGAATGTGAAATTCAATATCATCTTTAAATTTTTCATCATAGTTCTCGATGTTAGGTAAATTAATCTGAAAAACAGTGTGGTTTCAAAGTGTGCACACGTTGCTAACAAAAAAAGTGCTCAAAAATATTGGCAGCTGACATGACAGTTTAGTTAGCAAAACGGGACCACAGATCTAACAAAAAATTCAAAATTGTACATTAAATATTGATACTTTGCATTAATAAACACGACTGCATAATAATAGATACCTAATTAGTATTAAAATAATAAATTAGTAGTGAAATAATAAAATATATTTGAACTACTCCTTTCAAATCTATGCAACATTTTTTCTTCTTAAAAGTTCAGTATGACAATACCATTAATAACAAAAAGGTCGCAAGGATATGTTCTAAAATTATTATTTTGTTAACTACTATCAATTGTAATCTTAATAATAGATACACTTGAATTATTTGCCCAACTTAACTTAACTTAACCTAACCTAACCTAACCTTTTTTTTTTTTTTTAATGAGGTGAAAATCGTCGAAAGACATTTTCCTGATGGAGTTGGCAAATAGTGCGGGACTTTAACCAGCTAAAAACACCTCTACACTTGTCCATTCAGCCCTGTGGGACCACCTTTAGGTATTACTTCACAGGGTGGGGAAGATCTTCAAGATCCATCACTATCTAACATTTCTTCGTCGTAAGTTTTCTTGCTCGCACAATTCGGTCATAACGGACCTAATTAACGTCGCTATACACTGCCAATTACTTTGCGAGGATAGCATAAAACCAACTAAGTTGTCCGGAGTCAAAGCAACTCCTAGCGATTCCTCCAACTGCAGCCTCCGATTTGTAAACCGAGGACATTCAAACAAAACATGTTCAGCATCCTCCACGATATATTTACAATTTGGGCAAAATGGGTCTGTTTCTCGGCCGATGCGATGTAGGTAGTATTTGAAGCTACCATGGCCGCTCAGTATCTGCGACAAGAAGTAGTCCAATTCTCCATATGATCTATCCAGCCATACTCTTAAATTGGGGATTAGTCGACACGTCCATCGCCCATCACTGGATGTCGTCCACCTGTTTTGCCAATCATGGATGGATTTGTCCCTTGCAATTTGTTGGGCCTCCGCATGGGTCATATTTGCTGTCGTTGATTTCAGGTCGTTAGCATATTTTGTCTCACTAGCAAGCAGGTCAATAGGTATCATGTTTGCCATCACCAAAGCCGCCGCATCCGACACCGTCCGATAAGCCGAACATACTCGTAGGGCCGCCAACCTATATACTGGGGCGATTTCATCTCTGTATGATTGGTATTTCATCGCCTGGGACCACGCTAATGTAGGTCAGGTGTGGTTTGAATGATAGTCTCATATCGATCAGCACTCCAAGATTCTTTAGATAGGGTTTGGAGCGTATAGAACAATTACCAACTAAAATTTGTATCTCCTCCATCACTTTGCGGCTACTAATCAGTACGACTTCAGTCTTGTGTTCTGCCAACGTTAATCCTGCTTTGTTAAGCCAGGATTGAACCAATTTAACGCTTGAATTCGTTACCGTTTCTGCTTCTCCTAGGTATTTTGCCACTATCACCAGTGCAATATCATCCGCGAAACCAACAATCCTAGCGTTGTCTGGTAGATGTAGTCTCAGTACACCATCGTACATCAGGTTCCATAATAATGGTCCAAGCACCGAACCCTGTGGAACACCTCCTGTTACCTTGTAGTCCTTAGGACCCTCGTCAGTGTCATAAGACAGATATCTATTTCTAAAGTAATCCTTGACAATTTCCACGAGATAGGATGGAGTATTGATACGTTGCAACGCATTTACAATTTCATCCCATTTTGCAGTGTTGAAAGCATTTTTCACGTCAAGTGTTACTACCACACAATATTCTTTTCCGCCGTGCTTTCCACCTTTTCCTTGGATAGCAGTCGCAGCTGTGTTAACTACTATTTTAATTGCATCCATTGTAGATTTTCGTTTCCTGAATCCAAATTGGAATTCTGACAGGCCATCAATGCATTCAATATGCTCTTCTAGCCGTCCACATATTAGATAATTTACCACACGTATCAATCATGCACAATGGTCGGTAGGATGATGGGTTTTCAGCCGGTTTCTTGTCCTTAGGCAGAAGAACTAGCTTCTGCCTTTTCCATATT
The DNA here is from genome assembly GCA_963930755.1 of Eudasyphora cyanicolor. Lineage (NCBI taxonomy): Eukaryota > Metazoa > Arthropoda > Insecta > Diptera > Muscidae > Eudasyphora > Eudasyphora cyanicolor. The sequence continues at coordinate 204,776,175 of OZ005735.1, forward strand.
TTAGGGAAGGAGCCTCTTTGCAAGCATGTGTCCATTAACAGCATTATTTGGTTCGGGCAAGTGTTAACGAATTCCTTTAGTACCCGGTTGGGGATTCCATCAGGACCCGGTGATTTTTTTTTATCTTTGAACTTTGACATTACTTTCAAAACTTCAGGAACGGTAACTGGAACATGTGTAACTGGTACACTGCTGGTATGATCCATCCAGTAAGGAGGTGTCTGTTCAGGAAAAAGATTTTTGACAATCCTATCGAGAACAGCGGCTTCTTTCGGTGGCGATGCACTTAAGCCTCTTCTTAACAATTTTATATGCTAGTCCCCATGGGTTTGAGTCTAGGTCGTCGCATATCTCTAAGAAACACTGTCTTTTACTTCTTTTTATCGCCTGGCTCAGAATTTTCTTTTTTGTCTTGTACACTTGGTGATGTGTTTGGTTTGTTTGGCGTCCTCTAGATCTGGTATACAATCTTCGGGTTTTTATACACTCCCCACGCAACATTGCTATCTCTGCATTCCACCAATATACAGGTGGTTTGTTATCTCTACTTCCTCTCCTGGTCATTGAGATATCACATGCCCGGATAATTTGGGCAATGCATTGCTCTGCCATGTTTTCTGGTGATCCACTGAGGGTCAAATCTTCCACAGATGCACAAAATACGTCCTTCTCAAATGAGCTAACCTTCCAACCTCTCCCAGTAGATATTACGGTTGGGGGCGTAGCATGCTCGGATATATTAATTATAATTGCGCGGTGGTCACTGTGTGTATAGATATCGGACACAATCCAGTTTGTTCGCATCGTAATATTATTGCTTGCAAAACCAATATCTATTACGGAACCTCGTCCATTACGACTGAATGTATGCTCGTTTCCAGAGTTAAGTAGGACCACTCCAAGCCCAGCAAAAGCCTCAAGTAGGAGGTTACCCCTTGCATTTGTCCCCATTCAATTGCACATGCATTAAAGTCTCCAGCAATTATAACATTATTCTTTGTTCTTGCATCAGAAACTAGATTATCTATAATATTTCCGTATTCCTGTATGGATAAGCTTGGTGGAATATAGCAGCTGTAAATGGTTATCCCCGAGACAGAACAACGTACAAATCCGCCAGGAGCCACCGCTCCTGTGTTTTGCAGCATTAATCCGCTTACGCACCATATCGCCGAGGTTTTTGAGTCATCCGTAACCCAGCAGGATGTATCTGGATGATGGTAGGGTTCGCTGAGGAGAGCAAAGTCTATACCCTGCTCACGTACGCTTTGTTTTAGAAGATCCTGAGCTGCACTACAATGGTTCAAGTTTAATTGAAGTAATTTCATGCTGTTATTTCATTTTTTGTACGGCCTCTCTGTATCGGGGGCAATATTTGTCTCCCGTTGCGTGATTATTTTTTGTGTCCTGGCACAGTAAACATTTTGGCACATTTTTGCATGTTTTAGCTTTATGCCCTTCCATACCACATCTTAGACATTTGCCCGAGTAGTCATTCACGCTGTTACATTTTGAAGCGAAATGTCCAAAATCAAAACATCTCAGACATTTTCTTGCAATTGTCTTCTCTCTAATTCTACATATTGACCATTCTATACGGACTTTCGTAGCTTTTGGCAATGGTCTTGCCAAGGCAGCATTAAACGCAAGTGTAGCCGTTTGGGTTCCATCGTAAGCTTTCCGCACAGATTTTATTGCTGTTACATGCAATGACTTCAGTTCCGGGAAGGCTTTTATTAGATCACTGTGAATCTTATCCTTGACAGTGGTCTCCTCTATATCCTTAATTTCAATATAAGTTTCGTGTGTCAACACCCGTACCTGTGCTTGCGATCCCAAAACTTCCTCAATGTTTTGTTTGAATTCGCCAGTATGTAGATGTGCCGATTTGTTTAGCTCAAATAGTAGCTCACCTTTAGCCGTTCTTCGTATTTTCTTGACATTTTGTCCCAATACGTCCAGTTTTGGCTCACACTTAACTTTCCTAAGAATATCCGCATAAGATATTCCTCCGACTTCTCTGATGACGAGGGCATCAGGGCGGATCGGCCGTTGTCTCTTTCTTTTACGGGCTTTAGCTCTAACTTTCGTCCATTCAGGTACCACACCACTTGTACTTGCACTATTGGATGGAAGCACCGGAGTGACTGATTCAACGTTTGCCACATTCTGTACCACGGTCAATTTCACGGGATTGTCCACTTTTTTCTTCTTAGACTTATTGCCTTTAGGACTCGCGCCAGTCGTGTTGTCCCTTGTTCTCTTTGGTGTTTGTGACACGGACGAAGCTGACTCAGACACTTTCTCATTCAAAATACCAAGTCCTTTTGTTGTCTGAATCTGGGTTTGGGTATTATCCCCAGTGACTAATTCATCTGACGCATTCATAAACATCGCCTGTATTTCTCGTGTTCTTGACACAATCTCCTTGTGAACATTTGTCCGTCCTTTGACGAATTCAACTAACGCATTTATTTTTTCTCCTAATTTAGACATGCTACTCTTATGCAGGTTAGCATTTCCATTAAAAGTGTCGTGTGCTAATCCTTCATTAGACGAATTTGGAGGTGTTCTCGCAATCAAACTGCTTCTACCGAAAGGGTTTGTCATCGGTGTTGCCTTCATTGCAGTACTGTCATTGGTTGCTGCCATATCATTATCATTTTGATTTATACTATTATTTTTATTACCATTCCAGTCGCATGATCTCGACGACCGGGAGCCTGCCCCCTACTGCCGCCGGTACTGGGTTATTAACTCCCTGCACCGTAAGTTTTATTCTTTCTACTGACTTCTCCATGTTGGATTTTCTGTCAGGGTTCCTACCCTTATCGTTTTATACCTTCCGCCAGGTTATTATTATACGGCCGCCCCTAACATGGGAACAGACGCGGATCAGGAAGCCGCCCAATACTGGGCAAGACGTTCCCAGATTTTGTAAACTAGGATACCATGGGGACGTCACAACGCTGATTGCACCTCTCTAGAGATGACCCTTGTGGGGGATACTTATTTAATGGCGGCATCCTTTCGCCATGTCACAGAGCCTTCTCCGAGCATATGTACCTTTTTATAGTACGCTCTCGGACCCTGTCGCTCTTGGTCGGGGACTGCTTATCAATCGCAGCGAAAATACATATCTGTAGGCCGTCCGGCTATCCACCACCTGCCGACCCCCCTAGTAGCCTGAGCTTAGCACTAGGAACCTAACCAAACGAAACCTAACCTAACCTAACCTAACCTAACCTAACCTAACCTAACCTACCCTAACCTACCCTAACCTACATAACCTACCCTAACCAGAAGCGTCTGTCCCATATTGGGCGGCTTTCTGGTCTGCGTCTGATCCCTGGATGGGCGGCAGTATATAATGACCATTATCGCCGCAGGGCATTGAGATCGATACCAGTAAGATCTCAATTATGGTATACTGGACACCACCTACATGACTAGATAACCCCGGGCTGACAATAATGGTATTCTGGAACCTGAATACACGGAAGTGAATTTCTGTGGAAATGGCTTCCAGGCTAATGCCATGGTCGCCTCCGTCTCGTTAAAACGTAGCGAGTCTTAAAGTGCGCTCAAAATTTCGTCACCATTAAGTTGGTGGTGCAGGTTCAGTTGACACTGTCCTGATTAACACGGATCTGGCTCTGAACGTATGGACTCATTAGGTCCTACGTCAACCCTTGCATGGCCTCCCTGCTTGCAAAGACAACCATGGGATCAATTATACGTGACTGCACAATGAGTGGAGATAGCGGCTTTGAGTTGAGACCCCTTAGAATCTGGATACTAATACCTTCCACACTGGCGAGAAGAACAATGGTGATGACAACCGCATGTTCATGGAAAATCCTTTCCAAAGGAGTGAAAAAATACCGAGATCACCTATAAAGGGGTGTACTAGCGGAGATTCAATAATAACCGATGTACCGAATATTATCGTTGACGACGACAGACATGTAGATCAATTAAAATACGAAGAGGAAAAAGCTTTTGTTGACCTAGGAGATCGTCTAAATACTATGGAGTCCATTGCATCCGAAGCGAAGAACGTCCATAAATCGATCAGGGACAACCTGAAACAAGCACTAGCATTATACCAAAAGATTAAGGCAAGCAGGGAGTCTATTGCGATAGCAGATATTATTTGTTTACCCAGTCCAGTAACTGGCACTGTTAGAACTGCAAGTAAGGCAGTCCAAACTGAACGCGTAAATTCAAATCCTAAGAACAAACAACCAACCAAAAAAGAACCAAAATCAAATGCAACGGCAACCAAGTCCTCAGAAGCTACACCCGACGAAAGCACAGTGAATGAGTCGACCTGGACTACAGTGCACAACAGAAAGCAAGGAAAAAAGAAGAAGGCTGTAAAAAAAGGAATAAAAATCAGGGGCGAAGCACTGACCATTAAAGCTGCCGAATCGTCATACGCGGAAATACTTAAAAATATGAAGACGAAGATAGACCCAGAAGAAGTTGGGGTTAACATAAAATATATTCGTCGAACTAGAGAAGGAGTTCTATTAGTAGAGTTAGCAAAAGGTGAAGGACAAGCTAAGAAATTAGAAAATGCCATCAAAAACTCCTTGGGCGATGACCTACAGGTTAAAACTTTGTCAGAGAAGCACCTACTGGAAATTAAAGATATGGAGGAATCTACTACTGCCGAAGATATAATTAAGGGTCTAACGACTGTAGTAGGTGTATCTGAACGTGAACACATTAAACTGCATAATATTCGGGTGTCGTATAGTGGAACCAAACAGGCAATCGTGCAGATTTCAGCCCGCGCAGCTGCAATTATAAATAAAAAAGAAAGGGTTAAAATAAGTTGGATAAACTGTAGAGTGAAAATGAAAAGTCCAATTAAACGCTGCTATGGATGTATGGAGACGGGACACATTGCTAGAATGTGCAATGGGAAAGATCGTAGCAATAGCTGTCGTAAATGTGGAAATGATGGTCATAAGGCCAAAGAATGCAAAAACTCGATTCGCTGTATTATATGTGCAGATGCAGGTCGTCAAAAAGTTAATCACTATATTGGTAGCACCGCAGCATGCAACAACAAAAAATGAGACTTAGACTTAAACAAATAAATCTGGGCAGAGGACGTGAAGCCCAAGACCTTATGATGTCTAATGGATACCAAAAGAAGATAGACATATTGATAATTAGCGAGCAATATAGGAGAACTGATAATTGTGCATGGTTTCAAGATAAACTAGGAAAAGCTGCGATATGTGTATTGAACAGCAACATAATAGTGAAGAAAGTGAACGAAGAGCTGGAATATATTGTGGTAACACAGACTAAAGGTCTGAGGATTTATAGTTGCTACTTCTCACCCAGTGTTGAGATATCAGAGTTCATTACGGCTCTTGATAAATTGGCAGCAGACATTCGAAAAAGTGACACTCCAGTGCTGATTGGAGGTGATTTTAATGTGAAATCCCCGGAATGGGGGTGTGATGTCCTTGACCGACGAGGAGAAGCAGTAGGAGACATGATTTCGTGTCTTGGATTGATATGCCTAAACAGAGGAAGCTCCCATACGTTTAGAAGGGGATCAACGGGCTCAATTATTTATTTAACCTTTGCGTCTTCATCAGTCGCGAGGAAAACCCTTACCTGGCAAGTTTTAGAGGACGAAACGTTAAGTGATCATCAATATATTTCAATCGAAATTGATATGCATACGTGTGATTCAAAACCCATGGAACCAAGGCCGCGATGGAATACAAACAACATTGATATCCATGCATGTAAAAATGTACTTCTTGACTATAAGTCTAGAGTAACTACCACTGAAATAATTGAATCCGGAGACGTGGATGAAATATCATTATACTTGAACGAGATACTTAATGATACATGTAACGCCGGAATGTCAAAAGTTAACAAAATTAGACGGAAACCTGCATACTGGTGGAACAGAGATATAGCCGTATTGAGAAAAAACTGTCACAAATCAAAACGTCTAGCAACAAGACATAGAGGTAATGACTACTACATGGAGCAATACAGACACTCTAGAAAAATTCTAAGGCGCGCTATAAAGGATGCTAAAAGAAAAGCTTGGGAAGATCTTTGCAAAGAAATAAACTGTGATCCGTGGGGCCTCCCATATCGTATAGTAATGAAGAAGGTTGGAAATAACCGACAGATACCAGGTATAACAGATCCAATTTGGGCAAAAACAATTGTAAATTCGCTTTTCCCCAAAGTAGAAGATAATAATACATTGTCGTCTATCTCAATGAGTTCGGTAAATGAACCCATCTCTGATAACGAAATCAAGAAAAAATGTGGAAAACTAAAAAGGCGGAAGGCACCTGGCCCAGATGGAGTACCGAATGAAATCATCGCCGTACTGGGAGAATACTGGCCTGAACTACTAGCTTATGTATACAACCTATGTCTTGTGAATGGCATATTTCCAAAAGAATGGAAGAAACAAATTCTAGTTTTGCTGCGCAAAGGAGATAAGCCTTTGGACAAAGCGTCATCCTATAGACCACTCTGCCTGTTAAATACAGCTGGGAAATTCCTAGAGCGTCTAGTAATTGACAGACTCGAAGAAGAGTTGAAAGACAGAGGAGGATTTTCATTAATGCAATTTGGTTTTGTTAAAGGAAAATCAACTCTTGATGCAATTTTTGAAGTCGTCGGATTTACGGAGATATCGTGATCGCACAAACATTTCTGCGTAATAGTAACGCTAGATATTAAGAATGCTTTTAACACTGCGAACTGGAATATAATAAAAAATGCAATGAGAGAGAAAAGCTTCTCGCAATATCTTATAAAGATAATTGACAGCTACCTGGATGACAGGGTACTAACGTACCGAACAGATAATGGTATGGAAGAGTACAATGTGTCAGCAGGCGTTCCTCAGGGGTCAATACTAGGACCGTTCTTATGGAATTTAATGTATGACGAGTTGTTGAGATTAAAATTACCCAAAAATTGCAAGCTTGTTGGATATGCCGATGACGTAGCTTTGGTGGTGGCGCAATCATCAACAGCTGTAGTGGAAATAACAACCAATGACTGCCTTAGCAGAATTAGCACGTGGCTGAGATCAAATAAATTAAAACTTGCAGCTGAAAAGACGGAGGCGATAATCGTGACAGACAAGCGGGTTTTTTCATTGCCGAAATTGGAAGTAGAAGGACATGAAGTTCAATTTAAAAAAAGTTTGCGATAACTTGGAGTAGAGCTAGACGGAAGAATGTCTTACGATGTACATATTAAACTTGTCACCGAAAAGGCACTGAAGACGGCATCGAAACTCACACAAATTATGTCAAACATGAGAGGTCCTGGTCAGACGACACGTAAACTAATAGCCAGTGTAGCGTTTGCGCAAATATTATATGGTGCTCAAGTTTTCGCCGATACCGTTTGTAATAACACCACGCTACTAAAAAAGTAAATAAAGTACAGAGGATGTCGACACTGCGAATCATTTCGGCGTACCGCACAGTTTCCACAGCTGCTGCATCGGTACTCAGTGGTATTCCACCAATGTACCTAAAACTGAGAGAAATCAAAGAAATTTACGATGAGAGGAAACCATTGAACACATCGAATATACATCTCGAAACAAATAGGATAAAGAGACAGGCAAGGACTCGACTATATCATAGATGGCAACATATATGGGAGAATGAGGACAAAGGAAGGTGGACGCATAAACTAATTATAGATAGAAAAATGGTTGGAACGAAAATACGGCGAAGTAAATTATTATCTTACACGAGCGCTGAGTGGACATGGAAATTTCGCAGCTTATTTATATAAATTTAAAATAAGAGAAAGTCCCATGTGTGATATGTGCGGCAATATGGAAGATACAGCTGAACACACTGTTTTCGAATGCAATTTTTTGTCGGAACGACGGGAACATTGGGCCAAATGCTCGACGTTTATTGAAAATGTAATGTGGGCGAAACAGATTTACCAAGAAACGCATACTCTGAACCCCTAATCTAAATAAATAGGACGGGGAATAAGAGAAGGATGAGGCTTGAAAGTAGCATAATATGAACCCACCCCGAAGTAATGCGAAAGCGGTCCCGGGGTGGTGGTTCCTGCGTAGGACCACTAGTTGATAGCGCGCTATCACTACGTCCATAAAAAAATAAAAAATAAAACCTAACCTAACGTAACGTAACCTAACATAACCTAACCTAACATAACATAACCTAACCTAACCTAACCTAACCTAACCTAACCTAACCTAACCTAACCAAACCTAACCTAACCTAACCTAACCTAACCTAACCTAACCTAACCTAACCTAACCTAACCTATCCTAACCTAACCTAACCTAACCTAACCTAACCTAACCTAACCTAACCTAACCTAACCTAACCTAACCTAACCTAACCTAACCTAACCTAACCTAACCTAACCTAACCTAACCTAACCTAAACTAAACTAACCAAACCAAACCTAACCTAACCTAACCTAACCTAACCTAACATAACCTAACCTAACATAACCTAACCTAACCTAACCTAACCTAACCTAACCTAACCTAACCTAACCTAACCTAACCTAACCTAACATGTGTGTAGCCTACATCAAAACAGGGAATAAAACACCTATTTTCGGTTATCCTTTAATCTCTTCTTACTTATTTAACTAATGCACTTGTCCTGACTACTTAAATGGAAGTTAAAAATGCCACGACATCTGTCTCAGTTTTAATGCAATGACAAATGATGACTCGATTTTGCCTCACACTGTACTATACCGACTGATTGTCTCAATGACCGACTGTATTATTGTATGACATGCTTTTATGCATTCATTATGCAAAACTTCTTAATATCAAACATTTAACATCCATTACCGTTATATGAATTCCGTCCATTCGATCGTCCAGGCGTCCCGGGCATTCACGTACACTGTCTTCATCAGGCGATATGCAAAACTACAATACGAGACATGTTCTCCTCCGTCACATACTCCACCTGTCACACGACATGACAGTTACTGATAATAATAATAATACGCGAGTCAAGTCAGACATACAAAATATAGTTGCCGCCATCGGTTATGGCATCATAGTCATCATCTCTCTCGCTCTGTTCTCCAAGTGCTTTTTGAAGTGACTGCTTCAGTTTCAGTGGAATTTGGAACCGGCCAATAGGGAGTGAACCATTTCCACTATGCATTTCGTGTGATGTGACCGCTGCCACAGAAATATTTGCAAATGTCGGCATTTTTTGCAAGAGAACTTATCGGACAAGTTTATCCGGTTAGTTGGAACCATTAAATGACTTCATTTTTTTAAATAGATCTAAGTTCGTGGTGAATACTAATAACTGATGATTTAAAGACAAAATGGATCATTACATAAGGTTCAAATACAATTTAATCAATCTGAATTTTTTTGAATTATTTTGTCCAAGGTACCGATGAGGTTGCTTGGTAGCTTCCGAAACGATATCGTCCACCAACGAGTGACCAACCTTAATACATTTCACACATTTCTTATTCTTCTTTTTCAAAGATGGATTGTTTTTCTGTTTAACAGAAAACAAAAACAACGATCTCGAACTCAATCACGGAGGAAAATCGTCATTTTTGATACGTTTGAATTGAAAGAAAATATACTTGGAAATGATTTTTTTAAATATTATATATTTGTTAACAAATAAATTTTATTTGAAAATCAAGAAATTTTGTTTGGAACGCATGTATTAATATATTAGAACATAATTTATTTGCAAACCGAATTTCACAAATAAAATATGTGTTTACACACAAACAAAGTTATTGTTTAAGAAGTTTTCCAAATATATATTTTTTAAAAAGATTTTTAAAACTTTGCTGACTTGTTCGAATATTAGTTTGTTTTTCCTAGTTTTCGTGTTAAAATGTATAGCCAAAAATGTCATTTAATTTATAAATATTCCAATTCATCACTTTTTGTCAATCCATCAATGCAACTTATATTTACGAAAGATTATTAGATTAGATTTAAGTTTAATAACATTTTACAGACATATAAAATTTATAACAAAATGCTCTGAAAAACAGAAAACTTGTCTTTAAGTAAAGACATTATTACATTGAAAAAAAAAAAAATAAATAATTACAAATTAATCTTTGTTTCGGAAATACTAGTTCCAAATAAAAAATATTTGAATGGGAGCATATTTTTGTTTTGAAAAATATCCTCCCAAACATACAATATTTGTGTGTCAAACATACAATATTTGTGTGTGTCAAATATTATATATTTGGAGTGTACCCTAAACATATGTATATTTCAAGCCGAATATGTTTGGGACAATATACTACAGAAGCGATTATTTTTCAGCGTGATAGTCAAAAACAAAACTATGAATATTCAATTTTGACCAAATTTCTATAAATATTCAATTTTGACAAAATTTCTATAAATTTTGACCACATTTTCCATAAATATTTAATTTTGAAAAAAAATTCTATAAATATGTATTCAATTTTGACAACACAATAAATATAATATTTTGACATAATTTCTATAAATATTAAATTCTGTAGTTGAATTAAATGTTAACAAACTTTTAATAAATATTCTATTTAGACAACATTTTTTATAAATATTTAATTTTCACAAAATTTCTATAAGTATTTAATTCTATATATCGATAAAATTTTCAATAATAATCCATTTTCCAAGAAAATTGCTATCAAATTGTAATTTTCAGGAAATTTTTAGAAAAATGCAATTTTGATGAGATTTTCTAGTAAATGCAATTCTAATAAAATTGAATTTTTTAGAAAAGAAATTCTAATTTCAGTAGAAGTGATTTTTTGGCAAAATCATATTCAAGTTTAATCGATAAGAAAGTTTAATCGATTAAACCGACTTACTAATCCTTCAGTCCCAAAAAATATTCGTAAATATTTTATTTTTTTGTTTTAATTAAATTATTATCAATGAAACAACGGAATGAATGTAATTTGTATATTTTTATCGAAAGAACGCGATACAATAAGCCAAGAACAGAGGACGAGATAAGAACGGAGACAGCGAATAAAAACACAAATTTTTCCCGTAAAACGGTGGTGGATCTCCCCTACACATATCTAGTACCCTACAAATATCCCGTACCATGCTTTCCATTATTCTCACGCTACTTTGCAATGAAATTGCTATACTATGAATGAGTGCCTTCGTGGTATTCTGCAAACTATATACTTGTGGTAATTTTATCCACATTATTTGTATGAATATATGTATGAGTATATCGTGGTATCTGTCAAATCTAATCTATGGGCAGCGTTTTTATTTTGTAAATGCATCAATTTGTCAAAAACTTTGTATAACATTCGAATTTCACAGCTTTGGATATTTAGAAAGAAATACAAAAAAAAACCCCGGCAGCCGTCTTCACAAACGGTCGGGTACCATAAACATGTTAATGTCCATGTCCACATCCATAAATACAAATATGAATGGATGGACAGACAGACAGATGGATGGACAGACGGACGGACTCGTATTTATGCCAAAGGAATTTATCGCAATATTTGACAAGTATGCAAAATATGTGGCATTATGGTAAAATAAACCGTAACAGCAAATGCTGCGCAGTGCAGCAGAGAAGCAGTGTTGCGCATGCTTACTAAGCATTTTGGTTTGCTATCCGAAAACACGAGGAGAGAGAGAAGAAAAATCTACAGTAATTACAAAGTAAATGGCGGTAGCAGTAGCACCATTAAGACCATAACTCAACGGTTCCGCGGACCATAGTGTACATAGTAGCCAGCCCACCATATATGTCCGTCCGTCTGTCTGTCTGCCCGTTTGACTCTTGCCGTGGAGCAGTGAATTCCAAAATGTGTGTGTGGGCGCTTGTTTTCATGCAGGAAATTCCAAGACATTCCATCAATGTTTCTACATCTACATGAAATTAAAGTTCCATTTATATCAATCTCATTTCTGAATGAAGTTGGTTGGCTTCTGATAGTTGGGCAATCAAAAAATAATACAAATGGATCCAAGACTGCAATCATTTTAATTTATGGCGATTATGATTGATGTCTCAAGAACCTGCGATCTGTGTGCGTCTCTCATGCAGGTATTATCGGAAAACAACATGTATGTATTAGGCCGGGTCGATTTGCAAAAAAAGAGTTCGACCCAAATTCCGGGACATCAGAATTCGTTTTAGAGGTATGGTTCCTTCGGCAAAGTTTCTTATTTTGATCCCTAGAATACGATTTTCACTGAGCAATGGGCGATTTTTAAATCGACCCGCCCTAGTATGTATGTATGATGGCATGGTGGCATGGAGTTCTCCTCTCCTGATGATTGGCTTTGTGGCTTCCGTTGGTGGTGATTATTTCAGATGTCATTCGAATGAAAACCAATGCAAATGATTGTTGGATGAATGCCAGGATGATAATGTATCCGTCTGTCTGTCCGATCATTCATTTGTTGGACGGAATGTTTTGTTTGTTTAAGTCAGTCTATGATTATTGATGAAACGTCTAAAATGGTTTGGGATCATAACATGTTTTCCATTCTCCCAACATGAATGGCGCACAGTGGTGCATTGCTATGGAAGTCCTAAAAACAACCATAATTAACAGGTATAGAAATGCAGAAGTCGGTGGAAGACCAATGTATATATAAATCGATTTTGTTAAAATTCGACAGAATTCGTTCATGGGAAAAGTGTAACTTCTGTTATCATTAGGTGCAAAATCTAGTGTTTTTATGTTTGACGCAGAATATGTTTGGGACAATATACTACAGAGGCAATTTTTTTTCAGCGTGTACAGAACACTTTTTTTGCATTGAAATTGGTCAAAGCAGATCTTTATGCAATTTTGCAGATGAAAGTTTGTTGATGATGTAATGAACTCTGATAAATTTTATGAAAATCAGTTCAGATTTGTATTCTACAACCGCGATGTAGAAGCCATATTTTGCAAAAAAAAAACCACGAAATTTGACAAAGAATAAAGTGTGCCAAATTTTATAAAAATCGTGGCAGAATTAGATAAAAGTATAGCCCTCAAATACATTTACATATATCCTTATTTTTAGTCTGAAAAGTTACAAATACAAAATTACTTTATATGCATTAAACTTAACTGTTTTTAATAAAATTAATTTTCTCTATATAAAAAATATTATTGAATCCTTTTTTTTTTCTTTGATTGTATCTCGGCGGATATATTTAAAAGCAAAACTGCTGCATCTGGGATCTGATCCTCAGAGTGACAGTTTGGTGCGGATTTGGAGCGGTATCATCACTGTTCCATTCTTCTATGAAAATACAGCTGGAAACGGCATTTCGGTTAATCAGTTTCTGGCCGGAGATTGAAGCCATGGACTTGGATCGTGTCTTTGGTTTCAACAGAATGTTGTGCTATGCCACGAAGCCCAGGCCATATCAATCTTTTCAAATCTTTTTTATTATAAATTTAAAAAAAAAATAATGCCGGGATACACGTTTAATTAAAGGAGGACTACAAATGTTGGTAATGGCACATTCTTGTGGAGACAGACGTTTAGTAACTGTCGAAAAAGCAACTTAGAAAAAATTTGATTTAAAAAAACGTTTTTTGCTGGCACAAAAAACACAATTCGCCAAAGTCGTTCTTTTCAAGTTTTGAAAGATAGCTTCCTAGAAAGAAAACAATGCCTATTTGAAGAAAATCTATGGATAGATGTAGAAATTATAGCACTTTTGGTAGAAATAAGAGAAATTCAACAAAATTCGTTTCCTTTACCCCGCTATGGTGAACAAGGGTATATGGGTCAGAATATTTAATATCGACCTATGCAGTTTATTTTTGGCTAAAATGTTTATAAACTGTAACAAATAGGTAAAATAAGATCTCGCTATAATTTTTTTTTTAACATTTTTATAGAAAAAAATTTAAGGCCATTTTAATTTTTGAAAAAAAATAAAAAAAAATGGGTTTTTGTGTTTAACGAAATTTGTAATTGCTCTCGGGCGGCTGAGCCGATTTTTGAAAGTTTACTTTGTTTTAAAGGTGACACAATGCACCATTTCTTGTAAAACAATTTTTTTTTTTGAAATTTAAAAAAAAAAAACTGTTTACGAAGGTTTTATTGAAAAAACCTTTGTAGAAAAAAATTACTCCTCGTTTTTCTTCAAATTTTCAAAGATTACGCTATGCAACAAAAACATTTTTTTTGTTTCCTAGACCTAAAAATTATTTTTTTGTTAGTTGTTATTATTTTTGGTATTCGAACTTTGTACTTTATTAAGTTTTTTTAAAAAAGTTGAAGTAATTGAGCTCGAGGTCTAGTTTGTTGTGTCTTTTTTATTTATTCAATATTTCGATCCCCTTCGTGGATCATCATCAGGAATTCTACAAACATAATTACATATTATTATACATTGTAATATACATTCAACAATTACGACTTACGAAAAAATTAAATGCAAACACTTAGAAATTACAGCGACGTGCCAACCTTCTTACTCGTCATTTCGTTTCGCACTGGCGTGGGTGGATGTTTTTATTTCTTCTTTTTTGTGCAGATTGTGGCATACTGTTATTTAAAATCAAAACCAAAAATCTTTTTATGGTACATTTTTATACCCTCACTTTAGTGTGACGAGGGTATATATCATTTGCTGCGGAAAAAAGTGTAACACGTCGAAGGAGTGACCTAAGACCCCAAGTATGTTCGGAGGAAATCCGTTTTGGGTCATTTTAAGTCGAATGAGCAATGTCCGTCCGTCTGTCTGTCTGTCTGCTGGCTGGTGCGCACGATAACTCTCGAAAGGAGTAACTGATTGACCTCAAATTTGGTATGTGGTAATATTTTTTTCTATCTCCGGCTAAGTTCGAAGATGGGCCATATTGGTCCACTCCTTCTAGTACCTCCCCACAAAGGGTTAAAATGTTGTGAAATATTGATTCTTTAATAACTGCTATACTACTTATTCGAATCTTTTGAAATTCCACACATAGTATTAGGTTATTAGTCGCTATCAAATCAAGAAAAATGGGCAAAGTCGCCACGCCCCTTTTTGTACCTCCCACACAAAATGCCCAAATCATACCACAATTTAATGTCTCATAACGTTTATACTAGTGCACATAATTGCTTATAAGTCGGCACAGTGAAATGAATTTAAAGTATCTAATGTTCAGCGAAAAAAAGGCGTATTTGATAAACCCCTTCTGGTACCTCCCACACAAATTGACAGAATAATTCGAGTAATATTCAATATTACATTACTCACAAAGTGAGGGTATACCTTAGTCGGTTTACCCGACTGAAACTTTCTTACTTGTTTTTTAAAAATTTTTTTATTAAAAATACTATTATCGTCGAAGGCACCCTTAGTATTTGCACTATAATTTTTGGAGTATATGGATAAATTTTTTTTTAAAATTTTTTTATAAAAAATACTATTATCGTCGAAGGCACTCTTAGTATTTACACTATAATTTTTGGAGTATATGCCCGATCTGGTCGACTTATACGTTAAATTGAAGCTATTAATGTGGGCCACCAATGTTGGCAATATCTCTTTCACTTAAAAACAGTAGTTTAGTAACAGTCATTAAACGAATTTGAAAAAAGTGTGGATTTTTTTCAAAAAAAAAATAAAAGTTTCCTGGGCGAAAAAAAACTTAAAAAATCGAGAAAAAAATATTTTATTCCATTTTGTTTGCATCCTAGAGAAGAATATTATGCCTATTTGAAAAAAATCTATGGATAAATGTGGAAATTATAGCCCTTTTGGTAGAGGTAAGAGAATTTCAAAAAAAATTTTTTTTTAATTTCTGTTTAAATAGCGATTTTATTTATTACTTTTATTTATATTATGTACATTTGAGTGTATTTACATGAACAAGTTTCATTAGAAGTAATTGTGAGTTCTTTGTTGACGTTTGTAGATTTCGGAATGAGAGATTTAAATGAGAATGCAAGAAATTAATTTTGAGGGACATATTTACACCTGTTGGAATACATAAAGCGAAAAATAAGTTGGAAGAATACATACATATGTATGTGTTATATACATAAATATAAAAAAATTTATTTCTAACCAATTTTTTCATAATTTGTTAACAAACCATTAGTCATTGTTTCATATTGCGGGCTTTTATTGGATGCAAGGAAATTTGAAACTACAAGCTTAAACGACTTATGATTCGAAATTCACATCTTTCATCAGTTTCCTTAATTTAGGCCCATCAAAAACTCCTTCTTCGATTTTTTGAAAAGAAAGACTTTTAAATAAACTTTTTAAATATGAGAGTGAATTGCCATCTTTCCTTAGGGCTTTTACACAATTATTAAAGAGCCACAGCTTAATATGCAGTGCCGCAACAAATTTTCCATTCATGTTCATATTTTATGTATTTTATCAATTTAGCCATTGTTTCGTATGATTCCTTAGTGTTAACAGCATGAGCAATGGGAATCGACGGTTTCTGATTTCCGTTGTGTAAAAGTACTGCTTTCAAACTTTCTTTACTGCTGTCAACAAGTAACCGCCATTCCTTTGAATTGTATGTTTGATTAAGTTCCTCGGACAATCCGGGAATGTCCTTGCAAAAGCATCTGTTATCCACAGTTGTATAAAATTGTTTGTAAGGTATATCACGGACTCTATAATATGATATGTTAACATCTGGGGCCAAAATATTGTACTGTTTCATCCCAGATGCAAGTAGTTCTGCCTTATCTTTGGTTAGTTCCAAATCTCTCACTAGATCAATGAGTTGAAACTGAGTTAAAAGCGATGACTTCTGACTCTAACTTGAATCGCTCAGAGTTGAGTACTCAGTTGAACTTGATGATGTTTCCGTTATTAGGCTGTTAGCTATACTTGGACACATTCCTACTCCAATCTGTTAACTTGCAGAAATTGCAGTCCGTATCGTGAATTAATGGTTGTCTCCAAATAATTGGCATTCCAAATTGCACGTGAAGTCTAAAATTAAAACGTTTTATTGCACAAAACATTGTAATACATTATTCTTAAAGTACTTGCCGCAATCTTCCACTAGTCCATCGAGTAAGATTTACATGGCCGAATTACACAAAATACTAGGTGTCCACGGTTCGTTCATATTTTTAACTCGTATACCAAAATATTACACATATATTTCTTCTATTATTTTACTAAACGCACGTCGATTTTTTTAAGTACATATTTTCCGAAGATGTGCATTGAAAAGTTCTTTGCCTTTCACCCATACTTCGAAATATAACTTTGTAATATTTTTCAGAAAATCGATTTATCTCTTTAAGGCGCTGAATTACACAATTTATTAATAAGACATTTCATTCATAAATTCCGGGTTTAAGGTTCATAAATTGCAGTACCTGTAGCTGACATATAGTTTGCTTCGAATGTAGACACCCAATATTTTCAAACTGCCGCATACTACTTTGTATTGCGTACATATAACTTTACTACCTGTATATACGACTGGAATGTCCATGCCCATAAAAGGCGTAACTGAATGGAAACCTCATAAATAAAAAAACACAAATATTGTTGAATGACCCTCTATCTGAGCGGATCTCATCCAATATAGCTCTTACATCGCATATCATGTTTTATGGAGGATTACGAACGGCCATAAAACCTCGTCCTAGTATTTCAGCAAATTAAACTTATTGTGAACACATTAATAGCTTTTAAGTTAACGCTTAAGTAAAGTGAAAAATATAGAAAACATCTTTAGATTTTATAAGAGATTTTAATTAATTAATTTAAAATCTTCATTTAAGAAGTTACAAAATTTGATTAATTATATAAATTTCTTATCTCTTCATATCTTGAGGATCTACAGTTATCTTCAAATCTTTGTGTTAAATCTAGGAACAGTAAATTCGAAAGTTAATGATTATAATTTGCATGCAAAAGATTAGTAGAAAATATAAAGCATAGTTTGTGAATAATTTTTTAAGTTTTATTTTGGCTTACGAGTATTTGTAACTTTTTCCGGTTAGATCTAGCGCTTATAGGAAACCAAATTCGACAGCCCTTTGTCATTATAGGGAAAATGCACATGTTGTAAATCAGCATTTTGTTTTTTAAGTTGAGGCCTGATTTTCTATTTAGCAGTGGATAAAGAGCTCTTCCGCATTTTAAAGCTTTGTCTCGTGTGATATAAATGTAATTTGAGAAATTTAGTTTTTTATCCAGAGTTACCGATTATATATCTGAATAATTGAACCATCAATATTTTGTCGTTCTGTTGGAACTCGCTTTGGTGATTTATCAAATGGGAAAATTATTGCTTGTGTTTTGCTTTGGTTGATTTTTATATTCCACTTATTGAAGTAAATCTGCTAACGAAATGAAGGCTCTTTTCATATTTTTAAAAATAGCATTAGATAGTTTCCCAGAGCTTATTATTCCTGAATCATTAGCATAAAACGCAACAGATTGATTTTTTGGAATTTTAAAGTCCGATATAAAAATTGAAACACTGATCCCTGTGGCACACCAGCTGGTATTCCCCTTGTCGTGGATCTTGTCCCATCAACATGGACTGAAAAACATCTGTCATTCAGAAAGCTTTTGATAATTTTTTGCAAATATATTGGAAAATTAAATTTGTTTAGCTTAAAAACAACTCCATCATGCCATACCGAATCAAATGCTTTTTCGATATCTAGTAAGACAACACCCGTTTTTTCGTTTGTTCTTATTTTCAGTTACGATGTTTACCACTCTTTTGATTTGATGTACGGCAGAATGACCCTTCCTGAATCCAAATTGTTCTTTATTAATAATGTTGTTCGCATCGACAACTTCCGATACTCTTGCTAGTATAATTTTTTCAAATATTTTGTCCAATACGCTTAGCATACTTATGGCCCTGTGGCTTAATGGCAATTTAATATCTTTTCCGGATTTTAAAATTGGTATAACTTTAGCATTTTTAAATTGTCTCGGGAAGTGACCGTTGCACAAACACCAATTGAAAATCATGACCAAGAGATTTAAAATACATTTTACATTTGTTTTAACAACACTGATTTAATGCCGTCAATTCCAGGGGATTTATTGGTTCTCAGGTTTTTGACATAGCACCTAACCTCTTCTAGAGTGGACAGTTCAGCTGTGTTATTTGGAATTGTTTGAGAGTCTAATAATGTGAAACACTGACCCAGCGGTAAAAATACCCATTATTTAATCGCTGATGTAAGCAACATTTAGTTGCAATCAGTGATGATTCTATCGCTTATAGTGCTACTTACATTTACACACGAGTGTCATAGGCTGCTTAATCGGTGCGCTCTGGCTTAAAATGTAAGGAGAGATATCAGTAGGTGTCATTTCAATTGCACTTACGTTTTAAATGGAGTTCTAAGCGAGCCTGATGACACGTCAATAAATACAGACAAATTAGAACGTAATGGACGTCGATTACAGTCCGATTTGCACTTGTAAGGCAATCCTGATGATTTTGTAATTTAAAGTCTAACAAACATGCATTCAAATGTGTCATTTGTTTATTTTTTAAAAACATACGATTTATATTAATACATACACGAACATTGAAGAAACTACATAAAAATAAATAAATTCAAATCCTAGTTAGAATCACAATAAATTCGATTTACTTCAAAAAAAGGCACAGGCAGCATCTGCAAAGAAACAAAACTAAATTTATCGGTATAAATACAAATATAAAATATGTAAACTTATCTTACCAAAATTAAACTTAAAAACTTATAATGATTATTTTGTTTACCTACTTTTCACAAATTTCAACAACCTTTTCGTTGCACGATCAACTTTGAACTAACATCAATAAAAGCGATACGTTTTTTTTCTTTTTTTTCCAAAGCCACTATAACGGTATTTTTTATTTCTTTTAATTTTTTGGGCATATACACACTATCTAAGTCTTCGTTTACATTGTAATTGGAGTTATAATTAGTGGACGATATTTATTGCATTACACTCGTATAACATTCTAAGTACTTTAATCGCTCGCTTAGAATGTCATACTGATGGCATTGATTATAATCTAGGTACTTCGTTTCATTTACCGCTGGGGAGATACGCATCGATCAGCTGGTGACCATGCGGTCTGCATTGTACAGTGAGAGCGCTCGAAAACATCAGCTATCGCGTTTGCTATGCTCTCAGCATAGTGAGTATCCACACCATCAACTGTCATGCAAGTGACAGCTGATTGTTTACCTCTCATAGTTTTGTACACTCTCCAAAAGTTTTTGTTGCCATGTGGAAGCTTCTGAAGACAACTGTTCCAATTAGAGTTTATGTCTTTATAAATATGAAAATCAATCAATTTTGAGAGCAATTTGATGGTGCTTTTAAGTTGTTGTCTTTGAGTGAGAGATCTCCCTTGCAATTTGCGCATAAATCTCTTCTTTTGACCAATTAGATACAAACTCAATTGGGAAAATTTTCGCAGACAAGTATGTCTCTGCCGGACTGGAACTTTATTTGGAGCCTCTTGAAGGGTATTTGTGATTTCGGTAAATATTGCATCTACATTTGATTCATTTATTGTTGTGGATTGTAAACCACGAATTTGATCATCATATCTTATCAAATTCCAGTTTGCTTCACGGTATGACGGTACCAGATATATTCCGTCCTCAATGGATCCAGTAATTTTGCATGAGAATGGTACATGGTCAAAGCATAGTAATCTCGGGTGTGTTTCCAATGGTGATATTAACATGCTGGAATTGGTGAGAAGTATATCCACAACTGAAGGCTGTATTTGGTTTAGTCCCTGTCCAAAGCGAGTGAAATTGTTTGGCGCATGTACATAATAATTGTTTTGTAATTGGTGATTGTACAAAATATTACCAGCAGAATTGTTGTTGTGACAATTCCAGCTGGTATGACGGGCATTGAAATCGCCAAAAATAAAGAATTCATTGGCTGCTTTGGTGATTTTATTCAGGTCTTCGATGAAGTTCCTGGTGTATCGGGGGTTATATACACTGAGCCAAAAATTAACCTTATATAAGGTTAACTTAACCATAAATAAACATGATTTGGAGTCTACATTATATACAATGTTAATTTGAACATTTTCTTGTTGACTGGTATTTAACAATAATAATTGAACTATTCCATGGTTGAATTTTTTAACCATGAAAATTGTTAATATTATAAACCCTATGGATAGACCTTTTTCAGCCATGCTGAATCCAGTGGCATTAACCGTTTTTCTATGTTAGCTCTTGTTTTCGCGATATTCGACCACAAAGTTGGTTGGGAAATCAGAGAGGTGACTTATCTCTTTGGTTATTTTGAAGTGGAAGTCTTCGGAATATACGCTTCAGTCCAAAGATCGAAATAAAGGGAACATTTGGACAATTATTTTTCTCAAAACAGTCGTCCACGCTTCTCACCCCCTTACCCCTGAAAAAGTGTAATGAAATCTTATCATATGTTAAAAATCATACATATCGTTTACATTTTTAGTAGGCATCGTTGAGAAAAATATTCTTCGCGAAGAAATACTATAAGTCCTTTCTCAACTTTTTTATGAGAATTAAGCAAATTTCGAGTTATTACATAATTTGTGTATTTTTCTGCTCGTAGCAGAAAATATTTGAAATTAAATTTGTCGATTTAATTTTTTGTAAATTATTTTTTCGTTAGTGTTAATGGAAATTTCAAAGGTAACAAACAAAACCTGCTAAATTGTGAATCCTGTTAAGTTTTCATAAATATGTTGAAAGGAGACTCATAGTAATTTTTCGCGGGGAACATTTTTCTCAAAGACACAAACAAAAAATGTCGATGATTTGTATGACGTTTGACACATGGTAAGATTTGATTGCAGTTTTTCGGGGGTAAAGTGGTGAGAAGCGTGTTTGACTATTTTGAGAGAAATAATACTCGAAGGGTTCCCTTTATATCGTTCTTTGGACTGAAGCGCGTTTTCGGAAGTCTTACACTTCAAAATCACCTCCGAGATAACTAACCTCTCTGATTTTTTTTGCAAACTTTGTGGTCGAATATCGGGAAAACAAGAGCTAACCTAGAAACACGGTTAGCTCCATTGTATTCAGCAAGGTCGAAATAGGTATATCCATAGGGTCTCCTTTCTGTTACATTTTTAAAGTGTCCATTTCGAGCACAGTGTAATAGTTACTTTAACAATGCATTTTTGAATTTTTTAACCATGAAAATTGTTAATATTAACATTTCATAGTTAATTTATTGAAACAATGCATGTTCAATTTAACAATGAAATTGTTAATATTATTAACTATGAAAATTGTTATTGAAACATTTTTTATTGTTAATTTAACTATTTAGTGGTTACTTCATTTAACCAGAACCATAGTTGTTTCAATAATTTTTAATATTTATAGAAAATAGAAGAAGAAAAATTTAACTTTTCGCAATTTTATTTTTTATTTTATTTACAAAATATATGTTAATATATAAGTATGTATAAGAAACACCTGAAAAGAAAAAAAAAAACAAAAATGTTAAAAATTATAAGTATAAATGTAAAAAAGGGTGCAATTCTAAGAAGATCTTTTGACTTTTTACCTAAATTCTGTGGTTCAAAGAGCATAAGCATTTACCGATGGGCTGATCTGAGGGAAAAATCTGCTCTTTGACTATAAGTTAAGTGCCTACGTTTCTGTGCTTGACCAACATGTGATCAGTCCCTGAATCTTTCGATTATTAAGGGGCCAGGATGGTTAGTAACTTAGTTTGGGGTACTGAGCTTAGTCCGATCTTACGGCAAACTAATAGGAGAGGGGATATTAATAACAGAGGCAATCTGATAGAAAGCCGATATCCCAGCAAAATCATAATGGGAATAGATATAAAAATCAAGGATTGGACAAGTCACAAGAAGATTTCTTCGAAGGAAGTGCACTGAATTGTATATTAAAAAAATTTAAGCATGCACACCACTTTTCCTGTCATTACTACGCAGAACTTACCAACAGTTTCACAGCCGGACTCCCAGCACGAGCAGCAACCGAAAAATTAGCACGTGCGAAGAAAAAGGTTAGAAAATATTAGTATAAGTGTATAACAAAATTTTGGAATAGGCACAACTTACCAAATGTTTAAGGCCGGACTCCCAGAACGAGCAGCCACCGAAATAGAAACAACGGAAAAGACAAAAACAAAAACATTAGAAACTGTTCGTTTATATGTATGTATTTAGATAGCACTTCCCTGTAGGAAATGCCATTAGTAAAATTGTAGTGATTTACTTGTGACATTGTCAGTAGTACTACAGACAAAATGTGTCCCTGCCCATGTAATCTCCTATAGACATTTAACATTAGCTGTCATTGAAAAACCACCAGTAGACATTTGAACCAGAGATTCAGTAGTAAATGTTAAATGTCAAAGTAAACCATATGTAGACATTTGCACCAAAGATTCACTAGTAAATGTTAAATGTCAAAGTTAACCATATGTAGTCATTTGGAACAAAGATTCACTAGTAAAAGTTAAATGTCAAAGTAATTCATATAGAGACATTTGAACCAAAGATTCAGTAGTAAACTTTAGTGACCCTGGTCTACATCTTTATAAAGGTGGGCGCAGTACACTAAAACACATATATTTATATGCTCACTTTTTTCGAGGCTGGCTAAACCTTTTATTCATTTAATTAACAAAAAATAATAAATACTTGAATGTATATACAATTAAATTCATTTAATATTGACATAGTTTCTCCAAACACTTCCTAGAAGGAGTTGTTTCTATGTACCACTGCTTTAACTTCTCCCGCAACGTAAATTTCGGAACGCCAAAATCTTCCAAATTCTCCACAAAATCTTCACTTTCTCCCACAACATTCATTTCGCTGTTTTCTTGCTCACATTGAAAACTTCTATTTTTAAATGATATTGTTTTTTTTTACAATTCTTTTATAATTTCTTTTACTCATTTTTTTATTTTTATAAAATAATTGTAATCATCTTTTTAACACACAAAAATTATTTTCACAAAACGAACGCGTGCTTCCTTGACAGAAGAAAATCAAGGAATGAAAAAAGAACAATTGTCAAAAAATCTCTACCTGGTGACTGCGCAGCTGTGCATTCTGCAGGCAGCTATTATAATGCGCAGTCAAACAAAAAAGACAAGCAATGACAATGTCGTCATAAATACTGTACAACAGTTGTCTGTAAAGTATTTCTACTCGCGCATAAAAGGAAAGTTGTAGACTTTTTACCTTGTTCAATTGTCACTATATGTAGAACAAGTGGTGACATAGAGACATATAGTGCCTGGCTGACTGCAGGGTTCGAACAAAATATGTATGTATGTATGACATTTAACAGTGTCAACTTCACACAACAAAAACAACTAACATATGTATGTACGGCGTAGCAGCCACAAGTGTGCAAACGAAAAGACATGATGAACATATACCCAAACGCACACATCAGTTCTCTCCGTATGTGTGCTTGCCGCTGCATATACTTATGTACATACATTGTTGTTGGTTGTTTTTTTCATGCACCGTTAATGCGACAGCGTGTACATATTTTTTCCACTTTTAACCACTGAATTTCACAATTTTAGTGGCATAATAAACCTCTGCATCAAGACATTCATTTCTTCGTCTACAGTAGTGTACCCTACTTCACTGCACACTGAAACATTATATATTTTACTCGATTGACACCACCATAGAATGATCGGAAAAAAAAACAACAAACACTTCACACTGTTTGATGTTTACAATCTAGTCGTGTACTCTGCTCGTTCGGTTGTTGTATTCTTTATACTCGTTTCAATTCGTCAAACGATGAGTATAATGAAGCGAGTACAGTGCTGTTTTCTATTTCTTCAGTATGTACACTAGTGTATTTCCCCTCAAAATCAATAAATTTCTAAGGTGGTCCGCCGCTTTTTGTTGTTGCGTCTCTCTTTGCAATGACAATGAGTACAGTAGTGCAGTGTACACTGAAATCGAGTATTTCAGTTTTTGTGTACAGTACTTGAATGAGTATACTTCTTCATTGTCTTGTTACTTATTTGTTTTGAAACCTGTTTGGCGGTTACTGTTCTCTTCACTCATTCATTTGTTTTGTCAAAATAGAGTGTGTGGTAGTAAGTATTTGATAAACAACTGAATGTCTTGAAAGGCCATTCAAGACATTCATTGCAGAGGTTTATGGCATAATCACAAAAAATAATATTAATATTACTATTCGCCTTTACTTTAATTACACAGGCACAAAACACTATTAACATTTTTAACACACATATTTTATTATTTCACTTTTTAAATACGCATATGTACATACATAATTACTTATGAATGTAGTTCTTTAAAAAATGTTTTATTACTTACCTTTATACCAACAGCTTCCGACACCAGCACTAGTCCCATCGACTATTCAACACCAACTGAACTCCCGCACTCCATCGCACCGAAGCTAGCATTTGGTGGTGTTTTGAATGAGTGAGATAAATTCTCTTATGACGACAGTCGCATTCGTTTCAACTCCGGGTAACTTAATACTGAACTTCGTCTAACACAAAACAGTTGAAAAACGTCGACCACAACAGAGCCGAATGATCATTGAAATGTTGTTTATCTCGCACATTTTTCTGCCTCTCTCTCAAAAAAACCAACCTTATATAATGTTAACTCAACCATTTTTCATGTACAATTGACCTTATATAAGGTTATTCTGTCTTCGTAATCAAACATTTACCATGAAAAATTTAACCAGACACATGGTTAAACAAATCATTGTATTTTCGGCTCTGTGTACAGATGTCAGTAGATGTTTGCTGCATTTCTAACCCCCATAATTTGTATACCCTTCACCATAGGATGGGGGTATATTCCTTTTGTCACTCCGTTTGTAACACCTCTAAATATTGATCTGAGACCTCATAAAGTATATATATATTCTTAATCGTCGTAAAATTCTAAGACGATTTAGCCATGTCCGTCTGTCCGTCCGTCCGTCTGTGGTAATCACGGACACAAAAAATAAATTTTGTTGCATAGTTCAAATTCAAATTTCAATATTTCCCACATTTTAGGGCAATGGACCACTGTGCCGCAACAAGTTTAATTTTCTACGACCACGACAACGACAGCGACGACAACGATGCTGATGTGCTCACATTTACGATCATCATTAGACAGATCCACACAGATGTTTGTGGAAAATATCTTAAGTGCAAAGTAGTCAAATGACAGTTCGAGATAAATTATGTATCAATTAAGACATAATATCATCAACAAGTTTTACCTTTCAATCTACAACTTTTCAAATTTATTGCAATTGTCTTCGATAAATGGTGGTTTTGGCTATACATGTCAGTCACTAGTGTGGGCCACTTGAGCGTCTATAGAGAGGATGTGTCGCCGCAACGCCATTAGCTGAAGATATGACGCAGAGTGAGTGAGTGACTGCTCCTCACAATGCTCGCACATGTAGTTCCTTGGAAATAATTGAAAATTTGCATTTTTTTGGGGGAGTTCATTTCTAGGACAAAGTCAAGACGTCCAAAGGCTATTAATTTCATCATCTTTGTCTTTTTAACTTTTGAGGGAATCAAGGAAAAATACTTAACTGTGGCGGCATTTTTTGTTATTTTAAATTGAATTTCATGCCATTTCATGCATAAAAAACCCCAATGATCGGCACATTTCCCCACACACACTATACAGAACTTGCAAACAGCGCTAAAGTCAAAGCCAAGCCATGTTCTTAATCAATAACCTTCAAGCGTTTTTAGTTGGGTAGATAGGTAGACTTCGTACTTACAGATATAGAGACTCCGACCGATACATGGGACTGGCAGAGAGTAAAAAAGACCAAACCTCTAAGCGAGTAAGCATCAAAAAAGTTGCTGTGCTCCACATGCATACATTTGTTTTAGAGAATTTTTTTTTGTAGACTGATACTCTATGTTGGGCATTTATCGAATGTGGCGTATTGAAATTCGTTGATTTTGGTGGACAAAAGAGAGAAAATCCTACTATCAAAAATGAAGAAGTTAAGTTTAATACAAAATCATATGTTCTGAACAAGAAATTGTTATGAAAATATGAAGAATATTTATACTCTACATCAAACTGTGGTACAAGGTATTAAAAGTTTGTTTCAAGACAGATACTTGTAACACCTAGAATTATCACAGCTAGACCCACTTTAAAGTATACCGATCGAATCACTAGCTGAGTCGATTTAACCATGTATGTATGTACGTCCGTCTGTCCATCTTATGTTGTTCGTTGAGTACACGTCGCAATTTCACTCCGATCCTGCTGAAATTTTCATTTAGGAGTCTTTCGTTCCTGGAAATCACCCTATTCAATTTGAGAAATCGGTTCACATTTAGATATAGTTCCCATAGGTTTAGATTTAGGTTAGGGTGGCAGCCGTATTTTTTTACAAGCTCACATAGACCAGTTTAGGTCTCTGGTGTTACAACGGGCTGAAATGCCCCTCACCGAAACCAACCTGTATACAAACTTATCGATAGTACGAATATCGGTACTGGAAAGATCTGTTACGCTGCCTTGAAAGGCCGACCCCAGTATGTCCAGGCGTCGTTTACTCAGAGCGGGGCAGTCGCATAGCAAGTGCTCAATGCTCTCCCTTCTTCCTCATCTCCACAGCTTCTGCAGAAATCATTGGAGTCAATACCTAATCTTTTGGCATGCTCGCCGATCAAGCAGTGTCCCGTCCGAACTGATACTAACGTAGACAATCTTAGCCTATCTAGTGCGCTAACTACCTTGCAGGTTCCGATTTCTGTCCATCTTTCGTTGAACTGCCTGATTGCCTCTGGCGCACCAATATATGCAAATTCTTCGAGAATTTGTAATGTCGTCCCTTTCCTAGCAAGTTCATCGGCTTTGCAGTTCCCCGGGATATCCCTATGCCCAGGCACCCATATGAGGTGTATATTAAACTGCTCAGCCATCTCGTTAAGAAATCTGCGGCAGTCGAGGGCTGTTGGTGAATTTAGGGATGTTGCCTCCAGAGAATTAATGGCAGCCTGGCTGTCCGAGTAAATGACAACGCCAGTGTTGGCCATATTGCCATTATTTCGGATTGATAGACACTGCAGGTATCTGGTAGTCAGTGAGCTATATCCAAACTAAGTTGTTCACAGTGTACTCCGAAGCCAACCTTTTCATCAAGCTTCGAACCATCCGTGTAAAAGTGGAGATGGTTTCTATTACCAGGTATGCTGCCAAACCATTCATCTCTGGTGGGAATCGTAGTGATGTAATTTCTCTCGAAGGTGTACACAGTTGGTATATAGTCCACTCGGTCAGTTACCATAGCACTACACTTTTATATCCTCACGTAACCGTAGTTCGTGTACCTCCACATTGATAGACAGTTTATTCTTATTGCCGCTTTGGTTGCAACTTCTCTCGCCACAATATTAATCGGCAGTATATGGAATAGGGCTTGTAGAGACTCGGTCGCTGTAGTCGTTAAGGCTCCGCATATACTCTGGCAGGCAGTGCTCTGAGCCTTTGTTAGTAGGTTGGTGATGGTTAGTTTGTCAGTTGCCGTCCACCATACCACAATGCCGTATAACAGTATTGGACGAACTACTGCTATATACATCCAGTGGACGATTTTAGGAGAGAGGCCCCACCGTGATCCTACAGCCTTTTTGCAGGAATATAAGGCGACGGTGGCCTTCCTTACACGTTCCAACAGGTTAAGTCTAAATAACAGTTTCCTATCTAGAATTATTCCTAAAAATGTTGCACTTTCAGAAAAGACTAGATCTGTTCCATTTATCCGAGGAGGAGGGTCCACATGTGGAACATTATTCATCCTAGTAAAGAGAACCATATCTGCTGTCTTGTTTGGGTTAACGCCCAAACTGCTGCTTCTGGCCAATTTGTTCAGAGACATCTGTAGGATCTACAGGATTTCATTCACCGCTAGGTTCCAAATTAGTGGAGACAGTACTCCTCCTTGTGGGGTCCCTCTGTTTACAAACCGTGTTAGAGTTGTGGACCCTAGACATGCTGTTATGCGTCTTCTGTTGAGCAGACTTTGAATTAGTCTAACCAAAGTAGAGTTAACTTTTATATGTGACAGTGCCGCAATTATCGCATCTGAGTGAATGTTGTTAAAGCACCTTCTATGTCACGAAATGCCACCATGGTGAATTCCTTGAAATGCAGGGACGATTCGATAGTGCTCACAAGTTCGTGCAGGGCTCATTCTGTAGACTTCCCCTTTTTGTAAGCATGTTGGTTCCCCGACAGGAGTTTTGTATTCAGGTTTTCCCTAATGAAATAATCTAAAAGTCTTTCCAGACATTTCAATAGGAAGGAGGATAGGTTAATTGGTCTGAAGTCTTTTGGTCTAGTGTGTGGTCCAGGTGACTTGAAGAGCTCAAAGCTATTAATAGTCTAGCCTATTCTGAATCTCTCACTCAACAACCAAGGTATGCTTGAAGTCTACTCGCTCTCTTGTTGGTCCTGCTGATCCCCTGGTTCTGTTAGAGAGTTCTCTGGGAAATGTGTGTCGAGCAGTACATTGAGCGACTGCTCGCTGTTTTTGGTCAGTTATTTGCCTCATCCTGTAAATATCCCTCTGCACAAGGTGAGGCAGATAATATCTTCCTCAGCCTTGTGGCGTCGGTTGTCTAATATTTCGTTTCGCTGAAACGATTTTTTTCTTTGCGTGTAAGGCTCCAGTATCAGGACGATGTCTACTGCACCTGTGGACATGCGCAGCAATGGAGCCGCTGAGGCTGCTTTAGCGTGATGGAAGTTAATCTGAAGAATTCTTACCATCATTGTAATTGACAGATTAACATCCACCCCGACAAGCGTTTTATCGAACTCTTTGTCCGTATCATCGAGAAGCGTGTCCCCGCCAGATGCGTCAAAGAGTCCGCAGACTCCCCTCAGTCCCTCTGCGTCAGAAGTAGAGCTTTCGTCCTTAGAGAAGGACGTTACAGATCTTCTGTTAGAGTTCGAGTCACCAGAAATAATGGGCGTGGGTACCTCCGCACTTCCAGAAAGCTGTGTATCAACCACTGTGGACGACTCACCTTTCGCAGTGGGAACTACATATGTATATCCTGCTGGTATACCTTCAAGACTATAGTCTCGAAGCCATATTGTACGGTTGCACTTGCGCGTGGTAAGGGTTTTCCAACAAGAGGTGCTATTTTGGTATTCAAAGAAAAATGTCATCTTTCACGTGGCCCCAAAGAAAGAAGATCTCGGTGGCCAATTGTGATCACCTCTTCGAGACATAACACGGTCCGGAAACTTTTCCCGTAACAGAGCAATGGTTTTGTTGCTTGTGTGGCACGTTGCACCGTCTTGTTGAAAGTAAACGTTGTCCAGATCAATACCATCCAACTCCGACCATAAAAATCATTAATCCTCTCTCGATACAGGGGTGCCAGAAAAAAATTGCTGTTGTCCCCACCAAATCACAAGAAAATCCCCAACATAACCCCACATAAAACTATTTTCATTAAAAACAAGTCATACATATAAAAACCTGCAGAATCGAAATTAATCAAAAAAACACATTTTAAAAATTACACCTTTTGACTTTAATAAACTTTAAAAATTCCTCTACAAAGATTTTTTGGCGTTTTTAGTTTTCAGAATTCGTTGTAGTTTTTATGGTACAGATCTCAGGACTTTTTCTAAAAATACCATTTGTTAAAATTGTCATATCTTCTTAACCGCTTCACGTATCTTTTTGAGGTGACAGGAGGTCAGAATAAAGAAAACAAAAAGAAACACATCCTAAATCCTTGAAGAGTATCAGTTAAGGTCCTTAATATTGTTGATACTAAAGGGTCAAACTGTTACGAACTGACCATGAAAAAATATAGCAATTTAATTGCGTCAATGTCATTCCTCGGTCGGACTAGTGTAACTTCTAAACATTTAAAATAATTATGCATGACATCTATACATATATATTGCAATGTAATATTAAATTTTAGTTTTTTAGAAGTTTATATACTTCAGCATCACCATCAATACCGTATAAATTCTTAGCAACTTACAGCACTTATTGTGTTTTAATTGAAAACTTGATGATTAAGAAAATCTTTATATTGCATCAAATAAACCCCAACAAAATTCACAAAAATCCCCTAACAAAAACCCCATCCCCAAAATATATTTTGTTATCCCAATTTCTATTGACTAAACCCCAGTATTGGGGTCAAAACCCCAGTTCTGGCAACCCTCTCTCGATAGCGCAATCCATTCACCGTAACTGTTGATCCAACCTCATTTTCGAAAAAGTAAGGTCCAATGACCCCGCCGGACCATTAACTGCACCAAACTGTTTTCTGAGCCCCAGATGCGACAATTTTGCTTGTTGACGTAGCCACCGAGGTGGAAATAGGCCTCATCAGTCAAGGTGATTTTACGATGATTTTCGAATTTTAATAATTTCAATGCGTTGTTGAATCGTGTATCGTTCCATTTTTAGTAATGGCGTAGTTTCTACTTGTCAAATGTCAATGAATAAAAGCTTCAAAAGTGACAGCTAACGAAATACCGGGTGATTCAAAATAACACCTCTTGTTGGATACCCCTATACAGGGTGACTGATATGTAATGCAACAAAGCAAAGCGCTATATTTTTTTAATTTTTTTTTAAATTTTATTGTTGAAAAGCAAAAAATGTCGGAAATAACATAAAATTTTAGAAACAGTTTAGATTTGTTCGAATTGGCCACCTCTGGCACGAATTATGGCCTTCAAACGGCCGACAAAGCCATCACACGCTGCGTGAAAGTGGCTCGGCGGTATTTTGGCCCATTCCCGGCGAAGCGCCGTCTTGAGATGATCGATACTTTGGTATTTTTTAGTGCGAACCTTACTCTCTAAAATGCCCCAGGCGCAAAAGTCCAACGGATTGAGATCCGGAGATCTTGGTGGCCATTGTGCGGTAGAAATGAAGCGAGGAACCTCCTTTTTATACCCTCACTTTAGTGTGACGAGGGTATATATCATTTGCTACGGAAAAAAGTGTAACACATCGAAGGAGTGATCTAAGACCCTAAGTATGTTCGGAGGAAATCCGTTTTGGGTCATTTTAAGTCGAATAAGCAATGTCCGTCCGTCTGTCTGTCTGTCTGTCTGTCTGTGTGTCTGCTGGCTGGTGCGCACGATAACTCTCGAAAGGAGTAACCGATTGACTTCAAATTTGGTATGTGGTAATATTTTGATCTGTCTCCGGATGAGTTCGAAGATGGGCCATATTGGTCTACTCCTTCTGGTACCTCCCACACAAAGGGTTAAAATTTAGTGAAATATTGACTCTTTAATAACTTCTATACTACTTATTCGAATCTTTTGAAATTCTGCACATAATATTAGTATATTAGTCGCTATTAACTCGAGAAAAATGGGTGAAGTTGGCATGCCCCTTTTGGTACCTCCCACACAAATGGACCATTTTGCATCAAAATTTAACTGCTTATAACTTTAATACAAGTGCATAAAAATGCTTGAAATTTTCTACAGTATAATGTTTTTGTAGCGCCTATAGTCCGGTAAAAAATGGGCATTATTGTACAGCCCCTTTTGGTACCTCCCACACAAATTGACCGTTTCGTACCAAAAGTAAACGGCTTGTAACTTTAATACCAGTGCATACAAATACTTGAAATTTTGCACAGTGTAATGCTGTTATAGTGCCTATAGTCCTGTAAAAAGTGGGCGTTATCACCCCGCCCCTTTTGGTACCTCCCACACAAAATGACCAAATCATACCAAAATTACATAGCTCGTAACTTTAATGTACCAGTGCACATAAACGCTTATAGTTCAGCACAATGCAATGTATTTAAGAATGTACTGTTTACCGAAAAATATGTGTATTTGGAAAACCCCTTCTGGTACCTCCCACACAAATTGACAGATTTATTGGTGTAATGTTATATATTACAATACTCACAAAGTGAGGGTATACCTTAGTCGGTTTACCCGACTGAAACTTTCTTACTTGTTATACCCTCACTTTAGTGTGACGAGGGTATATATCATTTGCTACGGGAAAAAGTGTAACACGTCGAAGGAGTGACCTAAGACCCCAAGTATGTTCGGAGGAAATCCGTTTTGGGTCATTTTAAGTCGAATGAGCAATGTCCGTCCGTCTGTCTGTCTACTGGCTGGTGCGCACGATAACTTTCGAAAGGAGTAACCGATTGACCTCAAATTTGGTATGTGGTAATATTTTTTTCTATCTCCGGCTAAGTTCGAAGATGGGCCATGTTGGTCCACTCCTTCTAGTACCTCCCCCACAAAGGGTTAAAATGTTGTGAAATATTGATTATTTAATAACTGCTATACTACTTATTCGAATCTTTTGAAATTCCACACATAGTATTAGCTTATTAGTCGTTATCAACTCGAGAAAAATGGGCGAAGTCGCCACGTCCCTTTTGGTACCTCCCACACAAATGCACCATTTTGCACCAAAAGTTAACAGCTTATAACATTAATAACAGTGTATAAAAATACTTGAAATTTTGTACAGTGTTATGCTTTTATATTGCCTACAGTCCAGGGAAAAATGGGTGTTGTTGTCACGCCCCTTTTGGTACCTCCCACACAAAGGTACCTTTTTGCACCAAAAGTTAACAGCTTATAACATTAAAACCAGTGTATAAAAATACTTGAAATTTTGTACAGTGTAATGTTTTTATAGTGTCTATAGCCCTGTGAAAAATGGGCGTTATTGCCACGCCCCTCTTTGTACCTCCCACACAAAATGCCCAAATCATACCACAATTTAATGTCTCATAACGTTTATACCAGTGCACATAAATGCTTATAAGTCGGCACAGTGCAATGAATTTAAAGTATCTAATGTTCAGCAAAAAAAAAGTGTATTTGATAAACCCCTTCTGGTACCTCCCACACAAATTGACAGAATAATTCGAGTAATATTCAATATTACTCACAAAGTGAGGGTATACCTTAGTCGGTTTACCCGACTGAAACTTTCTTACTTGTTAAGCCATTCTTGGTTGACGCGTGCTGAGTGCGATGGTGCTGAGTCCTGTTGGAATGTCCATGGTCTGCGGCCGAAATGTTTGTCTGCCCAGGGCTTCAATACTGTCTTTAGGACATTTTCCCGATAATATTCGGCATTTATTTTGACCCCATGGTCGATGAATACGAGCGGGGAGCGACCATCGGCCGTTACGGCGGCCCACACCATTACCATCGGCGGCGCTTGAGTTCTGGTGGCCAATCGAAGGTGTAAATTTTCAGCTGACCTCTTTGGCAAGTAAACCCGATCATTTTGTTTGTTCACAAACTGCTCAATTTGGAATGGCTTCTCATCGGAGAAAACCAAATTCGGTAACTGGCCACTTTCGTGCAAGCGAAGCAACTCCTTGGCTCTTTCCAGTCTAACTTTTTTTTGTGCATCGGTGAGCTCATGCACTTTTTGGAACTTCAATGGCTTTAGTCCAAGCTCATTTTTTAATATGTGTTGTATCCGTTCTCGCGATATGTTCAGCTCACGAGCAATTTTTCTACCACTGCTGCGTGGATTGCGATCAAATCTGGCCTTCACTTTTCGGATCATTTCTGGTGTTGTTAGCGTTTTTTTTTTCATCCACTTTTTGGACGCGATGCAACACTGCCAGTATCACGGTAACGAGCAATGGTACGAGAAACAAAAGATTTATTCACATTTAAATGCTGGAGGGCTCTAACGATAGCCACTTGTGTTTTTCCACCCAAATATAAAGCAATCACACTATCACGCTTGAATTCCATCACGAATAACTTTTTTTCTGAATACAATAGATCAAAATGCTTTTGTAAGCTTGTAAACAATAAAATGAACTGTCACTGAAATAAATCTGTCAGCTGTCAGACTAACTTATCAGCCACCCTGTATATGGGAGGTGGATTCAGCGTTAAGGATCAAATTGACCTGCCGCTTTTTACCATCCGCCTCGCCCACCTTGCTGGTAGAGTTGCTTGACCCATGGACCAACATTTCCGAATTTGCAAAAAATCGGTTCAGATTTACTTATAGCTCCCATATCGATACCTCCATTCTATGGGACTCAATTCTGAGAATTTGACGTGAAAGTAGTCCTAAAAATAAGAACTTCTGTATCATTCGTTTAGTCAAGTTGGCTCAATTAATAATTTAATGGCCACATCGATACCTCCATTCTAAAACATGCTAAGTCGATTTAGCATAGTTTTAGGGAGATTGCATTTTTAATTTCTAAATATTCCAAATTATATTCAATCAAAATTTGGTCTTTATCCGTCAACCCAATCAAAAGTTATTCACAAAACAGTACAGGTCATTGGATTTGTATTATAAGGGAATTCCAAACAAATTTAAAAAAATCATCAAACTTTGATCGCCACTCCTGAAAAACTACCTTCGATCGCGCGTCCTGAAAAACTACCTTTTTGCACTTAGCATAGTTTAGAATGGAGGTATCGATATATATGTTTCGTCCGATTTGATTACAGAGACAGAGGCGTATCAAATGTAAGTTGTATAAACAAATTTTAGTTGAAGTCTACATTGGATATCTCATTGTTATCCAATCTTACTAGAGTGGTGTGGGTATCATAAAGTCAGCGCTGCCGTACTTTAGCCTTACCTTACTGGTTTTCACTTAATATAGGGTACTATCAAAGTCCGTTCCGCCACACATTGGCTTCACATCACTGTGTTTCTTCGTATTTAATATCAAAATCCCATTGAGCTTTGCTCCTCTTAATCAAAATGGCAAATTGACTGACACCCCACAGAACATCTGAAGTTCTCTTCACAACGTCAAATGACGGCACTTTGTATTTGCCAAACGAAAAAAGAACAATACGTGAACTAACTCTTAGAATTTCTTCTTTCTTTGGGCCAGTTAAGTGTTTGGATTCTCACGTTTCCTCAGTCCATAATAGTCGTTTCCCCCTTAATCCTCTTTCATGGTCACAACAACACCTAACCACTTGGTGACCTATAAAAATTGGTAAACGATACTTGAGGCATATCATGAAATGTATGGACGACATATACTCGTACTACATACAACTATTTTTATTTTGTTATAAATTCTTAAGGCAAAGCATAACAGAGATCACCGCGAATTGGATTTCAATTGAAATCCAATGAATAAACATAATTAAATAAACAATTGTCAAGACCGTTTACAATGATGATTTGACACGATTTATTTTTTTCATTTTGTATGTATGTGGGAAATACCATTAGTTGAAGTTCAAGTTCGCTTAAATAATGTTTGAATTGTTGTGAGTCACTGAGTCATGAGAACACTGTGAATTTATTTATGGTTAATAAAAAACTTCATTATATGTATAACAGAGAGACGGACATGGCTAAATCGTCTCCGAATATTGCAACGATCATGAACATGTACACTTTATAGGTTCGCAGAACAATAGTTGAAGGTGTTGCAAAGGGAAATAGCAAGGTAGTATATCATATGGTTGGGGGTATAATAAAGTATAAACGCTTAAATTTCAGCCAGATCGGCTGAGAAAATGTTTTCTCTAGAGCGTCTAGAATTCAAACAGAAATGGGCTGTATATGGGGCTATATAAAAACATGGACCATTTGGTTAGGAATGGTATAGGGACAAAAAACTGTAAACTGCAGTATGGCTTGTATAATATGTGAGCGGAAAGTTCACAAATCGGAAGAGATTAAAATTATACGACGTCATTGATCCCGAAATCAGTGCAGCAGCAAGGGTTGTCTTAGAGCGCCACTTGTGGTACTTATCTGATGAGCTACAAGGTGGCGCAAAAGTAATCCTCCTATCAGAAAATGCTATAAATTTTTCGATTGGCCCCTAATGTCAGTTATGTTTTGACATTTGTGTAGTAAACACATGCGAAATACACGTTAATAAACAATGTTACGCTACACTGCTCCAGAACGCGGAATATTGCTGACTATTTATTTGACCAATAATCGGTCGGTGACTTTGGCACAACGTGAATTTCGTCGCAGATTTCCTGGCCGTCCAACGCCTACTGGTGAAACACAGCGACGTTTAGCCGCTCGCCTCGAAGAGACTGGCACAACATGAGATGCTGCCAGGCGTGGCAGACCCCGGAGTAGCCGTTCTGCAGAGAATATTGCTGCTGTAGCCGAGGATGTCATGGAAGCGCCGTCGACATCGACCAGACGAATGGTGAGCGCTACAGAGCAATGATCAACGAGTTCTTTTGCCGCAACTTGATGAATTGGGATTGGAAAACATGTGGTTCCAACAGGACGGTGCAACGGCACACACTGCACGTGCCACAACCGATATGCTGAAGGATGCATTTCCCGGGCGCCTAATCTCCCGTTTTGGCGACTTGCACTGGCCAGCAAGATCGCCTGATTTGACCGCTCCAGACTTCTATTTGTGGGGCTTTTTGAAGTCGCGGGTTTATGTCAACGAGCCTCAGACTCTTGCAGGTCTTAAAGACAATATCCGCCAAGAATGTGAGGTCCTATCGCCGGAAGTTTTGGCCAAAGTGATGGAAAATGCCATAAAAAGGGCTCAAATGACAATCAAATGTGGCGGCGGCCATTTACATGACATCATATTCTCGACTTGATGTAAAAAAAAATTAAAAGACCAAATAAAAATAATCCACAAGAAGAATCAAAGTTTTTCATTTTTTTAAAATTACAGCCAAAAAACATCGAAAGGTTACTTTTGCGCCACCTTGTAATTGCATTTGCCTTTTTTCCGACAAGCTGTCTTGTGACGAACAAATGGTCATAGTTCGACGAATGGATGTTGACAGCGGTTCTCGTTTAGTAAGAGCCGACTCTGCCGAATTATCTACGGGACTTTGAAATGGGAGGTAAAATTTTGGACCCATATGGCGCATATTCAATAGTCTCCAGACCAATTGATTCTTTGATCGAATTTCTATGCTGACCTAAAAGCTAGTTAACCTAAAAGCATATTTTCAAAATTTTTTGATATACTTGTTTTATTACAGGTCAGACTCAGTAAATCAGAGCAATAAAATGAGTTCATCAACTCGAAAAAAAACTACTACTTGGATGTCGGGATCTTGAGTTATTGGTAAGGATTAACCAACTAGCTTCCAACTCTTCGGCAAGTTCTACTTCGTTATCACCACACATTGAATGAATCAAGGAATGTAAAAGATTCGTGCTTATTCAAAAAGTCATAGAAGCAGAGTTCGGAAAAAAACACTATAGAACTGTACCTTAGTGTTCTGTACCGTTCCTTCGTCGCGAACAGAACAGTATCGCAACCCTTACAAGAGAACAGAATACACTAAACATTTTGTTAGTGTTACTGTTCGTGAACGGTACCACTACGGTAACGTATCGTTTTTAGAACACTACGAACGGTATCACTACGACAACGTACGGTTCATAGAACAGTATCACTACGTCGTAGTGATACTGTTCTTTTGAACAGAACACTAACAGTATCACTACGTTTAGCGTTCCGTTCTTTTTAATATTCATCATTTTAACTAGGCATGATTGAATGCAATAGAATGAACACATATTCAAAATTGGCCATGATCGGTTAAAAAATGTGCCTCCAGAGCGTAAATAGGTCTTCCCGAAAGGGAAAGGGGGGCTATCAAAGTATGTACCGATATGCCCAATTTTCACTAGACATGATTAAATGCAAAAAAAGCACACATATTTAAATTTCAGCATGATCGGATAAAAAATGCGTCCTATATAACGTAAATATGTCTTGTCGAAAGGGAGCTTTGTATTGGGGCTGTATCCAAATATGGACCGATATGCATCATTTCCACTAGACATGATTAAATTCAATAGAAAGCACACATATTTAAATTTCGGCATGATCGGTTAAAAAATCCCTTCACGCTCTAGAAATATGTCTTATCGAAAGGGAGCTTCGTATGGGGGCTATATCAAAGTATGGACCGATATGCCCCATTTTAAATAGGGGTCGTCCCTGGGTTAAGAAATGCCCCTGTACAAATTTTCATTAAGATTGCTTCAAATTTGCGATCTGTAGTGTCGAATATAAAAAAAGAACGGAACGCTAAACGTAGTGATGCTCTTAGTGTTCTGTTCAAAAGAACAGTATCACTACGACGTAGTATTAACCGTACGTTATCGTAGTGATACCGTTCGTGGTGTTTTAAGAACGGTACGTTATCGTAGTGGTACCGTTCGCGAACAGTAACACTAAAAAAACCAGTAAGGAAAGGCTAAAGTCGGGCGGGGCCGACTATATAATACCCTACACCACTCTCGTAATATTGAATAACTCTGAAATATAAATTTTGTAGTTCATGTATAAATTGTTTATTCTAAATTTCAAAACGATTGGATGTAAAATACAGCTTCTATAGAACTAAAGGGCCAAATCGGACGAAACATGTATATGGCTAATATAGCTATAGCTAAATCTTAACCGATTTTCTTCAAATTCGGCAATGTTGGTTCATGGATCAAGAAACTCTACCATTCTAAATTTCAAAACGATTGGATGTAAAATACAGCTTTTATAGGACTAAAGGGCCAAATCGGACGAAACATATATATGGGAGCTATAGCTAAATCTTAACCGATTTTCTTCAAATTCGGCAATGTTGGTTCATGGATCAAGAAACTCTACCATTCTAAATTTCAAAACGATTGGATCTAAAATACAGCTTCTATAGCACTAAAGGGCCAAATCGGACGAAAGATATATATGGGAGCTATATCTAAATCTTAACCGATTTTCTTCAAATTCGGTAGTGTTGGTTCATGGATCAAGAAACTCTACCATTCTAAATTTTAAAACGATTGGATGTAAAATGCAGCTTCTATAGGACTAAAGGGCCAAATCGGACGAAACATATATATGGGAGCTATAGCTAAATCTTAACCGATTTCAACCAAATAGCGATCTTAACAGCTGCGAAATACTCTAAACTGCAAAATTTCAGAACGATCGGAGTGAAATTGCGACCTGTAGTCGACGAACAACTTTGCATGGACAGACGGACGGACATGCTTAAATCGACTCAGCTTGTGATTCTGAGTCGATCGGTATACTTTAAGGTGGGTCTAGCTGTGTTATTTTCAGGTGTTACAAACATCTGCCGTGAAACATACTTATAATACCCTGTACCACAGTGTGGTGTAGGGTATAATAAATAACGTTTGTGTTCTCTGAAGGAACCGTTCCTATAACGTACTGTTTTTTTGCGGACAGAATTCAATGCGAATATAAAAGAAATATTCAACGCGAAGTATCCGATTGTAATACATTGGGATACATTGGGTGTACGTCGATAAGCCAGCAACAATTCAAGAGCTAAAGGATGAGATAATTCGGCACATTATCGGCATAGAACCTCAATTATCCCTCAGCGTCATCGAAAATTTGGACCATCGGATGGAGGTGTGCCGCCGAGGTCGCGGCGGCCAATTGTTCCATACATACATAATTGAACCATACCAATATTATCATAATAAACAGAAATGACAATAATTTCCTAAATAATTTGTGTTTTATTCAAAATCAACATCGGCCCTTAAAATTTAACCACCCTTTAAATGCCATAGACCCCAGGTTAAAGGTTATTGACTCAGATTTTCACAGAATATACATGTACATTTTCACGGAATGTACATGTGTGGGGGGGGCATGGTGAAAATAGGGTACTTGAATTGTGCGTGGCCACGCGCACATAAAACAAATTTTAAAATTGAGATATCTTGCACAATTTGTTAGCGAGAGTGCTGTAATTTTGTACATATGTATCTGGTGGCAGTCTACGTGATTGGTCCAAAAAGGGGCGGCATCGGACCAATGGGCGTGGACCCATAGAAGCCAAATTTTGAATTTAAGATATCTGAAAACAGTCAACGTGATTGGTCCAAAAATGGGTGGGGTCGAGCCAATGGGCGTGGCCCCGCACCTTAAGGCAAATTTGAAATCGAGATATCTTGCACAATTTGATAGATGAAGAGCTGTCATTTTGTGTATATATGTATATCTATTGGCTATCTACGTGATTGCTCCAAAAATGGGCGGGATCGGACAAATGGGCGTGGCCCGCCCACATAAGCCAAATATTGGAAGTGGAGTTCCGTAATGTGGTGTATATATGTATATCTGGTGGCATTCTACGAGATTGGCCAAAAATTATCCAGATTGGACCAATGGGCGTGGCCCTGCCTATATAAGCCTAATTTTTAAACTGAGATATCTTTCACAATTTGTTTGTGTACATATATCTGGTGGCAGCAACGTGTATGGTCCAAAAATGGGCGGGATCGGACGACGGGGATGGGGCATCCAAGTGGACCGGGTCCAGCTAGTTCAATTATAATTATTGGCCTTTGATCCGGATCAGTCTTTGTGTCATTGATCCAGTAGGAAGACCATTAACCCCTATTTTAGGTTATTGATCTCAAGTTAAAGGACATTGATCGCAGGTTAAAGGTAATTGAGTCCGATTAAGTATAATATATTCCGATTAAATATAATCGACCTGATTAAAGATCATTGATCACTGACCTCAGATCGAAGGTAATTGACCTCACATTGAAAGTCATTGTAAAGATTAAAGAGAAATTACTCACATGTTACACGTCATTTGTCACAAATTAAAAGGTTGCTCCTGGATTACAAATTATTGACTCCGGATTCTTTGTCAATGACCCTTGGGTTCATTAATCTATCACTGTATAGAAGCAGGTTGGTCTATAGCCGAGAGAGTATCTCAGTTTAAATCATAACGATTACAGAC
The DNA here is from genome assembly GCA_963930755.1 of Eudasyphora cyanicolor. Lineage (NCBI taxonomy): Eukaryota > Metazoa > Arthropoda > Insecta > Diptera > Muscidae > Eudasyphora > Eudasyphora cyanicolor. The sequence continues at coordinate 204,817,929 of OZ005735.1, forward strand.
CGAAATAATAACGGGCAACCGACAAAAGTCATTTATACTGGTTTAAATGTCTTTGACGTTGGATTAAAGTTCATTGGTCCTTGATTAATTACACTGATTCTGGATTAATAATCATTGATTTCAAAGTGCGAAAAATGGTAAGGGTCAGTGATCGGCGGGGATTCTAACTACCGGAAAAAGTTATATCGGTCAAAAAGTTGTAGATGTCCCGGCGTTAGAAAAAAATTGACTTTTAAGAAAAAAAAACGTTTTTTGTTGGCGCGAATAAAGCCATAAAAATAGACAAAAATCGCAAACATTTTGTTTGTTGCATTTTTTTAAAGCCAGCATCCTTACGAAGAAAAAAATTCCCCATTTGCAAAATGTCTATGGACAAATGTACATATAAATTATGACCCATATTGTACAAATATAAAATATAAAATAAAAACTTCATATATTTCTTCATATATTTTTAGTTTGGCTATTTTCTTTGGTAGGTACTAAAAGGTCCATGCAATAACGCCCATTTTTTAATATTCTATAGGTAATATAAAAATATTACACTGTACAAAATTGCAAGTGTTTTTATGTACAGGAATGTACGGGACTATAGGTACTGTGAAGCCATTACACTCCACACAATTTTAAGTATTTGTATACACTGGAATCAAGCAGTTAACTTTTTGTGCAAAATGGTCCATTTCCATGGGAGGTACCAAAAACGGCGTGCAACTTCGCCCATTTTTCTCAAGGTGATAGCGACCAAGAAACCAATTGGTATTATCTACCGCCAAGTTAACAACAAATTAAGTTACCTACTCCTTAGAGTAGATATTGTTGGATTACCTACATGTTCGTAGCCGACAAGTATTGTTATATACTCCAAAATAGAGCCACCCAGGAAAATAATTGGTTGGAATTCGATTGTAACTATAAAAAAATAGTACTAGCAACAAAAAGTATATTGCCTACACCGTCTGTCGGTTGTATTTATAAATAATTAGTTGAAACAACAATAATAACATGGATACAATCAAATGAAAATGATGGCAACTAAATCTATGGTTGTATCAATCGAATTAAGATTGTTTTTTTCATTAACACTCGGTTAGTTGTGGTAAGCGATTTTAAATTTTCATTATAGTACCATATGATCGATTTTTGGTTGTGACAACCAATATTTTATTCTTGACAACAGAAATTGTATCAATAGACCAAAGATTATTATTGCAACGAATAATTGGTTACAACAACAGAAAAAATATAAATACATAATCGTTTATTGGTTATCCCAATTATTTCCCAAATGTATTTTGGGAAATACAACCGAAAGTTTGGTTGCTGTTCTTTTGCTGATAGATGACAAACAAAAAATAAAATTACTCGACATAAAAAAATCCTCAACATTTTGTTCAAGAACGGTATATGTAGTCAAAAATAATCTCGTGTGGATAATAATGTGTGGAATGCAGAATATGTTGTGCAAAATGTTTTACATAAATAAACCAGTAAGAAAGGCAGAAAGTCGGGCGGGGCCGACTATATAATACCCTACACCTCCCTAACAATGCGATGAGGGTCATTGCCATAATAATTTGGAATAATTGGTAAATGGGTAGAAACATATTATCTAATTCTGAAACGATAATCGCTAAATTAAGCAATATTCGTTCCTAAATTGAGAAACATCTTTCTGGAAAATTTTAATGATCGGAAGTAAAATACAACTTCTATAGCGGTTTGATACCAAATCAGGAGGAACATATATATGGAGATTTAATATAAATCTGAACCGATCTTCCCTGAATACTTATTCATGTAAAAAACCCTCTTTCTGCCGAATTTCGCACTGATCGGATATAAAATACAGTTTTTACAGCGCTTACAGGTCAAATCGGGGGTAACATATATATGGGTGTTATATCTAAATCTAAACCAATTTTCTCCGAATTTGGCAGTATTCCTTCATGTAATAAGATACCTCTTTCTGCCGAATTTCATACTGATCGGACATAAAATAAAGTTTTTACAGCGCTTACATGTCAACTCGGCGCTAACATATATATGGGGGCTATATCTAAATCTGAACCGATTTTAACCAAATTCAATAGGGATCGTCCTTGGGCCAAAAAAAGATATGTGTACAGTTTCGTCGAGATCGGACCATAATTGCGACCTGTACTTTGATTACAAGAATACATGCACAGACAGACGGACATAGCTAAATCAACTCAGAAAGTGATTCTAAGTCGATCGGTATAATAAACGATGGGTCTATTTCTTCTCCTTTTGGGTGTTACAAACAAACGCACATAGTTATAATACCCTGTAACACAGTGTGGTGTAGGGTATAAAAATAAAAGCAACAATCATGAAATTGTAAGCACAGGGTTAAGCGATATTTGCATAACAGTTTTGTGTTTTTTTTTTGTGTACTAAAATGTGTGTCAAATATTTCCACATCTCATAATAGTGATGAATTTGTAATATGGGATTTTTAATTTTGTTATGAATTGTTTTGTTTTTTGTTCAATAAATAAAACAAAAATTAATGAAAACTGTTTTTAATTAATTGTCGGTAGTAATGACTGACAAATTGTCAGAACAACCAATTTTTAAAAACAGTTGGTTGTGGCTACTACAATAGATAATTTAAGCCACCATTTTCGTAGTTGGCGCAACCAAATACAATGGTTGTCAACATGGAAGCAGAAGTATACCACAACCAAAATATTGGTTGTCCTGATGGAATCGCATGATAGTAGACAGAACTACCAAAATTCGGTTGGCAAATAATTCGGTTGAGGCAACCAAACTGTATTCTGTGTGAGGATTATATACACCTTAGAAGACGGCCAGTTTGGTTATGTACTAGTTAGTAAAATTACAGTTAGTTTCTCCACTGCTTATTATAAGTCCTGTTGAGTAATCTCCTCCCTTGAAGGCGGTCAGTTGGGTTATCTACTCCTTAATAGATTGTCAGTTTATTTATCTAATTCGTAGTAGACGACTATTTGGGTTATTCACTCCTTAGTAGATGGTCAGTTGGGTTATCTTTTATACTGTAGGTATTATTTTAGACCACTAATTGGATATGCCACAAGGTGGTAATTAAGCACCTAATATATATAAAAGGGACATTCTACGGATATCAAATAGACATTCATTTATTTAATTTTGTGAAATTTTTTCGTAAATCGTCGCCAGTTATTTCAGATGCTCTTCAGGGACTGAACATAATCTACTTGATGTATTCCCATCACTCATATTGCCTGATCTTTATTTCATTTGATCTATAATCAACCAACATTTGAGATATTCATCATGAACATGCTTATTTGTAAAGTTCTTATCTCCTTCTTGGTGTCGTTGTATCTTATAAATCATTTAGGTCCGAAATCCAAATTATAACTGATTTTCAGTATGAGTTCCATAAATCGTATTCATGTATGTAGAAATGATTTTGTCGGGACTTGGTTTAATTGGATTGATGTTATTTGGCAAAAGTTGCAGCTGGATGGAGCATGTGTGTCAGTCAGAGCTTGACCTACTTTTAGTGCTATCATTGTTTGCTCTTGGTGATAGGCTACTTCAATTATCTGCCCTTCAATCTATAATTCTAATGGTCTAGAATTATAAAACTGATATATTGCAATTTGTACTCTGATAGCACTAGAGTGATCAAAAAACCGGTTTTTTTGAAAAAAATAAAAAACCGGTGGATGGTTTATTTAAGTTTTAAAAAACCGGTGGACGGTTTTTTTCTTCGAAGAAAACCGGGGAAACCGGTAGAACCGGTTTTTTTCTGCATAACAAAACAGTATGAAAATTGCCGTTTGAAAAACATTTTCCTTTTTAATAACAAAAAAGGCGATTTTTTAATATTACATTACAGTTGGATAGTAGTTATGAGTTGGATTGTGATGAATATTGTCATTTGAGTCAAACGGTCCTTTTATCTCATACTTATAACTAATTAGCTATTGTATTTAGAAACATTTTCCAAAAGTGTTATCGATAGTCTTTTCTTCAACCTGTTAAAAAAATTAGCAAATATATTTTCATTACTTTTTTGCAAAATTAAACTTTTTTGAAATTTTGGTAAAAACCTATGTTTTAATTTTTTTGCTCAAAAGAAAGCTTAGATAATTTCCTTTAAAAGCTTTGTGGCCTATTAATGGGATGGGACCTGTTGATCTATCAAAATAACTATAAACCTCTGAAAAAAAAATTAACGTTCAACCAAACATTTTAGCATTTCAGATGGGAAAAACAACCGTTTGACAAAAATGTCAATATTTGACACCCTCCAACTCGGAAAGTCCCTAACCGATCTCGTTGGAATTGTGTCTCATAACTACTATCTGATAGGGCTACTTGGTGCAATTTTCATCCCGACAGAAGACATCCCTTTTAAAAATTAACCCACTTGACATGAAATTCCCCTTACGTAGTTCAGTCAAGAAAATTTTAATATTTCGGGGTATTAAATAGAATATTTAATAGAGGTACTAAATCTTTATACATATATATTTTATATACACACTTTAGTGCAGGTGGGTATATACGAGTATATAAATATATAAGAGTATACACTAGTCGGTTTACCCAATTGAAATTTCTTACTTGTTTTTGTTTCGGTTTGGAAGTGGGAGAATGCGTTTAGTTTTCACATAACTTCTGCGCGTATGAATCATTTATTTTCTTTAAATTTTTGTAATTTGTATAGAAATTGGTGAATGGCTTCGTATTCTAGCAAAGTTGCCGAGTCTTTTTAGGCCATATAAGGAGATCTTTCATATTATTATCTTAATTTGTGATATTTTGTATATAAAGTTGTAAATAATTTTTAATATTTTAGTGATAATAAAAAAACCGGAAAACCGGTGGAAAAAAAGGAAAAAAACCGGTTGCACCGGTTGTTCGAAATTCATGATTTTGAGAAAAACCGGGGACGGTGGAAGCAAAAAACCGGTAGGCCGGTTTATTTTAAACCGGTTTTGATCACTCTAGATAGCACTCACGGACTTATTATTAATGGTATAATGGGTTTCCTTTTTTAAATTTGATTGATTGGAATTTCTTCTTTGATTTTTCCGAATATCCTTGTTTGCACAATACCAGTCGAAGGCCTTGAGTCTTTAAAATTCGTCATCCCTCGCAATGACACAAATGACACCATGGACATAGTACTCGTATCTGTGCTGGAATATTGTTTAGAATCCTAGATATTCTATAACAATCGAGTTAAAATATAACAATAACAACAATTTCAGTTGTAATCATTAATTCAAATATAAGAAATATCTGCCAATTAGCAAAAACTAACATCGATCGATTTCATATATGGCAAACAATGCCAATTTCCATAATTGTCGATAATAATTTTCAACGCCATTGTTGTCGCAACACTTCTCGCACTGAAGAAAAATATGTGACAAGTTTGGTTTGTCATTTGTGAAAAATTGAAAATAGCATTTCGATTTGTTTTTGGTTTAAGCGCCGTACGTCGTCGTCGTCATTATCGGACATTATGTCAGGGTCTGACGTTGAACTTTGCCAAGCCCATCGTCACAGCAACTGCCATCGCCATCGCCAGCGAAACGGCTAAATTAAACATTTCTCGATTCGTTGTTTTGCTTTTTGGCATGCAATTTAATTTAATTTAATTTTGGCAACATATATGGCAAATGTTTATGATCGAGAGTGGCGAGTAAAGCAAAACAAAGGTAGGAAATTTCAATTGAAAATTCAAAACAAAAAACTCAAAAAAGTGTATCGCCACAAACCGCAAATTTATGCGTTTAGAAAGATTATTACCGACCACAAGAAATATAGGTAGAGAAAAAAAAATTCGTACACTGAAAAAAAATAGAGGAACTCATATATACAAATATTTATAGATTTTTCGATTTTATATTAAGCATGTAATAATCAAAATCGATGGAGAGAACTAGTAGACGCCCTATGTTCCTAAAGTGGACTTGACGTGAAATATAGTTATGTTTGTACATGGGTAATTCCAAAGTAAAACGATAATCAAGGATTAAGGATATTTACGTCCTTTTGATGTCCTTAATACACACAAATTTATCACATACTTTCTAATTATTAGATAGGATGTTAAAATCGTTCAAATGGAACATATACCATTTAAATCTGATATTTCGTAAAAAAACCTATAAAATCTTAGCCTCTATGAATTACGACAAACGGTAGAGCCATAGTTCCGCATTATCTTGTAATATACGCGTGCAAAATTTCATCGAAATGTAAATTCATAAGTATTCAGAGTTGTTATGTTTCCTTTGGAATTACCCATATTGCAATATTTCTTAAATAAATAACAGATAAACAAATTATAATGAACTGAAGTATAGCCTAAATTCGTAAAAACAAGTAAGAAAGTTCAGTAGGGTAAACCGACTAATGAATCCCCTCACCTTGAGTCTCAAAAAAATAATAGTAAATATATTTATTTCTTTGTTTTATTAAATTAATATCAATTTAAATTGCATTTAATAACTTTAAGGTAAGTACTGGTGTTAAAATTAAAAACTGTTTACTTTTGGTACAAAATGGTCCATTTGTGTGAGAGGTACCAAAAGGGGCGAACCAATAACGGTCACATTACTCTGGACTCTGGATACTACAGTGTACAAAATTTCAAGTTTTTATATGCACTGGAATTAAAGTTAAAAGCTGTTAACTTTTGGTACAAAAAGGTCTATTTGTGAGGGAGGTACCAAAAGGGGCGTGCCATTGCGGCCACTTTTCTCTAGACTCTAGGTACTGTACAAAATTTCAAGTTTTTATATGCACTGGAATTAAAGTTAAAAGCTGTTAACTTTTGGTACAAAAAGGTCTATTTGTGAGGGAGGTACCAAAAGGGGGGTGGGGCAATAACGCCTATTTTTCTCTAGACTCCAGGTACTATAAAATCATTACCCTGTACACAATTGCAAGTATTTGTATGCACTGGTATTATAGATATAAGCTGGTAACTTTTGGTACAAAATGGTCCATTTGTGTGGGAGGTACGAAAAGAAGCGTGACAATAATGCCCCTTTTTCACTGTATTGTGGGTACTATTTAACCATTACAATGTACAAAATTTCAAGTCTTTGTCTGCACTGGTAATAAAGTTATAAGCTATTAACTTACCTCCCATTTGTGTGGGAGGTACCAAAAGGGGCGTGACAAGTTCGCCCATTTTTCTCGAGGTAATAGTGAGTAATAAACTAATACTATGTGTAGAACTTCACAGAATTCAACTAAATAGTATAGAACTTATTAAATAATCAATATTTCACTAAATGTTAACCCTTTGACTGGGAGGTACTAGAAGGAGTGGACCAATATGGCCCATCTTCGAACTTAGCCGGAGATAGAAGAAAATATTACCACATACCAAATTTGAAATCAATCGGTTACTCCTTTCGAGAGTTATCGTGTGCACCAGCCAGCAGACAGACAGACAGACAGACAGACGGACGGACGGACGAACATTGCTCATTCGACTTGAAATGACCCAAAACGGATATCCGACGAACATACTTAGGGTCTTAGGTCACTCCTTCGATGTGTTAACTTTTGGCTCGTAGCAAAAGGCAGTCCAGTGAAAATGGGGGTTATTGACACGCCCCTTTTGGTACCTCTCACACAAATGGACTATTTTGCACCAAAAGTCTACAGTTTATAACTTTAACACCAGTGCATACAAATACTTAAAATTTTGTACAGTGTAATGGTTTTCTAGTGCCTACAGTTTAGTGAAAAATGGGCGTTATTGCTACGCTCCTTTTGGTACCATTTTGTACATAAAGTTAACAGCTTATAGCTTGAGTACCATTCCACGAAAATACTACAAAATTGTGCACAGTGTAACGCTTTCAAAGTAGCTATAGCCATATGAAAAATGGGCGTTATCACCACGCCCCTTTTTGTAGCTCCCACACAAAATTACCAAATCATACCAAAATTGAATAGATCATAAAATTAACATACCATTGTTCAGAGAAAATATATGTGTATTTGTTAAGCCCCTCCTTGTAACTCCCACACATATTGACAGATGTATTCGTATAATATTCCATAACACATTACTCACAAAGTGAGGGTATACCTTTGTCGGTTTACCCGACTGAAGCTTTCTTACTTGTTTTAAGTATAAATCCATAGATCCAAAATTTCTAGCTTTTAGATAAAAGCTTATAACAATTTTTTCCATTTCTTTGTGTCAGAAAATAACCGATTTTTTTGACAAAAATTTAATTTGTTTCTAATAGTTTTATCGACAGCTGCTAAACTACTGTTTATATGTGAAAATGACGTTAATAACATTTGTAGCCCGGATCATTTCATTTAGGTCAATGAAAACTTGAATTAAAAAAAATTTACCATAAAAATATTTTTAATATTTTTTTCGAGTTTAGGATTCCAAATTACACCATAAAAAATATAAAAATTTTGATCAAAGCCTGAAATAAATATTAACACATATAAATTTGAAGTTATCGTGTGCAACAACCAGACAGGCGGACCGACGGAAGGACATTGCCCAAATGACTTAAAGTAGTCCAAAACGCATTTCCTCGAAATATTATTGGGATCTCTCAGTTCACTCCTTCCATGTGTTACACCTTTGGGCCCGCTGCATAAAAATATGATTTTGTAGAAATTATCTTACTTCTACAAAAAGAGATATAATTTCTACATTTATCCAAAGATTTTTTCAAATAGTCATTGTTTTCTTCGTTGGTATGCCATCTTTCAAAAAATGGACCAAACCATTTTTTTCTATTTTTTTATAGTTTTTTCGTGTCAACAAAACACGATTTTTTGAAAAAATCTAATTTTTTCTAATTGTTTTAACAAAAGTTACGAAACATATCTTTCTTTCTACTTAAAAGTGATATTTTCGAAAGTTTTGCCCTCATAATAACCTTTAATTTCAAGGGTATTCCGAACTTATACTTATAACGGGTTTTCCAATAGGGATGATAAGTGGCGTTTAGGCTATTTGTAATATGTCATGATCTGTCATTTGTTTTTTATTGTATTCAGTAGTGTTTACAATTTCATCACGGAGAGATATACGCAAGAACAACTTTTACAAATTATTCAGTTTTATTATCAAAATAATCGTTCTCCAATTGCAACTTTTCGTGCGCTAAGTCCATTTTTTTAAATCCAAAAAACACTTTCCAGTCGACCTACGACCTTGACACCCATGAGCAATATTTTAGCTCTCGTTAAGAGCTATCTGTTTGCCATTTACCGATTCCCGATCCGACGTACCGTTAAGGAGCTAGAGCAGAAACAAAATTTCCGTTTACATTTGAAAACCAGTAAGGAAAGGCTGAAGTCGGGCGGTGCCGACTATATAATACCCTACACCACTCTCGTAATTTTGAATAACTCTGATATATAAATTTTGTAATTCATGTATAAATTGTTTACATAAATTTACTTTTAGGACATTTTATACTTAAATAATACCCTGTACCACAGTGTGGTGTAGGGTATAAAAACGATTGGATCTAAAGAGCCAAATCGGATGAAACATATATATGGGAGCTATAGCTAAATCTTAACCGATTTTCTTCAAATTCGGTAGTGTTGGTTCATGGATCAAGAAACTCTACCATTCTAAATTTCAACACGATTGGGTGTAAAATACAGCTTTTATAGGACTAAAGGGCCAAATCGGACGAAACATATATATGGGAGCTATAGCTAAATCTTAACCGATTTTCTTCAAATTCGGCAATGTTGGTTCATGGATCAAGAAACTCTATCATTCTAAATTTCAAAACGATCGGATGTAAAATACAGCTTCTATAGGACTAAAGGGCCAAATCGGACGAAACATATATATGGGAGCTATAGCTAAATCTTAACGGATTTTCTTCAAATTTAGCAATGTTGGTTCATGGATCAAGAAACTCAACCATTCTAAATTTCAAAACGATCGGATGTCAAATACAGCTTCTATAGGACTAAAGGACCAAATCGGACGAAAGATATATATGGGAGCTATATCTAAATCTGCACCGATTTTCTTCAAATTCGGCAATGTTGGTTCATGGATCAAGAAACTCTACCATTCTAAATTTCAAAACGATCGGATGTAAAATACAGCTTCTATTGGACTAAAGGGCCAAATCGGACGAAACATATATATGGGAGCTATAGCTAAATCTTAACCGATTTTCATCAAATTCGGCTATGTTGGTTCATGGATCAAGAAACTCTACCATTCTAAATTTCAAAACGATCGGATATAAAATACAGCTTCTATAGGACTAAAGAACCAAATCGGACGAAAGATATATATGGGAGCTATATCTAAATCTGAACCGATTTTCTCCAAGTTCGGCAATGTTGGTTCATGGATCAAGAAACTCTACCATTCTAAATTTCAAAACGATCGGATGTAAAATACAGCTTCTATAGGACTAAAGGGCCAAATCGGACGAAACATATATATGGGAGCTATAGCTAAATCTTAACCGATTTTCTTCAAATTCGGCAATGTTGGTTCATGGATCAAGAAACTCTATCATTCTAAATTTCAAAACGATCGGATGTAAAATACAGCTTCTATAGGACTAAAGGGCCAAATCGGACGAAACATATATATGGGAGCTATAGCTAAATCTTAACCGATTTTCTTCAAATTCGGCAATGTTGGTTCATGGATCAAGAAACTCTACCATTCTAAATTTCAAAACGATCGGATGTAAAATACAGCTTCTATTGGACTAAAGGGCCAAATCGGACGAAACATATATATGGGAGCTATAGCTAAATCTTAACCGATTTTCATCAAATTCGGCTATGTTGGTTCATGGATCAAGAAACTCTACCATTCTAAATTTCAAAACTATCGGATATAAAATACAGCTTCTATAGGACTAAAGAACCAAATCGGACGAAAGATATATATGGGAGCTATATCTAAATCTGAACCGATTTTCTCCAAGTTCGGCAATGTTGGTTCATGGATCAAGAAACTCTACCATTCTAAATTTCAAAACGATCGGATGTAAAATACAGCTTCTATAGGACTAAAGGGCCAAATCGGACGAAACATATATATGGGAGCTATAGCTAAATCTTAACCGATTTTCTTCAAATTCAGAAATGTTGGTTCATGGATCAAGAAACTCTACCATTCTAAATTTCAAAACGATCGGATGTAAAATACAGCTTCTATAGGACTAAAGGGCCAAATCGGACGAAAGATATATATGGGAGCTATATCTAAATCTGAACCGATTTCAACCAAATTCAATAGCGATCTTAACAGCCGCGAAATACTCTAAACTGCAAAATTTCAGAACGGTCGGAGTGAAATTGCGACCTGTAGTCGACGAACAACTTTACATGGACGGACGGACGGACGGACATCGTTAAATCGACTCAGCTAGTGATTCTGAGTCGATCGGTATACTTTAAGGTGGGTCTAGCTGTGTTATTTTAAGGTGTTACAATCATCTGCCGTGAAACAAACTTATAATACCCTGTACCACAGAGTGGTGTAGGGTATAATGATGCTAAGTCCATTTTTTAAAATCCAAAAAAAAAAACACTTTCCAGTCGACCTACGACCTTGACACCCATGAGCAATATTTTAGCTCTCGTTAAGAGCTATCTTTTTGCCATTGACCGATTGTGGCTACGTGCCACACAGCAAATGAAAAAATTGAATTGTTGCGAAAAAAGTTTGGAGATTCGATTATTTCAAGAAATTGTGATATTGAATGGCCTCCAAGAAGTTGTGATTTAACACCATTAGACTATTACTTGTGGGGTTATTTGAAGTCATTGGTCTTTCGAAATAAACCAGACTCTCTTCAAGCTTTACAAGTCAATATGAACATACGACTTGATTTAGTGGAAAATTCGTTCCTGCAGAAGAAGTCGTTGAGGCCATTTCAATGACGTTTTATTTAGAACTCAATTGTATCGATTGTACTTCACATTAAATAAAAAACTTTTGAATTTCCTTAACAATAAGTGTGTTTTTTTCAAAGAAATCATATCACTCTTATTGGAAAACCCTGTATATGTATATACAACAAGTAAGAAACTTCAGTTGCGTAAACCGACTTACAAATCCCCTCTCCTTCACTCCCAAAAATATGCTTAAATTTTTGATTTCTTTTGTTTTAAATAAATTATTATCAATTAAAATTGCCTTTAATAATTTTAAAGTGTGCACAGGTATTATAACTAGTCCATTTGTGTGGGACGTACCAAAAGGGGCGTGCCAATAACGCCCACATTTCTCTGGACTAGAGGTACTATAAATAATACTATAATTTTATGCCGATTGACTTCAAATTTGGTATGCTATAATATTTTGCTCTATCTCCGGCTAAGTTGGAAGATGGGCCATATTGGTCCAGTCCTTCTAGTACATCCCTCACAAAGAGTTAACATTTAGTTAAATATTTATTCTCTAATAACGTCTGCACTACTTCTCCGAATCCTCTGTAATTCCTCACATAGTACGAGTAATAGTTTATCCGTCGCTATCACCTTGAGAAAAGTGGACGAAGAGTCTCCACCCTTTTTGGTACCTCCCACACAAAGGAACCTTTTTTGTACAAAAATTTAACTGCTGATATATTTAATACCAGTGCATATAAAGGGTTTTCCATCAAGAGGTGTTATTTTGGCATTCAAAGAAAAATGCCATTTTTTGAGATAAATGATCGGAAGAAGGTATGCCGTTAATAATGAAATAATAATGCCGTTAATAATGAAAAACAACATTAGCCAAATGGCCTCAACGACCCCGATTACAGGACCATATCCTTTTCATGAAATTTTACATAATCAAATCGCAAAGTGGCTGCCCTATGTCCTCGATAGCCTCACGAATTCTATCTTTGAGGTCTTGAATCGCCGCTGGGCTGTTGGCATAGACCTTATCGTTCACGTGGCCCCAAAGGAAGAAGTCTCCAGGTGTTAAATCACATGATCTCGGTGGCCAATTGTGATCACCTCCTCTTCAATAGATAACACGGTCCGGAAACTTTTCAGAAAATGTCATGCACAGCCTTTCGACAAAAATTTTGTAAACATGTGTAGGATGGTTTAAAGGTTCTACTAAGAGTGAATATAGTAAGGATGTAACGAAAGTGACTTTAGCGAAAGCGAATATTGATATATATTTTTTGCGAATTCTAAAGCGAATAGTGAAATATGCATTTCTGCGAAAGCGAATAGTGAAATATGCGTTTTTGCGAAAACGAGTAATAGTTTGACCCTTTAGTACAAACACAATTAAGGACCAGAATTAATACTTTTCCAGGATAATCAAGTTTTAAGGACGTTTTCTATATTTTGACCTAACCATCTTGGCTCAATACCCTGGCCAAATTTCATCATATGTACAATATTTTTTTTCTAAAGGCCTATATCTGAACCGGTATTCACAAATTTCAATATGAATATCCAAAGAACATATTTGCTTGCCAAACATGGTAGAGTTCGGAGCATAATTGCGACATGTTTTTTTATTAGGGTTTTCCAATAAGATGGGTTATTTTGAATCACCCGCACGCTGAAAAAAATCGCTTCTGTAGTATATTGTCCCAAACATATTCGGCTTGAAACATATATATGTTTAGGGTAGACTCTAAGCATGTAATATTTCGTACATACAAAAATTGTGTATTTGGGAAGATGTTGTTCTAAACAAATAGTTGTTTACATCCCAATGTGACTGCTATTTGTGAAACAAATATTTATTTGCATTTAAATATTCATAAAATACATAAATTGTGTCAAATTTTTCAGTAATTTAAATTTAAATTTTTAGAAATTTTTAATGTTCGTAAAAAAATAATAATCGAAATCATATAATCTTGGGTCAATATAAAGTACTTAGAGAATTGACAACTAATGATGGCTTGGAATACTGAGAAATTTTAACTGATTGATTTAAAACAGAAGGTAATGCTGCATATGGTATCATATCTGGGAGGTACAATTCGAAACCAAGGAAAAATTGAAACTAAAATTTGAAAAACTCAGCAAAAGTTTTGGAAATTTTTTTTAAATAAAATATATTTGGAAAAATTCCTAAATAATAATTTTATTTGTATTTAAACACATATTTTATTTGAGAAATTTAGTTTGCAAATATAATTTTTTGTAATATATTAATATATGCGTTCCAAATATATTTTATTGATTTTCAAATAAAATTTATTTGCTAAGAAATATAAAATATTTAAAAATTTTTGTTCCAAATATATTTTCTTTCGATTCAAACATATCAAAAGATGCGATTTTGCCCCGTGCGGTATTTCGGTAGCTGTCACTTTTGAAGCTTTTATTCGTTGACATTTGACAAGTAGAAACTACGCCATTACTAAAAATTGAACGATACACCATTCAAATAAAATTATTAAAATTAGAAAATCATCGAAAAATCATCTTCACTGATGAGGCCCATTTCCACCTCGGTGGCTACGTCAACAAGCAAAATTGTCGCATCTGGATCTCGGAAAACCCAAGAGTCATTGTTGAGAAGCCTCTCCATCCTCAACATGTGACTGTTTGGTGCGGTTTATGGTCCGGCGGGGTCATTGGACCTTACATATTTGCATCATGATGTTGGATCAACAGTTACGGTGAATGGATTTCGCTATCGAGAGATGATTAATGATTTTTTTTGTGGTCGGAGTTGGCTAGTATTGATCTGGAGAAAGTTTACTTTCATCAAGACGGCGCTACGTGCCACACAAACAACGAAACCATTGCTCTGTTACGGGAAAAGTTTCCGGACCGTGTTATCTCTCGAAGATGTGATCACAATTGGCCACCTAGATCTTGTGATTTAACTCCTTACGACTTCTTTCTTTGGGGCCACGTGAAAGATAAGGTCTACGCCAACAGCCCAGCGTCGATTCAAGACCTCAAAGATAGAATTCGTGTGGCTATCGAGGACATAGGGCATCCATTTTGCGATTTGGTTATGGAAAAATTCATGAACAGGATATGGTCCTGTAAGCGTGATCGTGGTGGCCATTTGGCTGATGTTGTTTTTATACCCTCCACCATAGGATGGGGGGTATATTCATTTTGTCACTCCGTTTGTAACACCTCTAAATATTGATCTGAGACCCCATAAAGTATATATATTCTCAATCGTCGTAAAATTCTAAGACGATTTAGCTATGTCCGTCCGTCCGTCCGTCTGTTGTAATCACGCTACAGTCCGTAATAATAGAACTTGGTTGATAAAATTTGGTATAAATATTTCTTATAGTTGCAGGTTGTTTGGGATTGCAAACGGGCGATATCGGTCCATATTTAGATATAGCTCCCATATATAGCATCAATCTTGGTACTGGTCTCATCTACTATTTTTGTGTTTTCGGTGTTATTATACCCTACACCACACTGTGGTACAGGGTATTATGACTTTGTGCATTTGTTTGTAACGCCCAAAAAGAGAAGAAATAGAACCATAGTTTATTATACCGATAGTCATAGAATCAATTTTTGAGTCGATTTAGCCATGTCCGTCTGTCTGTATGTCCGTCTGTCTGTCCGTTCAGATTATCGGTTCAGAATTAGATAATATGTTCCTACCCATTCACCAATTATTACAAATTATTATCGCAATGACCTTTTGGCATTGTTAGGGAGGTGTAGGGTATTATATAGTCGACCCCGCCCGACTTTCTGCCTTTCCTTACTGGTTTTCTTTTGGTTTGTGTTATTTTGTGTGGTCACATGCTATCCATGGTGGAGGGTATATAAGAGTCGGCATGGCCGAACTTAACGCTTTTACTTGTTCACTATTAACGGCATACCTTCCTTTTTATTATGAAATAAACATCCGATCATTTATCTCAAAAAAATGGCATTTTTCGTTGAATACCAAAATGACACCTCTTGTTGGAAAATCCGCTACAATAAAACATATGCAGACAGACGGACGGACATAGCTACATCGACTCAGGAAGTGATTCTAAGACAATTGATATTAAAAACAATGTTTCTATCTCCACTGATTTTGGCGTTACACTCGTAATACCCTGTTCCACAATGTGGTATAGCCTTTAAACATCTCAAAAATGCCTTAGTTATAACACATTTTATGTTCTGTACTGTAAAACTAGAATATCAATTGCAGAGTCGTAATAATAAACCAATAATTGTGCCAGGTTATCTGTCCCTGACCAATTATTAGGTATTACTGTATTAGATACCCCTAAAAAATGTTCTGATGTCTGGAAATAGTCACACGGCTTATCTTATGTACAAATTTCATTTTCAAGTATGACACATGAAGTTCAATTGAATGCGATAATCAGTGACCAATAATAACTCCATTGGGGGTTAGCTACTCTAGCTTATCAATTGTTTTATTTTGTTTATTGTTTATATTTGTGTTTGTGTTTAATTTTCCGTTACAAACAATTGTGAACGTACTTTATCAGTACAACCAAATGCAATAAAAATTTATTTAAAACAATGTCTTTTGTTTACAAGTGAAAGCTATATTCCTAAATATATATTCTTATATATATATTCTATTTTTAAACTCGGTTGCTTTTGAGGTATTTTGAAACTAAGTTCAATATTGCGAAATTCCTGAGAAAGTACACGCCGTTCTATTTCTGAAGAAACAAACACATTGCTGAATTATTTTGTGGGAATACGTTCCATTCCTAATTCAATGAAATACAAAGTTCAATACTAAATTTAAAATTGGTAATCAGAAGTTAAATTAATCTTTGATAGAACCTGTTTTAAAAATAAGCAATATTTTTTTGCCTGCATGTGTGCAAAAATTCTATAGCTTCAATATTCCAACATTGACTACAATTTTTTTTAACGATTAATAATGATGACACAAGTAAAAAAATCAAAGTCAAATAAACCGACTGAAGTATACACAAAATACCAAATTATGGTTTTCCTGACTAAGAATTTCTTATAGTTTTTGTTTATCATACGAGTATATAACAGATAAGTTAACATGACAACTATTGGTACAGAAAGCTGAAACTATGATTTAAAACTTTTATTTTTGCAGATATCTCGAAAACTATACAAAGCAACCATGTGTGTGTATGTATATAAGCGAGGTACCCCACCGTGCGGCCCAGTACCCCAGCGGTAAAAATCAGGTCTCAGGCGGCAACAGTGATGGAAAACGTGGTACAATTGTACCACTTTTGGTACAATTGAGGAATTTTTGGTACGCTGGTACAATCAAACAATTTTTGGTACATTTCTCTGGCTGGTAAAATTAATAAAAAAACCTATTCACACATTTTTAAAAGCAGAAATGGGTACCTACTTACGATATCATTTTGTACGATGCCGAATCTTATACGAGTATAACCTCACACGCGGACATAGCTCAATCCTGGAAAGCATGGGCATAACGGACAAAATCAATAGGCCAACGGACTACTTGGCACCAAGTACAATTCGAAGTAAAAATTTTAATGTAACGTTTCCTAGCCGGTAGGCCTGGGCATCAAATAGCGTCATAGAGGACGACGAGATCTCAATCTTCACGGACGGATCGAAAATGGAGACGGGCACTGGATCAGGAGTATATTCCGATACCCTTAATCTCAGAATCTCCACCAGACTCCCAGATGATTGCACTGTCTTCCAGGCAGAGATCTACGCCATTAACATTGCCGCGGAACAGATTTTGGAAAGGGATATTTCTCCGAAAAAATTCAAGATCTACGTCGACAGTATGGCAGCTCTCAAGAACTATCAAATCACGCTGCACGATGGACTGCTTTCTATCCTTAACCCATATTCAGGCGCACGAACTCACGCTCTGCTGGGGGCCAGGACATAGCAACATACAGGGCAACGAATTAGCAGACGAATGTGCCAGTATAGGATCCGGCGCACTAAATGAAACCGCGACTCTGGACGTGCAAATTCCATTCGTGGAACTTAAAAACCAAATCGACGAACGCGGATCAGCACTTACCAGATCGAGGTGGGATATCGTACAAAACTGCAGGACTGCAAGAACCCTTTGGCCATCCATTGATGTGAAACGTACGGAAGAATTGCTGTCCTTCAGGAAGCTCACACTTAGCATCCTCACTGCAGTCATCACAGGGCACTGCGTGATAGACAATATGGCTGCACGCATGAAGCTTCCTTATGAAGACTTCTGTAGAAGCTGCTTGGATGAAGAAGAGGAGGAGTCAGTACAGCACCTGCTATGCTCATGCAAAGGATTGCAAGAGTACCGTTTGGCCTTTTTAGGGCACAGGCTCTTCGAAAACCTAGATGACCTAGCAGGTGCACCGCTCAAACCCCTTCTCAATTTCATCAGAAAATCTCTCTGGTTTAGTAAAGCCACAAAGACAAACGAAAACACGAGTCACTAGATCTTCTCTCCCTCTTCCTAAATCTTCTCTCCCTCTTCCTAGTCTGTCAACCTCAAACTAATTCTTCTATTCTGCTCACGGGAAACACAATGAACCGAATTGTCGGCCCCGAGTGAACTCGTCAGTTGTATTCTGACGGGCATCCCTTTCAACCTAACCTATAACCTCCACCAAGGATCGCACATGAATGGTTTCGGGTACAAATAAACTCAAATAAACCCAAATTTCAACCCCATTGGTTGAAATTTGTGGTTTTTATTGCGTTAACAAGAAAAATCTAGAAGGGCCTTTGTGTGGGGGCTATATTAAAACATGGACCGCTGTTCGTGTGAAGGTTTCTGAGTATAAATACACCCAAAGTACCAATCTTCAGACCAATCATTTTAAATGTGTGGTCTCTATGGCGTTTAGAAATCAAATCGGACGGAGGGGATGACCAACTGATGGAACTACCATTTTCAAAATTGTTCAGGGGAGCAGATTTTTTGTGTTGAGATAATGTTGCTTCTTCCCAATGGCGTAATATTTATTATACAATTTAAAGTTTGTTTTTTTTATTATGTTCAAAACTTCTTCTTTCTCAATATTCCTAAAAAAAGTTAAGTAACATATTGTCAGATACGTCGATAATGTTTACCGTTTTTTGGGTACAACTGAAAAGCTACAAACACACGTTGTACAATGACTAGACAAGTCCAATAATGGCCTTAACTGAATTTCCGAAAAATTGCCATTTCTGTCACTTGGTCATCTACATGGCGATATGTGGGGGCTATATTAAACAATTGATCGATATTTCTCAGTTTCAATCCTAAGTTTCATGTAGCTATAAGAAGTATCTGTACCAAATATCAGTCATCTAGCTCAATAGTTGTAGATTGCAGCGTGATTACAAAAGACACTATAATCTATATCGTCTAAAAAAATTTACGACGATTAATAATATGTGTTGTATATACTTTATGATGTCTCTCATCAATATTTCGAGGTATTACAAACGGAGTGACAAAATGAATGTACCCCCTTACTATGGTGGAGGATATTCGAATCAATATAAGTTTTAAAAACAAACTAAATATTTCACTTCTGGTAATTTGGTACAATCGTGGTACACTTGGTACAATTTCTTGATCATTGTGGTACAATTAGACAATTTTCCAATCCCATCACTGGGCGGCAAGCTATCAGGTCTGATTTAAGAGCCACGAGGCCTGGCCGCCGCATTCAATCTTTATTTCTTTTTTAAATGGAGTGACATTGCGAGGCCAGGCCTTGCATCTCGCGGTAAAAATCATGCCTAACAAAGGATTGCCGAATAAAGGTCTGATATAGGACTTCGAAGGGAAGGTCTTAAGAAGGGCTTCGAAATGAAGGTATGATTTAGAGCTTCGAAATGAAGGTCTGATCTACGTCTGATGTACAGCTTCGAAGGAAAGTCCTACAGTAAATCAAAATGCAGACCAAATAATGTATTTTAAATGAATGTCACATTCAGCAATATAATATAGGAGTTCGAAAAGATAATATAGAATAATTTTGATAAGAATCTCTCTTAATCTATCAAAAACACAAAGCAACTGAACTCTACAAAACCTCTGCAACGACTAATTGTTTGTTAATTTTAATTGTCTTCACCTTCACTTTTCAATTTGTGTAGCGGTATTTCTTTTTTTTTTTTGCATAAAACTGGTTTTGAACTCTCTCAGTAGCAACAAAGTTCATACATGAGAAACTTGAGGGGGGGAGAACGAATTCGTGTACACTCTGCCTTCCTTCTCCCGTCTTTTATTATGCATGATTATGTCCACACAAAATTTAAATGTTGTGTGCTAAACACCTTCGACATGATATATTTTTAGAAGGACAGAATCATGCCTGATAAAAGACGGGAGAAGGAAGGCAGAGTGTAAATTTTTCTACATATGCAAAAACTTGAGAGAGAGGGAGAACGAAACGCATCAATATATGAACATATATCGGCGGTGGTTGTCAATTATTCAATTTGACTGCTGACCATGGAGAACGACTTTTCTCTGACATCTTTTAGAAGGCGTTAGACATGTTTGAAAAAAGACGGGAGCAGGAGGCACGGTTACTTTTTTAGAAGTGAGAGATTGCACATTTTTCAGGCCTTCATAAAGAAGGCATGCGTGCCTTCCAATAGAAGGTGTTGGAAGCCCTTCTATCAGGCCTGATGCCCAGAAGGCCTGGACCATTTTACCGCTGGGACGTTTCCATTCCTGTATGGTATATGTAGATGGCCTTAACTACACCAATACATAACTACTTAACTACACCAATACATACAGGGTCTCCCATATTCGACGGACCCATCTGGCAACGCCATAACTTTTGACAGAGATGTCAGATCGCTTAATGACATACCGCGTTTGAAGCGTCAGTCCAAGCAGATTTTTACCATGGAACAATACACGCCACGCGAGCGCTCTGAAATAGTTGAAATTTACATTCAACAGAAGAAGTCAAGTCAACGTGCTTTTAAAATATTAAAAAATGTGAGAAGTGCGCCTTCTAAGAACACCATTAAGCGTTTATACGAAAAATTTTCGACTGGTGAGGCTCTTTCTAATCCGAAGAGGCCAAATAAAAGTCGACCAAGGCGATCGGCCGAGAATATCGCTGCCGTACGAGCCAGTGTTGAGAGGTCCCCAAGAACATCCCAAAAACGCCGTTCTCAGCAGTTGGGCATGGCTCGGTCCACTTTACAACGGATTATTCGCGTTGATTTGCATTTATTCCCGTACAAAATTCAATTGACGCAAAGATTGTTGCCTGCGGACAAGCCTCGTCGATTGGAATGGGCCCAACGACAACATGGGTCCGTCGAATATGGGCAACCCTGTATACAAGTGGTTCAAGTTTCATTGCAATCGTTTGATTGGTTAAAAAATGCTTAATTTATTTCCATCATTATTCGAAGTTCCCCCACTGTTCGGCGTAAAATTTAATTCTGGTTAAAATGAAGCTAACAGGTTTTGGGTGAATGAGTTAGGCCAAAAACAATGTTATCTCCCCCCACACCGCTCCATTCAAAATTTTGGGCAAATCTAAAAACGTAAACAAAACGATTAGACTATCATCTAGTAGCTATCCAGTGAAGCACGATTAGATTTCTAATACAGCAGAATTTTGCAAGAACAAAAACCGCTAATCATTAGTGCATTAACCATCGATCGGGAATGTACATCGTAGCGATCTTTATATTAGCCCTCTTTGTGCTGGGCTACGTTAGCCATGCCTCGAAAAGGCGAATGAGAGAAGCGGTCAGCAATCTTGGAGGTCCATATTGCTTGCCCCTATTGGGGGCCGTGCACCTTGGATACGGTCTAAATCCCCAAAGTAAGTGGAAGGCTTTTGCATCACTGTCTCTTAGTCGTTTTACTTTTAAATATCTTCTCATTTAGATGTCTTCGAAAAGGGCATTGAAATGGGCATTAGATATGGTCACATCATGAAAGCCTGGGCCTTTAATCGTTTAATCATCGGAAGTGGGGACCCCGAAATAAATGAACAACTCTTAAGCAGCACCACCCATATAACCAAACATCGCCTATATGGAATATTGCATGAGTGGCTGGGCACTGGTCTACTCACCAGTGATGGACAGAAATGGCACTCACGTCGCAAAATCATAACGCCAACATTTCACTTTAAAATTTTGGAACAATTCGTTGAGGTCTTTAATCAACAGTCAGCGATTTTGGTGGACCGTCTGGCCTCTCGGGCCGATGGAGTGACTGCCTTCGATGTTTACCCATATGTATGCGCGGCCACATTGGATATTATTGCGGAAACGGCTATGGGCACAAAGGTGAAGGCTCAAACCGATCACAAAATGCAATATACAAAAGCTGTAGATGAGTGAGTATCAAATCGGTAGATAAAGGTATGAATTCGGTAAGGTTGGCTAGAACTTGTTACTTACTAGCCAGAATAAAAAAACACTGTGCTCGAAATGGATACTTTGAAAGGAGGCCCTATGGATAGACCTATTTCGGCCATGCAGAATCCGGTGGTGGTAGCCGTTCTTCTAGCTTAGCTCTTGTTTACAAGATATTCGGCCACAAAGTTTGCTGGGAAATGAGTGAGGTTAGTACGCACGCTTCAGTCCAAAGAACGAAATAAAGGAAACCCTAGGGAAATATTTCTCTCACGGCAGTCGTCCTAAAATATTACAATAAAATCTGAACATATATCAAACGTCGTGCGAATCGCCGAATTTTTAGATGGAAAAATATGCCCCGCAAAAAATTACTTTAACGTAGATAGGTTAGCTTAGGGTGGCAGCCGCAGTTACCAGCTCACATAGACCAATATAAGTCGCTAGTGATACCACGGGCCCAGTTGCCCCTCATCGGAACCAACCTGTTTGATACAAAAAATTATCAATAATACAAACATAGGTGCCGAAAAGATCTCCCAGACTTCTTACAAAGGCCGACCCCAGTAACAGTAACAAAGCAGATGCTCTCAACTTTCTCCACATCTCCACAGCTTCTGCTAATTCAGTTCCCAACATCCAATCAAGCAATGTCGCGTCAGAACACTGACACTAACGTATACAGTCTTTTACTCTCTAGTGCGAGTAGATATTTTAACCTTTTTAGGCCGTATTTTGGCCAAATTTGTCTAGCTACCCTACAGGTATAGATTTCTGTCCACCTCTCACTGGACTGCCTGACTGCAAATTGGAAAATATTTGAAAAAGATTAACTTAAAATGGTTACAATTCCTTATGTAAATCTCCTAGAAAGATAATTTGACTTTGTAGTGTAGTCCTTTGTGATACCGCAGGTGTGTTAGGAGAGAGATAAGATTTCCGTATTCCTCAAAGAATTGTGAGGTTAGGAAACCGTCCGCATTCACATAAAAGTTTTATATTTAATACTCCTT
This sequence comes from Eudasyphora cyanicolor, assembly GCA_963930755.1. NCBI lineage: Eukaryota > Metazoa > Arthropoda > Insecta > Diptera > Muscidae > Eudasyphora > Eudasyphora cyanicolor. Next base: position 204,841,232 of record OZ005735.1, read on the forward strand.
TATCACCACAGCTTCTGAAAAAGTAATTTACCAATATCTTCAGTCTCTTTACGTCCCGTCCAATTAGGCAGTGACCCGTCGTGATAGAAACGATAAATACTTCCAGTATTGAAAACGAGAGAAAGAGTCGGTGTGATTCGAGTTTGGACAGGGCCATATAAGCTTGGAATATATACAGTACCTGACTAGTAAGCACCTGTTGTGCTTACTAGATTGCGCCCTTATGGCAACAAGGGCGCACTCTAAGAGTAGCTTGCAGGTGTTAGTGATATGAACATAAATTCAAGTTCTACTGTGTTCTTGAAAATCTGTTTTGTAGTTCCTGGTAAATCTATGTGTACCGCCACCCAAATAAGGGTAAATATTGAACTGTTTAGCGCTTTCTTTGAGAGATATGCGACAGTCGAGGATAGTTCTTGAATTCCAGATACCGACTGTAGTCAGAACATTAATTACACTATGCAACAAAAAAAAAATTTTTGTGTGTCCTAGCCTAAAAATTATTTTTTTTGTATAGATTGTGGCATACTGTTATATAAAATCAAAACCAAAAATTTTTTATGGATACATTTTTTTAAAATTTTTTTTTTATTAAAACTAATATTATCATCGAAGGTACCCTTAGTATTTGCGCTATAATTTGTGGAGTATATGCCCGATCAGGTCGACTTATACGTTAAATTTAAGCTATTAATGTGGGCTACCAATGCCGGAAATATCTCTTTCACTTAGAAACAGTGGTTTAGTAACAGTCGTTAAACAAATGGGAAAAAGCAGATTTTTTAAAAAAAAAAACCTGGGACAAGAAAACATAAAGTTTGCATCCTAGGGAAGAAAATAATGCCTATTTGAAAAAATCTATGGATAAATGTAGAAATTATAGCCCTTTTGGTAGAGGTAAGAGAATTTCAAAAAATCTTTTTTTTTTAAATTTCTGTTTAAATAGCGATTTTATTTATTACTTTTATTTATATTATGTACATTTGAGTTTATTTACATGAACAAGTTTCATTAGAAGTAATTGTGAGTTCTTTGTTGACGTTTGTAGATTTCGGAGTCGGTTTCTCTAATGAGGAACCAAATATTTTTATTTTTATTTATTTATTTATATGAATTACAATACAAAGTCAATTTATATTCTAATTTTACGGTGCAGGGAAAGGCCGGGTTACAAAGACCATATGGCTAAATGTTTGCAGCGATAGACCAGAGCCTCTGGTGGGAATCGAACCCAAAACCCCCAAACTCATAGGCGGGTACGCTACCAACTCGCGAGTACGCTAGCAACTGGGGCGCTCAAAACCAAATATAATCTCCCATCATTCTTTCATCTCAGTTCCCTTGGTAACGCCACTCGATGGACTTCAATTCTAGGTGAAACCTTTCGCCATGTTCGTCACTTACGTCGCCAAGATTCTCGGGGAAAAACTTTAAATGAGAATGCAAGAAATGAATGTTGAGGGACATATTTACACCTGTTGGAATACATAAAGCGAAAAATAATTTCGAAGAATACATACATATGTGTTATATACATAAATATAAAAAAAAATATTTCTAACCAATTTTTTCATAATTTTTTAACAAATCATTAATCATTGTTTCATATTGCGGGCTTTTATTGGATCCAAGGAAATTTGAAACTATAAGCTTAAACGACCTCCATGCTGCAATTTAATACGACGTCATATATGATTCGAAATTCACATCTTTCAACAGTTACCTTATTTTAGGCCCATCAAAACCTCCTTCTTCGATTTTTTGAAAAGAAAGACTTTTAAATAAACTTTTTAAATAAGAGAGGGAAGTGCCATCTTTCCATAAGGCTTTTACAAAATTTTTAAAGAGCCCCAGCTTAATACGCAGTGGTGGCAAAATATCGGCTATCCCAGAGGCATAACATACCAACTATTTTTAAATCGCAACAAATTTTCCAGTCATGTTGTTCATATTTCATGTATTTTATCAATTTAGCCATTGATTCGTATGATTCCTTAGTGTTGACAGCATGAGCAATGGGAATCGACGGTTTCTGATTTCCGTTGTGTAAAAGTACTGCTTTCAAACTTTCTTTACTGCCGTCAACAAGAACCCGCCATTCCTTTGAATTGTATGTTTGATTAAGTTCCTCGAACAATCCGGGAATGTCCTTGCAAAAGCATCTGTTATCCACAGTTGTATAAAATTGTTTGTAAGGTATATCACGGACTCTATGATATGATATGTTAACATCTGGGGCCGAAATATTGTACTGTTTCATCCCAGATGCAAGTAGTTCTGCTTATCTTTGGTCAGTTCCAAATCTCGCATTAGATCAATGAGTTAAAAGCGATGATTTCTGACTCAAACTTGAATCGCTCAGAGTTGAGTACTCAGTTGAACTTGATGATATTTCCGTTATTAGGCTGTCAGCTATACTTGGACACTTCCTACTCCAATCTATTAACTTAGACAAAAATAGCAGTCCGTATCGTGAATGAATGGTTGTCTCCAAATCATTGGCATTCTTCCACTAGTCCATCGAGAAAGATTTACATGGCACGAATTACACAAAATACTAGGTGTCCACGGTTCGTTCATATTTTTAACTCGTGTACCAAAATATTACACATATATTTCTTCTATTATTTTACTAAATGCACGTCGATTTTTTAATTACATATTTTCCGCAGCAGTAGCAGAAATCATTTACACATTGAAAAGTTCTTTGCCTTTTACTCATACTTCGAAATATAACTTTGTAATATTTTTCAGAAAATCGACTAATCTTTAAAAGGCGCTGAATTACAATAATTTATTAATAAGAAATTTCATTCATAAATTCCGTGTTTAAGGTTCATAAGTTGCAGTACCTGTAGCTGACATATAGTTTTCTCGAAAGTAGAAACCCAATATTTTCAAGACTTCCGCGTAATACTGTGCATTGCGTACATATAAATTTACTACCTGTATATACGACTGGGATGTCCATGCCCCTAAAAGGCGTAACTGAATTAAAACCTCATAAATAAGCCGATCTCATCCAATATAGCTCTCACATTGAATATCATGTTTTATGGAGGGTTACGAACGGCCATAAAACCTCGTCCTCTCTATATTTTTATAATGTCTGACAGCAATCCTCATAAAATAAAATGCAAGTACAATGTCTCTTATATGTCTCTCTCACATATGGCGAATTCAATAAGCAAAAACATCATTTAAAAATGAAAAAATATGAAACAAGATTTTTTTTAATTTCCCTAACATTTACAAAATGGCTCATACCTTTTACATCTATCCATAGATTTTTTTTCGAATAGACAATGATTTCTTCGTTAGCATGCTGGCTTTTTAAAAATGTGATAATAATAATTTTTTCTATTTTTTATGGTTTTTTTTTTGTACCAGGAAAAAGCGTTTTTTTTTTTAAAAAAAATCTTTTTTTTTTTTAAAAAAAATCTTTTTTTTTTCTCATATTTTTGACGACTGTTACTAAACCAAAGATTCTACGTGAAAGCGATATTTGCCTCATAATTCCCTTTAGTTTGAGGCACAACACGGCTCAATCAGGTTTATACTTGAAAAATTATGGTCCAAATACTAAATGAACTTTCCATGAAAGCTGGAATTAAAAAAAAAAAAATTAAAAAAAAAAATTTAAAAAAAAAAATTTAAAAAAAAAAAATTTACCAAAAAAATTTACCAAAAAAATTTTTTTAAATATTTTTTTCGTGTTTGTGACACCTAATTGCACCAGAAACTGTTATGCACATCCCTTGGACAAAGTTTTTGTTGCATAGCGTTATCAGCCATCTCATCCGACAATAGCTAAGATTTCTGTGTGGTAAACACTAGAGCAATCTGACAATCTTTTTTCAATGAGTAGCTCAAAATCCCAAGAAAAGAGACCAAAGCCCATTTCATGGTTAAATTTGGAACCGTCTGTATAGAAGTCCATAACTAGTCCCTCCACATATACCAGTTCTTAAGGATCATGTAAGGTAGTTCCTAGTCTTGCAGTAACAAAGCAGGTGTTTAACGTTCTCCACTTCCTCCTCATCTCCAAAGCTTCTGCTAGTTCCATTCCCAACCTCAAGGCATACTGATACATAGACAGTATTTTCCTCTCTAGCGCGAGGAGATATTTTGACCTTTTTAGGTCACATTTTAGCCATATTTGTCTAGCTACCCTACAGTCCTACTTTCATTGGACTGCCTCTTGCCTATGCCAAAGCGTGCATGTGGACAGTGGCGCACCAATATAAGCAAATTCTTCGGAAATTTATAATGTCGTCAGTTTCTTAGCAAGTTCATCGGCTAAGCATTTGCCCGGGATATCCCTATGCCCAGGTACCCATATGAGAGCCATCTCGTTGAGAGACCTGCTGTAGACGAGGGCTGTTTGTGAATTTAGGGATATAGCTCCCAGAGAATGAGTTGTGGCGTTGGTTCAGGTGTATTCTCCGAAGAAGCGAACATAACACTCTTCCTCAAACTTCCTGAATACTGCAGCGTACTTCAAGCAGAGGTACAGAGCCCATAAAGGAATCTTGTAATATGCTATCACCACGACACATAACAAAGCGTTTTGGAATATTTGTGGAAAGCCAGGCGGCTCTTCTAGCATTAGAATCCAACATTACCACATAAAAGCTAGTGTTGCAATGTAAAGAAGAACTAATTAAGTTAGGTCGTATATATGTAGGAGATAGTTCTCATTTGGATCCCAGGTCATAGGAGGGTAGATGGAAACGAAAGCCCAGATGAACTAGCCAGAGTAGGGCCTTCTTATAATGCTTAACACATTGCGTCAGTAGCAATGCAGGTTGTGAATCGTTAAAAGGGATATCTTCGTTTACTACCTGAAAGAAGGAAAGTCAATATAGGATAAGACTGGAACATATCGAAAAAAAGAAGCATCTGGGTAAAATACAACATACAACGAACAAAGTTTCTGATCAGCCAAAATTGTTGGAAGTTATCAAGAGTGATTGCAGTGCTGACGGGCCACTGACCAATTGGAAAGCGACTCAAGATTCCATACAACGATCACTGCCGTAACTGTGACGACGAAGAGGAGAATGCGGCAGTTGAACATCTCCTCTTCTGCTGTCCAGCGCTAATGGGAAGCAGACTTAAGTCATAAGGTCGACCATTTCCTTATAGGTCTGGAAGACCTTATAAAGTAACTCAACACAACAGGCTGGATGTAGAAATATAACGAAACTACAGACAAAGAACGAGTGGTGTCGTCATGACAAGGGTATAAAAAGCTTATTGGAGCTAGTCAAGGTACCACGTCAACCAACCATCCATCCTCTAGAGATTTAATGGAAGCCTGGCTTTCGGAGTAAATGAGGGCAACTATGTTGCGACTAAGCTACTTGGCGACCTCCCTTATTGTCATTATTTCAGCTTGATAGCAACTGCAAATATCGGATAGTCTGTGTGCTATATAAAGACGAAGTTCTTTACAGTGTCAACCGCAGCCCACCTACTCATCATGCTTCGAACAATCTGTATAAAGTGGAGACCGTTCATATCTCCTGGTATTCTATTCCTCTCTGACAGGTATCTTAGTAGTGAAGATTCTTTCAAAACTGTACACCATTGGAATATAGTCCACATGGTCGGTTATCATAGCACTACATTGTGATACCTTCATATGGCCATAGTAAAATCAGATAATAAAATATTTTTTTCTTGAATTGCTGGACCTTTGCAAGGCTGCAAGACTTTTTCGATGAATCATACACTGGGATGACCTATCTCAGCTAGGTAGAGATAACTATGCAGATATATAGTCCTTCAATCCAATTAAAAAAATTATTACAAATGTTTTTTTTTTCCAGAATGACAAGCATGATAGCTTGGCGTTTTCTACGCATCCATCTACACAACGACTTCATATTTTCCATTATGCACCCCTTCAAAAAGCTACGCTCGAAGAGGAACTTGCGCATAATGCACGAATTCACTCACAATGTTATCAAGGAACGTCGTCAAGCTTTGGAGGACAGTCTGAAGAGAGATTCAGCGACCAATGATTCTAGCGAAGATCATGATGATTTGGGTACGAAAAAACGAATGGCTTTATTGGATGTGCTGCTGCAATCGACCATTAATGGAGAACCTCTAACGAATGAGGACATACGTGAAGAAGTCGATACATTTATGTTCGAAGGACACGACACCACTGCCACAGCCCTCAGTTGTATCCTCCACTTACTGGCCAAACATCCAAGAGTGCAAAATAAAGCCTTGGCCGAAATCCGTCGAGTATATGGCGATGACTATTCGAGACCTTGTACCTTGGCAAGTTTAAACGAGTTGAAGTACTTGGAATGTGTCATCAAGGAGGGTCTACGACTGTTCCCACCAGTGCCAATAATTGCCCGAGAAATTAAGGAAGACTTTAAGTACAGTAAGTATTCCAAGCAAAAATCATTGGTAATAAATACTACTACTGTTGTTATTTTTTTTATCTTCCCCAGAGCACTCAACCCGAGGTGAAGGCATCATTCCGGCCGGTTCAGAGTTCTTCATTGTTATCTTTGCCATGTCCGTTGATATCACCGTTTTCAAATACGCCGCCGAATTTTTGCCCGAACGTCATGAGGAGAATAACGCCAAGAGTAATTTCCAATTTATTCCCTTCAGTGCTGGGCCTCGTAATTGCATCGGCCAAAAATTTGCCATGAACGAAATGAAAGTTAGCTTAACCCAAATTATTAGGGCATTTGAACTATTACCATTGGGTAAGCCTATTGAACCCGTCATGGGAATTGTGCTACGCTCTGGTACCGGTATGCAGTTGGGTCTACGAAAACGAACGAATTAATTTGTGTCAAATACATTTCTTATCTTAAACTATTTTAATCCTTACAATAAAAGGGCTAAACTACTAGTATGTACTTTTTTTGACGTCGTTAATGAATTTATGAATGGTGGAGATCGCCCCAGTAGATGTGTTGGTAGCATGCTCGCCTATAAGGTTGGGGGTCGTGGGATCGATTCCCATGAGAGGCTCTGGCAAGCAAAAACATTTGAAAAAGATAAACTTAAAATGGCTACAATTCCTTATGTAAACCTCTTAGAAGTCCATTGTGATACCGCAGGGACGTAAGGAAAGAGATACGATTTTCCGAGCCCCTCCAGGTGAACCATTGTGAACAGATGTCACCATCAACCAAGTTTCCACAAAGAATTGTGAGGTTAGGAAAACCTTCCGAATTCTAGATCAATATAACGAGATATAAGTGTTATATCGAATACTACTCCTCATTGTCACCGCAGCTTCTGAAAAAATAATTTACCAAAATCTTCAGCCTCCTTACTTGCCATTCAATTGGACAGGGACCCGTCATGATAGACACGAAAAGAGTTTAATCGGGACCGTACGAGCTGCCAAGACAAACACCGTAGTGGTCGACTAATTTAGGTATCCACGCCAGAAATGGTCAAGACTATGCAGCAGTAGTAGTAGTGCTGCTACTGCTGCAGTACTACTCCCGCTACAGAAACCGGGCAAAAATGCGAGCAAGGGAGAATCGTACAGGCCTATCTCCCTTCGCTCGCCAGCAGCAAAAACGCCTCAAGGGTAATCCTCCCGAGCATGATTGGACATTTTCCAATTGCTGATCATCAGCACGGATTCCGAAAGCAGCATAGTACGACTACTGCTTTACACGCCATATCCACGCATGTGAGCCGCGGTCTTAACTTGTTCTGGTTAAGACAGGACCGTCCTCGTGGCACTAGATCTATCGAAGGCCTCCGATACTGTCAGCCACGCCACGCTTTTTGAGGACATCGCCAACACGTCCCTCCCGAACAGTTTGAAACGTTGGACCGTCAAATACATGTGTGGACGCCAGTCGTATGTGAAATTCAGAAACAAGAAGTCCAAACCCCGTAGAGTGAAACAGGGAGTTCCCCAAGATGGATGATATCTCCGGCACTGTTTAACCTCTACCTCTCTGCAATTCCACCCCCACCTGACGGCGTTGAGATCGTATCATAAGCTGATGACTGTACGGTTCTGGCGTCGGGCCCTTTGATCAATGACATATGTGGAAGGCTGAATGTCTTCCTGGCTGAAATTGCCAATTTCTTCGCTGCGAGAACCTGAGAATATCCGCCACCAAATCATCGGCCACACTGTTTACTGCATGGAGAGCGCAAGTGAAGGAGCAACTCAATGTGATAGTCGACGGCACAAGAATTCCGACCACCAACTACCCTAAGGTTCGTGGAGTAATATTTGATAGCCTCTTCAGGTCTAACGCGCATGCTGCAGCTATCTGCAAATAAAATGAGAAGTAGTAACAAGGTCCTCAAGTCGCTGGCCGGCAGCACTTGAGGAAAAGATAAAGAAACCTTGTTGACCTCTTACAAAGCGATAGGTCGGTCTGTGGTAAACTATGCAGCACCAGTGTGGTCACCGAATGTGGGTGGAAGAATATGCAGACCTGCCGAAATGCCGCCCTGAGAACTGCGACAGGGTGTCTCCTCATGTCTTCTGTGGACCGCCTACATGAGGAGACGAAGATCATAACCGTGCGACGACACAATTTTTTGCTGTCGAAGCAGTATCTGCTAGGTTGCTACCGTCCCAGATATCCCAACCATCATCTTGTGGATAGGCGTCCACCTCCCAGGCAGATCATGAAAGACCTTCATGATCCAGAGCGCGAGGTTCAACGCTACAAGAGAGAACCTCTAGATCAAAGAGCTTACCAGGCAGGTCTGGCGGACACACACTCTGATTCAGTCGCTGAAGCCATGAATAATTACAGAGTCAATGTCGTGCTAGGAGACCACCCTCCATCAGTGGCCTCAAAGGAAGAGGAATTACCACGACAGACAAGAGTACTTTTGGCTGGTGTAGCCGCCTCAATTCATACTGGGCAAGGATTGATGGCACCACGTCGAACACTTGTCCTGCTTGTAACCAGGGACCACACGACACACTACACCTTTTCAACTGCCCTGCCAAACCTACTCAACTTGTTCCCAGGTCTCTTTGGACCCAATCAATGGAAGCAGCCATCTTCCTCGGCCTGGAAACAAATACAGCAGAACCCACTATACAAGGCGAATAAAAACAATAACTGATGGGCAATAAACACATGTACTGTTACAACAAAAACAACTATGCAGCAGTTCACACATCCACTATTGCGATGACCAAACTCGATAAACTCAAATTCGAATTTCTTCAGCACGCACGTTATTCCACAGATTTAGCTCCCTCGGATTATTTTTTGTTTCCAAACTTGAAATAATGGCTCGGCGGAAAAAGATTTGCCAGCAATGAAGATATGGAGGTTGAGGTTGATGGCTATCAGGAGCTAGACGTTTCTCACTATAAACAGGGTATCGACGCTATTGAAAATCGCTGGAAAAAGTGTATCGAGCTAAAAGATTATGTTGAGAAATAAAGAACAATTTCCCAAATTTGCTGTGTTTTCTGTGCAAGCTTTGAATAGCTTTTAAACAATACAGTTCCTGACTACCGACCACCTGTCATTTGTATCCATAAAGGCATAATCTCTCAAATACAGCTTGTAAGTCGCTAACGGTATGATCATATATTCAAGTTATCCTGTCGTCTTAAAAACCTGCTTTGCAGTTCCTGTATCCCGCTACCAAAATCTGGTAAATAATGAACTGTTTAGCACTATCTTCAAAAGATATGCTACATTCGAGGACAGTTCTTGAATTACAGATACCGACTTTAGTCAGTACATTAAATTTTAGCCATTCTTCTACGTCATCTGACAATAACTAAGATTTCAGTATGGTAAACACTGGAGTGATCGGGTAATCTTTTTGCAATAAGAAACTCTATCTGCAATAAGATGAGAAGTGGGAACAAGGTCCTCAAGTCGATAGCCGGCAGCACTTGGGAAACCCACAACGAAACCTTGTTGACCTCTTACAAAACGATAGGTCGGTCTGTGGTTAACTATGCAGTACCAGTGTGGTCACCGAATGTGAGCGAGACGCACTGGAAGAACCTGCAGACCAAAATACCGCCCTAAGAACTAGCACTAGCACTGTGGACCACCTACATGAGGAGACGAAGGTCATACCCGTGCGACGACACAATTTTTTGCTGCCTAAGTAGTATCTGCTTGGTTACTATCATCCCAATCAGCACCTTGTGGATAGGCTTCCACCTCCCAGGCAGATCAAGAAAGAACTTCATGGCCCAGAGCGCGAGGTCTAACGCTGCAAGAGGGAACCTCTAAATCAATGAGTTTACCAGGGAGGCCTTGCTGACATTCTCTAAATGACGCATTCGCTAAAGTCGTGAATAATTACAGAGTAAATTTCGGGCTAGGAGATCACCCTCCATCAGTGGTTTCGGAGCAGGGTTACCAGAACCTTTTTTTCGGAAAGGAGAATTTTTGTGTCAGAAAAGGAGGGCATTTGTAACATTTACAAAGAGAGTTTGAAACTTTCGGAGGACATTTAAAAAATACAATTTCCAATAATAATGATTTGTACAACAATTTGTATTTTATAGCGCTTAGATGCCAAATCGGAGGACTATATCTAAATCCGAACAAATTTTCTTCAAATTTGGCAAAGTTTGTACATAAGTGATACTTTTAAATCTTAGCCGAGTTACACCAAATTCGACAATGTGAGCCCTTGGATCAAGAAACTACATCCTGCTTAATTTCAAAGTGATTATGTAGATATGAAAAAGCTTCTGTAGCGCTAAAAGGCCAATTCGGAAAGAAAATTTATATAGGGCCTATATCTAAATCTGAACCGGCTTTGAGGAATTTCTTCCCAGGTGTGAAAGAGCCCTTATTGACAAATTTCAGCAAGATCGGAATGAAAATGCGACCTGTACTTAAGGATCAATTTTAAATAGACAGACAGACAATCGATGTACTATAAAGTGGTGAGTATATAAAGTAGAGAGGTGGGTATATATCATTCGCTACGAACCAAAAGTGTAACACATCGAAGGAGTGACCTAAGACCCTAAGTATGTTCGGCGGCTATCCGTTTTGGGTCATTTTAAGTCGAATGAGCAATGTCCGTCTGTCTGCTGGCTGGTGCGCACGATAACTATTGAAAGGAGTAACCGCTTGACTTCAAATTTGGTATGTGGTAATATTTTCTTCTATCTCCGGCTAAGTTCAAATGTTCTATATTGGTTCACTCCTTCTAGTACCTCCTCCACAAAGGGTTAACATTTAGTGAAATATTGATTACTTAATAACTACTATACTACTTATTCGAATCCTCTGAAATTCTACACATAGTATTAGTTTATTATTCACTATTACCTCGAGAAAAATGGGTGAAGTTGTCACGACCCTTTTTGTACCTCCCACACAAAAGGACAATTTTAAACCAAAAGTTAATAGTTTATAACTTTATTACCAGTGCATACAAAGACTTGAAAGACTTGTACAGTGTAATGGTTTAATAGTACCTACAATACAGTGAAAAATGGGCATTATTGCCACGCTCCTTTTGGTAACCCTCGCACAAATGTACCATTATGTACAAAACTTGAATACAAATACTTGCAATTTTATTCAGTGCAATGCTTTTACTGTACCTAGAGTCTAGAGAACAGTGTCCGTAATTGGCACGCTCCTTTTGGTACCTCCTACACAAATGGACCATTTTACACCAAAAGTTAATAGCTTATAACATTATTACCAGTGCGTATAAATACTTACAATTTTGTACAGAGTAATGATTTTATAGTACCTGGAGTCCAGACAAAAATAGGCGTTATTGGCCCGTCCCTTTTGGTACCTCCCATACAAATGAACCTTTTTTGTAACAAAAAGATAACAGCTTTTAACTTTATTACCAGTACAAACAACTACTTGTAATTTCGTACAGTGCAATGTTTTATAGTACCTAGAGTCTAGAGAAAAGTGGCCGCAATTGGCACGCCCCTTTTGGTGGCGTGCCAATTGCGGTCCTCCCACACAAATGGACCATTTTATACCAAAAGTTAACAGCTTTTAACTTTATTATCAGTACAAACAAATACTTGAAATTTCGTACAGTGCAATGCTTTTATAGTACCTAGAGTCCAGAGAAAAGTGACCGTTATTAGGACGCCCCTTTTGGTACCTCTCACACAAATGGACCATTTTGTAACAAAAGTAAACAGCTTTTAACTTTAATACCAGTACATACTTTAAAGTTATTAAATGCAATTTAAATTGCTAATAATTTAAATAAAACCAAAAACAAAAATAAAAAAATTTACTAATATTTTTTTGAGACTCAAGGTGAGGGGATTCATTAGTCGCTTTACCCGACTGAACTTTCTTACTTGTTATTTTGTTATTTTCAGCCCTTTGACGGTCATAAGGTTTCAGAAACATTAAATATTGACTTCTCTGACTTGCTCGAAAATATTTTCGAACGATTTTAGTAGAATTAAAAAATTACGTTGATTTTCTTCTGATTCAAAATAAACATATGGCAAATTTGGACAGTTTCATCCTATATATGATGAAAATTTAAAATTGTACATCTCCCATTGGTCGTCAAGTGCTTAAATTTACATAAATTTTCCTTAAATAAACATAAACCTCCAATAACGAAAAATACGTTCAATTCTCTTGGCAAAACGTTAAGTGGCTATACCCAGAAAGAAAAATGCCATACTAAATTCAAGTAAAAAATTCTTAATTTAAGCCGAAATCGTACTTAAAAATTTAATAACGTTCGTACTAAGTTTTTCTTAAAACAATTATAAATTGGCTTAATTTGAAAAAATCAAGCGCTGAAATGCTTTCTTGAAAAGTAAAATTAAGCCTTATATGGCTTAAAGTAAGAACACAAGTTTACTTTAATCTATGAGAGACAGAACCATTATAGAGCACAATAAAATTACCCTCTCAACCATTCTCATGCAAGTGGTTGATTTTGGCTGACGCAACATCAAACACACATGCATATAAATTGTCGAGATGTATATGTACATATAAACATTTGAGCACGACCATATCCAATTCGTTTCTCTTTCAAGCAGTATTTGGAAATACATTACTCGGCGTGATTATTTTTGATTTTAGTTTTTTGAAGTTGTTAATAATTCTTATTCGTTTCGTTGATGCTATTCCTTTTATGTTTCATATTTAAATCGAATAAATGCAGCACAACCTTTACTTTTGCTGTTAAGCAATTGTATTTTGACATACCATTTAAAAAAATTGCATTCTTTGCAATGCAGTGGCAAAAATGTATAAAGTTATAAAACGAACGAAAGCACAATAAATCTAGTATGGCCAGGCTTAAATCAAGAACTGATCTGGCGTAAATCAAGTATTAGTTAGGATTAAATCAGGAACTGATCAGGCTTAAATCAAGTATTATCAGCATTTTGTACTTGGTTTAAGAAAATCCGTACTAAACGTACTTTTGACACCGCTACGGCTTGATTCAAGTACGGATTACTAAATTTTTTCTTTCTGTGTAGTTTCTTAAGGAAGACCGACCCCCTACAGCATTTTTGACAAATAAAATCTGTGGTCACAAGGCATAACAGCATATGTGTGTTTTTGCAAGTTTTCAGGAGAGCATTTTAAAGGTTTGAATCGATATAGCAAAAATATTTATAAACTTATTTTGAATTTTACGCCTGCAATTTCTCAGGCCCTGGAAGTGAAATGAATTAATATGAACACATTTATATAATTATTTTACATAATTATAAATGTTGTAGGCTAAAAACTGTTTTATGCTGTTATTCCCTTTTAAAATAAATTAAGTTACAAAACACATAACTCGAGTTGTGTCGTTCTTACAAAATGAATTTTATTATACATTGTAGAATATATCGACTTATGCTGATAAATCAAAGGACGATTTCGAAATTTACAACATTCAGTAATCAATATTAGATTTTGGAATAATAGCATAAGTTGAGTTATGCTTTTGTGCTAGGCCTTAGTTCAACGTGGACTAATAACACAACTCAGATATGCTGTTACGACTTCATACAATTTACATCTTCAATAGTCCAAATATAACTGGGGAATAAAAACACAAGTATAGTTTTCAAAGGAAAAAATGTGAGATATGCTGTTATGTACGTTATGAAATGTAGTGATACAGCGAGTTATGCTAATAAGTCTTGCCTTATATCTAAAGAACTGAACAAGGTATCATCACCAAAATTTGTCACAATATGTAATCGAATATGGGGAACATCGTGGCATCGACGAACAACTTTACATGGACAGACGGACGGACGGACGGACATCGTTAAATCGACTCAGCTAGTGATTCTGAGTCGATCGGTATACTTTAAGGTGGGTCTAGCTGTGTTATTTTCAGGTGCTACAAACATCTGCCTTGAAACAAACTTATAATACCCTGTACCACAGTGTGGTGTAGGGTATAAAAATTTTACATGTCATTTTTGTAACCAAAAGGCGCATTTGAGAAAAGTGTGTTTTAAAGAGAAAAAACAAATACAACAAGTTCATGAAAAAGAAACGGCAGTTGAAGAATTGTTGTTGGTGAAAACTAAAGGCGAATTAAATAAGTTAAGCAACAAAATCATGCACAGTCTGCGGGTAAATGAAGAAATGATAACCTTCGAAAGAGACACGGGATCACCGGTATCAATTATTAATTTGTCAGATGCCAAACGTTATTTCCCGACATTGAAAGTGTGTCATCCCGATGTGGAGCTTGTGAGTTATTGCGGTACAACTTTGCAATGTGTTGGATACATATGTGTCGCAGTGACAGGTAGCGATGAGGATAACAAATTAAAATTGTATATTGTGCGATCGAACCAAAAACCAATTCTAGGAAGAGAATGGTTACAGAAAATTAAATTAAATTGGCAAAATATTTTTGGAGCAGAGGGCTATGGTTCAGTAAACGAAATTTGTTCAAGGAAGACCTTGGACAAGGAAATTGAAAGTGTAGTAGGAAAATGTGTAGAATGACAAAATACGCGCCCACATCCTAAGAAGATTACTACTACACACACGTGGATGCGCCCTAAAAAGCCATTTGAGAGAGTTCCTGCTGATTATGCTGGACCAATATTTGGTAAATATCTGTTTGTTTTGGTAGATGCGTACACAAAATGGCCTGAGGTTCATATATGCTCGAATATGAATACTGATACTACTATCCAGAAGTGTCGCGAAATTTTTTCCCAATTTGGGATTCCAAATATATTTGTTAGCGACCATGGGAGGCAATTTGACTCGAATGAGTTTCAACACAATTTGAGCATAACTCGAGTTATGTTGTTATGCCTTGTGACCACAGAAATACTTGTGGTCAAAATGAAGAATTTCCTTAGCAAAACTTTAAATGTCAATAATTTGTGAAATAAGCTTTAGAAGGGGGAAAGACATTTGTACATACAGACGACTGAAAAAGGATCCAACTACAAGTCTCCAAAATAAAAACAATATTTTAGTAGATACATTATTCAATATGAAAATAATCGACACCGTAGAAAAGAAGAAATTGACGAATAAAACTGCCGTACCATCTAGAATTTATGGGCTACCTAAAATACACAAGGACGGAATGCCATTGAGACCAATATGCTCATCTATTGATTCACCAGCACATGGACTTTCCCGATATTTAGTTGACATTATTAAAAACCTGACGAAGGACTCAAAATACCATATAAGAGATGCATAGATCTAAAATCAAAACTTGAACACATACGTTTGGAGGACGACGACATACTCATATCTTTTGACGTGGTTTCCTTGTTCCCAAGCATACCAGTACAGCTAGCTATAAGGATCATAGACGAAAAATGGGACGATTTGGAGAAATATACCCGAATACCAAAGGACCTTTTCATAAAAATACTGACTTTCTGCATTAAGGATACCCGATACCTCAAATATGAAGAGAAATTATATGGACAACTAAAAGGCTTACCAATGGGCTCACCTGCTTCCCCAGTGATAGCAGACATTGTTATGGAAGAATTATTAGACGCCACGATGAGGAATATGAAATGTAAACCTAAATTATTAACAAAATATGTGGACGACCTATTCGCGATAATGAGAAGAGATGACGTAGAAAACATGATGGATGCGCTCAATTCATTCAACAGATACATTCAATTCACAATGGAAAAGGAAATTGACAAGAAGCTACATTATTTGGAGTCATTGATAATCAGACGAGGAAACGAACTTAAAATGGATTGGTACCAAAAGACGACAGCCTCTGGAAGACTAATAAACTTTTACTCCAAGCACCCAAGAAAGACTATTATAAATACAGCGACTAATTTCATAACCAGAGTACAGGGTCTCCCATATTCGACGGACCCATCTGGCAACGCCATAACTTTTGACAGAGATGTCAGATCGCTTAATGACATACCGCGTTTGAAGCGTCAGTCCAAGCAGATTTTTACCATGGAACAATACACGCCACGCGAGCGCTCTGAAATAGTTGAAATTTACATTCAACAGAAGAAGTCAACGTGCTTTTAAAATATTAAAAAATGTGAGAAGTGCGCCTTCTAAGAACACCATTAAGCGTTTATACGAAAAATTTTCGACTGGTGAGGCTCTTTCTAATCCGAAGACGCCAAATAAAAGCCGACAAAGGCGATCGGCCGAGAATATCGCTGCCGTACGAGCCAGTGTTGAGAGGTCCCCAAGAACATCCCAAAAACGCCGTTCTCAGCAGTTGGGCATGGCTCGGTCCACTTTACAACGGATTATTCGCGTTGATTTACATTTGTTCCCGTACAAAATTCAATTGACGCAAAGATTGTTGCCTGCGGACAAGCCTCGTCGATTGGAATGGGCCCAACGAGTCCGTGGGTCCGTCGAATATGGGCAACCCTGTACTGACCATTAACGACGTAGAATTTCACAAAACCAATAAAAATAGAATAAAAAATATATTGACCAAGAATGAATTTCCGAAAAGAACGATAAACGAATTATTAAGGAGAGCGATGATGAAAAAGGAGAAGAAAGATAATAACGGAGAACCAAGAATATATAAGTCTGTAACCTATATACCAGGACTATCTGAACGATTTAAAAATTCTAACATATATGACAAAAATAAAATCGAACTAGCATTTAGGACACAAAACACAACCAACCAATTATTCAGCAGGACAAAATCAAAGCTGAAAAAAGAAGACAAATCAAATTTGGTATATCAGATAAGGTGCAATGGTGACGAATCCGACGTATGCCAAAAGGTATATGTAGGGACGACAAGGACTAAACTTAAAACTAGATTATCGTCACATAAATCGGACCAAAAGGCTATGGAAAAACCATTGGAGCAGAAGACGGCTTTGGCAGCTCATTGCACACTAACTGGACACAAACCTGACTTCAATAATGTAGATGTATTAATAGACGATACACATTAGAGATGCTCTTCATAACAAATATTCCGACAGAGAAGAGACTTAACTATAAGACAGACACAGATAAATGCTCTCAGATGTATAGACATATGTATAATTAATAAGCACGGACGAAAAAAATGTTAGTTGACAAGTAATTTCAAAGAAGCAAGTCGAACTGTTTAAAAGCGAAATTTAAAATTGTATGTTAAAATATTATTGTTTAAATAATTGTGTTTTTTGAACCTGTTTTTCGTGTTTTTGTATTAGATTAAAACTCCCTGATGATGACTAACGAAGTTAGTCGAAATATAGGAAAACAAAAATAAATAATTAAAAAAGATCAAATCGCTTTTTTAATTACAAAAAAAAGGACCTCAAGCCGAACAATATTCAAAACTGAATTTGTTTTTATTTAATTACCTTTAATATTGCACTCAATTTCAGATGAAAACATTATTTTACATACACTCACCTGAAAATAAATGAAAGAAAAATTGCATTTAAATGCATTTTAAAATAAGCGTTTAAATTAATTTATACTTCATAAGAAAGAAAAAATATTCATAACATCAATTAAATGTTAAATTTTATTCTCTAATGAAGACTCCACTTCTGGGATTTTGTACATGCTAACTAACGGGTTTTCCAATAATATTTCCATTGTATTCAGTAGTGTTTACAATTTCATCATGGAGAGATATACACAAGAGCAACGTTTACAAATTATTCAGTTTTATTATCAAAATAATCGTCCTCTAACTGCAACTTTTCGTTCGCCAAAAGTCCAATTTTTTTTAAATCCAAAAAAACACTTTCCAGTCGACCTACTATCTTGACACCCATGAGCAATAATTTAGCTTTCGTTAAGAGAGATATATTTTTGCTATTGACCGATTCCCGATCTTACGTACCGTTAACTAAGTGCCACAAGAAATTGTGATATTGAATGGCCTCCAAGAAGTTGTGATTTAACACAATTAGGCTATTTCTTGTGGGGTTATTTGAAGTCATTGGTCTTTCGAAATAAACCAGACTCTCTTCAAGTTGTACAAGTCACTTTACTGAAAGTTACGAACTAGTTCATTTTAGTCCAGTAGTTCACCATGTCTTTTTTCTTGTGTCGACGCCACGTTTTATGTCATCATGAATATAGGATTCTAACTAAACAAACGCGTTTGTATGTTCATCTCATTCCATTCATGCTGCAATCGGATTTCTTTAATAGCCGCTGATTTGAACTGGTGATCTACTGAGTGAAATGAGCTGGTGAACTAAAGTGAGCTGGTGAACTAAACTGAGCTGATGAACTAAAGTGAGCTGGTGAACTAAATTAACGAACTAGTACTCTCAATGGAACTGAACTAAAATGAGCGAATACATAAAATAACTGAAGTGCCCAACTCTAGTTTAATGTACATTGATACTTAACCCAGAATATTGTCATAATATTTATAATATCAATATTTGCAGCATACAATGAACATATTAGAAAAAGAGCAAACGAAAGCCATCAGTGAAATATAGTCATGAATGCAATGCATCGGTTTTATTGTTGCCAATAAATGTTAAGCTATGTATAGACGAATACCAGATCGGAAAAATGGCGAAAAATGTGAACGTACAACCGTGTGAACATAAAAGTTTTGTCTTGCAACGTTGGCAGAAAAGTCTTTGTGAGATAATTTGCAGATTGTTAGATGTGCGAAGATTGTGCATGTGACAGTGGCGCCATTGTCATAGAAATATTTTATTGGCAACACTGTCTATAAAATATTTTTATTGGCAACCATGCATATAAATATTTACAAAATCTGCTTTGTTTTCGTCCCGTATATCTGGTCCGAAAAGAACGCATCACCTGTTAATATAATACGAGTATACTTGGCAGCACCTTCTCAAAACATACTTCTTTTTTGTAGAAAATATATTGGTTTCATCGTTCCGTTTGTAACAAAAGAACTTATAAAGCTATAAACGATATAAAATATATTATCCTGTGATTTTTAGCAACTCACATTGCCGAAAGTAATCGCTAAGTAATGTTATTTAAAAATTGTATCATACAAGAATTTTCAATTCTGAATATCAAAAATGAAGTTGTACATTTCAAAATAAGGATATGAGACTAAAATACATGTGAACATTTTTGCGAAAAAAAAGATGCTAGCTGGTTTCGTATACACGGGGCAAAATCGCCTTTTTTGTATATGTTTGAATCGAAAGAAAATATACTTGGAACACAAATTTTTAAATATTATATATTTTCGAGCAAATAAATTTTATTTGAAAATCAATACAATGTATTTAGAACTCATATATTAATATATTAGAATAAAATATATTTGCGAACTATTTTTCTCAAATAAAATATGTGTTTAAATACAAATAAAATTATTGTTTATGAATATTTCCAAATATATTTCGTTAAAAAAAATTCAAAACTTTGCTGAATTTTTTGAATTTTAGTTTTAATTTTTTCCTTGCTTTCGAATTATGCATTCCTATTAAAAATGGCATACTTAGCATTAACTTCTATTTGAAACCACTTATTTTTATTTTGTAACTATTCCAAGTCATTATTTTCAATTACAAAGAAATTTTACTAACATTAAAAATTTCTAAAAATTACCTTTCAATTGCTGAAAACTTAAAACAATTAAAAAATATAAATATATTTACATAAATACATCTTTGTTTGGGAAATAACATATCCAAATAAAAATATTAGGATGTAAACATAGTTTTGTTTAGAACAACATCCCCCAAACATATAATATTTGTATGTGTCAAATATTATATATTTGGAGTGCATCCTAAAAATATATATGTTTCAAGCAGAATATGTTTGGGACAATATACTACAGAGGCGATTTTTTTTCAGCGTGTAGTAACAGCTGTTCGCCATAGCTTAACCACTATAACATTACCTCCAACTTAATAAATGAGAAATTTCCTTTGAATATGGCTCATTTTATGCAGTTACGTACTTTCGTTCATCTTTACTACTGCACGCTGAAAAAAAATCGCTTCTGTAGTATATTGTCCCAAACATATTCGGCTTGAAGCATATATATGTTTATGGTACACTCTAAATATATAATATTTGGTACACACAAAAATTAAATATTTGGGACCCTAATACCTAATACCTTTTATTTGGGATTTTAATTCCGAAACAAAAATGTATTTATAAATGTATGTATTTAAGTATTCCGAAAATATCGAACCTTAATTGTGTTAAGTTTTTCATTAATTTAATGATAATTTTTTAGAAATTTTTGATTGAAATCGTATAATTTTTGATAACATTAATTTACTCGAAGGATTGAAAAAAATGCTGACATGAAATACCCAGAAATTTAAAATGAGTCCCTTAAAACAGAATGCAATGCTGCTAATGGTATTTTTGACTGGGAAAAATAATTCGAAACGAAGGAAAAATTAAAAATGAAATTAGAAAAATTATCCAAAGTTTTGAAAATCTTTCTTAAATTATATATATTTGAAGATATTCCTAAACAATAATTTTATTGGTATATAAATACATATTTTATTTGAGAAAATTAGATTGCAAATATATTTTGTTGTAATATATTAATATATGCGTTCCAAGTAAATTTTATTGATTTTCAAATAAAATGTATTTACTCAGAAATATAAAACATTTAAAAATTTGTGTTCCAAATATATTTTCTTTAGATTCAAACATATCAAAAAATCCGATTTTGCCCCGTGTGAGATTGGAAGGCGTTTGGATATTTGAGTAGGGTGCAAATTTCATGTTCTGAAAACATTGCCAAGGAATACAGCGGTTTTTCTTTTTTTCCTCACCATCCGCAACGAAAAATGTTCCAAAAAGAATCCATTTTATGAGAATTGAAAATTTTAATTTTGTTTGTTTATTTTCATTGGAAATGTCAATTGCAGGTCAGGTTGTTTAAACGTATATAAGTTTATTTTGTGTGGATAAATGTATATCGTTCATTCCATGTCAAACGGAACACCGTTTTTGGGTCACCATTCCCGATTTCACAATAAATTGGCATATCGATTCTATGCTCAAAACAAAACATTTTATAGTTTTCGAAAAAAATTAAAAAAAAATTTCAGATGTTATTAGCATCTGAAATCTGAGAAAATAGGAAAATATTCTCAAAGGGCGTACGTTTCGAGATCTGTATTTTCGGAAAGCGTGGACGGATTACGAGTATTACAAAAGAAGGCTCATTTTAAAGGTCGTAAGTTCTATTTTTCATAGCAGGGATTTATGTTCGCGTCGTTAACGTTTTTGAGTGCATCCGATGCAGCTGCAAATTTAATTTGCATTCTACACATCAATGACACTAACTTAAAATTCTGTTGAAAATATAGTTACATATGTAGCCCCATATATTCTAAATGAACACTGAAAATTTGAAGACGGTCTTCAGCCCCATTCTTTTTTTACAAAATATTTATTAAGAAATTCCTGAGATGTGAACATTGCATTTGTTATATTTTAAAATCGCGTTTGTAGATTTATACAAATTAGAGCTCTTCTTGAAGGTCTTGACTAGGACATCCCCGATATATGCGAAAATTTGCCAATATTTGCATATATCGTTATTTATTTTTCCTCTTAAATTTTAATTTGCATACTGGAACAGGAAAACACTAACATAGATATGTGAAATATATATTGGCATGGAGCCCTATCTAATCTGAGCTGATCCTGTGAATTTTTAACTTGGGGTTTTCTTCAGTTACTATAAAATACCATTTTTACTTAAAAATGCCAGAAATGGAAATAAGTTTTTATTGAAATGATTCTGCCTATTTTGTAATCTCAATATTTATCATAGTTTATAAAGGAAAATCATTGGCATTTTTTGTAAATAATGTTTTAAAAAAGAACGACGCTGAACACCATCTTGAAATTTGTAGTGTCAGTTAAGGACAAATGAGGTTTCAGATATTTTCCCAAATTTTTCAGATTTCAGATGCTTATAACATCTGAATAAAAATTTTGATTTATTTCTCGCCAACTACAAAATGATTAATTTCCATATTAAAACTCATATACAAATTTTCAAGACAATCGGCAATGTCGGCCACAATTTTTTCCAAAAATCGTTCGGTTTGATATGGGTTATTCCACGTAAACGGACCCGTTCACACATAAATAAATAAACCAGATTTTTTGCAAAAAATAACATAAGGGACATCACGAACAATTGAATTTTAGAAATTAATGAAGAGTTGATGAAATTTAGGAATAGTTTTTCTCCCACCAATGGGTTTCTATAGGTTATTATAAAATTGTTGGATTCACTACTTTTACTGTTGAACTGAAATTGAAAATTTTTCCGACATATTTTTTATTTTCTGAATTTGTCTTTTGACTACAAGAAAGTACACAACCTTAAGTGTAGTTTAGTGTAAAACTCGTATCTTTTGGAAAATATGCAGTGCCTGCAAACGGTTTTCTATCTTGGAGTGTTATGTTTGTCACACCCGATACGGAAAATATACAAAAAGTTAAATTTAACACATTTGCTGTAGATATACATATATCATCTTTTGTGTAAGTTAGGTCAAGGTTATACAGTATAAAGTAAATCAAAATGTTTCTGTATAATTGCAATATTTACGCTAGAATTTGCATTCTATGATTTGTCACACCCGTTACGCAGAGGCCGTAAATATTTTTTAATCGATTTAAAAATATTGTATATTAATTAATTGTATTTCAAGTATGAAATTAAGTAATAAAATGCCGAAATTTCGGTATAAATTGAAAAAATAAATAGATGTTATGGGAGCAATCACCATAAGGTCATTTTAAAACAGCATATTCACTGTTACAAGGTTTTTTATTGGTTCTGGAATAAAAGGCATAAGTATATTTCTCAAATGGAGTTAACGAATATCAAAATAATATTTTAAAAAATTGGTAAATCAGGTAAATCAATAAAAACCGACCTAAACATTATTTTGAAAGCAGTTCTGCTTATAATAGTCCAGCTGGACGCACAGCGTATTCTAATTCGAAAATTAATTTTTTGTAGAAAATGAAAAATTGAATTGTCATAAACATTGATACAAAAGAGAAAGCCTTTTTACGATGTCAAAACTTGTTTTTGGCAACGAATTTTGTAATTGTAAGTTTTTACTCTATGTGATAAAGAGAGTCGGCAATTTAAATATAATTTAGTGAATAAAACGGCTTCGATTTTGTTTTTAGCAGAAAAAACTACTTTAATAGATGCATGTTGGCTAACAAATACTGGACATTATTTCGTTCTACTTATTACTCCTCCAGATTGAGACTATGTCACACCCGTTACAAATTAATATATTTACTACAAATGAAATAATAATTTAAATTATTTGGAATGAAGTCTACAATATACCCTATACTCTAGAGATGCCAACAAATTTTTTTTTCTTGGCCGTACATACAAAAATTTTACTTTATGCAATAAAGAAAGCCGCTGATTAAGATTTTATCAAAACCTAAGGTCACACCCATTACGGTGATATATCAACCATATTTTTTTATTAAAAATATTATTTAGTTTCCTCGAATGTCAGTAGGTAACACTTAAGTACATCTACATAAACAACCCTTTGTGAATTGTCGTTATAAATTATATAGATCAAAATTAGGAAGACACTCAGTAACAATGTCACACCCGTTCCGTTGGAATCACCCATATGGAATGAACAATATACGGGACGAAAAGAAAGCAGCTATTGTAAATGTTTGAAATTCAGTCAGAATTCAGAATTCAGAATCATATGTTTCAGTTACTTTATGTCTATTGCAAAAAAGTAATAGAAACAAAAACAAAAATTGGTAGAGAGTTTTAATTGCTTGGTAGAATTGACTGCAGTTTGGATGGACACCACTCTATCATCTTCAGCAATAATGTATGTCTTTAACTTTGAATTCTGCAGATGATAGAGTGGTGTCTATCGAAACTGAAGTCAATTCTGTGCCATAAATTTTCTACAAAAAACATATCGGCCAATGATTTGGTTTTTCCACGGTTATATATAATTTTTCAGGTTAAATCATTTAATGCAATCCATGTTGACCCTGTCGATTTCCTGTAAACGTAATTTAATTTGTGGACATTATTTTTCTCAAACAAATCCCTTAACAATTGCAAAAATGTCCGGACGAGAGCAATAGTCCCCGCAAAATCTCATTAGAGCAACTCTAATCTACAATGCTTAAGCTGAGTATAGACGATTGCCAGATCGGCAAACGATATCAACCCTGTTAAAGTGCTGCACATATAGGGCAATGTCAGATTGTTAGGCAAAGGTGAATTGACAGTTCAGACGATTGCAAGAAAACATTACAATTTCATATATTTACAATATATTTTGTAAATATTTATATGCAGGATTTCCAATAAAAATAGATTATAGACAGTGCTGCAAATAAAATGATTTTCTGGCAATGGCGCCGTTGTCACATGCATAAACTTCGCACATATAACAATCAGCAAATTATCTCGCAATGACTTTTCTGCTAACGTTGCAAAACAAAAATTGTATGTTCACACGGTTGTAAATTCACAGGGTTGCATTTTTCCGCCATTTTTCTGGCAATGTTGTCCGATCTGCAAATCGTCTGTACATACCTTTACTTTGGCATATATGTACATAAGTAACGGGTTTTCCAAGAGGGATGATATGATTTTAAAGTGACGTTTCGGCCATTTGTAATATGTCATCAGTGTTTACAATTTCACCATGGAGAGTTATATGCAAGAACAACGTTTACAAATTATTCAGTTTCTTTATCAAAATAATCGTTCTCCAATTGCAAATTTTTGTGCGCTAAGTCCATTTTTTTAAAATCCAAAAAAAAACACTTTCCAGTCGACATACGACCTTGACGCCCATGAGCAATATTTTAGCTCTCGTTAAGAGCTATCTTTTTGCCATTGACCGATTGTGGCTACGTGCCACACAGCAAATGAAACAATTGAATTGTTGCGAGAAAAGTTTGGATATTCGATTATTTCAAGAAATTGTGAATGGCCTCCAAGAAGTTGTGATTTAACACCATTAGACTATTTCTTGTGGGGTTATTTGAAGTCATTTGTCTTTCGAAATAAACCAGGCTCTCTTCAAGCTTTACAAGTCAACATTGAACATTCATCACATACGACTTGATTTAGTGGAAAAAGTGCTCGAAAATTGGGTTCATCGAATTCGTTCCTGCAGAAGAAGTCGTGGAGACCATTTGAAAGACGTTTTATTTAGAACTTAATTGTATCGATTGTATTTAACATTGAATAAAAAACTTTTGAATTTCCTTAACAATAAGTGTGTTGTTTTTCAAAGAAATCATATCACTCTTATTGTAAATCCCTGTAGATCAGCCGAGAACAAAGACAATAAATAAATAAATGCCATGGACGGATTGCTACAGAGCCAGTAGTACCTCAATAATATTTTAATTAGACTATTTTACTGGTTAACCTTTTTTTGGGTAAAATGATCATATAACACCAAAAAAAAAATAATTCTTCTTTGTCAATTTATGCATGTAAAGGCCTATTGTTTGCTTTTTGTTGAACTTTTGTTTGTTTACGCCGGAAAATTGTTAATAAATAAATATTTGCGCTGTGAGTGGCGGTTGTATTTTTTTAGTTTTATATCGCATTGTAAATATTACCGCACCTGGTTTCTGGTTTATATTTATTTATTGAGGTTTGAGTTATCGCCATCAATTATTATATTCAGAGTCTGGACTAGAAACTAAAGCACAAACAAAGGTGAATGATCGAAATCTGTAGGAATTTGAAATGACCGATTCATTTGTAGGAATTCTCAAACGAGTCATACATAACATATGACTCAGTTATGGGGGGGGGGGGGGGGGTAGTCATTCATTCATTGTGTGTAAATTTGTGAACATTTTCAGTTTTCCCAGAATCACTGAAAATGGGTTTGAACATTGTTCTTTTTTCTGAGGGAGAAGGCTAAGAGGAAAGTTTCTGGGCTCATTTGAAAGTCAGTAAGCAATAAATAAAGCAAAAACATTAATCGAAGACGGGAAAATATGAAAACCTATTTTTTTTAATTTTTCTTACTTCTACAAAAATTGTTATGACTTCTTCATTTATCTATCGATTTTCCTCAATTTTTTTTTTTTTGACAAAAAATAATTTTTTTCTAGTTGTTTTATCGACAGCTATTAAACCGCAGTCTCTACGTGAAAATGACATTCATAACACTTATAGCCCTGATAATTTCCCTCAATTTAAAGGAAATATGGCTCTATCGGATTTATACTTCAAAAATATAGTCCAAATATCAAAGATATCTTCCATGAAAACTGGAATTTTAAAGAAAAATTTCTTAAAAAAAACTTTAGCATAAAAAAAATTTTTTGTTTCGGTTTCATTAAATAGTATGCCTCAATCTACACAAAATAACTTTCTTAGGTCTAGGACATAAAAACAATTGTTTTTTCTTGAAATCAATAAAAAGCATTTTTTCTTTAAGTCACACACAAAACAACAAGTGGCTGTTTTTGACGTTTCGTTCGTGCAGATGACAGTTCGTTCGAGATAGAGAAACCAATATACGTACGGATTTTGGAAGAAGAGAAGCACCGTCAGCTGCGTATGTACGTTATCTTGTGAAAAAAGTGAAAGAAACTGGCTCCTCATCGATAAACCAAAGCGTGAAAAGCAAAAAACAGTGCGTACACCCAAGAATATTGCTGCTGTGGCAGAAAGTGTGCGTGAAGCGCCATCAACATCAATTCACCGTCGTTCTCAACAATTGAACATTTCCGAGACATCATTGAGACGAATTTTGCATAAAGACCTTGGTATGACGCCATACAAACTCCAATTGGTTCAGGAGTTGAAGCCAACTGACCAATGAGTTTTCAGTAGTTTTTTTTATAGCATTTTCAAAAAAAAAAAACAGTAAGGAAAGGCTAAAGTCGGGCGGTGCCGACTATATAATACCCTATACCACTCTCGTAATATTGAATAACTCTGATATATATATTTTGTAATTCATGTATAAATTGTTTACATAAATTTACTTTTGGGACATTTTATACTTAAATAATACCCTGTACCACAGTGTGGTGTAGGGTATAAAAACGATTGGATCTAAAGGGCCAAATCGGACGAAACATATATATGGGAGCTATAGCTAAATCTTAACCGATTTTCTTCACATTCGGTAGTGTTGGTTCATGGATCAAGCAACTCTACAATTCTAAATTTCAAAATGATTGGATGTAAAATACAGCTTCTACAGGATTAAAGGGCCAAATCGGACGAAACCTATATATGGGAGCTATACCTAAATCTTAACCGATTTTCTTCAAATTCGGTAGTGTTGGTTCATTGATCAATAAACTCTACCATTCTAAATTTCAAAACGATTGGATGTAAACTACAGCTTTTATAGGACTAAATGGCCAAAACGGACGAAACATATATATGGGAGCTATAGCTAAATCTTAACCGATTTTCTTCAAACTCGGTAGTGTTGGTTCATGGATCAAGCAACTCTACAATTCTAAATTTCAAAATGATTGGATGTAAAATACAGCTTCTACAGGATTAAAGGGCCAAATCGGACGAAACCTATATATGGGAGCTATACCTAAATCTTAACCGATTTTCTTCAAATTCGGTAGTGTTGGTTCATTGATCAATAAACTCTACCATTCTAAATTTCAAAACGATTGGATGTAAAATACAGCTTCTACAGGACTAAATGGCCAAATCGGACGAAACATATATATGGGAGCTATAGCTAAATCTTAATCGATTTTCTTCAAATTCGGCAATGTTGGTTCATGGATCAAGAAACTCTACCATTCTATATTTCAAAATGATTGGATGTAAACTACAGCTTTTATAGGACTAAATGGCCAAATCGGACGAAACATATATATAGGAGCTATAGCTAAATCTTAACCGATTTTCTTCAAATTCGGTAGTGTTGGTTCATGGATCAAGAAACTCTACCATTCTAAATTTCAAAATGATTGGATGAAAAATACAGCTTCTACAGGACTAAATGGCCAAATCGGAGGAAACATATATATGGGAGCTATAGCTAAATCTTAACCGATTTTCTTCAAATTCGGCAATGTTGGTTCATGGATCAAGAAACTCTACCATTCTAAATTTCAAAACGATCGGATGTAAAATACAGCTTCTATAGGACTAGAGGGCCAAATCGGACGAAACATATATATGGGAGCTATAGCTAAATCATAACCGATTTTCTTCAAATTCGGCAATGTTGGTTCATGGATCAAGAAACTCTACCATTCTAAATTTCAAAACGATTGGATGTAAAATACAGCTTCTATAGGACTAAAGGGCCAAATCGGACGAAAGATATATATGGGAGCTATATCTAAATCTGAACCGATTTCAACCAAATTCAATAGCGATCTCAACAGCCGATCTGATCTGATAGACACAATCTTCAAAAAATAAATGCCAAAGAATGTTCTTTCAAATGATAATAAACATTCCCCATTCAATTTGAATTTTCTGTGTTTTTTTCTTTAAAAAAGTAGGGAATCTCGAAATGGATCACCCTATATAACACAGTACACCACATGATATTGGGACTCAATATAGCTGTTAACGCTCTGAACTGACAATTTATCATTTCGTAGGCTTTATGTTAATGGGGAAATAATTTTACTAAAAGAGAATGACTTCATTATTGAACCAAATTTTATAATAACTTTGAATTTGATAATAACTTCACTACTAATAATAATTCAACTACTTGAGTTCCACAATTTGGAATAGGACAATTCTGAGAATTGGACGTGAAAGTAGCCCCAAAAATAAGAACATCTACATCATTCGTTTAGTCAAATTGGTTCAATTAATAATTTAATCTCATAAAATAAAAACAATTTGAATTTCCGGTCCTCAGTGAATTTCTTCAAATGTTTTTATATCGAGCCCTAACCGCCAAAAAAAAACGTAAGCGACAAAGAAGAAGTTTTCTTTTTACTCAGTGCAGGTATTAACATTAACCTTTCAAGTTAAGTTTTGTTTGAGTAATTAATTAGTATCTATCGTTGTATGAGTATTTTTTAAAAAATAATTAAGATTTTTGTGACTTACGTTTTTTTCGCCGTCATTGTAGCAAGCTGAAGCGATGTATTTGTGTCGGTTAAGTTAAAAAACGATATTGCATACAATAGTTTTTTAATTTATTTTGGAAATGTGGTCAACTCAAAACAAAGGAAAGTCATTGACATTAAATATAATAGAAATCAGTAAGGAAAGGCTAAAGTCGGCCGGGGCCTACTATATGATACCCTACACCACTTTCTTAGCAGAATAATTACACTGCGAATAATATTCACAACATCGAGAGATATATTTTACATCTGTGGTCGATATCTTAACTACACTCTGCCAAATATCATAACGATCAGATGTTAAATAAAGCTTCTTTAGCACTTTGATACCAGGCCGGGACGAATATATACCTTTATGGGGGCTATAAGTAAATCTCAACAGAATTTGTATCAAACTTAGATATCTTCAGTTTGGTGTCAAGAAACTCCTATCTGCCAAATTTTATAATGAAGCTTCTCTGACACGTTGATACCAAATCGAGGAAAGTATAAATGGCAGCTAGGTATATCAAAATCTAAACATTCTTAAACAAATGAATTCCCTTTATGCTAAATCGGATGTAAAATTATATGGAGTCCAAATCTAAATCTGAACCGACTTTTTTGTAAATCTAGTCAAATCCGACGAAATTTCAACAAAAACATGGTAACCTTTCCTTCATCAGATGCTACGAGGGCTGCTATATACATATATTTCTGGCCTTATAATGAAACTGCGAATATTGCTGGTGGAAGAAATGCCCAAGGATGCCTCTATCTCACGGTATGTCACATGACGATCTAGCATTATCAGTTCACTCACGGCATCAATGTTCTCTGGCACAACGGCCGTTTTTGGACGACCTTCACGACCTTCGTCTTTGAGCGAGCGTCGGCCACGATTGAATTCATTAAACCAGTTTTTCACAGTGCTAGATGATGGTGCTTCATCGCCATACAAAGATTTAAGTTCATCGATGCACACTTGTCGTGATAATCCACGTCGAAAGTTGTGAAAAATGATCGCACGAAAATGTTCACGAGTTAAATCGATTTTTTTGCCAAATTGATTTTTTCAAGTCACTGTAAACAACACAAATGATGGTCGTACGTCAAAACGTTCTGAGTACGTTTATGCTAAAAATTTCAAACTTTCCAATGGAATAAGGGCCTTAAATGACAACTCTTCTAACGCCGTTCAAATAATTTTCAGAATGAACATTTAACTTAAGCGACACCACGCGATCAGAAAATTTGTAAAAAAAAAAGTAAATGTCGTTTGAATTATTTTTGTTTTGACTAAATGTATTTTTATATTGCTTTTTTAATAAAATAAAAATTTAATACCATTTTTCATATAAAGTTAGTACCATATCACCATAGCCAATTGTTATCCCTGTAGTGCGCACAAGCGAGACAGAAAGACGGACATTGCTCAAATGATTTAATAGTTCACAAAATGTTGACTCTTTGTCTATCCCCAAAAGGGATATACTTTCTACATTTATCCATATATTTTTTCCGTGGCAGCAAAAAAACGGGCTTTTAATTGTTTTAACGACAGTTACTTAACTTCCGTTTCTACATGACAGTGGTGTTTTCAGAATTTGTAGTCCTCATAATTTAATTTAAATGGTATAATTCGAATGGTATCCCGACTTTATCGACCTTATACATACGTCAAGTCATATTGTGCCAAATAATAAGAAAATAGGAATGTAAAAACAAGTACCATACATTTTTTTACGACCCCATACTACACACAGAATACAGTTTGGTTGCATCAAACGAATTATTTGCCAAACGAATTTTGGTAGTTTTGTCTACTATCACGCGATTTCATCAGGACAACCAACATTTTGGTTGTGGCATACTTCTGCTTCCATGTTGACAACAATCATATTTGGTTGCGCCATCTACGAAAATGGTGGCTAAAATTATCTGTTGTATGTTGCCTGTTTAAAAAAAATTGGTTGTTCTGACAATTTCTCGGTCATATACTACCGAAAATTAATTAAAAACAGTTTTCATTAATTTTTATTTTATTTATTCAACAAAAAACCAAACCATTCATAACAAAATTAAAAATCCCATATTACAAATTCATCACTATTATGAGATGTGGAAATATTTGACACAAATTTTAGTACACCAAAAAAAAAAAACACAAGACTTTTATGCAAATATCGCTTAAACCTGTGCTTTCAATTTCATGATTGTTGCTTGTATTTTTTATTTATGTAAAACATTTTGCACAACATATTCTGCATTCCACACATTATTATACGCACAAAATTATATTTGACTACACATACTGTTCTTGAACAAAATGTTGAAGATTTATTATGTCCGTGAACATAAATGAAAAATAAATTTGAGTCAAGACACAAACCACCTTATATTAACAGAGCACTGTTACTGAGCCAAGAGAGCGCTGTTATAAATTTAACAGAGCGCTGTTATAAGTTAACAGAGAAAAGTTAAAATGTTCATACTGATACTCTATTTACAAAATGCGAATTTTAGCAAATCTTAATATTTATTTTAATACAATATAATGAAAATACACGAATAGAAGAAGTTGTGTATTATGCCATATAACACAGGCCATAAATAAATAAGCGAAAACCTATAAAACTAGAGGTTACCTAACTCGCAAAGTTGCATACGCACCAAATCTAAACAAAAAAAGTTGGAGTATTCCGGTATTCGGCTAAAAGTGCTAAATCGATGCTGAATCGAAATATATAAACCATTTTGGCCAAACAAACCCAGGTATTCGAGTAATTAAGAATTTTTAGTTAAATATGTGTTTTTGAAAATCGTCCACTGTGGCTTAACCACAAATGTTGGAGTATACCGGTATTCAACAAAAATTGCAAAATCGATGCTTAATCGAAATATATAAACCATTTTGGACAAAAAACCCAGGTATTCGAGTTATTAAGAATTTTTAGTTAAATATGTGTTTTTGAAAATAGTACCTAGAGTCTAGAGAAAAGTGGCCGTTATTGACACGCCCCTTTTGATACCTCCCACAAAAATGGACCATTTTTGTACCAAAAGTTAAAAGATTTTAACATTAACACCAGTGAATATAAATACTTGAAAACAATTAGTACACCTCCAATGATTTCATTGCTAGTCATCGAAATACTCGTACATAATTGGATGAGTCCAAACATGTTCATAACATAACACAAACAAACAATTTACAAATAGTCTACTCCAGTCGATTATGAATTTAGCACTGTCATTTTTTGTTCTTATTGAGAGCAAAAACACTGCTTACACAGGATAATTAATTAATTTCCCAAGCTAGTCCAAAAAGAGAAGAAAATGTACCAACGACCTACAACTTCACACAACGACGTTTTAAACACACGACCGAAACGGACAGTATCAAACACGAGGAAGACGACTATCAAAACAACATGTTTCTTTATAAAAATATGCGAAATTTTCTATAAAAATATGCGAAATACACTTCCACTGACGTTTACGTATGTGATATGATTTGTAAATTGTTGTTTTTTTAATGTCTTCTGCAATGTTCTTATGTTTTTATCACTCTTATGTTTATCACTTACCGTTCAATGAATTGAAGAAAATTTATTTTCTATTTCGGCTTAATGCAATGAAACGCAATAAACACATATGTATGTATGTACATATGAACATACATATGTATTGCCATATTCCAAATAACAAGCAAATGACGAAGAGTCTAGTCCATATACATTTACAACTTTGCCATTTTTTGTTCTCATTTGAGTAGAACAAGAGTACATACTTACATTCATGGACAAATAGTTAAATTCTGTAAAGGTCCAAAACAGTTGCGAAAATGTACATCGTAGGTATCGATTGGATATTTCTTCCTTTTTTTTACACACACACGACCGAAAACGACAATATCGAACACGAACGATCAAAACATACGCTAAAACACTCCCGAGTTGCACATATTCCTCTTTAAAACATACGATTTACGCATCCACTGTCATATCAGAATATGTTGTAAAGTTGTAAACTATATAAACTGTATTGTGCAAATTTGCCAGCTTTTTATCACACTCTTATTAGAATTATTACGATGAAGAAAATTTGTGCGCGTAACGTTCAATGAATTTGAGGAACTGAATGGAAAGTTCAAAGGAAGAGAACAGTTGACTGATTAGAAACCCAGCGGTAAAAATACCCATTATTTAATCGCTGATGTAAGCAATATTTAGTAGCAATCAGTGATGATATTATCGCTTATATTTCGGCTTACATTTACACACGAGTGTCATAGGCTGCTTAATCGGTGCGCTCTCGCTTACAAAGTAAGGAAAGATGTCAGTAAGTGCCATTTCAATTGCACTTACGTTCTAAGTGGAGCTATAAGTAAGCCTGATGGCACGTCAATAAATGCAGGCAAATTAGAATGTAATGCACGCCGATTACAGTCTGATTTGCACTTGTAAAGCAATGTTATGAGATGGTACTACTAATCCTGATGTTTTTGTAATTGAAAGTCTAATAAACACGCATTTAAATGTATCATTTGTTTATTTAAAAAAAACACCTAAATACGATTGAAAAAATACTTAAATAAAAACAGATAAATTCATTTCACAACAAAAACAAAAGGCACATACTAAAGTGTATACTAAATATTACAACACAAATTCAGATTTTCAGGTTTTAGATAAAATTGTGATAAAAATATTAAATACGCAAATTTTGCAAAATATCTATTTTTGAGTTTTTTAAAACAATGCTGCAAATCTTTTTAATGTTTCAATCGTCAAACCCACTTTCTTGACAGCATCTGCAAAAACCAAATAGAAAATTGTCATTACAAATACGGATATAAAAAGTGTAAAGCAATTTTACCGAAAACCGCATCATGTAGAGTATTATTAACTTAAAACAATTATTTTATTTACCAACTTTCAACAATGTCAACAACCTCTTTGTTGCGCGATCAACTTTGAACTAACATCAATAATAGTGATGCATACATATTTCTTGTTATTTGTATATTTTTTCCAAAGCCGCTATAACGGAATTTTTATTTCTTTGCATGTTTTGTGCATATTCACACGAACTAACTATCCGCTTACATTGTAATCGGAGTTGTAATAAGTTGACCATATTTATTGGATTACACACGTATAAAATTCTAAGTACTTAAATCGCTCGCTTAGAATGTCATACTGATGTCATTGATTATAATCTAGGTACTTCGTTTCATTTACCGCTGGGAACACAATGTTGGCAAAGCCAGTGAGAACAGAAGTGTTTAGGGAACAACTTTAATCAAAGTACTGACATACGAAGTTTGTCAAAATGGCGGAGGGCAAACGCAAAGTCCTGATTGACACTCCGCAATTTTTTCCAAGCAAGTGTCAAAGTTTGATGGAGAGAGAGCTCTTTCCGCCTGCCTCTCTACAGGGTTGCCAGAACTAGGGTTTAGTCAATGCTAATTGGGATAAAAAAAAATTATTTGGGGATGTGGTTTTTCATAGGGGTTTTGAAAATTTTATTGGGGTTTTTTATGCAATAGAAAGATTTTCGTTAACGTTAAGTTTGTAATAAAAAAAAACTGAATAAGAATAAGTTGCTAAAAATTTATACGAGAAACCGAATTTGTAATGGATAGATTTGATTATGTTAAAATCTTTTGGCTATTTAACGTCCTTAATACCTGAAACACTTTCTTGAAAATATAATTTCTTGAACCATTTTTAACGAGTATTTTCTTTTAAACAATAGTTCGAGCCCTTTCAGGCTCTTACTAAGTTTAAATTGTGATCATGTTAAAATATGGTCCAAGCATTTGCACCATTAAGTATAAATAGTCATCAAATGAATAGCTGAAAAAATGTATATTTCAAAACCATGTACAACATATATGAGACTTGAGGTATTGATGGTGATGCTGAAGTATATAAACTTTTAAATAACTGTAATTATTACTAAATTGCAATATACATAGATGTCATGCATTATCATTTTAAGTTATTAGAAGTTACACTAGTTCTACAGTTCAATTAAATTGCTATATTTTTAAAATCAATCAAGGCTCTATTTGGAGTTTTTCATGATCAGTTCGTTATAGTTTGACCCTTTAGTCCAAAATTAAGGACCTGCATTGATACTCTTCAAGGTTAAATAATGCTTTCTATATCCTGACCTCCTGTCAACACAAAAAAAATATGTGAAACTGTTAAGAAGATAAGACAATTTTAACAAATGGTATTTTTAGAAAAATTCCTACAACGAATTTTGAGAAATTAAAAACGCAAAAAATCGTGCGTGCTAAAATTATTGTGTCAAAGTTTATTAAATCAAAAGGGATAACATTCAAAATGTGTGTTTTTCGTTTCATTTGTTGATATTTGCAGTTTTGACTTATCTATCTTCTATCTATGTCTATTGTATTATATATATATAAAAATGAAATGGTGTTCGTTGGTACGCGATGGACTCGAAAACGGCTGAACAGATTTTGCTGAATTTTTGCACGAGAATATCTTTTGGTGTGTGGAAGGTTCGTAGCTATATTCGCTGTTGATTGGACAAAGGGGCGTGGCACCGCCCATACAAAGTAGAATATCTTC
Organism: Eudasyphora cyanicolor; assembly: GCA_963930755.1. NCBI lineage: Eukaryota > Metazoa > Arthropoda > Insecta > Diptera > Muscidae > Eudasyphora > Eudasyphora cyanicolor. Next base: position 204,877,335 of record OZ005735.1, read on the forward strand.
GGTACTATTGTGTGACCTTGGTACCAGTACACATCATGGATCCAAAAACCGGTGTGATAGTGACAGTGGGCGTGGCACCGCCCATAAAACCTAAAATTCAAATATGAAATATTTCGACTACTATTAGAGTAAAATTTCTTTTTCTCGAAATTGGGTATGTGTGACCTTGGTGCCATTACGCGTCATGTAGCTGAAAACTGGGGCGATAGTGACAGTGGGCGTGGTACCGCCCGCACAACCTAAAATTCAAATGTGAAATATTTCGAGTACTATTGCAGTAAAATTCTCGAAATTTAGTATGTGTGACTTTGGTACCAGTACGCGTCACAGGACTAAAAACGGGGAAACAATGAAAGCGGGCGTGGCACCGCCCACAGAACCTAAAATTCAAGTATGAAATATATCGAATATTATAGTAGCAAAATTCTTAAAATTGGGTATGTGTGACCTTGGTGCCAGTACGCGTTATGTAGCTGAACACTTGGGTGATAGATAGTGTTAGTTGGCGTGACATCGCCCACCAAACCTGAAATTTGAAAATGCTATATTACGAGTATTATTGCGTTAAGAGTCTCCAAATTTGGTATATGTGACATTGATACCAGTATGCATGATGGAACGATAAACTGGTGCGACAGTTATGTGGGTGTGGCACCGCCTGGCACAAAGCTAATCAGTGGAAGTATATGTGCATACGACACGCTTGCTGAAAACGAAATAACTGGAGACCATTACAGGGTGGCTGATATGTAATGCAACAAAGTAAAGCGCCATATTTTTTTAATTTTTTTTTTAAATTTTATTGTTCAAAAGCAAAAAATATCGGAAATAACATAAAATTTTAGAAACAGTTTAGATTTGTTCGAATTGGCCACCTTTGGCACGAATTATGGCCTTCAAACGCCCGACAAAGCCATCACACGCTGCACGAATGTGGCTCTGCGGTATTTTGGCCCATTCCCGGCGAAGCGCCGTCTTGAGATGATCGATAATTTGGATTTTTTTAGTGCGAACCTTACTCTCTAAAATGCCCCAGGCGCAAAAGTCCAACGGATTGAGATCCGGAGATCTTGGTGGCCATTGGCGGTAGAAATGAAGCGAAGAACCTCCTTTTTATGCCATTCTTGGTTGACGCCTGCTGAGTGCGATGGTGCTGAGTCCTGTTGGAATGTCCATGGTCTGCGGCCGAAATGTTTGTCTGCCCTGGGCTTCAATACTGTCTTTAGGAATATTATTTTCCCGATAATATTCGGCATTTATTTTGACCCCATGGTCGATGAATACGAGCGGGGAGCGACCATCGGCCGTTACGGCGGCCCACACCATTACCATCGGCGGCGCTTGAGTTCTGGTGGCCAATCGAAGGTGTACATTTTCAGCTGACCTCTTTGGCAAGTAAACCCGATCATTTTGTTTGTTCACAAACTGCTCAATTTGGAATGGCTTCTCATCGGAGAAAACCAAATTCGGTAACTGGCCACTTTCGTGCAAGCGAAGCAACTCCTTGGCTCTTTCCAGTCTAACTTTTTTTGTGCATCGGTGAGCTCTTGCACTTTTTGGAACTTCAATGGCTTTAGTCCAAGCTCATTTTTTAATATGTGTTGTATCCGTTCTCGCGAACGTGGTTTTTCTACCACTGCGGCGTGGATTTCGGTCAAATCTGGCCTTCACTTTTCGGATCATTTCTGGTGTTGTTATCGTTTTTTTTTCGTCCACTTTTTGGACGCGATGCAACACTGCCAGTATCACGGTAACGAGCAATGGTACGAGAAACAAAAGATTTATTCACATTTAAATGCTGGAGGGCTCTAACGATAGCCACTTGTGTTTTTCCACCCAAATATAAAGCAATCACACTATCACGCTTGAATTCCATCACGAATAACTTTTTTTCTGAATGCAATAGATCAAAATGCAATTTTGTAAGCTTGTAAACAATAAAATGAACTGTCACTGAAATAAATCTGTCAGCTATCAGACTAGCGTTTTAGAAATGATAGCAACCTGAAGTTGGTTGCAATACATATCAGCCACCCTGTATATCTAGTTTGACGCTTGACCAAGTGTGTTTAGTATTCAAGTGCCTTCAAAGTTCGCACGTGACTCAACAAAATTGGGAGATATCGGATTAGAGGGCGTGACTACGCGCATGCGGCATCGTTGTAGAAAAAATAAATACTGATAGAATTATTGCACTAATTGGTACGACTGTATTTCACAATCTATATGCCCCAACAGAGAATGGGCGACGTAGCCTCCCAAGGTGATTTGACGGGTATTGCACTACACGAAATTTTTACATTTAAATGCAATATGGATGAGCCGAAAACACTGCCATAATATCAAGAGTGTCAACATATATGGTTCTATTTCACTGAAGCGCACTTTGAGGGCAGCGAAGCGCACCGGGTCAGCTAGTTTTCAATAAAAATACTTTTATTTCGGATTAATTTGGGGACATTTTTGGCAACAACTTTGACACTTGCTTGGAAAAAAGTGCCGAGTGTGAATCTGGACGAAGGTACAAAGACGCGCTAGCGCCGTAGACGCTTTATATAAATGTGTCAAAAAAACTTCAAATAGTGTATTTTAATTGACATGCAAATAGCGCAAATCGTATGTCGGACAAAGTTCAACAATTTTTAAACATTTTCAAGCGGGCATCGACAGTCATTTTCAGTTTGTTCTTGTTTATCTTCTGTTGTAACAAAGAAGAAAATAATGTAGAACTATGCGTTCAATTTTTTGTTTGGAAAAGTATCTATTATAAAGTATGCTGGTTAATAGGTGACTTTCTGACGGGTCTTGAGAAAGTCCCTAATCACACGGGTTAAGTATTCAGTAACTTATCGTCATACATATTCATACTTTAAGCACGGTACTATGTTCCGGTTTCACGCTGAAATTCCATACAAAAAACAAAGTTGTGAAAATATGAGTGACATTTTTTCATTTGTGGTACTAGGTTTTTTCAACGTGAGAAATTGACATTTTGCGCCGATACAAATTAATTGAACGCCACAACAAATTGAAGCCGCCAGCATTGTATGTACTCCTATTTATTTACATTCCGCGAGAAATTCAACGGTTGTAAATATTAGCAATAAAATTTCCTAATAAAGAATACTAAATTAAATTATCTGAAAAAAAGGAAACTAATGCAAAGGACGGAAAATAATTATGTACATGGAATAAACAAGAAGAGTGCCATTCCGATTGGATAGCAAAGCAAAAAATGTGCAAAACACTGGAAGGACATGTAACTATATGTAATAATGTGGAATTTGTCTTGTAATTACATATGTACATTTACGTTTGTATGTTTAGAACAATCGTGAGGAAAAGCCTTGACAAACTTTGTTGACGGCTAACGCTACCGAAGCAGTAGAACAATGGAATTGGGCAGTGCCTGTGATCTCGTTTTTAAATGGTTATAAAGAAAATAGTGAGTTCTTGCCAGTCATAGGAGTTGGCAGAAGAAGTTCTGTTTATGGATGGAAGTTTAATTTATATACATACATATGTCAACAAATATAATGTAAATCCTTAAAAATAATAATAAAACATCTTTTCGGTTCATCAAAACATCATTTTATTTATTTATATTCGTACAACAGTAGGAAATTATTTTGTTATTTGTAACCTGGCTTCTGATGCCTCACCAGCATCGCCATCGTATAAACACAAAATAAATAATTTATGTATAACCAGGGTTACCATACGCCCTCCTTTCGGAGGACATGTCCTCCTTTTTCACCATTGTCCTCCCGTCCTCCCTCCTTTTTGAAAAATGTGGGATTTGTCCTCCTTTTGTTACTGCTTCAAATCTATTTTTATAGTTCCACCAATCGTGGTTTTGGGTGGACTTTTCCAACACTAATGAACCTCAAGCTGAAGTATACTTTCAAACACTAAATATTTGTTAGTTTTTTGGCTATACCAACACAAACAGCAGTGATTTACGCTCAATTGACATATGAAAGGAACCGCCAACAAATGATTCTACAAAAACTCGCCCATGTTCTGGAATTCACTTGTGGTGGTGAAGGGAGAAGTATTCACCGAGAGGTGTTCTACAACTCACTTTCACCCCATTTCATGCAATTTTTTCTCGCCATGTTTTCCATTGTGAGAGCGCTGTGAGTTCTCATTTTTTGGAAAGAATAATTATTGTAATCACAAATTAACTGTGCCGTGACAAAATTTGTAATGTTTACTTCTTAATTACAAGTTTCTGTACGATAAAATAATCAAATTAATTAATAAATTAGGTTTTATAAAATAAGTCCAAAATTGCAACCAACTTTTTTTCTTTTGTGATGTGAGTAAGTGAGTTCTTGGCAAATCAGCTGATTTGGTTTGACTTCGAAAAATCAGAGATGCAAGATGTTTGTTAGTTTGAAATACAACCATTTTAATGGAGTAACCTCAAGGTTATTTGCATCGGATAATTTAATTTTGGTACAGAAATGTTATTCCATTTTAAAAATTTACTAAATTTAACAAAAATATAAGTAAAATAATTAAAATGATCGTCAATTTGCCTATTATGAACCGTGTGGCAACGCTACTTCTGCAAAGTGTCAAATGTTTGACGTCTATTAAAACGTAACAAAAACAACAAACATAAAACAATTAACACCAACTTGACAAAACAAAAAAACATAAAACAAAAATTGGACGGAAAATAACCAAAGGATTTAGATTTTACATGATGTAAGTATGCTGAGCTTTTTTAATTCATTGCATTACTATCCTACAGGTCCCCACGAATAAATAGTTCTCACAATGAGATTTTCGTCCAGTTCATGGAGTTACACCCAGACTTGGCCATGGGCTACTCAAAGATGGATAAAGCAGAGCAGGATAAACTGTGGTCAGACCTGGCAACAAACCTTAATTCATGCGGACCTCAAACAAGAACGGAACATTAAATCCAAGCTTACACATAACAAAAGGGAATGTCGGGCAACAGGTGGTGGCCAATATAATAAATATGTAATGACACCTTTGGAGGAACGTGTTGCTGTTTTGTGCGACCTTTGTATGTGCGCGGATGGGATAAATAACACCCAGAAATTAGGTGGCCCCAATAAAGAAAATATTGACGCAGATGCACCATCTACATCGCATGCAAGTCGTATTAGGCCCAAAGAAACGTCAAGTGCAAAACCAGCAGAAAAACTTGCCACATCATCAGCTGCAAATACAGTGACTGAATCAAAGCGTGTACGCAGCCACTCTCCTGATTTCGGCGATATACCCGATTCGCCAATTGCCTCTCCCAACGTTGAGCCACCCGCACCAAAGAGAAAGAAACCATCGGACGTGGAGTACTTAATGGAGGAGGAAACGAAAAATTTTAAGTGTGTTTCGGGTGGTATTAGTGCAATAAAGGAAGTGATGGTTGCCAATAGTCATACATTAATAAGCATTGAAAATAAGCTAGATGAACTAGTCTCATTAAAAAAGGAGGAAATAAAAGAAAAGAAAAGGCACCACATACAAATGGAGAAGCATTTGCTCACCCGAAATGAGCTGAAATTGAAGTTCATCGAGCTGGAACAATTGAAGATGGGACTTTAAATTGACAATATAGTTAATAAATACATATATATCTAATTGATCTCATAAAAGACTGCAGCAAATAAAATTTGTTTTGTATTTTTAGTTTATTCATTCTAAAGACTGTGTTTTATTGAACTATTGAACGTGCAATTTCGTCTCTTACTCGTGTGCCATCGGTACCACTACTTAATTGTTCCACATCTTCAATGTTGTCATCGTCAGGTATCGGAACTTCCGCATCCATAGGTAAATTAAAATGCTTGCAAATATTGTGCAGTGCGCAGCACGCATTAATAATACTGCTTACTTTTGCTGGTTCGTAGTGGAGGGTCGCTTGTAGGCATCGGAAACGAGATTTTATGTTGCCTATAGTCCTCTCAACAATGTTCCGTGCTGAGCAGTGTACTTTGTTGAATTTGTGTTCACTGTGTACAATTGGCGGCAGCATTTTTGAAGCACTGACTTCCGCCTGACTCATTTCCATATTAATCCATTGTGGACATATTTTGTCCTCAATAGCGTTTACCACTTTCCACATTATTTTGCACAATGTAGTCCTTCCCATGCTTATATTTATGTCATTTGCTATAACACCTTGAAAAGCGCCTACCGCAAGAAATCTCAAAGCTGCCGCCAATTGTATTTTTTGTGGTATTGAGCCTGTGCTAATGTAGGGTGCAATTTGATCAAGGATCATTGAAAATCCGTCTTTATTAAGCCGGTAAAAAGCTATAAAACATTTAAAGGCATAAATTATTATGTTAAACAGATTAACGACACTTAACTTACCTCGAATTTGGAATATCCATTGGATTTGAGTATTCACGCAAGTGCCGCCTTTTGATACGTTCCTCAAGAACTGCATAAATCCCTAATGGCTAAGAGAAAAGCTATTGGCACATTTTTTATTGTGTTTTTGTATAAAATATGATTAATAATTCTTTAGATTTAGAATAAATTGTTTTGTTTACGTTTTTGTCTGCAAATTATGGCTTTGCAGACAAAAACATATGTTTCGATTTTTTTGAGCAGAAGTTCGAAAAAGAGAATTCACGTGAGAACCAGAACACCTCTCCATTTGTTGGGTGAAGTGAATTTGTGAAGTGAATTGAATATTTGGTGAGAGCCAGAACAGGGCTGACTGTAATTTGCACTAAATTTTATTTCAAGAACTAGAATGCCTTTCTAAAAAAGAAAGTCACATCTCCATATTAGTAGTTTTGAGATATTTAGCTTTTACGTTTTTTTTAACTTTCGCGCCTTCAGTTGTATGTTATAGTAGCTGCCGGTTTTACCAGCTCACATAGACCAATTTAGGTTCCTAACCTAAACCTAATAATAAAAGGCTTGAAAGTTAAAAAACGTAAAAGCTAAATATCTCAAAACTACTAAAATGGAGATGTGAGTTTCTTTCTTAGGAGGGCAATACTCATCTGTTGAATTTAATAAGTATTTGTCGGCGGCCCTAAAGAAATGTACCCAAATTGAAAATGAAAGTGCGCCCCAAATTTGGGGCTCACTTTCGTTACAAAAAGTTCTTTAGGCAATAACACCCCAATCAAGAAAATAGCATAACATGAAAATACACCCCAAAAAACTGAGAAAATTTATCTTCGTAAGCGGAGTACGTTTAGGTTTCAGTAAAATAAATAAAATACACATATACGAACCCACATTCTAATTATAACTCTTTTCTTGCGCGGTCGACCTACTCCTTTTGTTACATTTGCGAAATTTACTGTTAAAATTCAGCAATTAATTTTTTTTAAAATATTAATTGTTGACAAAATGTATATTTTTCCAATTACTGCTATTTTTACTTATAAAATGTCCTCCGATCGTTCCAAGGGCTCTTGTAAATATCACAAATGTCCTCCTTTTCTGACACAAATGCCCTCCTATCCGAAAAATGTTTATGGTAACCCTGCACTAAAAAAAAAGAGTACTGCAAATCAATGAATTTTTCGTAAAGTTTAAGATTTTGGCAATGATTTCGAGCCAAAGACAATCGCTATAAAAATAAGAAGGTTTTATAGTTAATTTAAAGACGTGAATAGTACTTGTTTTGAGGATGCATTTCATAGAATTAAGAATATTGGGTAATAAAACTAATTAAGTTTGGTCTTAAAATAAGCACATTTTTGCGTAAATTTAAGTATGGCGCGTGCTTATTTTTAGTAAAATATCATATGATTTAAAACATTATCGTAATAAAATTTAAAATGTTTGTCCTTAATATAAGAATATACTGGTAATTAATTTAAGGCATACATGAATTTAAATACAGTATTTTTAAATATGTGTGGAAAATTCGTTACATTATATTGATTATAATGTTACTCTTTTAAATGAATCATTTTCTTTGAAATCATTTACTATTCATAGAAAATTCAATAACACAACACTTTATCTTTCTAAATAAATATTTTATTTGTTATATTTTATATTGGAAAATATAATACATATTACGGATAACCTTGAACATTTTATAATTTAAAACAATATGTAATTGTATATAGACAAACTATGAAGTTTGACTTTTATTCGAATATTGTATTGTTATGTATCGATTCTATAGCGGGATTCGTTTCTCTATTTGTTGTCCATGAACAATTTTTATCGGAACCGACCTTAATGATTCTTAACCTAGAATTTGGCTGGAATTTAAATAGAAATAAAACAAATATTATATTATTATATCATATAGTTTGGATGCTCACTCATTTCCTGCAATTTGTAAATTTTTAATTCCCCACTGCATTTTTCATATATCCAAATAAAGTTCAATTGCGCGAACTAAAATAAAAATAATGTTAATATAAATCAAACAGAATGATTTATATACGATAAAGTATTAAAATAAATTTTATCATATAACTGTCACAAAATGTGGAAAGATAAGAGATATATTAAAATCTTTGGAATATAGTTACTTACACCGAAATATTTAGTCATTCTTCTACGACACAAATTCTCATAATAGATCCATACAAAATTTCCTGTACTAAAAGTTAAAAAAAATATTTATGTAAGATATTATTAATAATAGAAACTGATTGTTTTGAAAGTGGCGAAAGTGACATTTTTCATATAAATTGAGTTATTCAAAATAATTTTCCCAAAATAAATCAATCGTGACTTAGATTTTAAAATCTTAAGTTTTGTTAGGAAACAAAACTACAAAAACTTATTACAAATTACTTCTGTAAAACAAAAGCTAATGCTGCTTATGACATTCTTAACACTGGTGTTAGATTAGCAAATCTGTACGAATCCTAGATTAAGAGTCCATTTGGTCAACATTACATTTTTCATATAAAATGAATATAGAAGACAATATTTTATGTTTATTTTTATTCAATACTTCGTGAAAAGAAAGCAGCTTATTTACAATTATTTTTGAGCAAAAACGCTTATTATTTTCATTTTTGTAAAACAAAACTATCCCTTGGACCAAATTATAAGGCAATATATATACATACATATATTACCGTTTATAAAGGAAACGATACAAAAATTGGACCAAATGGGCCTAATCTAACAGCAGGTTTAATTATGAAGTACTTATAAAGCAATTATGAACACGAAATCAAGGAAAAATTTAAACTAAAATTCAAAAAAGGAAAAAATCTTTTTAAATAAATTATATTTGGAAAACTTTTTAACAATAACTTTGTTTGTGTGAAAACACGTATTTTATATGTGAACGTCAGTTCGCAAATATATTTTGTTCTAATATATTAATATATGCGTTCCAAATTAAATTTCTTGATTTTCAAATAAAATATATTTATTCAGAAATACATAATACTTACAAATATTGTTTCCAAATCTATTTCCTTCCAATTCAAACATTTTCATGTAGGTGTATGCTCACTTATTTTCTGCAAGTTATAAATGGCATTCAGCACTGCATTTTTCATATATTCATCACATTTATCTTCAAATATTGCGTGATCTAAAATTAAAATAATTAAAGTTTTTCTGAAAATAAATCAAATAAAATTATCTATAAACAAGAAAAGCAAATAAATTTTATCATATCACAATTGGAAAACGCTAAAAACTAAGAGAAATATTTCAACCGTTCATATATAATACTTACGTTGAAATATTTTGTAAAATTTACCACTCTTCTCACAAAAGACCCATTCTAAAATTGTTTTACTAAAAAAATTGAAAAAGATAGTTATATATATAGCATATTATTAATAATAAATTTCTATATTGCCACAAATAATTTTACATTTCTGCATTATGCGCTGGTATTTTTTATAAATAAATACTTTCAATTAAAATGTGTTTTGTTAATTTTGTAATTGCCAATAAGATGTTTATTTCAGGATAATAATATTATTTTTCACGTACCTAAACATTTTCCCATTGTCTTATTCAGTATTACAAAATCTATTACTCACATTTTTGTCATCCATTTGGCACAAATCTCTTCACAGGACTTACAAACAAGATCTCCTTCAAAAACGCATGTACATCGCCATAAATAACATACAGCAAAAATAACTATGACACACGCACTCCCTTATCACAGAGATCGATGGTGACGCCGACGGCATAACCACATGCATACACACATGTACGCGACGGTTTCATTTGTTGTTGTTGCTATGCTTTAGCAAAAATAACTGTTAACAGCCCACATTAAAATTATTTTCGGTGCAATATGCACGTATACTTACATATTCACAGCAATCAAATTTTTTCACAATCCGCGTCCCGAAAACAGACAACCGTTTCCTTCCATCGCTTGTAAATAACTGACGTTTTAAAAGAAAACGAACAACAAAACTTTTCTCTATTTTCTCTTCTAGCATTCCATAACAATTATTGATTCACACATTACGAAACAAAGCTGATTCTCCGAGCGAGAGAGGGAGGGAGAGATTGTATAATTCTCTCGTATGTATTCTTAAAAATAATGACAATAGTCATACAATTTATTACCAAGACAGCATTTCCTTTAAGGGGAGCATAGCCTTAAATTTATTACTCAAATATCTCATACTGTTAATTAAGTCCGATTCGGCATTAAAACTATGACATGTCTACGTCATAGTTTTAATGTAGAAAATCCTTAAAAGTATTGCAATATTACTTAAAATAATGCGGATTGTCACAAAAATAATGATTTTTTTCTTTAATTTAAATGCGTACATTTAAAGAAGCGCATACACAAAACTAATGATTAGATAGTCATTAATTCAAATTCAAAAAACTTTATATTAAGGAAATTTTCGTAAAAAACGTGAAAATTTTCATTATTTTAATGAAAATTGTCATTTAATTGATGCCGAGGTAGCATACTTAATATAAGAATGTGTCATCATTAGTTTTATTACTATATTTTTTTTCAGTGTGTGTATAACAGCACAATGATCTTCAACAATATTTCCTTTCTGCAATTTAAATTAACTATTTTATAAGTCGGCATTATTTCATTTAATTGTTTATTGTTTAACTCGTGTTTGTTTTCAAGAAAAGGAAAAAATGCACATGCTTATACACACACACATTCATATAAAAGTGACATTTCGACACACACAATTGAAATATGCAATGCAATTTGAGTAAAAAAGCGTTCCATTCTTCAACTTGAAATAACATTTTGTGTAATTTTTTCAAGCTGAAAAAACATAGTACCCACCTTTAAAGTGGCAGAATATTAGAATGACAGAAGAAGTTACAATGAAATAAGTATTGCAGAAAAAATACGTCGTGTTTAAAGGAGAATCGGACGATTATTTGCTTAAAAATGGTATCGTGGGAAACAGGAGTAAAACGCATTTGTACGCGCATTAAAGACGATTTAGCCATGTCTGTCTGTAAGTCCAGATTCACACGAGACAATTTTTTTCAAGCGAGTTTCAAAGTTTGTTGGTGAGAGAGGCAGCCGGAAAGAGCTCTCTGCCTCTCTCACCTACAAACGTTGACACTTGCTTGGAAAAAGTTGCCGAGTGTGAATCTGGACTAAGAGTTTATTAAATACTAAAATCCGTAGAAGTGGTGAAATAACTCCTCCTTGATTTCTGTAACATTATAGGATAGACTAGCGGACCCGGCGAACTTCGCCTCGCCCCAATTTAACGCCTTCAGATAAACTCCAGAGTGATAATAAAACACAGATAGTTAAAATTTTAATGCGATTTGTTTAAAAGGAATCGAAATCAGTAGAGAGCAATGTGATAAACAACAAACAACGAAGACAGAAGACAGGCAACGTACAGATGACCTTGCGAAAAACAGGGAAATTCGAGATTAATTCCACAGACTTCCTACGATTTGTCTTGAGATTTATTGATTGTCATCGTAAAAGCCAATCGTACAGGGAACTGAATCCGCTTGAATTGGAATGAAAGATCAGTTGGAATAATCGGAATTCGTGGGATAAGGACTTCCTCTCCTTTGAATTTTCCCTTGATGATCGTCGCCTGAATCACGAACTATGCACAATTTCGGATGATTCAGATTCCGCAACATGAATATGATCGATTCCACCTTCAGCTGTAAATTATGCGGCGGAGCTCCTGGCACATCAAGCGAGTTCGATTTTACTTTGAATAATAAAATTCATGCTATCGACGTCCTTATTCTTCGCTGCTAATATTGCCCGTTCACTAATCTAATCGAGATTTGGAAACACTTTGGTGATGAGTTCCTCGTTCGACGATGTGAACTCGCAAAAATTTGCCGGGAACAATATCAATGCAGTGGAAACATCAACAGTAATTTGGCCATTGCCAAGCGCCAACAGTTGTTTCGAGAATTCAAGAGCCGATGAGTCGTTCTGCAACGCGACTCTCATGTTCGTGGTCAATTTCAACTTTGTTTGGTGCGGTTTATGGTCCGGCGGGGTCATTGGACCTTAGTTTTTCGAAAATGAGTTTGGATCAATAGTTACGGTGAATGGATTGCGCTATCGAGAGATGATTAATGATTTTTTATGGTCGGAGTTGTATGGTATTGATCTGGACAACGTTTACTTTCAACAAGACGGCGCTACGAGCCACACAAGTAACGAAACCATTGCTCTGTTACGGGAAGAGTTTCCGGACCGTGTTATCTCTCGAAGAGGTGATCACAATTGGCCACCGAGATCTTGTTGGAAAACCCTCCACGTGTCTCCAGTTTACGGGTCAATATGGCGGCACTGTTCTGAGTCACGTCCAAAGAATGTGCCAGCGTATTGTTTGGGGATTTTGTCGGTTTGCGGTTCTTTTACCATTAGATTCCTAATTGTTACAATTACAACATTTTAAAACTACAATATTAAAATTTTTTTAATAATTTTCATATTTTACCTTTTTCGGAACAATTTTTGTTTTTAGATTTAATTCACTACAAATTTATTTATTATTTCTAAACTTAATGCCACAAATAATCAGAATTGGCACAACCGGAAACATGTCTTATATCCAATATTACATCTTTAGAAGGACCAATAAAAATGTGATCACAAAAAAAATAAGTATAATTTTGTTTACTTTCTTTATGTAAATAATAGACAAACATTAACCCAAAAACAAATACAAAAAAAAAAACATTGTAATAAATTTGTTTATCTGTTACTTTACTCCGTAATGTATGATTACTGTAATTTATTGGTAGGAGGAGTACAATGATTCAAACCGATAATGATGGCTAACAAACAGTAACATGAGTACGTCAGGGAGATACGTACCCTCTCTGGTGTTCATTTATTCATTTATTTCTCGCGACTCCCATCAAAAACTCCCCGAAACGATTCGAAACAAATCGAAGAAACCTGAATAAACAACGAACGCACCGCACCGTGTTCGTTTTGATATTTCGGATCAACAGCGAAAAAAACACTTTGTTAATGCTTACAAATGATTACATAAACTGCTGCCGCCGATGATGATCGCATAGTGGTTTGAAATTTTACTAAGGGTATAGTTAGTGTTAAATGTCCCTATGATGGGTACTTGAAATATTTTTTGTCAGCAGTTCGTAATGTAACAAGCGTAAACGTAGCGTTGGCGTAAAGCAACTTATCAGCTGTTGGAATCTCATTTAACTCATTTTCTACCACTTTCGATTCCGTTGAGATAATTTCACAAAATTAAGAGTGGAGGCTATCACAAATCGAAAGAATTGCATGGCTTGGTTTTATAGATTCCGAAATATATAAGTAGGTATGTCAATAAAAAATTTAAAAAAAATAATAATAATCAGCTTTTATTTACTTTTGAAGTTTTTATAAGTTATCGGTTTTATTGAATTTAATTTTGTTCCTTGAAAGTATGACATTCATCGAAAACATGGGGTGTAGAGCCATGTTTCAAACATCTATTCCGAGTCGCATTTGGAGGTTTTCATATGAGGTGACCTCGAACACTCAACATGGAATTTTATTCGGTGTTGCTCGAAAGGAATCAGATGGTGAATATTATTCATGGAAAAAAAATTCTAGCTATATAACTTGTGAACTCTTGCTTTCGTATAGATCTCATATTTTAGTTGAATTGATGCAATTATTCCATGTTGGCCCCACCATTTTCAGCTGCTACAATTGGTCTGCTGCTTGTATTGGGTAATCAATTTTGGCTGTGAATGGAAATAGTTACATATTTTCTCCTGGAGTAAAAATCGGGAAACTTTCCATTCCGACTCTGCACAAACAATAATTGAAATAAATGCCACTTCATAATTCGATACCTCCATTCTAACCTATGCTAAGTGCAAAAGTGTAGTTTTTCAGGAGAGGCGATCAAAGTTTGATGCATTTTTTAAATTTGTGTGGAATTCCTTTGTAATGGAAATCGAATGACCTGTACTGTTTTGTGAATAACTTTTGATTAGGTTGACGGATAAACATCAAATTTTGACTGAATATAATTTGGAATATTTAGATGTTAAATATGCAATCTCCCTAAAAACATGCTAAGTCGACTTAGCATGTTTTAGAATGGAGGTATCGAATTGTCATGCCAATGGGCAACAGACAGTTTATTTTTATTGTCAAAAATATATTCATATTCGTGTTTTTGCAGTTTTGATGAAGTTTTTCTGGAGACTTTGCCAGCAGCCCAATACAGTTCAATCTATTTGATCTTGATGTCTAGATCGCTCGAAATCTCTTTTCGTTCATCAAATGGAATAAATGTTCTTATTAAGATGACTTTAAAATCTTTTGTTGGCCTTGGCCTGCTTAATAATTGATCTGCAACCACTCTGGTATTCTTCTTGATGTCTCCGGCTTATAATACCAAGGACTTTCACATCTTCCACTTCCACATCTGGCCCTTCCACCGAAGTCTCGGTCTTCCCTGTCTTAGCTTTCCGAAGTGGTTGCGAATGATTCGCAGAGGTCACTTCTTATTTTAACTGAGGATAAAGACTTATAAGTTCTCCTGATGTTCCATACGCAGACATGGTATTTATCTCTTATTGGGCTGGATCGTCGAGATTAGGCTTAAATCTTTAAAATATACTTGACAGTACCTTGTAAGCGATCGATAGGAGACTTTTTCCGCGGTAGTTGGTGGAAACCGTCTTGTCTCCTTTTTTATGAATCGGACATAGTACGCTGAGGTTCCAATCATTGGGTATGCGTTCATTCTTTCGGATTGTGCAGACTAGTTGATGCATGCACCTTATCAGCTCGTCTCCTCCGGTCGTATACAGCTCTACCAATATTCCGTTGGCTCTTGCAGCTTTGTTTTTTTTAAGCAGGATATAGTTGTCTGGACCTTTTGCTAGGTAGGTGGTGCACAATCAACACCATAATTTCTGATTGGTTGGTCCTGTTTTCTCCGGCTGGATCTGCAGCCGCCAGTAAATTTTTAAAGGGTTCCTTCCAACACACTCGACGTATCCGTCACCAGATTCCCATTTTTATTTCGACACGAAGCTATGCCTGTGAACGCGTGTTTCGCCTGATGTTTCACGCGTTGGTATAATTTTCTGCCATTATTTCTGTTACCACAATGCTCTATTTCTACACATTCTCGCCTTTCCAACGCTTTCTTCTTCCCACGGAAAAGACAATACTCCTTCCTTCTAGGTACCAATGTTGCCTTATATGCTACGTTCTTAGCTACTTTGGCGGTTCTACACTCCTCATCGTACCATTGGTTCCTTTCTGCTCAATGCTCCTTCCTTCTAGGTGCCAATGTTGCCTTATATGCCACGTTCTTAGCTACTTTGGCGGTTCTACACTCATCATCGTACCATTGGTTCCTTTCTGGCCGCTTTCGGTAATCAATTTCTTCTTCGGCGGCTTTTGTCACGGAATCTAGTATGTGTTGCCATTGAGCAATAATAATCATCAGGAATTGGTTTTCGAGAGGAGCAGCTGCTGGGATAACTTCGTGGAGTAGGGCTGTGCTGTCTGTTGTGAAAGCAGCTCCTAGACATCCAACTTTCTCTTGTTACGTATTACCTTTGCGGCACATATCCTAGTGCGTAACTTGCTGCTACAAGTGGTCTGAATCAGTGTTTGATGATTTGAATGTTCGTACGTCCAACCCGCTGGATACGTCAATCGCAACATGATGATTTTTTGTCTTTCCGCGATGTTTAAATCTGGTGCTACTTATTAGCATGGCGAAATCGATCTGCATCTTCCATTACCAGAAGTGTTATCATGATGTCCGATGGCTGGGTCAATGATCCCTTCCAGGACCTATTTTCCCCAATCCCCAAGAACGATTTAATGTCATGGCCAACGAGCGGTCTTGGCTAGTTTAGGCGCCCGAAAAACTTATTTTTAATCTCTTAGTCCTTATCTTCTGTCGGCTAGGCTAGGCTTTAGAAGGATTTGGATATTTGGAGAAGTTGTCAAAATGAGCGACATGTCCTCGAGATGTTTAACTTTTTCATGCACCTCCGCTTATAGCTTTTCATTCCGATCACCTTCGTATTGGTCCCGTATTGGGAGTAGTAGGAGTTTTGGATATATTAACAAGAAGCCTTTGCAAAAACTGGCGAAAATAAAAAATCTGCATACGATCATCCTGATTGTAGACATCCGAATTTGAAATTTAACAAATTTGAAGGTGGCCGGAAGTTGGACCCCAAGAAAATGCACCCCAAATTAAAAATGAAAGTGCGCCCCAAATTTGGGTCCTATTTTCGTTACAAAAACTGATTTAGGAAATTACACCCCAATCAAGAAAACAGCATAAAATGAAAATAAACCCCAAAAAAACTAAGACATTTTCTCTTCTTAAATCTGGGGAGTTAGCAATAATACACGTATACCAACCTATTTTCTAATTATAAATCTTTTCCTGTGCGGTCGGCCTACGGCCTGCTGCCTCTGTTTAAGACTTTCTCCTATGGACAGGATCCAAAGTTGGCTACACGAAAAAATCTTTTATGCCCCAAAAAGCGGACAAGGATTGAAATTAAACCCCCAAAAAGCAGACGAAAAATGAAATTAAGCCCAAAATATAATTGTTGTTGTTTGATATGTTATTTTTTGGGGCCAATATTCATAAAAATATTGGGGTGCATTTTCAAGAACAAAGCCATCTCTCGACAACCAAAAATCACACTCTACAAGTCGCTGATACTACACGTGCTGTTATATGGTTCTGAAGCATGGGTACTTGCGAAGGCAGACGAGGCAGTACTTGGAGTATTCGAGAGAAAAATTCTTCGTAAAATCTATGGACCAATCTGCGTTGACGGAGAATATCGGTGTCGTATGAACCACGAGCTGTACGAGCTATTTGCCGACATTGACATAGTTAAGCGTATTAAATTACAGCGATTACGTTGGCTAGATAATGTGGTGAGAATGAATGAAGATGCTCCAGCAAAAAAGTCATTTCAATACGAACCTGATGACGGTTCACGCAGAAGGGGAAGGCCATAACTCGGATGGAAAGATCAGGTGGAGGAAGACATCTCGAAACTTGGTGTCACAAATTGGAGAAGAAGCGCAGAAGATCGAAGCGCTTGGAAATCTATTCTACGTTCGGCTTCAGGAACTAATGTTCTGTAATAGCCGATTAAGTAAGTATACACAGAAAGAAAAAATTGAGTAATCCGTACTTGAATCAAGCCGTAGCGGTGTCAAAAGTACGTTAAGCACGGATTTTCTTAAACCAAGCACAAAATACTTGAATCAAGTACGGATTTTTAAGCCCTGAATTCTTAATATTAGCGCTAATTAAGCCTGATTAGGCTTGATTTTAAGTCGAAAAATTCTTATTTTAAGCATAAAGCGATTGATTTAAGAATTTTATCGGATTAATTTGAGTGCGAAACGGGCTTCAATGAAGAAATTTTTGATTGAATTAAGCCTGCCCAATACTTGATTTAAGTCTGATAATACTTGATTTAATCCTAACCAATACTTGATTTAAGCCAGATATTTTCTTGATTTAAGCCTGGTCATACTAGATTTATTGTGCTTTCGTTCGTTTTACACCTATATTCCATTGACATTAATAATACCATTTTTGCCACTGTATTGCAAAGAATGCAATTTTTTAAAATGGTATGTCAAAATACAATTGCTTGACAGCAAAAGTAAAAGTTTTGCTGCATTTATTCGATTTAAATATGAAACATATAAGGAATAACATCAACGAAATGAATAAGAATTATTAACAACTTCAAAAAACTAAAATCATAAAAAATCACGCCAAGTAATGTATTTGCAAACACTGCTTGAACGAGAAACAAATTGGATGTGGTCGCGCACAAATGTTTATACATCGGCAATTTATATGCATGTGTGTTTGATGTTGCGTCAGCCAAAATCAACCACTTGCATGAGAGTGGTTGATAGGGTAATTTTATTGTGCTCTATAATGGTTCTGTCTCTGAGAGATTAAAGTAAGCTTTTTTTCTTACTTTAAGCCATATTAGGCTTAATTTTCCTTTTCAAGAAATGTTTACTTGATTTCAAGCATTAAATGCTTATTGTGAGCCTTTCAGCGCTTGATTTTTTCATTTTAAGCCGATTTATACTTGTTTTAAGAAAAACTTAGTACGAACGTACTTAAATTTTTAAGTACGATTTCGGCTTAAATTAAGAATTTTTTACTTGAATTTAGTATGGCATTTTTCTTTCTGTGTAAGTAAGTATTTTCCTGGGGCCCAATTTCATTCCGCCAAATTTGAAATCTAGATTCCCGAATGTTAGTGAAATTGAAGGGGTTTGGGTTGAAAATGTGCCGATAACCTACAAACGTTAGAAAATGTGAAAACCCCAATTCTACACAGAAAGAAAAATGTCATACTAAATTCAAGTAAAAAAATCTTAATTTAAGCCGAAATCGCACTTAAAAATGTAAGTACGTTCGTACTAAGTTTTTCTTAAAACAACTATAAATCGGCTTAAATTGAAAAAATCATGCGCTGAAAGGCTTACAATAAGCATTTAATGCTTGAAATCAAGTAAACATTTCTTGAAAAGGAAAATTAAGCCTAATATGGCTTAAAGTAAGAAAAAAAGCTTACTTTAATCTCTCAGAGACAGAACCATTATAGAGCACAATAAAATTACCCTATCAACCACTCTCATGCAAGTGGTTGATTTTGGCTGACGCAACATCAAACACACATGCATATAAATTGCCGATGTATAAACATTTGTGCGCGACCACATCCAATTTGTTTCTCGTTCAAGCAGTGTTTGCAAATACATTACTTGGAGTGATTTTTTGTGATTTTAGTTTGATGAAGTTGTTAATAATTCTTATTCGTTTCGTTGATGCTATTCCTTATACGAGTATGTTTCATATTTAAATCGAATAAATGAAGCAAAACTTTTACTTTTGCTGTCAAGCAATTGTATTTTGACATACCATTTTAAGAATTGCATTCTTTGTAATACAGTGGCAAAAATGGTATAATTAATATAAATGGTATATAGATAGGTATAAAACGAACGAAAGCACAATAAATCTAGTATGACCAGGCTTAAATCAAGTATTGGTTAGGATTAAATCAAGAACTGATCAGGCTTAAATCAAGTATTATCAGGCTTAAATCAAGTATTGGAAAGGCTTAATTCAAACAAAAATGTCTTCACTGAAGCCCGTTTCGCACTCAAATTAATCCGATAAAATTCTTAAATCAATCGATTTATGCTTGAAATAAGAATTTTTCGGCTTAAAATCAAGCCTAATCAGGCTTAATAAGCGCTATGATTAAGAATTCAGGGCTTAAAAATCCGTACTTGATTCAAGTATTTTGTACTTGGTTTAAGAAAATCCGTACTTAACGTACTTTTGACACCGCTACGGCTTGATTCAAGTACGGATTACTCAATTTTTTCTTTCTGTGTACTACCGAATTTACTTTCTGTCATTATTTTGAGTCGCTCTTCCACTGTGCATCTGGTGGATGGATACGTGCATGAATGATCGTATCGAATGACTGCCAGAGTGAAAAATATGAGTGTTTTTTAAATTTCTTGACAGTTAAATCAATTTTCTGCAAAGACAGTCAGACATTCAGTGTTCAAGCCGGCACTCGAGAGCCAACCTTTCGGGAACGAGGAGTAGTAGAAGTGTTACGCATTTCTTGCTGGCAGTGGACCTGGTGCATACCTCCACTTTGCTTGTGAATTAAATTCGCATGATTTGCATGCGGTACACTGAGGCATATTTTAGGCATTCATTTTTTATTGGGCTTAAATCATGTAACAGTTATGATAAGGCCTTTGAACAAGTGTTTCTTTCTTTTTTCTTCTTCCTCTTCTTCTCAGGCACTCAGATGAAATGCCTATTATGTAATACTGAATTCGGCTTTAATAAAAAAATACGCAATATTCATGCATGTAAATCGAATGCTACGTTTTGATTACTACTCTACCAAATTGAATTCCCCAAAAAATATTTAAATTGAGTAGCATTAAGATAGTCTTTTAAAAAGAAATCCTTAAATTATACGCATGCACCCATGCATGATTTAAATACCATTTAATATTAACCACCAATATTTAGTGTGGGTTTTACCAGCAATTAAGTTGGAAAAAAATAAATGTTTCAGTAAATAGTATTAAGTGAGAAAAAATACGTTGTATGTAAATCGAGATCCTTTAGAAGGTAAAATGTTATTGACTCCATCACAACAAGGGGTACACCAATAATGACATGTTCCATACTGTTTTGATACAACGGCTCCTTCTTAGAGGTGTCAAACTTACAAGGCGTTCAAAGTTTCCAATTTGTTAACATAAAAACAATGACTACGTAACCCAAAGAAAATTATCTAGAGACGTTAAATCCCACAATCTATATGGTCAATTGAGTGGCTGACTCACTTTCGGAAAAAAACGCGTTTACCAAATGTTTCCTTCAAGAAGTCAATTGTTTGATGCGCTCTATGGCATGGACCTTGAAATATTCCCAATCACGTAGGTTTTCTTCCGTCCAGGCAGGAAATGCTTATAAGAGACAAACACACTGTACATTATAATAGAACAATCATTTGAATACCAGACCGCACTATATTTGGCGTTAGAGGGTTTCCAGAAAATATTTGTCTAAATAAATCGATAACTATTTAGGACGCACTGATAGCAAGCGTACTCCACCAAAATCTAGTGAACCTAATACAGATTCTGCATTCCAACGCTGATCTATAAGATTGTTCATATCCGCATTGATTTTGGTGGTAGTTTTGGACTATATCATGTCAAAGCTAGACATGCGTGAAAAAGGGGGAATTGTGTGGGACTTCAGGAATCACTTAGAAGATCTAGCATTTGTAGACGACAACAAAATATGCAAAACAAGTTAAATGACCCGGTGGGACTTGCAAGGAATGTTGAAGAAGCAGAACCAGGCAATGCGCGCAAACATCATTATTGATTATCACCTAAGAAAGAAGATGTTAAAATAAGAGAAATTAATAGAAAATAAAATTAAGTTGTTGCTCTGTTTGTTGGAAGGAAGTTTGGAGGAACTCGATTATGCGAATGACATCTCATTTTAGTCACCTAGTGTCTGACATGCAGGCAAAACTATTAGCAGTCAGTGAAGCAGCAATACCAGCAGGTCTAAGAAGAAACATAGCAAAAACTAAATCGCTGCGCAATAATACCAACATAAGTCGCTAATAATGCCTATTAATTTAAATAGATCTTCGACGTAACAAAGGTTCTGATGTGGACAATGCACACAACGCATTTGCTCAACAGAATCCAGTTTGGAAATCGTCCAATACCTCAAGAACCATAATTGAAATACCTAACTAAAATTCTAAGTCCACTTTACTGTATAGATGCGAGACATGAAACCGGGCCCCTTGCGATATACAACGTCTTCAAGTGTTTATGAACAAATGCATACGCCACAGAAGGTTCTGATGCGGACAATGCACACAACGCATTTGCTCAACAGAATCCAGTTTGGAAATCGTCCAATACCTCAAGAACCATAATTGAAATACCTAACTAAAATGCTAAGTCCACTTTACTGTATAGATGCGAGACATGAAACCGGGCCCCTTGCGATATACAACGTCTTCAAGTGTTTATGAACAAATGCATACGCCACAATCAGCTGTGGCTTGAAACAAACCAAAAACCTATTGAATCAGAAATAAGGAAAAGGGAATGGGGCTGGATCGAACACATTCTGCGAAAATCAGCCGAAAACATAGCCAGAAAAGTGATAGAGTGGAATTCGCAGGGAAGCAGGCGTGTCGGGAGGCCCGCACACACTTGAAAGCGGCAAAAAATAATGTAACTTTAACTGGATCGATGTCAAACACCGTGCAGATGATCGATTTAATTGCAATAATCTTGGTATGGCTCTATGCTCTCAAGAGGAGCAAAATGACAATATACCGTCCCTTCAATAAAACAATAGCCTATACTCATATACACCATTATTTTTTTATAGGATTGTACGAATCTACATAATCGATTCTATAGCTGGTAAAAATTTGGTGGAATTCTACTTCCACAAAGTGGGTCAAAATTTAATTTAAAAAAAGTAATCTACATATAAGTCTACTTAGCATGTTTTAGAATGGAGGTATCGATATGTAGTATGCACTTGAACCCATTTTTATATAATTAACGCTCTTTTGGACTAATAATGTCATCTAGCTGTAGCCTGATTATTTCACTACATATTAAAATGAAAAACAATTTAAAACATTGATTCACTTCTAAAATACAAATTTTTGATCTTCGGCGCCACGAAATAACCCCCAAGCCGAAAATGAACTAACCCCCACTGAAATATGCCTCAAATGAAATGAATTAACGCCCAAAGATTAAATGTGAAATAAAGTCCAAATTAAATGAAAAAATAGCCAAATAATAAATGAAACAACCTCCAAAAAATATTAGTTAAATTAAAAAAATAATTCCACCCAAAAAAAGTGAAATAACCCCCAATGAAAAAAACCCCAAACAAATGAAATAAACCACAAATTAAATTTATTCGTCTAGACATATATTTTTTTGTCCAATATACATAATTGTTCCTAAAAATTGTTTGTAGTATTTACAAAAACGCTTGTATGGAATCCCCAATAGGCCGACGAAACAAATTAGAATAAAAACCAATGGGAATACCTGCAAATTGCAAATTGATATTTACTAATGGGCGTAAAAACAAACGAAATAAACGTTTCAACTGCTTTGCAACGTTTTTATGCTTTGCAATTGAATGTTGGAACAGAAAACGTAAAGAAATAGTAATCCTCACGAAACATTTTAAAAAATGTTTCTGAACTATTTTTTGTAATGCATTACTATTTCTTGATGTTTGAAAACTTTTGGAATATAATACATGAGAATACATGAAAACTTTTGGAAGAGAATTATCTTCCAAACTATTTCACATATGAAGTTTCACTTCTCTTCCAAGTGTTTTTGAACATGAAGAAATAGTAATGCAGACGAAAAATAGTAAAAATAATAATCGCTGCGATTTTTTTACCTATATTTCGTCTGCATTATTATTTCTTCATGTTCAAAAACTGTTGGAAGAGAAAACTTGAAGAAATAGTAATGCAGACGAAAAATAGGTTAAAAATCGTTGCGATTTTTTGCTGTAAGAGAAAAATTGAGAAAAGATAGTGAAACCGAGAGACAAAAATAGCGACGATTTTTTTGGCATATTTTTCCTCTGCTTTAATATTTCTTCATGTCAAAAATTGTATGGAAATATTCTGTTATATATATAACTTTTTCTGACATGAAGAAATAGTAAAACAGACGAAAAATATGCCAAAAAAATCGTCGCGATTTTTGTCTCTCTGTTTCAGTATAATTTCTTCAATTTTTCTCTTACAGCAGTATTCATTCGTAAATTTTTAAAAGGGAACAAACCCAATCAGTTCAGTTACTAATCGGCTCTCTAGCAAAATAGTCGCAAATCTTATTTTACTTACAATTTCCAAACATTTAAAGCTTATTAATTTCATGATATAATGCAATCGTACCATCTGGTATGTTTTCTGTAATCTGCTATCCATGACCCTATAACTTAAATTTTCCTATTTGTTATAATTTAAAATTTCTAAATTTTCTTCTCTGAAGCACTATTAAGAACTGATTACTACTCTCAAGGCCCACACTAAAATTACCCCGTTCAATATGTTCATTCGATACTAACCGTCTAAC
Organism: Eudasyphora cyanicolor; assembly: GCA_963930755.1. Taxonomy (NCBI): domain Eukaryota; kingdom Metazoa; phylum Arthropoda; class Insecta; order Diptera; family Muscidae; genus Eudasyphora; species Eudasyphora cyanicolor. The sequence continues at coordinate 204,901,489 of OZ005735.1, forward strand.
GACAAGGAAGCGATATCTAACAATTTTAAAAAATTAAAAACTTTCCTAAACTTCATTTTGAATGTCAATGAAATAATCCCCAAATAAAATGAAATACGGCCCAAGAAAAATTAGATTTCGATGAAAATGAAATAAATCCCAAACAATGAAAAAATCCCCAAAACCCAAAATGAATGAAATAAATCCCAAATTCATTTTATTTGGGGTTTTATTTCATTTTGGTCTTAGTAACAAAAATTTAAAAAAACTTGAAAAAATGAAATGAAACCCAAAGTTAATGAAATTTCACCCAAACCCAATTTTGAATCTTTATTTTGGGTGTTATTTCATTTTCGGCTTGGGGATTATTCCACTGCGCCTTTATCTTCCAAGAAGTCTTATTTCACAAAAATGTGATTTTCTCGAAACTAAAAAAAAATAATACACTATTCTTTTATTGAGGGGACGATATATACATATGTGTATGTATATACTCGTATTTGTTGCCAATGTCTGAGTCATAAGTCAAGTGAATGTCTGAAATCATATGTCAACGTTGCGGTTTCTTTTGCCTTATCCAGTCTTGATTCGATCGTTACGTTACCGCAATTTCATTATGGTGTTTTCGTTTGTGCCAAAAAATGCTACATTTTTCTGTCTTTCGCCCCAAAAATGCCTTTTCGTTCTCATTTCTAAAAAATGCTGCACTTTGATAGGGTTTCGTTTTCTTTTGTAAAAAATTTCGCACTTTCACGGCGCAAAAATGGGGGTGGACGCTGCCCTACAAAACATACGTTTTTCAGCGTCTAGCGAATAGCCTAAATTCCCGCCTGTGTACGTGCGTGGTTTTTTCTAATAATGTTTGGAAAGATGCTTTGTTTTGGCGGAGCCGTTAAAAGGCTAGTATTTTGCATTTTTGTTTTCGATTCTGACCATAAAAAATGCAGCAGTACAAGAGGGTGTAGGCGACATAATTATTTAAATGCTGCTCTCTGACAGGGCAACATTATTTTTTAGAAAATGACGTAATTTACTCTTTTCACACACGGAAACAAGTTTTCGCTTGCCGGCTTCCTTTGAGGCTTAAAACATGCTATAAATAAATAAATAAATTGCCAGATCGGACAACGGTATCAACCCTGTGAAAGTGCTGCAAATGTGCGGACAATGACAGAATGTTAGGCAAAATTGAATTGACAGTTCAGACAATTGCAAGAAAACCTTCAAATTTAATATATTTACAAAATATTTTGTAAATATTTATATAAAGTTATAAAGAAGTTCCGTCAAGTAGCGAGTAGTCTATCAGTGACGAACGAATAGAAATTTGATTTCAGCGAGTGATTTTTTTGCGTATTTCAAGACCGATTTCCGAGATTTTTTTGTTATTATCACATTTAGAAAATTAATTAATTAATGAAATTGACATTCCATTTGGCGATTCGTTTCATTCATTGAGCGGAAGATAGAAGAGTTTCTTAAATTCATTGAACAGTTTGCGCACATAGCCTTTCTTAGTCCAATAAGAATGTGATAAAAACCTGATAAATTTTCACAAGACAATGAGAAAAACGTATTTCACAACATAATACTCGTATCATATTCTTAAATGTCAGTGGATTCGTCTATTTATACCCTCACTTTAGTGTGACGAGGGTATATATCATTTGCTACGGAAAAAAGTGTAACACGTCGAAGGAGTGACCTAAGACCCCAAGTATGTTCGGAGGAAATCCGTTTTGGGTCATTTTAAGTCGAATGAGCAATGTCCGTCCGTCTGTCTGTCTGTCTATCTGTGTGTCTGCTGGCTGGTGCGCACGATAACTCTCGAAAGGAGTAACCGATTGACCTCAAATTTGGTATTTGGTAATATTTTTTTCTATCTCCGGCTAAGTTCGAAGATGGGCCATATTGGTCCACTCCTTCTAGTACCTCCCCCACAAAGGGTTAAAATGTTGTGAAATATTGATTCTTTAATAACTGCTATACTACTTATTCGAATCTTTTGAAATTTCACACATAGTATAAGCTTATTAGTCGCTATCAACTCGAGAAAAATGGGCGAAGTCGCCACGTCCCTTTTGGTACCTCCCACACAAATGCACCATTTTGCACCAAAAGTTAACAGCTTATAACATTAATAACAGTGTATAAAAATACTTGAAATTTTGTACAGTATTATGCTTTTATATTGCCTACAGTCCAGGGAAAAATGGGTGTTGTTGCCACGCCCCTTTTGGTACCTCCCACACAAAGGTACCTTTTTGCACCAAAAGTTAACAGCTTATAACATTAAAACCAGTGTATACAAATACTTAAAATTTTTTACAGTGTAATGTTTTTATAGTGTCTATAGCCCTGTGAAAAATGGGCGTTATTGCCACGCCCCTTTTTGTACCTCCCACACAAAAATTCCCAAATCATACCACAATTTAATGTCTCATAACGTTTATACCAGTGCACATAAATGCTTATAAGTCGGCACAGTGCAATGAATTTAAAGTATCTAATGTTCAGCGAAAAAAGGTGTATTATATAAACCCCTTCTGGTAACTCCCACACAAATTGACAGAATAATTCGAGTAATATTCAATATTACATTACTCACAAAGTGAGGGTATACCTTAGTCGGTTTACCCGACTGAAACTTTCTTACTTGTTTTTATTGATAATTCATATAAAAAGAAAATTGTCCGCTGGTTGAAAGATCTGGACCAAAGTCAATGAATATAGAAGATGTGTCATTTTCTGTTTACATTTTCTCGAGTTACGAACGAATAGAAATGATTTTTCAAACGCAAAAAAAATTGTTTTCCGCTGACTTTTCTTGAACTTTTTTTTGCACGTATCGATTGATATTAATTTTCTAGTCGTCCTAATTACAAAAAAATCGGGAAAATCGATCTGAAAATACGAGAAAACCCATACTCGTTGAAATCAAATTCCTATTCGTTCGTCACTCTCAGCTACTCGTTATGCGATGGCACATCTTCGTAATTGACTGACTTTGATCTGGACATCAAGAGTATTTTAGTGTACTCGTATGTACATACATTCATATGTTTTGATAGTCGTCTTCGTCATGTTTCCAATTGTCGGTTTCGGTCGTTTGTTTCAACAGGAAGAATACATTTCGTCGTCGGTACATTTTCTTCTCTTTTTGGACAGCTTGTGAAAATTAATGAACTCTTCATGTATGTATGTAGGCAGTGTTGTGTTATTGTTCTCTCAAATGAGTACAAGAAAATTACAAAGTGGTAAATTCTAAAGTCAGTCAATTACGAAGATGTGCCATCGCATAACGAGTAGCTGAGAGTGACGAACGAATAGGAATTTGATTTTAACGAGTATGGGTTTTCTTTTTATATCCTACACCACAGACCTTAGATTGTATAGATGTGCCGTCAGCCAGAAACGTCAAAATCTATCAGTTACGAACGAATAGGAATGAATTGTCACAGGTTTCCGCGAACATAGTTTGAACTTTTTTTGCACTAATCGATTGATATTAATTTTTTAATTGTGACAATTACAAAAAATTCGGGAAAATCGGTCCGAAATCCTCGTAAAACATCACTCTTTGAAGTCCTACTCGTTGAAATTTTTATTCGTTCGTAACTGATAACTTACTCGCTCGGGGACGGCACATCTATACAATCTAAGGTCTGTGCCCTACACCACACTGTGGTACAGGGTATTATAAGTTTGTTTCACGGCAGATGTTTGTAACACCTTAAAATAACACAGCTAGACCAACCTTAAAGTATACCGATCGACTCAGAATCACTAGCTGAGTCGATTTAACGATGTCTGTCCGTCCGTCCGTCTGTCCTTGTAAAGTTGTTCGTCGACTACAGGTCGCAATTTCACTCCGATCGTTCTGAAATTTTGCAGTTTAGAGTATTTCGCGGCTGTTAAGTTCGCTATTGAATTTGGTGGAAATCGGTTCAGATTTAGATATAGCTCCCATATATATGTTTCGTCCGATTTGGCCCTTTAGTCCTATAGAAGCTGTATTTTACATCCGATCGTTTTGAAATTTAGAATGGTAGAGTTTCTTGATCCATGAACCAACATTGCCGAATTTGAAGAAAATCGGTTCAGATTTAGATATAGCTCCCATATATATCTTTCGTCCGATTTGGTCCTTTAGTCCTATAGAAGCTGTATTTTACATCCGATCGTTTTGAAATTTAGAATGGTAGAGTTTCTTGATCCATGAACCAACATAGCCGAATTTGAAGAAAATCGGTTAAGATTTAGCTATAGCTCCCATATATATGTTTCGTCCGATTTGGCCCTTTAGTCCTATAGAAGCTGTATTTTACATCCGATCGTTTTGAAATTTAGAATGGTAGAGTTTCTTGATCCATGAACCAACATTGCCGAATTTGAAGAAAATCGGTTAAGATTTAGCTATAACTCCCATATATATGTTTCGTCCGATTTGGCCCTTTAGTCCTATAAAAGCTGTATTTTACATCCAATCGTGTTGAAATTTAGAATGGTAGAGTTTCTTGATCCATGAACCAACATAGCCGAATTTGAAGAAAATCGGTTAAGATTTAGCTATAGCTCCCATATATATGTTTCGTCCGATTTGGCCCTTTAGTCCTATAGAAGCTGTATTTTACATCCGATCGTTTTGAAATTTAGAATGGTAGAGTTTCTTGATCCATGAACCAACATTGCCGAATTTGAAGAAAATCGGTTAAGATTTAGCTATAGCTCCCATATATATGTTTCATCCGATTTGGCTCTTTAGATCCAATCGTTTTTATACCCTACACCACACTGTGGTACAGGGTATTATTTAAGTATAAAATGTCCCAAAAGTAAATTTATGTAAACAATTTATACATGAATTACAAAATTTATATACAGGGTTGCCCATATTCGACGGACCCATGTTTTTTTAAAAAAAATCAAAGAAAAAAATAAAAATTTGGCGGTTGGCAATCTTAATCATTTAATTTGTTCCAAGTAGATTTGTTTACATCAATTTTTGAATATGATATCTCTCAAATGGCCGCCTCTGGCGTTGATGGCGTATTGTGCCCTTTTTGCAGCATTTTCCATCGTTTTCGCCAACATTTCGGCCGGAATAGCGGCTATTTCTTCACGAATGTTGTCCTTGAGCTCTTCTACGGTCCTTGGCTTGTTAACGTAAACCTTTGACTTCAAATATCCCCACAAGAAGAAGTCAGGCGGCGTCAAATCGGGCGAACGCGGTGGCCAGTACAAATCACCACTTTTCGACATCAAACGGCCCGGAAACAAATTCTTCAGAAAATCGATTGTTATGCGACTTGTGTGCGGTGGAGCGCCGTCTTGTTGAAACCAGAACTGCCTCATACGAGAACGGCGTTTTTCACCAGTCGAAAATTTTTCGTATAAACGCTTAATGGTGTTCTTAGAAGGCGCACATCTCACATTTTTTAATATTTTAAAAGCACGTTGAGTTTTCACAATTGACTTCTTCTGTTTCAGAGCGCTCGCGTGGCGTGTATTGTTCCATGGTAAAAATCTGCTTGGACTGATGCTTCAAACGCGGTATGTCATTAAGCGATCTGACATCTCTGTCAAAAGTTATGGCGTTGCCAGTTGGGTCCGTCGAATATGGGCAACCCTGTATCAGAGTTATTCAATATTACGAGAGTGGTGTAGGGTATTATATAGTCGGCACCGCCCGACTTTAGCCTTTCCTTACTGGTTTTTCAGATCGATTTTCTCGATTTTTTGTAATTATCACGATTAGGAAATAAATATCAATCGATACGTACAAAAAAAGTTCAAGAAAAGACAGCAGAAAACTATTTTTTTGTATGTAAAATGTAAACAAACATGCGATGGCACATCTTCTACATTCATTGACTTTGGTAAATTCGTAATCAAATGAACTAGAAGACTCTGTGATTTGTCTGTGTGTGTTATCAAGGCGACTATTGTTTTTGGACTTATCCCGTTAAATCGATTTCTAACAATGAAATTATTGGGAAACTAAGTATTCGACGCATATTAGAGGTAAGCTATAAATTAAGTCATTTGATTCACACTACAGTAGTCGGCATAAGTATTTTGACGAAATAAAAATCGTGCATTTTTGACTTAAACTTTTGAATGGCTTCATAAAGAAGTCTTGTTTATTTTTAATTTGTATATATAACTAATACAAATTTAAAAATAAGCAAACAAATATTTTTTCATAGAAACTTAAAAAGATATAAATTAATTAGTTAATTCATGTCTTGGCACAAGTATTTTGACAAGTATGTAATACTAAGAAAACATAGTTTAAACTTAACAAAAGTAAAGGAATGAAGAACAATTTAGTAAAATATATAACCTCCTTTGGCTCCAACAACTTTTTTAAGGCGTCTCGGTACTAAATCCACAAAATTTTGAAGAATCTCTGGAGATATCTCTTTCCAAAGGGAAGTGATCTCAGAAATTGTATCCTATCTGGTTATATTTAACGAAACTGTTTTTTGCGTTTCGTGTTGAAATTTGAATGTAATAGAAAGTACAAATATTTAAATTTCAGCATGATCGGTTAAAAAATGCGCTCTCTAGCCGTAAATATGTCTTATCGAAAGGGACCCCCGTATGGGGGCTATATCAAAGTATGTACCGATGTGCCCCATTTTCACTAGACATGATAAATGCAATAGGAAGCACCCATATTTAAATTTTGGCATGATCGGATAAAAAAATTCGTCATCTATAACGTAAATATGTCTTGTCGAAAGGGAGCTTTTTATTGGGGCTGTATCAAAAAATGGACCGATATGCATCATTTTCACTAGGCATGATTGAATGCAATGGAATGAACATATATTCAAATTTTGGCATGATCGGTTAAAAAATTCGCTCTCTAGTGCGTAAATATGTCTTATCGAAAGGGACCTTCGTATGGGGGCTATATCAAAGAATGGACCGATATGTCTCATTTTAAATAGGGATCGTCCCTGGGTTAAGAAATAACTCTGTACCAATTTTCATTAAGATTGCTTCGTATTTGCGACCTGTGGTGTCGAATATAAACAAATAAAAGCGTTAAGTTCGGCCATGCCGAATCTTATATACCCTCCACCATGGATAGCATGTGACCACACAAAATAACTCAAACCTAAAGAAAATAACACCGAGAACACAAAAAATATAGTAGATGAGAACAGTAGGAATCACAACAAGTTAGATGCTCTATATGGCAGCAATATCTAAATATGGACCGATATGGCCCATTTGCAATCCCAAACAACCTGCAACTATAAGAAGTATTTGTACCAAATTTGATCAACTTAGCTCTATTATTGCGGACTGCAGCGTGATTACCACAGACGGATGGACGGACGGATGGACAGACGGACATGGCTATATGGTCTTAGAATTTTACGACGATTAAGAATATATATACCTTATGGGGTCTCCGATCAATATTTAGAAGTGTTACAAACGCAGTGACAAAATGAATATACCCCCCATCCTATGGTGGAGGGTATAAAAAGAACGGAACGCTAAACGTAGTGATACTGTTAGTGTTCTGTTCAAAATAACAGTATCACTATGACATAGTGATACTGTTCTATGAACCGTACGTTATCGTAGTGTACCGTTCGTCGTGTTCTAAGAACGGTACGTTATCGTAGTGGTACCGTTCGCGAACAGTAACATTAAAAAAATGTTTAGTGTATTCTGTTCTCGTGTAAGGGTTGCGATACTGTTCCGTTCGCGACGAAGGAACGGTACAGAACGTTAAGGAACCGTTCCTTAGTGTTTTTTTACGAACTCTGATTTATTTATCCAAGAACGCATATTGTTGATTTTTAACAAATTTTGTTCAGTTTTATAATGTACACAATTATTTTATATTTATATTTACAATATCTGAGCTTTGTCTGCTCTAACAAGATTTTGTTCCTTTCTTTTGTACTCGCTTAGGAATAGTGTATAGTCTTGGCAAAATACTTATTTTGTTAGCTAAATATATCGTGATCCATTTCGAGGTTCCCTACTTTTTTTTAAAGAAAATAACACAGAAAATTCAAATTGAATGTGGAATGTTTATTATCATTTGAAAGAAAATTCTTTGGCATTTATTTTTTGAAGATTATGTCTATCAAATGTTGGCCGCGGCTACGTCTCAGATGGTTCATTCGTTGAGTCCAATTTTCGATGACTCGTTCGAGCATTTCGACTGGTAACTTGCGAATGACACGCGTGATGTTTTGCTCCAAGGCCTGAATCGATGCGGGGTTGTCCGCATAAACTTTAGACTTTACATATCCCCACAAGAAAAAGTCTAACGGTGTGATATCACACGATCTTGGTGGCCAATCGACCGGCCCAAAACGTGAAATTATCTGCTCACCGAAGTGTTCTCTCAATAAATCCATTGAATGACGCGATGTGCGGGAAGTTGGGGCGTTTTGTTGAAACCAAATGTAGCCGAGATCACGAGCTTCAATTTCAGGCATCAAATAGTGGGTTATCATGGCACGATAACGGTCGCCATTGACGGTTACGTTCACACCGGCATCATTTTTGAAAAATATGGACCGATGATTCCGGTACGTCGGATCAGGATCGGTCAAAAGCATAGCTCTTAACGAGAGCTAAAATATTGCTCATGGGTGTCAAGGTAGTGGGTCGACTGGAAAGTGTTTTTTTTTGGATTTAAAAAAAATGGACTTGTCAAACAATACTTAACAAAAATAACATGACAACATGACACGACTCACACGTGATCTGTCAAAAAGGCTATTGAAAAAAGTATCTCTACTTAGATCACCCTATATTGTGTATGTAATTGATCTTCAGCTCAACTCCACAGTGTAAACACTCAAAACTACATCAATAACAGATCAACCCCTCACAGGGTTTCATCAAAATAAGAACGTCGCCACTAGTGATGTCAAACGGGAAATCCCGATCCCGAAAATCCCGGGAAATCCCGATCCCAAAAAATACTGAATTCCGGGAATTTTTTAAAATGAATCCCAAAATATTTTAATAATAATATATGAAGCTGTCTCGTATAAAATATTAAGTGAAAGATAGATAATCTCTGTCGAAAATGTAAACTAAAGAATCAAATTGTTAACATCAATTGACATAGACAATCCGGTGAAAAAATTAGAAATTTAGAGAAGAATTATAAAATTATCATAACTGTAATTATAAATAAGTAAACTTAAGACAAGAACACAAATAAAGTTTGTTTCGCACAATCGAAGATCATTGTATTCTATTCTTTCAAATTTATGAGAATCGATTTGGTCCCATAAAAACGGAATTAGTCAAACTGATTTCTCAAGTTGAAAAAATATTTTTCGTACTTTAATGAAAGAAAATTATAACATTAATAAGAATTCAGACGACGAACTGTAATTGGACTACAATTATTTAATAGCTAAGATGTTGTGAAACATTATAGTAAGAGTTAGTATTTTTTAACAAATGCTAATGTATGCGTTACCGGTTTTTATCCTTATTTAAATTAATTAAAATTAAATTAAAACTAAACTAAATTGTTTGTATTTCATTTCGAAATATCACATTATTAAGAATGAAAAAATCCCGATTTATCCCGAAAATACCGGGATATCGAACAATTTCGGGATTAAGAAAATACCGAGATATCCCGAAAATCCCGGGATATCGAACAATTTCGGGATCCCGAAAAGATCCCGGGATTTGCAATTTAAAATCCCGGGATTTGTGAAAACCAATCCCGTTTGACATCTCTAGTCGCCACGAGCCCGGACTTCGTTGATAATACATACAGCATTTGTTTGCAAAAAGTAATCTGTCTTTTGCAAAAAATTAATAGAAACAAATACACAAATTGGTAGAGACTTTTAATTGCTTGGTAGAATTGACTGCAGTTTCGGTAGACACAACTCTATTTAACTTAAATCAGCTGTAATACTTATGGAAGCAGTAAATTGAATTTAACAAGAACTACTAACCAAACCCGTATTTTGCCAAACTAAGTCAACATACTAAAACTCTCATACCAATACATTTTTGTTTTTGCTTATTCAGTCAGAATTTATTCGGTTCAAGACCATATGATTCAGTTTTCTGCGTTTCTATTGCAAAAAAGTAATAGAAATAAATACAAAATTATAATGATTTAGATTGGTGAATTATAAAGAATTAGATTGGAGAAGAAAATACTTCAAAACAAGTAAGAAAGTTTCAGTCGGGTAAACCGACTAAGGTATACCCTCACTTTGTGAGTAATGTAATATTGAATATTACTCGAATTATTCTGTCAAGGGGTTTATCAAATACACCTTTTTTTTGCTGAACATTAGATACTTTAAATTCATTGCACTGTGCCGACTTATAAGCATTTATGTGCACTGGTATAAACGTTATGAGACATTAAATTGTGGTATGATTTGGGCATTTTGTGTGGGAGGTACAAAGAGGGGCGTGGCAATAACGCCCATTTTTCACAGGGCTATAGACACTATAAAAACATTACACTGTACAAAATTTCAAGTATTTTTATACACTGGTTTTAATGTTATAAGCTGTTAACTTTTGGTGCAAAAAGGTACCTTTGTGTGGGAGGTACCAAAAGGGGCGTGACAACAACACCCATTTTTCCCTGGATTGTAGGCAATATAAAAGCATAATACTGTACACAATTTCAAGTATTTTTATATACTGTTATTAATGTTATAAGCTGTTAACTTTTGGTGCAAAATGGTGCATTTGTGTGGGAGGTACCAAAAGGGACGTGGCGACTTCACCCATTTTTCTCGAGTTGATAACGACTAATAAGCTAATACTATGTGTGGAATTTCAAAAGATTCGAATAAGTAGTATAGCAGTTATTAAAGAATCAATATTTCACAACATGTTAACCCTTTGTGGGGGAGGTACTAGAAGGAGTGGACCAATATGGCCCATCTTCGAACTTAGCCGGAGATAGAAAAAAATATTACCACATACCAAATTTGAGGTCAATCGGTTACTCCTTTCGAGAGTTATCGTGCGCACCAGCCAGCAGACAGACATACAGACAGACAGACGGACGGACATTGCTCATTCGACTTAAAATGACCCAAAACGGATTTCCTCCGAACATACTTGGGGTCTTAGGTCACTCCTTCGACGTGTTACACTTTTTATACCCTCACTTTAGTGTGACGAGGGTATATATCATTTGCTACGGAAAAAAGTGTAACACATCGAAGGAGTGATCTAAGACCCTAAGTATGTTCGGAGGAAATCCGTTTTGGGTCATTTTAAGTCGAATGAGCAATGTCCGTCCGTCTGTCTGTCTGTCTGTCTGTCTGTCTGTCTGTCTGTCTGTCTGTCTGTGTGTCTGCTGGCTGGTGCGCACGATAACTCTCGAAAGGAGTAACCGATTGACTTCAAATTTGGTATGTGGTAATATTTTTTTCTATCTCCGGCTAAGTTCGAAGATGAGCCATATTGGTCCACTCCTTCTAGTACCTCCCCCACAAATGGTTAAAATGTTGTGAAATATTGATTCTTTAATAACTACTATACTACTTATTCGAATCTTCTGAAATTCCACACATAGTATTAGTTTATTAGTCGCTATTAACTCGAGAAAAATGGGCGAAGTTGCCACGTCCCTTTAGGTACCTCCCACACAAATGCACCGTTTTCCACCAAAAATTAACAGCTTATAACATTAATAACGGTGTATAAAAATACTTGAAATTTTGCACAGTGTTATGCTTTTATATTGCCTACAGTCCAGAGAAAAATGGGCGTTGTTGCCACGCCCCTTTTGGTACCTCCCACACAAAGGTACCATTTTGCACCAAAAGTTAACAGCTTAGAACATTAATACAAGTGTATAATAATACTTGAAATTTTGTACAGTGTAATTTTTTTATAGTGTCTATAGTCCTGTGAAAAATGGGCGTTATCGCCACGACCCTTTTTGTACCTCCCACACTAAATTGCCAAATCATACCACAATTTAATATCTCGTAACGTTTATACCAGTGCACATAAACGCTTATAATTCGGCGCAGTGCAATGAATTTAAAGTATCTACTGTTCAGCGAAAAATAGGTGTATTTGTTAAAAACATTCTGGTACCTCCCACACAAATTGACAGAATAATTCGTGTAATATTCAATATTACATTACTCAGTGAGGGCATGCCTTAGTCGGTTTACCCGACTGAAACTTTCTTACTTGATTTTTCTATCTCCGGCTAAGTTCGAAGATGGGCCATATTGGTCCACTCCTTCTAGTACCTCCCCCACAAAGGATTAAAATGTTGTGAAATATTGATTCTTTAATAACTGCTATACTACTTATTCGAATCTTTTGAAATTCCACACATAGTATTAGCTTATTAGTCGTTATCAACTCGAGAAAAATGGGCGAAGTCGCCACGTCCCTTTTGGTACCTCCCACACAAATGCACCATTTTGCACCAAAAGTTAACAGCTTATAACATTAATAACAGTGTATAAAAATACTTGAAATTTTGTACAGTATTATGCTTTTATATTGCCTACAGTCCAGGGAAAAATGGATGTTGTTGTCACGCCCCTTTTGGTACCTCCCACACAAAGGTACCTTATTGCACTAAAAGTTAACAGCTTATAACATTAAAACCAGTGTATAAAAATACTTGAAATTTTGTACAGTGTAATGTTTTTATAGTGTCTATAGCCCTGTGAAAAATGGGCGTTATTGCCACGCCCCTCTTTGTACCTTCCACACAAAATGCCCAAATCATACCACAATTTAATGTCTCATAACGTTTATACCAGTGCACATAAATGCTTATAAGTCGGCACAGTGCAATGAATTTAAAGTATCTAATGTTCAGCGAAAAAATGGTGTATTTGATAAACCCCTTCTGGTACCTCCCACACAAATTGACAGAATAATTCGAGTAATATTCAATATTACAATATTACAATGTGAGGGTATACCTTAGTCGGTTTACCCGACTGAAACTTTCTTACTTTTTTCCGTAGCAAATGATATATACCCTCGTCACACTAAAGTGAGGGTATAATAAATACGTACTTACATACGTGTCTCTATTCATTCTATTTATCACATTATTTAAGTCTACCGAGTCGATTGGGAAATTACTTATTAGTGACTGTGTTTTCTTCTTTTGTGCCAAGAGAACCGTCAACATCCCATTCCGTTCTGCGAGAGCTTCAGCAATTAATTTAAATTGTTCTGCATTATAAAAAATGAGAGTGTCAATTATTTGTTTTTTACCGGACTGAAGGCCCTATAGAAGCATTACACTGCACAAAATTTCAAGTATTTATATGCACTGGTATTAAAGTTATTAGCAGTTATCTTTTGGTACAAAATGGTCCCTTTGTGTGGGAGGTACCAAAAGGGGAGCGGCCACTTCGCCCAATTTTCTCAAGCTGATAGCGACAGATGACCTAATCTTCTGTGTGGAATTACAGAAGATTAGGATAAATAGAATAGAAATTATTAGGGAATCAATATTTCACTAAATTTTAACTCTTTGTGAGGTAGGTACTAGAAGGAGTGGACCAATATGGCCCATCTTTTAACTTAGCCTGAGATAGAAACAAATATTAGCACATACCAAAGTTGAAGTCAGTCCGTTACTCATTTTGAGAGTTATTGTGCGCCCCCGCCAGACAGACAGACGGACGGACATTGCTCAAATGACTTAAAATGTCCTAAAAGGTATTTCTACAGAACATACATGTTGTCTTAGGTCACTCCTTCGATGGGTTACACTTTTGGCCTGTAGCAAATGATACGTATATACCCTCGTCACACTAAAATTAGGGTATAATTATAATTCTACGGCGTTGGGATATCAAGTACGAAGGAAGAAAGGGGGCAATATAAAAATATGGACTTATATGGCCCACTTGTGCTAATAATGGTAAAGGCCAAATACAATATAAACGGTTAAATTTCAAATTGCGATTAAAAAATGTTGCCTCTAAGGCGCGGAGAAGTCAGATACTAAGGGGTCTAAATATATGGAATATATAAATACCTGAACCGATATGGCTCATTGATAATAGCGATCGTTCCTATTAACCGAAGGAGCAGACGAGCTAGGCTAAATCAACTAAAAATGTAGCACTATGTTGATTGGTACTATAGAATATGTGTCTATCCGCATACTGAAAAAAATCTATCCCGGTGGGGAATCGAGAAGTCAAATCCGATGGAACCTTTGCATGAGGGCTTATCAAACATGGACTTCTTTAGGAATAAGGCCTTTAAACTTCGACCAACTCGATTACAAAATGTTACATCTAGGGCGTAAATAAGTCAAATCCGATGAGACCTTTAAATGGGGGTCATATAAAAACATGGGCAGATATGTTTTATAGAACATTTTAGAGAATCACATAAAATATAAACGGTCAAGTTTCAACCGTATTTGTTTTATGGTGTGTCTTCTAGGAGAAAATAACATAAATCGGAAGGTATCTTCTTATACAGGAAACTGGACCGTTTGGCCTATTGTCAATAGGGATAGTCCCTAGCCCAATAATCATACACGGGGCAAAATCGCCTTTTTTGATATTTTTGAATCGAAAGAAAATATATTTGGAATACAAATTTTTAAATATTATATACTAGCATTTAAATACCCGGCGATGCCCGGGTTGCCTTTGAAAACAGTGATCCAAACATTAGTATTATTTTTGATTTTGAATAAAAAATAAGGACCCAAAAACTAAAAAAATGTTGGCTATAGCTAAATTTAAGTAAAAATACGTATTTAATACGTAAAAAATTTTGTAAATATGAAAGCACAACCTTAAATGTACGATATGTGTGCAAACTTTCAAATTAATCCTTTAATGGGTTCAGTGGTCAAGAGGAGCGATATATTTCGAAAAGACTTTTAAACATTATGTCTCCGTTTTTGTGTAGCTCTTGTCCTCAGGCCGGACGACGCATTTCCTTGAAGATTTTTATGCACATATATGTGCAGCTCCACAGATCTTTATGGGATTTTTATTGGAAGAATGAAAAAATCGTAAAGAATTTTGAAATGTAGTGAAAGAATGAAAATTGCTTTGGTCACTACTAACAACAATCTTAGAATTCAAAATTGTTTTTTTCCTGTGTATATTACATATTATTTTATCTTTGTATAATTTAAGCGCAAGAGTTGACCACTGGCCAAAAAACGACGATGTTAATAGTCCGTAGGCTATACCACACTGGAGTTTCTAGCTTTCTACCTGTTAAAAGTCGCTTGAATTAGTATTAACAGTGCCATTTTGGGCCCTTTAAAGTACAGAAAGAGTTGAAATTGCATTGGTCACTGCTACACTGACCACCGAATTGACAACGTTATATATGTATATCTTACCACATTAAGTGGTGAGAGATATATTTTCAACAGGGTTAGAAGTTTTACAATCTGTAAAATAGTGAACATTGTTTTGGCCACTTCCTCACTGACCACAGTCAGAGAATTCAAAATTATTATATTTACAAACTTTTAACTTTGTGTCCCATAAGAGACTTCAGAAAGGACAAAAACAATTGATAGCGCTATAACTGACCACTGGGCGAAAAATGTCTACGTGAGTAGCCCGTGGTTTATACAACACTCATGTCTATGAGAGCGCAATTCTATGAGAGCGATTTTTAATGTATTGAAAGAATGAAAAACTCTTAAAGAATCTTGAACGATTAAAAATGGTTGTGGTCATTGCTTAACTGACCACAATCGTAGAATTCAAAATTGCATTTCTCGGGTATAGTACTACATATTAGTTTATCTGTGTATCAATTTAGGCGCTTCTGAAATACAAAAAAATATTTAAAATTTTGATAGCGCGACAACGGACTACGTGTCAAAAACGACTGTGTGAATTATCCGAAAGGTATACAACACTCAAGTCTATACCAAAGCAAAATTTAAAGCTTCCTACTTCTTAAAGGTACCGTAATGGACAAGCGGTCAAAAGTCGCTTGGTGTAAAATCGCATCCCTTGGAGATCAGTATACAAACATAAATTATTAGGATTATAGCTCTTAAAGGACTATTAAAGTACAGAAAGTGTGGAAATTGATTTGGTCACTGCTAAACTGACCACAGTCGGAGAAGTGACCGAATTGACAATGTTAGATAGGTTACCACAGTAAGTGGTAAGCGATATATTTTGAAAAGGCTTTAAACATTTTAAGACGCGGTTTTATGTCCGGTTTGGCCTAAGACTGGACATCGAATTGTTGTTTTCGCATGTCCATTGAGATCAGTCTGTACATATAAATTTGTAAATCATTGGCTCTTAAGGAACTTTTAAAATCAGAGAAATAATGAAAATTTTTCGGGTCACAGTTAAACTGACCAGATTCAGATAATTCAAAATAATTTTTCGCGCATATATTTGCGGTTTATAGTACTTCATATATACAAAGTTTTAACTTTGTATCTTATAAGAGACTTCCGAAACGACAAAAACAAAACGCAAGTTTTTGATAGCGCTACAACTGACCACTGGCCGAAATATGATTAAGCAAGTAGTCCGTAGTTTATACAACACTCCAGTCTATGTGTGTGCAAAATTTCAGCTCTCTAGCTTTAACAGGAGCCTCTGTGGTCAAGTGGTCGAAAATCACTTCGCGGAAAATCGAAAATCAAAGTAGCCTATGGCACTTCCCAGGCATCGGTCTATCTGTCCACCAAGTTTCAAGAAAATCGGTTCAGCCGTTTAGGCGTGATGCTGGAACAAACAAACAAACAAGCAGACAAACAAACGATTTTATAATAATAATAATAATAATAGGATAATAGGATTTCTTAGCAAATACATTTTATTTGAAAATAAAAAAAATATATTTGGAACGCATACATATGTTAATATATAACAACAAATTATAGCTTTGTTCCTTTACCTACTACAAGTTACTAGTTTTACCATTTTTACCAGTTTTACTCCAAAAAGCGTTCCTTTACTCGAAAAACTAGTAAAAATAGTAGACAAATTTAAGAGAGAATTTTCAAAATGTCTTTCTCTTTTACTACTTTTTTACTAGTTTTTACTCGACAAATTTTTCCGAGTAAAAGTAGTAGCTTTCAAAATACATTGAAAGTAATATAACAAAAACTTCAAATAGAAGACATTTTTCTGTGCTTGCTATTTTTACCAGATTTCCGTTCCCGTACTTTTTCAAAATATGTTTACTCCGAGAGAATTTTGAATTATTTCTCTTTTGCTAGTTTTACTATTAAAAAAGTAAAGGAACAAATCTTATATGTGTAAACTAAATTTCTCAAATAAAATACGTGTTCAAATACACATAAAATTATTATTTAGAATTGTTTCCAAATATATTTCATTTAAAAAAGATTTCCAAAACTTTTGCTGACTTTTTCGGATTTCAGTTTTAATTTTTCCTTGGTTTCGAATTGTACCTCCCAGTTATTTTGCCACATAATAACTGATGATTGATTCTGTTTTAAATCAATCATTTCAAATTTCTGAGCATCCCATCCATCTTTAGTTGTCGATCCTCTAAGTACTTTATATTGATCCAAGATAATACGATTTCAATTATTATTATTTTTACGAACATTAAACATATCTAAAAATTTAACTTTGAATTACTGAAAAATTTGACACAATTTATGTATTTTATGAATACTTAAATGCAAATTGAGGCACCTCCAAAACAAGGTTTTTGAACGCTTCAACAGCATCTTCTAACGACGAAAATCGTTGACCACGCATTTTTTTCTTGATGTGCGGGAGTAGCAGTCACATTGGGATGTAAACAAATATTTGTTTAGAACAATATATTCCCAAATACAAAATTTGTGTGTGTACCAAATATTACATTTTTATAGTGTTCCCTAAACATATGTATATATGTTTCAAGCCGACCATGTTTGGGACAATATACTACAGAAGCATTTTTTTTCAGTATCTTTGTAGCTTCTCTCACTGTTTCGCTATTCTACACCAATTTGTGAGCCATGCTTCAACTCATCTTTCGTGGCTTCGAAAGGTTTCCGGTTTTCTAAGTTTATTACTCGAAGTTATCTGTCCTTTGAGGCCAAGCTGCCAAGCCAAGCATGGTCTTTTACAGTCCAGCACAATTGTGGATTTGACCCTTTCCGACGTTATTGCTTTGATAGCCATTTGGCTATCTGTGAAGATGTTGACATATTTAGAAACCAAAGCCACTTACTAATGAAAACAAATCTTAATACATTATACTTTTATATTTTTATTCGTATATATTTTTTTTATATTCTTATTTGCTGTACATTTTTAATAAAACAGGGATCCATAAAGGTCTCGACCACCTTCAAAACCACTTTGTTTCTTGTTCAATAGTTTTAAAGTCGCACCGGAAGGTCTGAGCGAATTCATCAAAATACCTTAAAGGTTTGCTCACACGATCGCAAAGGAAATAGCCCTTGATAGGTTGACTGCAAACAGTGCCACAGAAATTTTGCGCATAATTCAGAAAGAAAATCTCTTCTCTATTCATCGCCGTTGTTGCATTCACTGCAGTAGCATTCTTCAGATCATCAGGATGCTCATGGGCCAATGTGTCGTAGGCCAATTTCAAACCGATCAGGTCATCGATCATATCTTCTTCCAAATCTCTCTGGAGATGTTGAATGAATTGTTGAAATTTACGATTCTTTTGAATTTGTTTAAACATCAACGAATTATAAATGCCATTAGCATCCACGAAGAGATAACGTTGATTGAATGCTCTGGCGATCTCATGAGCTAAGAGAAACCCAATGGAACTATAGGAGTACAAATCACTCATGTCGTATTCATAGTAGGGAGAACGCAGCAGAGTCTGAGGAAAGTATATGATGTTCAGTTGGGGATACAATTGGGGGAGATTTGAGAGAGCGAGAGTGTGAGCAATATTGCCGTTAGTTTTGAATGATCTAAGATCTAGCAACTCTAAAGCATTGGGCTTTAGACGCTGCAACGATAGAGACTCAAGACGCATTAGGAAATTAAAATTCAAAACTTTCAAAAAATTCCCATAATAATCCAAGGGCTCCAGATATAAATCTGCATAGTAGTGTTCCAAATCATCCGCAGACACATGTCCCATTAACAGCTGCAGTTTGTCAATTTTGTCCTGCAGATAGAGCTGAATATCTGTACTAAACTCGTAGATATTATCAGCTAAAGACAGCTTAAATTGTTTCTTAAGATTGTCGAAAAGACTTCGAATCGTCTCCGTTTCCCATTGCAGCTCGAAATGATTTTTCTCGTAAACCCACTGCATCACCATTGGGAATAGATGGCGAGTGCTCTGAAGACAACTGGCTCGCTGCCTGGATAAATCGCTATCCATTAAGAACTTTAAGAATTTCCATTGAATATATTCACTTAGGAAACGATTGTCTTG
This sequence comes from Eudasyphora cyanicolor, assembly GCA_963930755.1. Taxonomy (NCBI): domain Eukaryota; kingdom Metazoa; phylum Arthropoda; class Insecta; order Diptera; family Muscidae; genus Eudasyphora; species Eudasyphora cyanicolor. The sequence continues at coordinate 204,920,854 of OZ005735.1, forward strand.
TTTACTGAAAAACTCATAGATTGTGTTCAAATATTTTACACTGTGCACATAGATTTGCATATTATCATCTAAGTTTTGTGGCTCCAAGAGTACCCTCAAGTATCTATTTAACCAAGGCATTTTCAGATCTTTTAATGTCATCAATTGAGGAACCACATCACTCGGCTTACTTATGGAATTTAACAAAAATTCTATATCATCGTTCTCCTCAGTTTTTATCAAATCTACGGTCAACTTTAGAATATCTTTTTGAAATTGTCTGAATTTTTGTTTCACAACGACATCCATTTTATCTTCTAGACCTTGCATTTGCTGGCTAAAATCATTTAATCCTATAAGGGCCGGTCTCCGCAATTCGACAATCAGTTTTAAGGGATCATCACGTCTCTGCACAATGTCGCTGTAGAGCAGCAATTCATTGAAGCCATATTTTCGCATTATAGCCAATAACTGCATCCAATCGGGAATCGAATCATCCACTTGCTCATCTTTGGGAGAAATTATGGACCAGGTAACATTTTCATGTTGGTGTAACCATTTTAGGAATTCCAGCGAATCCTCCTCCCCCTTCAACTCTTCACAGGAGTGATAATAGTTATAAACTGTTGCCAAGAATTTCGGTTCACTTATCTTCACAAAACTGTTAACAATTTTTTCCATTTCCTTCTCTAGTTGATAATCGAGGACTTGTAGATTCTCCTGACCAAACGCATTCTGCCATTCTCCACAGGCGTAATTGTAAAAGTCTACACAGGGCAAACGGTGAATGTCCATGTTAAGCTCTATGGCTTTTAGCCTTTTTTGATCACCACTTAGAGGAGCTTGATCTGCTGCATTAGTGGAAATTATTTTCAATAGAAGAAAAAGTAAAATGGCAAAGAGCTTAAGAGCCCTCTGCATTTTTAAAAAATTTTAATTTTTAAAAGTTGTCTCCGTTGATGTTACGTGTGTTGTTGGAGGGCCTTAGCTGCAGAGACAGACTGATTGTTTTTTCCATTGTGCTTAAGCGATAGACGAGTATTTTGGGGAAATTTTAATATATATGTTTACAAAAATTCGCATGGATAACCTTTTGAAATATATAACCTCTTCATTTATGGTACGAGATATTAAAAATCGTTCCATGGAAGGGGAAGGAAGCTGGCAAGTCGTTGGTTAATTGATAACGACACAGTGTGAGATACGGAGAGAACAAGGTGAAGAACCTACAAAATTTCACAATTCGGACATACATTTTCAAATATTGTAATATGCAATATATTCTAATGAAAACCATTAAAATACACTATGGGTGATTCCAACGGAACGGGTGTGACATTGTTACTGAGTATTTTCCTGATTTTGATCTATATACTTATAACGACAACTCACAATGGGTGGTTTATGTAGATATTCATAAGTGTTACATACTGACATGCAAGGAAATTAAATAATATTTTTTATAAAAAAAATATGGTTGATATATTACCGTAACTGGTGTGACCTTAGGTTTTGATAAAATCTTTATCAGCCACTTTCTTTATTGCATAGTGTAAAATTTTTCCATTTACTGCCAACAAAAAAAAATTTTTTGGTATCTCGAGAGTATAGTATATATTCACTGAACGGACCGGTCCTTTTCGTTCCGTTCCGGTAAAGGAACTCGTTCAGTCTTTTCGTTCCATCGTTCCTTTTGGCTCCTTCGTTCAAATGACATTCATTCGGTTAAACATCACAACAGCTGTTTGTTTACTCGTTCAGTCTTCTTTTATGAACGTGATAAAAACAATTTTGCCAGACAAGGAAATTGAAAATATATTTTTAATTTATTTAATTATGTTCTGCTGATTTTATTTAAATAACAATTGTTAAACGCATGTGATGTTTATGTAGTGTGACAATTCTGGGCACCACAGTGAAAAAGACTGATCAAGGTAAAAAATTAATACCTCCGAACGACACCAGCATTTAATATTGTTATAAATTTAGTGTGACAGCACTAGAGAAATCATTGTTCGGTAAATTTGGCAACAATTAAACAGCTGTTCGAAAGAGAAGAATGGTAAAATGAACGAGCGAATGAACGAAAGATGAATAACAGCGAAAGATCCGAAGTGAACGATGGAACTAAAAGAACAACATAGCAGGAACCAGTTCCAATCGTTCCTTCAAGGGAATCGTTCAATTGAACGAGTTCGTTCCGGAACGACCCAACTCTAATATTGTAGACTTCATTCCAAATAATTTAAATTATTATTCCATTTGTAGTAAATATTTTAATGTGTAACGGGTGTGACAAGCCAATGTAACGGGTGTGACATCGTCTCAATCTGAAGGAGTAATAAGTAGATCGAAATATTGTCCAAGATTTATTAGCCAACATGCATCTATTAAACTATTTTTTTCTGCGAAAAACAAAATCGAAGTCGTTTTATTCACTAAATCATATTCATATTGCCGACTTTCTTTATCACATAGAGTAAAAACTTACAAATACGAAATTCGTTGCCAAAAACAAGTTTTGACATCTTAAAAACTCTTTCTCTTTCGTATCAATGTTTATGACAATGCTATTTATCATTTTCTACAAAGAATTAGTTTATAAATTAGAATATGCTGTGTGTCCTGCTAGAATATTATAAGCAGAAATCTTCTCAAAATAATGTTTAGATCGGTTATTCTTGATTTTTTTAGTTTTCCCCCTATTTTCTAAAATATATCGACATTCGTTAACTGCATTTGAGAAATTTACCTATGCCTTTATTCCAGAACCAATCAAAACCTTATATCATTGAATGGGATGATTTAAAATAACCTTATGGACTTTCACTGCCGCAAACATCCTTCTCTTATTGATTGCCCCTATACCATCTATTTATTTTTCCAATTTATACCGAAATTTCTGCTTTCTATAATTTAATTTCATTCTTGATATACAATTATTAAACATACAATATTTTTAAATCGAATACAAATTATTTATGATCTTTGCGTAACGGGTGTGGCAAATATTAGAATGCAAATTCTACCGTAAATATTGCAATGATACTGAAACATTTTGATTCACTTTATACTATACATATAACCCTGACCTAACTTAAACAAAAGATTATATATGCATATCTACATAAAACGTATAAATTTTAACTTTTTGTATATTTTCGGTATCGGGTGTGACAAACAAAACACTCCAAGATACAAAACCGTTTGAGGGCACTGAATATTTTCCAAAAGTTACGAATTTTACATTAAACTACACTTAAGGATGCGTACTTTCTTGTAGTCAAAAGAAAAATTTCAGAAAATAAAAAAATATGTCGAAGAGTAGCTCATGTCAGTTCAACTTTAAAATTAGTGCATCCAATAATTTTATAATAACCTATAGAAAACTCATTGCTAGGAAAAAAAATACTCCTAAATAACCAACTATAACCAACAATAATATTCCTAAATTTCATCAACTCTTCATGAATTTCTACAATTCAATTATTCGTGATGTCCGTTATGGTATTTTTTTTTTGCAAAAATCTGATTTATTTTTTTATGTGTGATGGGGTCAGTTTACGTGGAATCACCCCACGTGGACACATTTTCTGGTGCAATATTGAGTCCTAAACACGAAAAAAAAAGTTAAAAATCATTTTATGGTATTTTAAAAAATTTGGCTTTAAAATTCCAAATTTCTGGGAAGGTGCCTTTAATATTTGGACCATATTTTTTGAAGTATATGGTCGATAAAGCCGGGATACTCGTTATAAAGGGTTTTCCAACAAGAGGTGTTATTTTGGTATTCAAAGACAAATTCAATTTTTTGAGATAAATGATCGGATGTTTATTTCATAATAAAGAGGAAGGTATGCCGTTAATAATTAAAAACAACATCAGCCAAATGGCCACCACGACCACGCTTACAGGATCATATCCTTTTCATGAAATTTTCCATAACCAAATCGCAAAGTGGCTACCCTATGTCATCGATAGCCTGTTGGCGTAGACCTTATCTTTCACGTGGCCCCAAAGGAAGAAGTCGCAAGGTGTTAAATCACAAGATCTCGGTGGCCAATTGTGATCACCTCTTCGAGAGATAATACGGTCCGGAAAATTTTCCCGTAACAGAGCAATGGTTTCGTTGCTTGTGGGGCACGTAGAGTTTACTTGTTGAAAGTAAACGTTGTCCAGATCAATACCATCCAACTCCGACCAAATAAAATCATTAATCATCTCTCGATAGCGCAATCCATTCACCGTAACTGTTGATCCAACCTCATTTTCGAACAAGTAAGGTCCAATGAACCCGACGGACCATAAACCGCACCAAAAAGTCACTCGTTGAGGATGGAGAGGCTTCTCAACAATAACTCTTGGGTTCTCCGAGCCCCAGATGCGACAATTTTGGTTGTTGACGTAGCCACAGAGGTGGAAATGGGCCTCATCAGTCAAGATGATTTTTCGATGATTTTTGATTTTTCGAATTTTAACAATTTCAGTGCGTTGTTGAATTGTGTATCGTTGCATTTTTATACCCTACACCACACTGTGGTACAGGGTATTATGACTTTGTGCATTTGTTTGTAACACCCAAAAGGAGAAGAGATAGATCCATTGTTTATTATACCGATCGACTTGTAATCAATTTCTGAGTCGATTTAGCTATGTCCGTCTGTCTGTCCGTCTGTAGATGTATTCTTGTAATCAAAGTACAGGTCGCAATTATGGCCCGATCTTGACGAAACTTTACACATATATTTTTTTGGCCCAAGGACGATCCCTATTTAATTTGGTTAAAATCGGTTCAGATTTAGATATAGCCCCCATATATATGTTACCCCCGATTTGACATGTAAGCGCTGTAAAAACTTTATTTTATATTCGATCAGTATGAAATTCAGCAGAAAGAGGTCTCTTATTATATGATGAACACTGTCAAATTTGGAAGAAATCGGTTCAGATTTAGATATAGCCCCCATATATACGTTACCCCCGGTTTGACATGTAAGCGCTGTAAAAACTTTATTTTATATCCGATCAGTATGAAATTCAGCAGAAAGAGGTCTCCTATTATATGAATGAACACTGTTAAATTTGGAAGAAATCGGTTCAGATTTAGATATAGCCCCCATATATACGTTACCCCCGGTTTGACATGTGAGCGCTGTAAAAATGTTATTTTATATCCGATCAGTGCGAAAGTCGGCAAAAAGAGGTTTCTTTCTACATGAAGGAATACTGCCAAATTCGGAGAAACACGGTTCAGATTTAGATATAACACCCATATATATGTTAACCCCGATTTGACCTGCAAGCGTTGTAGAAATTGTATTGGTATTGGTTTCTTATTACTCGAAAGAATACTGTCAAATTCCCATATATATATTATATATGTTACCCCCGATTTGACATGTAAGCGCTGTAGAGACTGTATTTTATAACCGATCTGTACGAAATTCGACAGAAGGAGGTCTTTTTACATGAATTAGTATTCAGGGAAGATCGGCTCGGATTTATATTAAAGCTCCATATATATGTTCCCCCTGATTTGGTATCAAACCGCTATAGAAGTTGTATTTTACTTCCGATCAATAAAATTTTCCAGAAAGATGTTTCTCAATTTAGGAACGAATATTGCTTAATTTAGCGATTATCGTTTCAGAATTAGATAATATGTTTCTACCCATTTACCAATTATTCCAAATTATTATGACAATGGCCCTTATCGCATTGTTAGGGAGGTGTAGGGTATTATATAGTCGGCCCCGCCCGACTTTCTGCCTTTCCTTACTGGTTAGTAGTGGCGTAGTTTCTACTTGTCAAATATCAAAGAATAAAAGCTTCAACATTGACAGCTACCGAAATACCGGGTGATTCAAAATAACACCTCCTGTTGGAAAACCCGTTATTAAAGGAAATTATGAGCACTACAAATGTTAACAATGGCACTTTCTCGTGGTCATAGAAGTTTAGTAGCTGTCGTTAAAACAATAAGAAATAATTAAATTTTTTCCAAAAAATTGTCTTCTGTGCGCACGAAAAAAAATAAAAAATAGAAAAAAAACCAAAATTCTCTAAATAAGAAATATGAAAAATTATTTTTTTGAATTTCCCTATCTTTACAATATGGGTCATAATTTGTACATTTATCCACAGATTTTTTTGAAATAGGCACTGTTTTTTCGTTGGGATACTAGCTTTCACAAAATGGAAAAAACCATTTGTTTGCAATTTTTGAAAAAAACTGTTTTTTTCTAATTGTTTTAACGACAGTTACTAAACTTCAGTTTCTAGGTGAATCTTATGTTTTCAGCATTTCTAGCCCTTATAAATTAAATGCTAAATCTGGCTTTATCGAGCTAATGCTTCAAAAAATATGGTTCAAATACTTTCACGAAAATTTGATATATTTAATATTAAATATTTAAAAAAAATACTTTACAATAAAAATGTGTTTTGGCTTCATAAAATAGAATGCCCCAATCTATTTAAAAGAAGTTTTTAGAACTCGGACACAAAAAAACCAATTTTGTTGTTGCATTAAAGGATCAATATTTCACTAAATGTTAACCCTTTGTGAGGAAGGTCCTAAATTTGAATTTGAAGTCAATCGATTACTCCTTTCGAGCGTTATCGTACGCACCAGCCAGCAGACAGACGGACGGACAAAGCTGAAATGAATTAAAATAACCCAAATGGAATTTCCACCAAATATACTTGGGGTCTTAGTTCACTCCTTCGACGTGTTACAAATTATATACTCTTATACCCTCCTCTTTAAGGTGAGGGAATAAATCTTACTCAAAGTCTTGAAAGTGACTGACCACGGAACTAAAGCGGCTAACTGAGTTGTATGTTGGTCATATAACGATTCCATCACATGTGTAAAATTTCAAGTAGGTCTTAAAGGAGCCTCTGTCGAAAATCAAAGTTGCCTATCTGACATTCCTATGATAATTTTGCAAACAATTAAACGATTTTAGAATATTTCTAGGATTGCGTCAAAATTGCATTACTCGTATGACCCTTTCAGTCATACGACTCCCCAAAATCATGAAAAAAAAACATCATGCATTTTCAATACAAAAAGTGTCAAACATATTTTTTATTTTTTTTTTAATAAAAATGATACTCGTAAAAGTCAAAGCGATGAAAATTAATGTTTCATACATTTTTTTTCTAAAGATCATATCTGAGTTCAATGAAAAAAATAGTTAGTACCTATTCTGCCGTGGATTTGCATGGTTTAAGGAAATTTGTGTCGTTTTAAAGGCAATTAATGGATTATTTTATAAAATTGCAGGTTGTAGTCATTAAATTTTGTTTTAATTTTTTATACAAAAAATATGAATAATTGAAAAAATTCTGAAATATTTATTTTGTTAAATAATGCATTATGTTGTCTTTAAAAGTCTGTGAATTTCTTAGATCTACTTATCTTTGGTAAGACCTTAAGCCCTAATTAGACATTTTTACAAATTAAAATCGCTATGGCTCCCTAAGGAAGCCCTGCTTAAGAAAATGTTGACCATATAATTTTTTTCTAGGAAATTTTGAATTTTTTCTCGCAATATGCCTTTCATAGACAGTTTTGTCATAATTGCTTCTTTCTTCAAAATCCCCCGATATTAAATTTTTTAGGAAAGAGACATAACATTTCTTTGCTAAAAATTTCATTGAAATTTAATTTTTAAATGTACTGCTAAATTGTGCCGATTTTTTGTAGAAAATTTAAACGAAAATGCAACTTTATAGAAAACTAGCTGGGTCAGGTCTATTTAGTTGCCCCAGGTTTCAAATTTTCGATCCAATCACGAAGACTGCCACCAAATACGTATACGTACAATAACAACACTCTCGCTAACAATATGTTCAACATATATCAATTTCAAAACAAAGCTCCTATGGGCGGGATCATGCCCCATCTTCTGATCGCGCCCATTTTTGGACCAATTACGTAGACTGGCATGAAAAGCATATACACAACAATTACAGCACTCTCGATAACAAATTGTTTGATTTCTATTTGTCCGATTCCGCCCATTTTTGAAGCAATCACGTAGACTGCCACCAGATATTTATGGTGATTCATTTCGAGGTTCCCTACTTTTTTAAAGAAAACAAGTAAAAGCGTTAAGGTCGGCCGAATGCCGAATCTTATATACCCTCCACCATGGATAGCATGTGACCTCACAAAATAATTCAAACCTAAAGAAAATAAAACCGAAAACACAGAAAAAAATATCTTGATAAAAATGTGCGAAGTTCCCACGCCCCTTTTGGTACCTCCCATACAAGTGGACCATTTTGCACAAAAAATTAACGGATTATAACTTTGATTCCAGTCCATACAAATACTTGACATTTTGTGAAGTGTAATGCTTTTATAGTAGCCACTGTCCCGTAAAAAATGGGCGTTATTGCCCCGACCCTTTTGGTACCTCCCATACAAATGGACCATTTTGCAACGGCTTATAACTTTGATTCCTGTGCTTACAAACACTTCACATTTTGTACAGTGTAATGTTTTTATACCACCCATAGTATATTAAACAAGTAAGAAAGTTCAGTCGGGTAAACCGACTTATAAATCCCCTCACCTTGAGCCCCAAAAAATATTAGTAAATTTATTTATTTTTTGTTTTAATTAGATTATTATCAATTTAAATTGCATTTAATAACTTTAAAGTATGTACTAGTATTAAAGTTAAAAGCTGTTAAATTTTGGTACAAAAAGGTCCATTTGTATGGGAGGTACCAAAAGGGGCGTGTCAATAACGCCCATTTTTCGCTGGACTCTAGGTACTATAAAAGCATTACACTGTACAAAATTAGTATTTGAATGCACTGGTTTTAAAGTTATAAGCTGTTAACTTTTGGTACAAAATGGTCCATTTGTGTGGGAGGTACCAAAAGGAGCGTGACAACAATGCCCATTTTTCACTGTAATGTAGGTACTATTAAACCATTACACTGTACAAACTTTCAGGTCTTTGTATGCACTGGTAATAAAGTTATAAGCTATTAAATTTTGCTTCAAAATTGTCCATTTGTGTGGGAGGTACCAAAAAAGGGGCGTTGCATCTTCGCCTAATTTTCTCCAGGTAATAGTGACTAATAAACTAATATTATGTGTACAATTTCAGAGGATTTAAATAAGTTGTATAGAAGTTATTAAATAATGAATATTTCACTAAATGTTAACCCTTTGTGGGGGAGGTACTAGAATTAGTGGGCCAATATGGCCCATCTTTGAACTTAGACGGAGATAGAAGAAAATATTACCACATACCAAATTTGAAGTCAATCGGTTACTCCTTTCGGGAGTTATCGTGCCGAACATACTTAGACACTTTTGGCTCGTAGCAAATGATATATACCTTCCTCTCTAAGGTGAGGGGATAAAAATGGGCATTATTGCCACGCCCTTTTTGGTACCTCCCAAACAATGTTGCCAAAATAAAAAAAATGTAAATAATTATTCTTTTGAATTTCCCTTACTTTTACAATACGGGTCTTAAGTAAGGCGTTGTTTTCTTCGTTAGGATGCGAACTTTCAAAAAATGGAACAAACATTTTTTTGTGATTTTTTCTACCTTAGACAAATAACTATATGTGCAAAAAATTTATTTGTCTTCCCAACAATATGGTAATACTTAATAATTTTTAGTACATACCATTTTTTTATTTATGTACGCTCTCTACTATGTACTCACTTCCTCTTTCTACCTTATTTGTAGTCCCGTTATATTAGATTATCTCAATGAGTTTCAAATTCAATAGAAAATAATTATATGTGCATCAGTAGACAATCACGTTCTAAGCATTCGCAAGCGAACATATTGCAAAATTTTTGAATTCAGGGAATCATAATAATTTTTTTAAAAGAGTAAGTATATTTATATCTATTTATTATAAATCAACTTTTACAGTTATTCTACATTTGCAGCTGAAAATGCCTCGGGGAAGTGAACTTTCTGATGAAGAGCGCGGAAAAATTGAAGGAATGCGTCTTGGTGGTAAACAAATTTGTGAGATTGCAGTAGCAATAAATCGACACCGCAATACGGTTTCGAATTTCCTAAAAAACCCACAAAACTATGGTGTTAATAAGCGCAGTGGACGTATCTCAACCATTGATCAGAGGACTAAGCGACGAATTCGGCAATTAGCTGCTAATGAAAATATGAGTTGCAGGCAAATAAAGGTGGAACTATGCCTAAACGTCACTAGACAACGTGTGCAACAGCTGCTAAAGGAAGACATAGGTCTTAGATATGAAAACAAGGTCGCAAAACCACATTTAACAAAGCGCCATAAAAAGGCTCGCATTGCATTTGCCGAAAAATACAAATTTTGGGAGGAGGAATTCGAAACCGTTATATTTAGTGACGAGAAAAAGTTTAATTTGGACGGACCAGACGGTCATCATAAATATTGGAGAGATGTCCGACACCCACGACAAGCGTGCTACAAGCGGAACCATGGTGGTGGATCTCTTATGGTATGGGCTGCGTTTGGAGCACGAGGAAAGTCAAACATATGCTTTGTTCCGAGTAAGATGGATGCAAAATTGTATGTTGACCTGTTGGACAATAATTTAATATTGATAATTGGACGTTCCAACAAGACAATGCTCCAATTCATGTAGCACGGATCACAAAGGAATTTTTTAACGCTCAAAATATACCGTTATTGGAGTGGCCAGCCATGAGTCCGGATCTCAACACTATTGAAGACCTCTGGGGCATACTTTCCGCCATGGTCTTTTCAAGGTCGAAGCAGTATACAACGCTTAAAGAATTAAAATATGCAATAATATCGGAATGGAAGAAAATAGATATGGGCACCCTAAAAAATTTGGTAGGTTCTATGCCTCGAAGGCTACAACAAGTTTTTATTCAAAAGGGCAATACAATACCGTATTAACATCATAATTATTTTGTTCAGCAATCGGAAATAAAATCCATTTTTTGTTTTTGCACATATAAATATTTTCTATGAAATGTATATCATATCCGTTTTTTTTAGTGTAAGAAAAAAGAGAATTTAATTTTGTTCTATACGTTTAAGTTACGCATAAGTACCAAATAAAATATAATACTAACATTATAAATTGTTTTGTTTTTTTAGCTTATAAACGAAAAATATGTTGCACATATAAATATTTGACTAGGTGTATTTTTAAAGGGGTTCTTTTCGTGCCAGCAAAATTGACTTTTTGAAAAAATAAAATTTTTTCTTATTGTTCTAACGACAGTTACTAAACGTAAAGTGTTTTTTTCAGCATTTTTAGCCCTCATAATTTCCTTTAAAAATCTCGGCTTTTGCTTAAAAAAATTTTGTCCAAATACTACAGGTAACCATGAAAATTTTAGAAAAAAAAAAAATTTAAAAAAAACTTTACCATAAAAATAAAATAAAAGAGTATACCTCATTCTATATAAAAAAGTTTTAGGTCTTGGACAAAAAAATTTGTTGCTGCATAGTGCTAGTGACCATTAAATTCAAAATTTTGATGACTTTTTCTAGAATATTGTGAGTTTGGCGAAATTTGCAGGAAAATGAAATTCGACGCAAAAAGAAGGAAACTAAAATTTCTGGAAGATCTACATTTTCTTTTAGTCGTATGGGAAAATGGTACCTCTAAGAAAACACGCAATATATCTATAAAAATGTAGTACAGTACTTGCATATTTGCACTGAAAAATATAACATGTAATATAATCGTTATAAAGGGTGGTTGAATTGTAAGGGCCGATGTTGATTTTGAATAAAACACAAATTATTTAGGAAATTATTGTCATTTCTTTTCATACCCTCACCTTAGAGAGGAGGGTATAAATCATTTGCTACGAGCCAAAGTGTAACACATCGAAGGAGTGACCTATGACCCTAAGTATGTTCGGCGGATATCCGTTTTGGGTCATTTTATGTCGAATGAGCAATGTCCGTCCGTCTGTCTGTCTGTCTGCTGGCTGGTGCGCACGATAACTCTCGAAAGGAGTAACCGATTGACTTCAAACTTGGTATGTGGTAATATTTTCTTCTATCTCCGGTTAAGTTCGTAGATGGGCCATATTGGTTCACTCCTTCTAGTACCTCCCCCACAAACGGTTAACATTTAGTGAAATATTGAATATTTAATAACTTCTATACTAGCTACTTATTTGAATCCTCTGAAATTCTACACATAGTATTAGTTTAGTAGTCACTATTATCACGATAAAAATGGGCGAAGATGCCATGCCGCTTTTGGTACCTCCCACACAAATGGAAAATTTTGAACCAAAAGTTATCACGATAAAAATGGGCGAAGATGCCATGCCGCTTTTGGTACCTCCCACACAAATGGAAAATTTTGAACCAAAAGTTAATAGCTTATAAGTTTGTTACCAGTGCATACAAAGACCTGCAATTTTGTACAGTGTAATGGTTTAATAGTACCTACAATGCAGTGAAAAATGTGCATTATTGCCACGCTCCTTTTGGTACCTCCCACACAAATGGACCATTTTGTACCAAAAATTAACAGCTTATAACATTATTACCAGTGTATACAAAGACCTGAAATTTTGTACATTGCACTGTACATTTATAATACCTAGAGTCCGGAGAAAAATGGGCGTTATTGGCACGTCCCTTTTGGTACCTCCCACACAAATGGACCTTTTTGTACCAACAGTTAACAGCTGTTAATGTTAATATCAGTGCATACAAATACTTGAAATTTCGTACAGTGCAATGCTTTTATAGTACCTAGAGACTAGAGAAAAGTGGCCTTTATTGGCACACCTCTTTTGTTACCCCCACACATATGGACCATTTTACACCAAAAGTTAACAGCTTACATCTTTAATACTAGTACGTGCTTTAAAGTTATTAAATGCAATTTAAATTGATAATTATTTAATTAATGAAAAATAAATAAATTTACTAATATTTTTTGGGACTCAAGGTGAGGTGATTCATAAATCGGTTTACCCGACTGAACTTTTTTACTTGTCATTATGATAATATTGGTATGGTTCAATTATGTATGGAACAAAATATCGGCCAAATGGCCGCCGCAACCTCGGCGGCACATCCGATGGTTCAAATTTTCGATGATGCTGAGGCATAATTGGGGTTCTATGCCGTTAATGTGCCGAATTATCTCATCCTTTAGCTCTTGAATTGTTGCTGGCTTATCGACGTACACCTTTTCTTTCAAATAACCCCAAAGAAAGAAGTCCAGCGGAGTCAAATCACATGATCTTGGCGGCCAATTGACATCGCCACGACGTGAGATAACACGGCCATTGAATTTGTTGCGCAAAAGAGCCATTGTTTCGTTAGCTGTGTGGCAAGTGGCACCGTCCTGTTGAAAGTACATATTGTCCACATCCATATCTTCCAATTCGGGCCATAAAAAGTTCGTTATCATCTCACGATAGCGAACACCATTCAGAGTAACTGCCTGTCCGGCCTCATTTTGCCCATAAACAGCACCAAACAGTCACTCTTTGTGGGTGCATTGGTTTTTTGACACTTTCTATCACTCTTGGATTATCATTCGCCCAAATGCGGCAATTCTGCTTATTGACGAATCCACTGAGACGAAAATGTGCCTCATCACGAAGTGCACGATATGCAATTTTGATTTGAACGCCCATTTTCATAATAAGCCTGAATAACTTTAACGCGTTGCTCTATTGTGTATCTTTCCATGGTTCAAATTGAGTTAAGGCCCAGTTAGGCAAACTTAACCGTAACGCCCCCGTAGCGTAACGAAGCAGCTGATTCAATCTGTCATATGGAAGTCGGTGTAAACGATTAGCCAACGGAAACGAAACGTAAACGGACGGCTGAATCTGTTGAAATCAGAATTGGACGTTCCGTTTACGTACAATTTGACAACAGCTGATACTACACGTTGTTTACAATTACAATTGCATGTTGTTTACAATTACAATTGCATGTTCACCGAGAAAAGTAAAGAATATAATTTATTAATTATTTGTTGTTTAAAAGTGCAAATAAACATGAAAGGCGAATATTTGATTTCATTGGTGCAATCGCACGAGTATTCATACAATAAATACTACATAATATATAAATACTATACTATAGGATATCTGAAAAAAAGCGAGAAGCTTGAATGCAAAATGGCAAGGAGCTGGGCGTCACAAGTGAGTTTTATGAAGAACGCGGCTGACTCCATTACAAATTAAATTTATAATCTGCTTCAGGATTCTTTTGGCGACAGTACGAGACAATCATTGCGCTAATCTTCTTCATTGTGGGTTAATTTGACAGCAATATAAGCGTCTCTACAAACGTGGACTTATTTATAGATAGAGATTGGATTGGATTTGGCTGAGTCCCTCTTCAATGGAAATAGACATAAGTAAAAGTATTAATAAAACAAAGAATATTTAAAATATAGAGTTCAAATTTATTACAGGTGTAGTGCAAATGTTACATTTTGAGAATGAAATTCAATTTCGGTCATATGACCACCACGAGCCCGTCAACAGCGACATTTCGACCGGAACGTTGGCAATTTCGCGTTGGATGTTGTCTCTGAGCTCGTCTATAGTTGTTGACTTAGACCAAGGATATTCCTCAGGGAAAACGCCGCATCGCCAATAAAAAAATGAGGAAATGCTTCAGAGGATGCCGACGATAATGGTTTACTAGGAGGTACAGGTACTGTACCTAAAATAACTGACTGGCCAAACGGAGAGTACTGGAATATAGCTGTATTTAATTTAAATTATGAAATGGAAATTGTTTGTATTAAAATAGATTATAATTAAATAGAAGTTTAATGGACATACCCCCATCGTGTTGGCTGCCATAACTTCCAACATTAACTGATATGAATGTATAGTTAGCATCGCAGATTCCCACACAATTCGGCATATCCCACATTCGTTGAAAATCATTGGCAATGTGTTTGTACTGCTGTGTAGTTGGTTCACTTAATTAAATCGGCGAAAGCAAGCGCCACAAAACTTCACTGTATTCTAAAACAATATTTCGCATTGTTGTTTCCCCCAGCCTGTGACTCCATGCTATCGATTGTATGGAACAACCGTGACCCAAATATCTACAATTTTAAAGAATAGAATGTTAATATTACCCAACTTGGAATCATACGATAAAGCAATATTTGACATACAGTGGTGTTATTGCTAGTCTCTCTGCCGGTCTAATCCGTTGTTTTGGTGTAGTTAACTAAGTCATTGTTTGTAGGATCTTCTTATCCGACGATATTTTCTTGATTTACTTTAATTGTAAATTCTGCACAGATTTAAAAAACAAAAATTTATAAACAATCTTTTTAACTTCATTTTCATTAAACCTGAAAAAAAAGAAATCGCGTCGTTTTTGTTTACTAATGTGTTGTTGTTGTCAGAACATATGACTCGTTAGCTCAACGTTGGCTAATCGCTCAAACGGGCAACGTTAGGGCAACGGTAAAGATAAATTACGGTTACGTATGCCTAACCCGGCCTTTAGTCTGAAATTGAGAAATGTCAAATGAAATGCAGAACAAAACTTGACGTTTAGGTGTGGTTCAATTTCAACATCGGCCCATACAATTTACCAGTTTAATTTTTCCTTAAATCCGTGACATGAGCAAAAATAACTGTGATCTCTATTATTCATTCAGTACTCGAACTATACTCTTATCTGCGCGATGTATTTATTGTAAACAAATTTCAATTTTCTATCTGTCGAATGTCAACGTGAATGTAAATAAATGGTTCGTTTTGTTCCATATGACTATTTTATACATAAATGTATGTTTATTCCCAAGGGAAATTGGTCGAGAACAAAACCAAACGCGTGTTTTGCAAGGGATCCCAGATTGTCGCTTTTATATGAAAATTATCTGTAAATTATAGACACCATATTATATATCCCCAATACTGGTGTTATAGAATACGTACAGTATCATTTGAAACGAATTACATTATTAATATTTTATCGTTCAACTTCGAAGATATTCTCTGATACAGTCATATGGTGACATACAGGCTGGCTGATATGTAATGTAACAAAGTAAAGCGCTATATTTTTTTTTAAATTTTTTTTAAATTTTATTGTTCAAAAGCAGAAAATGTCGGAAATAACATAAAATTTTAGAATTTTGGCACGAATTATGGCCTTCAAACGGCCGACAAAGCCATCACACGCTGCACGAAAGTGGCTCTGCGGTATTTTGGCTCATTCCCGGCGAAGCGCCGTCTTGAGATGATCGATACTTTGGTATTTTTTAGTGCGAACCTTACTCTCTAAAATGCCCCAGGCGCAAAAGTCCAACGGATTGAGATCCGGAGATCTTGGTGGCCATTGTGCGGTAGAAATGAAGCGAGGAACCTCCTTTTTAAGCTATTCTTGGTTGACGCGTGCTGAGTGCGATGGTGCTGAGTCCTGTTGGAATGTCCATGGTCTGCGGCCAAAATGTTTGTCTGCCCAGGGCTTCAATACTGTCTTTAGGACATATTCCCGATAATATTCGGCATTTATTTTGACCCCATGGTCGATGAATACGAGCGGGGAGCGACCATCGGCCGTTACGGCGGCCCACACCATTACCATCGGCGGCGCTTGAGTTCTGGTGGCCAATCGAAGATGTAAATTTTCAGCTGACCTCTTTGGCAAGTAAACCCGATCATTTTGTTTGTTCACAAACTGCTCAATTTGGAATGGCTTCTCACCGGAGAAAACCAAATTCGGTAACTGGCCACTTTCGTGCAAGCGAAGCAACTCCTTGGCTCTTTCCAGTCTAACTTTTTTTTGTGCATCGGTGAGCTCTTGCACGTTTTGGAACTTCAATGGCTTTAGTCCAAGCTCAATTTTTAATATGTGTTGTATTTTTTTTTTTCTACCACTGGCGCGTGGATTTCGATCAAATCTGGCCTTCACTTTTCGGATCATTTCTGGTGTTGTTACCGTTTTTTTCGTCCACTTTTTGGACGCGATGCAACACTGCCAGTATCACGGTAACGAGCAATGGTACGAGAAACAAAAGATTTATTCTCATTTAAATGCTGGAGGGCTCTAACGATAGCCACTTGTGTTTTTCCACCCAAATATAAAGCAATCACACTCACGCTTGAATTCCATCACGAATAACTTTTTTTCTGAGTGCAATAAATCAAAATGCTTTTGTAAGCTTGTAAACAATAAAATGAACTGTCACTGAAATAAATCTGTCAGCTATCAGACTAGCGGTTTAGAAATGATAGCAACCTGAAGTTGGTTGCAATACATATCAGCCACCCTGTATGTGATGGGAAAATATTGTTTGTTACCAATGAATTAAATTCAAACAAATTTCTACAACGTCTGTGGTAGGTTCTGTTTATTCGGTCCTGGGATCAGAACACTCAAGTACATTTTCATATTATTTCCCTTATCGGCGAGCGAATATAAAACACAACCGATAATTTCAAAAGACTAAAATATTCTCATATTTATTTTTAAATTTTCATTTGACAAACTTAAAACTATTTTCATAAATCTAAGCCTACTAAACTAATTTATAATTCTATTATGTACAGTGAATTGTGTACAGTGATTTCCTACATATACTCCCCCTAGAGATACTGGTATATCAGGATCTCTATTGAAATCGAACAGTACGAGTTCGTATGCGAGTACTTCTTCGTGGAATTTTGCTGGGTTGATGCTGATAGGCAGGTCTGTTTGCAGGAACTATTACAATTCTGGGATCTTCCGTGATATCATTGTTAAACATAAAGGCAGGTTTTACACGATCGATAGAGAATATTTTAGTCTTTTGAAATTATCGGTTGTGTTTTATATTCGCTCGCCGATAAATTGGTCAAACAGAATATACTTTTCGGGCCGAGAGCTGCCATTATTCAAGTGATTCATGGGTAACACGGAGATGTCGGCTCCCGTGTCGACTAAGAAAAGTTTTCTTACCAATTTATCGTATACAAATAGGCGATTTGCTGGTTGAATCCAGTCACTATTCGCCTCTAGTGACCGGCTTGGTGGTTTCCCAATTTCTGTGAACTTTGGAAAACATATGGCTGTCGGCATTTATTAGCGTTGTCTCCAAAACGTCGGTGGTAATAGCATAAACCAGATTGGGAATTGTCACGTCTTCTGCTTCTTGATCGACTTCTGGAATATCTGTTTTGCAATTGATGAACAGCCGCAGTCAATGTTTTAATTTGTCTTAGCATTTCCGAGAAATCAAATGTAGGGTTATTCACGCTAGAAACGGAAATTGATGGAGATATGTCCGCGATTTTATCTGCCATCTTCGCTAGATTATCAAGGGATTCCGATGATGTCGATAAAATAGCTTGGGTATGTGTCGGCAGCCGTTGCATCCACATTGTGCGCAAAAAATCATCTGTGACACCTCCGTTTGCAAGACTTCGCATTTCCCGGAGCAATATGGTTGGATTTTTGTCTCCAATTTCCAGATTACTGAGGAGTTGCTTAATACGCTTTTCCTCCGATATGGAAAAATGTTCGATGAGACGTTTCTTCAACTGGGTATACACATCTGCCGGAGGCTTCAAAACGATGTCACTTACATTTGTCAGCAACTCTGTATCTAATTCCGCGATGATTATGTGGAACTTCGTCTGCTCAGAATCAATGCTATATAAAACAAATTGAGCTTCCACCTGCACGAACCAAAGAGATGGATTCTCCTTCCAAAATCGAGGAATTTTCATTGCGTGTGACGGCACTGGAACAGATATTGCACCATTTCGTCCAGAAGTGCCAGCTGCATCTCCAGTTTCGTTCTGCATTGTTTGTGTAGAAAAACAAATTTGCTTGCAGAAATTATTTTAGCGTCGGGGTCACCAATTTATCGGCGAGCGAATATAAAACACAACCGATAATTTCAAAAGACTAAAATATTCTCATATTTATTTTTAAATTTTCATTTGACAAACTTAAAACTATTTTCATAAATCTAAGCCTACTAAACTAATTTATAATTCTATTATGTACAGTGAATTGTGTACAGTGATTTCCTACACCCTAAAGGTTATGTCACAGCAAGAAGTATCTAAAATATTTCAATCATTTTCTTAATGAACTATTATAGCTGTTTATCCTCGATGCTCAAAACACGTAGAAGCTAATTTGCAATATTCATCAATTAAAATTTTATCAGAATACATCTATTGCTTCTGTTTAAAGATACAAATCATATACATACATATACGACTATAATACCAAAACCATTTGGTTTAGAGTATAATCTAATTCCAATCCATTTCAGGCAATCATAAATTTGTATGAGATATTTGCAATTGGCTAAATATACATTTCCTGCTTCTGCAGGATCTCCATAGAAAGTTGGAAATAAATCAAATTTGTACACATTTTCCAAGAATCGATGAAACGCATCGATGCACATCACATTTGTGCATCTTCAAATTTCATTAGAAATCTACAACTACGCATCTTCATCTAATATTTAGAATCGTAGTGCAGAAAAAAAAACAAAATAATTTATTAACCAATTGCCAATTTACGTGTAATTCTTTTTTTCTGGTGATTTGTCTTCCAATTTCCATTTGAGTTGTTCGTCTTTTTTTTTCGTCTCAAGAGCAGATTTATTTCACAGATTTGCCATGATTTATGCCTGTGCGTTTGAACGACTGTAGAAGGAGCCATTGCTTCTACGGATTTCTGTGGAAATGTTGTAGAAAATGAGGAAGAAATAAATGAAATTTATGTCTTTGAACTTAATTGATTTGTATGGAAGAGAATTACTTTTAAGAAATGCGGAATATAAATAAGTTTGTTAACATTGCTTGACTGCTTCTGTTAATAACTAGGTAAAGCGCAGGGTTGCCATTCCAACTGTATACATATTATAACGAATATTCAGTGAAATAAGGCAAGGGCATGCAATGACAATTGAATACTATAGACGTCGCATGGAGTTTGACAATTCGTTTAGTATGTCTGCAGATTGAAGATGACGCTTTGTCTGGCTAAACTGTAAAGAGAGCATTCTGCAAAGAGAGGATAGATACTTTAATTTCTCTGCAAAACGAGAAATGATTTTCATAATTTATTTTATTATATTCCAACTTCCTAACATTCAACAACAAAACAAACTGAAAAACTCACTCCCGAGCGCCCCAGTAGGTGAGTTGGTAGCGTACTCGCCTATGAGTTTGGGGGTTGTGGGTTCGATTCCCACCAGAGGCTCTGGTCTGTCGCTGCAAACATTTAGCCATATGGTCTTTGTAACCCGGCCTTTCCCTGGACCTTATAATTATAATTTCCCTGGACCTTTGTATTGTAATTCATATAAATAAATAAATAAATAAATAAAACTCGCTCCTTCTCAGAAATTATCTGACTACAAAAAAGTCTGCATATTTTGACAGGGAGATAATTGAGAGAGGAATTTGAGAATGAGAGAAAGGCTGCTCGGACGCCACCTGGCGGATGAAGTCTGTAAATACCATGCGACATCTATAGTATTCAATTGTCATTGGGGCATGGGCAATTTTACTCATTCTTTGTATTGCTAAACTATTCTAAATTGACAAAGATGCAGAATTGGAGATCATTTTTTACTGCTTGCTACAATTACAATAATTGCCCTATTCTGACGCTTCGAGCCAGATCTTTGAGATTTCTCAGGCTGTATTAGCCAGGCATTACCGAATTGTTGATGTAGCGCTATGAGTGAAGTAGTGATGTACGGTTCCGATTTATTCAGAACGCGTTCTTGTGAATCGCGTCCAGCGAGAACCGGGAGTTTGAACCGGTGCGTCCCTTCAATCATTGGGTACTTTTGTACTGCGGCCATGTACCTTTGGCACACAGTGGGAGGTATGGGTTGGATTAGACAAGTGTAAACGAATCGTTGATGTAGCGTACGGTAGCGATGTTCGGTTCTGCTTTTATTGCAATAGGGTTCCTATGAGATAGGTTTTACTAAGAACTGGGAGCCGGTTCTTAACAAATGAAGACAAAATGGAGATTAAAACAAAAATAAAAATTGTGTCCATCTTTGATCACGGGGTACTGTCGTCTATCCTGGTTAACCGTTTCGGGTTTCTATGAGATCGGTTCCATTGATAACCGGGAGCCGATTCTTTACAAATTACGACAAAATAGAGATTAAAAATAATAAAAATTGTGTCCGTCTTCGGTCACGGGAGACTGTCGTCTATCCTGGTCAACCGTTTTGGCTTTAGGAAAATCCTGTCCTCGCGATATATTCGGCGTATCCGGTAATCGAATCTGAATTATAAAAACCTGCTACTACTGAACATAGAAATATGTTGTTTTTATTGATGGAAGTCATTTCCAGTTGACGTAGAACCATTTTTGATTCTGTGACACCCATTTCTGTTCTGTGAAACTGTTACGATTCTGGGCAGTAGTTCTCGTCCCGGGAAACCGTTTACAAAATAGCTGTAGGTACTCATAAACCGATATGAATTAACATTAACATATATTATTATTTTGATTGCCCCCGAACCACTAGACTAGTTCCCCAACCATCTTCGCCAGACGAATTTTTCTCTTTCTGACTTCCATAGGTTATGTTGAAAGGGAGGAAACGTTTAAAGCTCTCATGTTCATGGATATATATAAAGGGTTTTCCAACAAGAGGTGTTATTTTGGTATTCAAAGAAAATGTCGTTTTTTGAGATAAATGATCGGATGTTTATTTCATAATAAAGAGAAAGGTATGCCGTTAATAATGAAAAACAACATCTGCCAAATGGCCACCACGACCACGCTTACAGGACCATATAATTTTCATGACATTTTCCATAACCAAATCGCAAAGTGGCTGCCCTATGTCCTCGATAAGCTCACGAATTCCATATTTGAGGTCTTGAATCGACGCTGGGCTGTTGACGTAGACCTTATCTTTCACGTGGAACCAAAAGAAGGAGTCGCAAGGTGTTAAATCACGAGAACTCGGTGGCCAATGGTGATCACCTCTTCGAGAGATAACACGGCTCGGAAACTTTTCCCGTACTAGAGCAATGGTTTCGTTGCTTGTGTGGCACGTAGCGCCGTCTTGTTGAAAGTAAACGTTGTCCAGATCAATACCATCCAACGCCGACCATAAAAAATCATTAATCATCTCTCGATAGCGCAATCCATTCACCGTAACTGTTGATCCAACCTCATTTTCGAAAAAGCAAGGTCCAATGACCCCGCCGTACCATAAACCGCTCCAGACAGTCACACGTTGAGGATGGAGAGGCTTCTCAACAATAACTCTTGGGTTTTCCGAGCCCCAGATGCGACAATTTTGTTGTTGACGTAGCCACCGACGTGGGAATGGGCCTCATCAGTCAAGATGATTTTTCGATGGAATTTCGGAATTTTGTGTATAGTGAATTTTAATAATTTCAATGCGTTGTTGAATCGTGTATCGTTCCATTTTTAGTAATGGCGTAGTTTCTACATGTCAAATGTCAAAGAATAAAAGCTTCAAATGTAACAGCTACCGAAATACCGGGTGATTCAAAAGAAAACCTCTTGTTGGAAAACCCTGTACTTAAGCCGGTGTATCGGCCTGTTGTGCGATTTTTATTTATGATCTTTTTTAACCCTCAAGAGTTATAGAAAATCTTTGCTCGACATGAATTTCCTCAATATCTTCCAGACAGAGTCTCAGAGATCTGGTAACGCGTCAAGCCCGAAGTATGGGTATCTTGCATGTGCGAATGCTAGGCATTGCCATAGAGAATAATTCAGTCGTTTCGAAGTCTTCCCTACATATCCTGCATTCGTCGTTATCTACTTGTCCTATGATGTCGTGTTAGAACACTCATAATCTTACTAGTGTAGGTCTAGCTGAGTTTCAGAAAACGACTTCTTTTTTATGTTTGGCTCACACCATAGTATTATTGTAGATTATCCCATTATTTCGCTGCCCCACATAATTGTGTAAGCCATCACAGATCTGTTGTTAAACTCATCCTTCGTGGCATCACAAAGTTTCGAATTTTCAGACTTCCATATGTCCTTTCTAGACGCGTCATGCTTTGACTTCCATGTACGAGTATTAAGACACAGCGTTTACTGTATCGCTTGAAATGGTTCAACAGCCTCTCCCACCTAAGGAAACCATATTCAACGTAAACGGATGGCGGAATATGCTGAAATTTGATTTCGACGGTACGTTGAAGAGAATTTGTAAAACATCTGCAATGAAAGAGGATGCAATGCATGCGAAACTTTTGTAATGGAATGAGAAATGCTAAAATAAGAGCAAATAAATATAAAGTAAAATTGAGCGCTTCAGTAGGTGAGTTGGTAGCGTGCTCGCCTATGAGTTTGGGGATCGTGGGTTCGATTCCCACCAGAGGTCTGGTCTGTCGCTACCAAAATATATAAATGGTCTTTGTAACCGGATTTTGCCTGAACCATAAAATGAATTATTATAATTCATATAAATTATAATAAATTAAATAAATTGTCAAATGGCACGTTATGAGTAATTTCTCCATCGTTACGGCTGGGCTATACATAGTTAAATTACGGTTTTGTTTTCCTAACCCGGCATTAAGTTGTACATAACGTTGTTCCAAAACACTGGGCCTAGCAATGACCTGCATTAGTTCTTTCCTGCTCTAGAAGGCGGCATGCTACCATAGGCTATTTGGTGAGCTGGCAAAATTGGCTGATATTGAAATCTACGTTTTAAAATCTCCGTCCATATTCCTGAAGTACGACGCGAGGTAAATCATTTGTACACGATAGAAACTCCTGGTTGAACGGAATCCTAATGTAAGTATTCGTGGGGACCCACTGCCCAATGAATTGCTCTTAACAATGACAGAAAATGGGACGGAGAATTTTATAGAAGAACTAGATCCCGAACTTTATTTCTGCCTTCTTCACTGGACAATAAAAGAGCTTTTAACGATTACTAAATGCATGGCGAACTGCTTATCTTTAGGGTGCCAGGACATAGCGGAGTGATGGGAAATGAACGCACTAAATTTGGAAAATTTCCAAACCTTTCGATGCCACGAAGGATGAGTTAAAGGGCTGGGCAGCAAACGCTCACGAAAAAGTTGGATAAAATACTAAGATGATACTAAGTGAACAAAATTGACAAGAAGTTTTCTGATCCAATGTAAGGACCATCCCAGTAAAATTTCCCATTACCAAATAACCTGACGGGTAAGCTAAATTCAAAACAATTTGGCCACCCTTCGAATTATTTTTACACATGCATGTCATTGGAGGAAAGTGCCTCCACTCAAGCATATCAGAAGCTGAAAAATTAAACCACTTACCCCCACGCTTACAATTATTCAAAAGTATTCGTGAACGTAAGTAATAGTTTTATGAGTGTGTTTGTGTGGTAGTGAATATTTCCGAGTTGCTATTGCTTGTTCACCACCGTCAGTGGTGGAATGTTGTGAGAAAGCAGAAGAGCGTAATTAGCGATTGTATCTTATGCCGAAAAATGACATTTGCCGGGAGGTGGGCTTTAACTCAAGACCTCATGGTTTTTTAGTTTAGCATCATAACCACTAGCCTAGCTCGCGATTCTTACGAAGATCACTTAATAATAATTACGCAATGAAGTACAGGGTGGCTGATGAATATTGCTACATTAAGAAACTCAAATAACTTTTTTTTCAGTGTATGGAATTCAGTTTTCTTTTATTCATGTTGTGAAATTTTCGCCGCAATTCCACCATTTGAAGCATCTTCTGGCAAAATTCCAAGCGAATCGGGAAGTCTGCTGAGTTCACTTTGTTGGCCATTTGAATTTTATATGGGAATAACTCCAAATCTTTGTGCATAATTGACTGCAATTACTGTCTGCTTATACCCATTTGAGCAGATAAGGTTCTTGTCGAAACTCTTGGATTGTTTTGTATGGCATTAGCTACAGCAGCGATTGTTTCCTCCGTCCGAACTGAAGGGTTTCGATGGTAAGGTCTTCTGTTGACTGTCCCATGCTCGGAAAAATTGTTAACAAGTCTCTTTATGGTCCATCTGCTCGGAGGATTGCCGCCAAACGTGCCCCTATACTCTCTTTGAACCGAAACTACGGACTTCAGTGCGTAATAGCGGCGGACAATCCAAATTCTTGTTTCAGTGTCCCAGTTTGTTAAATATAAAAATCAATCTGCAAAATAAAAAAAAAAATAACCAGATTCATTAAATAGAAAAAAAGTTATACATTTTTTTTTCGTAGCAGCTTTCATCAGCCACCCTGTATGTCATTTTTTGTTGATTGAATGTAATGCAGAGGGTAATAAGATGTCATTAATGCAATTGGTAATGACATATTCTGACCAAGATTTTGCTGGGATATTACTAACATAATGAATGTTCTGACAGGACCTTCCAGCTTGCAAGCACATCTGTACCGCATATGAAAAGCAGATAACGATAGGGCACGTAGGATGACATATTTATCCCCTCACCTTAGAGAGGAGGGTATATATCATTTGCTACGAGCCAAAAGTGTAACACATCGAAGGAGTGATCTACGACCCCAAGTATGTTCGTCGGATATGCGTTTTGGGTCATTTTAAGTCGAATGAACAATGTCCGTCTGTCCGTCCGTCTGTCTGCTGCGCACGATAACTCTCGAAAGGAGTAACCGATTGACTTCAAATTTGGTATGTGGTAATATTTTCTTCTATCTCGGGCTAAGTTCGAAGATGGGCCATATTGGTCCACTCCTTCTAGTACCTCCCCCACAAAGGGTTAACATTTAGTGAAATATTGATTATTTAATAACTTCTAGACTGCTTATTTGAATCATTTGAAATTCTACATATAGTATTAGTTTATTAGTCACTATTACCTCGAGAAAAATGGGCGAAGTTGCCACGCCCCTGGGCCCACGCAAATGGGCCATTTTGAAACAAATGTTAAAAGCTTATAACTTTCTTACCAGTACATACAAAGACTTGAAATTGTGTACAGTGCAATGGTTTAATAGTACCTAAAATACAGTGATGGGCATTATTGCCACGCTTCTTTTGGTACCTCCCACACAAATGGACCATTTTACACCAAAAGTTAACAGCTTATAACTTTAATACTAGTGCATATAAATACTTAAAATTTTGTACAGTGTAATGCTTCTATAGTTCCTGGAGTCGAGAGAAAAGTGACCGTTAGACTAATCCATTAGCTTAGGCCGTCCAAAAATTAACCGATTTAACCGATGGCGGCAGTAGTTAAAAAATACTTTGGGGAAAAGTGGCAACCATATAAAACATATCGATACCATTTGACTGAATATATTTTGGAATATTTAGAATTTAAAAATGCAATCTCCTTAAAACTACGCTAAGGCGACTTATCATGTTTGGAGGTGTCGATATGTTTTATGTTGAAAGGCGCCACATTGTTTAGTATTTTTTTTTAGGTGTCCACACCTGAAACGTTTATTGAATTCAAAAAATGGTATTGTATGATCGTCGGCTGTAGGTGCGTGAGATATATATCATCACATATTGACCGAAATTTGAAGATGAGAAAGCTGTGCACAAGATGGGTGCCGCGTTTGCTCACAATGGAACAAAAACATCGTCGTGAAGATGGAATATTTGAATTTCAATTGATCTTATTCGAAATTAAATTGATTTTTTTTCGAACTACAGTTGAAAATGGTGAAGTTCGCCTATATAGTTTTCTTCTTCGCAAAAATTACTTGTTATATTGGTAATTGGAATGGGTCAGGTAATTTCTACTTCAGATTTCTGACACATCCTTTTATATATTTAGCTTTACTAGGCATAACTGAATACTGTAGGTTTTTCTTCGCCAAATGCTAAACATCTTGCGATACAAGAAAGTCAGGTATCGTTATGCTTCGTTGGTACGGTCATCTGGCTTTCAAGCGCTACTATCTAAATACTGCTATCCTGATGAAAAATATTTTAAAAAGACTTAAGATTTGATGTTTGATATTCTATTTATCTGAGATTGAGGCTGTATGTAACTCGGCTGAAATTCCTATATTTACAGGGTGGCTGATATGTAATGCAACAAAGTAAAGCGCTATATTTTTTAATTTTTTTTTAAATTTTATTGTTCAAAAGCTAAAAATGTCGGAAATAACATAAAATTTTAGAAACAGTTTGGCACGAATTATGGCCTTCAAACGGCCGACAAAGCCATCACACGCTGCACGAAAGTGGCTCTGCGGTATTTTGGCCCATTCCCGGCGAAGCGCCGTCTTGAGATGATCGATACTTTGGTATTTTTAGTGCGAACCTTACTCTCTAAAATGCCCCAGGCGCAAAAGACCAACGGATTGAGATCCGGAGATCTTGGTGGCCATTGTGCGGTAGAAATGAAGCGAGGAACCTCCATTTTAAGCCATTCTTGGTTGACGCGTGCTGAGTGCGATGGTGCTGAGTCCTGTTGGAATGTCCATGGTCTGCGGCCGAAATGTTTGTCTGCCCAGGGCTTCAATACTGTCTTTAGGACATTTTCCCGATAATATTCGGCATTTATTTTGACCCCATGGTCGATGAATACGAGCGGGGAGCGACCATCGGCCGTTACGGCGGCCCACACCATTACCATCGGCGGCGCTTGAGTTCTGGTGGCAAATCGAAGGTGTAAATTTTCAGCTGACCTCTTTGGCAAGTAGACCCGATCATTTTGTTTGTTCACAAACTGCTCAATTTGGAATGGCTTCTCACCGGAGAAAACCAAATTCGGTAACTGGCCACTTTCGTGCAAGCGAAGCAACTCCTTGGCTCTTTCCAGTCTAACTTTTTTTGTGCATCGGTGAGCTCTTGCACTTTTTGGAACTTCAATGACTTTAGTCCAAGCTCATGTTTTAATATGTGTTGTATCCGTTCTCGCGATATGTTCAGCTCACGAGCAATTTTTCTGCCACTGCGGCGTGGATTTCGATCAAATCTGGCCTTCACTTTTCTGATCATTTCTGGTGTTGTTACCGTTTTTTTTTCGTTCACTTTTTGGACGCGATGCAACACTGCCAGTATCAAACTGTGTTACCGTTGGAAAATTTCAGAAAGGGGCACAAAAAGGGGATTTTTCCGAAAAACGGGGCACACGATCATAAAATAAAGTGGCATGCTTTTTAAGGTTCTTATATAAGGCAAAATACAATAAAATCAAAACTTGTACACATTTTCTACAAATTTGTAAAGAAATTTATAAAAAAAAAACTATATGTGTACATGACATTACATTTTATGGGCCTTGTCACAGAGCTTATTATAATGAAATCCAAAGCGGTAAATTATATTTATTGCTGAATTGCTGCAATTTTCATGTGGACCTGATATATATAATTTTATAAACTGAAAAATAAATTATTCGCACAGTTTCTGCTTTTAACTACGAATTTCCGAACGGCATATGTGATATGTCCATATATCGGAATGGACGTGATCGGGTTATGCAACATATTTCGATAATAGTACCTGTGTTTTACTCTAAAACTAATTTAAAAAAGCTACACAAAACTTTTTTGTGATGTATACTATCTAAGGAAATATATGAAATATCATATATTTTACATTTATTTTTTATTTATCATTACTTTTTGTCAATTTATTGTCTTCATACGTTATTTAAGCGTGGTACTATGTTCATTTTTCGCGTTGAAATCCCATATAAAAACAAAGTCGCGAAAAAAACTGCGAAATTTTTTCGTTTGTGGTACTATGTTTATTTCAACGCGAAAAAGTAACATTTTGCGCCACCACAAATTTAACGCCGTTACAAATGGAACGCCGCAACAAATTTAATGCCGCCACCGTCACACTCCCATTTGTTTACAGTTATTTTTGTCCGCAAGAAACTCAACTGTTGTAAATATTAGAAAAAAATTTCCTAATAAAGAATAATAAATTAAATTATCTTCCGAAATAAAGAAAAAAGAATGCAAAGATGTGAAAGGCTAAATAAGTATGTTTATGGAATAAACCAGAAGAGCGAAATTCCAATTGGATTGCAGTGCAAAATCAAACAAAATTGCAAAACAGTGAAGAACATGTAACTAAATGTAATAATGTGAAATTTCTCTTGTAATTAGATATGTACATTTACGTTTGTATGTTTAGAACAATTGTGTGCAAAAGCCTAAGGAAACATTATGGACGACTAACGCTACTAAAGCAGTAGGACAATGGAATTGGACAGTGCCTGTGTTCTCGATTTGTAAATAGTTGTAAAGAACATACAGAGTTAGTTCTTGCCAGCCATAAAAATTGGAAGAAGATATTCCGTTTATGGATGGAAGTATAATTTATATATGTCAACAAATGTAATGTAAATGCTTAAATATAATAATAAAACATATTTTTCGATTAATCAAAACATCAATTTATTTATTTATATGTGTACAACAGTAGGAAATTATTTCGTTATTTATAAAATTGTACTACCCTGACTTTTCATGTCTCACAAATATCGCCACCGCAACAACACAAAATAAATAATTTATGTATAATATTAGCACAATGATCTCCAACAATATTTCCATTCTGACATTTAAATTAACTATTTTCTAAGTCGGCATTATTCCAATTGTTTATTGATTCGAATTTTATCTTTTGTTTGTTTTCAAGAATGTTAGCAAAAAGAAAAAATGCACATGCATATACACACATACATACATATAAAAGTGCCACTTTGGCACATACACTTCCAAATTGCAATGCGACTTTGTTAAAAAGCGTTCCATTTTTCAACTCGAAATAACATTTTGCGAAATTTTTTCGTGCCGAAAAAACATTGTACCCACCTTTACGTACAATAGTACGTAAAATGCTGTTTAAATAGTGCCAAAATATAATTTTGTACAAAAGTGGCAGAAGTGTATAAAAGTGGCACCAAAAATGTGAAAAGTGTTTGAAGTCGATACAAGTGTTGAAGGACAAAATTCGAGTAAAACCTTCAGATGATTGCAATTTCCTAAGAACTCTACGTATCTGTTCTTCTCGCTTTGTACCAAATAATGCTAATATCAGGGAAATAGAGGAAGATGTATCAAATATGTCGAATGAGAAAAGTTGTGGGCATGATGGAATATCGCCAAAGGTAATAAAATGCTGCGGTAGTATTTTACCGTGCTTGGTCCAAATTTTCAACAGCATTTTGAGTACAAAAACGTTTCCTGATATTTTAAAGATACATAAAGTAATACCCATACCAAAACGTAACCATGATTGATAAATTTCGACCAATTTCAGTGCTCTCAATCATTAATAACATTTTTGAAAGAATTCTTCACCGTCGAATTTCCACATATCTTGAAACAAACAAGTTGCTTAGTGATTGTCAATACGGCTTTAGGAAAGGATGTGGTACTGATGAAGCTGTAATCAATGTTCAAAATCATATATGCATATTTCTGGATAAGGGTTCAGTGGTGTTATAGGTATTTTCTTTGAGTTAACAAAAGCTTTTGACATGATTGACCATAGGATATTATTAAGGAAACTAAAGTTTTATGGAGTTTCAACGAATGAGCTTGATCTTTTTTAATCATATTTGCAGAACCGAAAACAATATTTACAGGCGAATAAACACAAAAGTGAAACCAGTAAGGAAAGGCTAAAGTCGGGCGGGGCCGACTATATAATACCCTACACCACTCTCGAAATATTGAATAACTCTGATATATACATTTTGTAATTCATGTATAAATTGTTTACATAAATTTACTTTTGGGACATTTTACACTTAAATAATACCCTGTACCACAGTGTGGTGTAGGGTATACAAACGATTGGATCTAAAGAGCCAAATCGTATGAAACATATATATGGGAGCTATAGCTAAATCTTTACCGATTTTCTTCAAATTCAACAATGTTGGTTCATGGATCAAGAAACTCTACCATTCTAAATTTCAAAACGATTGGATGTAAAATACAGCTTCTATAGAACTAAAGGGCCAAATCGGACGAAACGTATATATGGGAGCTATAGCTAAATCTTAACCAATTTTCTTCAAATTCGGCAATGTTGGTTCATGGATCAAGAAACTCTACCGTTCTAAATTTCAAAAAGATTGGATGTAAAATACAGCTTCTACAGGACTAAAGAGCAAAATCGGACGAAACATATATATGGGAGCTATAGCTAAATCTTAACCGATTTTCTTCAAATTCGGTAGTGTTGGTTCATGGATCAAGAAACTCTACCATTCTAAATTTCAAAACGATTGGATGTAAAATACAGCATCTATAGGACTAAAGGGCCAAATCAGACGAAAGATATATATGGGAGCTATATCTAAATCTGAACCGATTTCAACCAAATTCAATAGCGATCTGAACAGCTGCGAAATACTCTAAACTGCAAAATTTCAGAACGATCGGAGTGAAATTGCGACCTGTAGTCGACGAACAACTTTACATGGACAGACGGACGGACATGCTTAAATCGACTCAGCTAGTGATTCTGAGTCGATCGGTATACTTTAAGGTGGGTCTAGCTGTGTTATTTTCAGGTGTTACAAACATCTGCCGTGAAACAAACTTATAATACCCTGTACCACAGTGTGGTGTGGGGTATAATGAGCCTGATTGAACACGGAGTACCGCAGGGTAGCGTGTTGGGCCCTTTACTATTTGCTATATACATAAATGATTTACAAATTTGGAGTTAACTGGGAAACTGTTTATGTATGCCGATGACATATGTCTGTTTTACCCATATAAACATGTAGATTCGGTAAAGACTTATATTGAACGAGACGTAGCGTTGATATTTGAATTTATGCGATTAAATAAGCTATTTATTAATCAGTCGAAAACAAAATTAATACGATTTAAATCTTATTATCACTGTGATTCTAGCTTCTGCGTAAATGCTGATGGTGAAGAGATACAAGAGGTAAACACAGTAAAATATTTGGGAATGTACCTACAGTCAAATCTTAACTGGGATAAACATATAAATTATGTGAAATCAAAAATATCACCAGCCATTGGCATTTTATTCAAATTTAAATATAAATTTGACCAAAATACTAAAGTTCTTATTTACCAAAGTTTAATTCAAAGTCATATAAACTATTTGGCAGTCGTTTATGCCCACAAGAAGAGTACTGAATTACGATCCTTACAGCGATTTCAAAACAAATCACTAAAAGTAGTGGCAAATTTGCCAATTACTTTTTCAACAAATTCCTTGTACGCAGATATATTTCCTACAGTTTTACCAGTTTATGGAACATATAAATTACAAATTATGATCTATGTTTTTAAATGTATTCATAATATGGGCCACCATACAATTGAATTTGTTCAAAATCAACATTCGGTCAACACGCGAAACAATCAACAATTAAGAGTAGCATTATGCCACATTGAGACTACAAAGCAACGTATTGAATACTCTGGTAGTCGAGAATTTAATGGCTTACCACAAGAACAAAAATCACAGACAAGACTTTCAAACTTTAAAAAGGCGTTGAAAGAATACATGATAACACAAATTGAAAATATTTTGTTGTAACATATAACTTTATCACTTTT
Source organism: Eudasyphora cyanicolor (assembly GCA_963930755.1). Classification (NCBI taxonomy): domain Eukaryota; kingdom Metazoa; phylum Arthropoda; class Insecta; order Diptera; family Muscidae; genus Eudasyphora; species Eudasyphora cyanicolor. The sequence continues at coordinate 204,953,318 of OZ005735.1, forward strand.
ATGCTTCTGATATTCGTAATGATATACAGGGTGGCTGATATGTATTGCAACCAACTTCTGGTTGCTATCATTTCTAAACCGCTAGTCTGATAGCTGACAGATTTATTTCAGTGACAGTTCATGTTATTGTTTACAAGCTTACAAAAGCATTTTGATCTATTGCATTCAGAAAAAAAGTTATTCGTGATGGAAGCGTGATAGTGTGATTTCTTTATATTTGGGTGGAAGTGTTGCATCGCGTCCAAAAAGTGGACGAAAAAAAACGGTAACAACACCAGAAATGATCCAAAAACTGAAGGCCAGATTAGATCGAAATCCACGCCGCAGTGATAGAAAAATTGCTCGTGAGCTGAACATATCGCGAGAACGGATACAACACATATTAAAAATGAGCTTGGACTAAAGCCATTTAAGGTTCCAAAAAGTGCAAGAGCTCATCGATGCACAAAAAAAAGTTAGACTGGAAAGAGCCAAGGAGTTGCTTCGCTTGCACGAAAGTGGCCAGTTACCGAAATTGGTTTTCTCAGATGAGAAGCCATTCCAAATTGAGCAGTTTGTGAACAAACAAAATGATCGGGTTTACTTGCCAAAGAGGTCAGCTGAAAATTTACACCTTCGATTGGCCACCAGAACTCAAGCGCCGCCGATGGTAATGGTGTGGGCCGCCGTAACGGCCGATTGTCGCTCCCCGCTCGTATTCATCGACCATGGGGTCAAAATAAATGCCGAATATTATCGGGAAAATGTCCTAAAGACAGTATTGAAGCCCTGGGCAGACAAACATTTCGGCCGCAGACCATGGACATTTCAACAGGACTCAGCACCATCGCACTCAGCACGCGTCAACCAAGAATGGCTTAAAAAGAAGGTTCCTCGCTTCATTTCTACCGCACAATGGCCACCAAGATCTCCGGATCTCAATCGGTTGGACTTTTGCGCCTGGGGCATTTTAGAGAGTAAGGTTCTCACTAGAAAATACCAAAGTATCGACCATCTCAAGACTGCGCTTCGCCGGGAATGGGCCAAAATACCGCAGAGCCACTTTCGTGCAGCGTGTGATGGCTTTGACGGCCGTTTGAAGGCCATAATTCGTGCCAAAGGTGGCCAATTCGAACAAATCTAAACTGTTTCTAAAATGTTATGTTATTTCCGACATTTTTTGCTTTTGAACAATAAAATTTAAAACAAAATATATCGCTTTACTTTGTTGCATTACATATCAGCCACCCTGTATTTCCTTATTTGCATTTAGCATTTCTTATTTAATGGATCAAATTAGTATATCTAATTATAACTTCTATTTTGTTGTGAAATATGCCAACTAGCCTCTTAAATGCCTATCGGCGCCGAGGCACTTATATCTATGAAATTTTGTACATAGTTGTTATAATAAACAAATAAAAAAAAACATATTTCGCACTTTTTAAATGAATATTTCTTATGCCTGGCAACCCTATTCCGACAAGAACTTTACAGCACTTTTCTTCTTTTAAACGGGTGTGAAGTTAATATATACACTTGTTCGATTCCAAATGCTACAAAAAAAAACAACTACATTCTTGTTAGGCAAGAGTAACTAACCAATGCACATAGGCGTTGTGAATTTCTTGGTGAATGTGACTGCCTAATTTATGACTCGCCCGTCTGACGAAGGTGTCAGCATTAAAATACTGAAAATATTGTTACTCAGTCACTTGGTCAGTTCCGCCGCTAGTTGTTTGGCTGACTGGTGGACTGGACTGCAGCAGCAGCAGCGGCGCACACATCAAAATCAAAATTTCTCTTATCTTAAATGTGTGGCATCTCGTCATCCGTCCATCCGTGCGTCCATCCGCTGCATTCATGAGGCCATACCTTGGATTGCACAGCCTTGCCTTGAGTTGACGGGACTTACCTTGCCATTGCCTCGCGTAGATAGATGGATATTCATGGCATATGTATCGCTCAAATCTGCCGCCAGACCTCAAATGCTGACAGGTCTTTTGGACAATTTTTTTCTCTTGAAAATTTTGTTTCTTCTGTTTTTGTTGCGTTTTTTTTGTTTGTATATCGCTTCATCACATCACTTCACTGAAGTGAAAATGAAAGTTTCGGCTTCGCTTTCGTTGCCAATGCCATTGCGCGCAGACGCACATCAAACGCACATTTTATGAAAATGTAAATTAATTATTGGACATTTTCGCACCAATTTTTAATAGAGACGTAATGTACTCGGACGATGTTTGGGTGTTGTTGGCCGGTTGTTGTCCCAGCTATCGATGCTGTCGATGCTGGTGGCAAAAATCATCATTGACTTAATGTGTCAACTCTGCCTCTGCCATAACACCGAACCAGAGCCGCCAACAAAACCGTCCGCCGGGTTCGTCTTCGTTTTTTTTTTGTTTTGAACGCCAGCCGGGTTATCATCATAATTTGCTTAAAGAGACAACAGCCACTGAAGTAAAACCAGATAGGCAAATAATATAAAAAAAACATCAAACGCAACAATTTAATAGAGTGGACCAATCCTTTCAAGATGATTTTGGCCTTAAATTATACTTGCCGATGGACATCAAAAGTGGCTACGCGGAAAAAAATACACTCAAGATAAAAGTTTGGAATTAGACAGTTAAATTACACTATGCAACGAAAAAAAAAAATTTTTGTGTCTACACCTAAAATTTATTATACCCTACACCACACTGTGGTACAGGGTATTATAAGTTTGTTTCACGGCAGATGTTTGTAACACCTGAAAAAATCACAGCTAGACCCACCTTAAAGTATACCGATCGACTCAGAATCACTAGCTGAGTCGATTTAACCATGTCCGTCCGTCCGTCCGTCCGTCTGTCCATGTAAAGTTGTTCGTCGACTACAGGTCGCAATTTCACTCCGATCGTTCTGAAATTTAGCAGTTTGAAGTATTTCGCAGCTTTTAAGATCGCTATTGAATTTGGTTGAAATCGGTTCAGATTTAGATATAGCTACCATATATATCTTTCGTTTGATTTGGCCCTTTAGTCCTATGGAAGCTGTATTTTACATCCAATCGTTTTGAAATTTAGAATGGTAGAGTTTCTTGATCCATGAACCAACATTGCCGAATTTGAAGAAAATCGGTTAAGAATTAGCTATAGCTCCCATATATATGTTTCATCCGATTTGGCTCTTTAGATCCAATCGTTTTTATACCCTACACCACACTGTGGTACAGGGTATTATTTAAGTATAAAATGTCCCAAAAGTAAATTTATGTAAACAATTTATACATGAATTACTAAATTTATATATCAGAGTTATTCAATATTACGAGAGTGGTGTAGGGTATTATATAGTCGGCCCCGCCCGACTTTAGCCTTTCCTTACTGGTATTTGTTTCCTGTTTGTGACACCTAATTGGACCAGAAACTGTTATCCACATCCCTTGGACAAAAATTTTGCTGCATAGTGTTATAAGTATATGAAGGTACGAGATAACTATATATGTAAAACCAGTAAGGAAAGACTAAAGTCGGGCAGGACCGACTATATAATACCCTACACTACTCTCGTAATATTGAATAACTCTGAAATATAAATTTAATTCAATCGATTTAACCATGTCTGTCCGTCTGTTTGTCCATGTAAAGTTGTTCGTCGACTACAGGTCGCAATTTAACTCCGATCGTTCTGAAATTTTGCAGTTTAGAGTATTTCGCAGCTGTAAAGATCCCTATTGAATTTGGTTGAAATCGGTTCAGATTTAGATATAGCTCCCATATATATCTTTCGTCCGATTTGGCCCTTTAGTCCTATAGAAGCCGTATTTTACATCCAATTGGTCACATCACCATTGGTAACTGGTGGCTATTTATATCCGGTATATTTCACACGAACAACGGTAGTTATAGGTTCATGTTTTGATTTAGACCTTGTACAAAGGTCCCTCTAGATTTTACTTCATTGGGCTGATATTTGGTATAAAGAGTAACCATTCACATGTGATCCATGGTGGGGGTAAAGAAGATTCTGCAAGGCCGAACTTAATGCGTCTTTACTTGTTTATATTCATATTGCTTACTAAAAAATGAGCTTATTTTCCAAGCCCTCTCTGGTACCGCCACATAATGCGCAAAATTCGTATAACACTTAGTGCCTCAGTTGATGTCGATTTAAACGAACCCGTGATACATATATCAGCCATTCGCTGATCCGTATTTAGTATCGCTAGGAGGAAGTAGAGCCGTTCACTTGTCGACAATGCCAAACAGCATTATCGGTCTATACCTTGCTGTATAAAACCAACTATAAGCATATAACACTATCACACCCTCTATCGCACTTTCCTGAATGTTGCGTTTAACTTTCTGCCTAGTAAAATACCTAAGTATTTTGCGCTTTCACGGAAAGGAATTTCAATATCCCCAAAGGAGAGGAGAGGGTGTAACTAGTGGTACCTTATTTCTCCTGGTGAAAAGTACTAGTTCCTGGTCGAATTTTAGTCCTAAGTTATCTCTCTAATATTAATCTCTGTAGGGTTTTAAGGGGAAATGTTGCTGGACTAATTGGCCGGATATCCTTAGCTCCATTATGTGACGGCTTTCCCGCTTTTGGGATGAAAACAACCCTGGTTTCTCTCCAATTTGGTGGTATGTAGGTCTGATTGATACAACATGTGTATAAGTATTTCTCTCTGAGCTAAATGGTTTAAAACTTTTGATAACCCAAAGAATTCTAGATTCGGTTACAATCTCGCTGGCGACCTCTGATGGTTGCACTTCAAGAGAACACCATATCGAAGTATTCCATGCCTCTTCAGAGTTACCCGGGAAATGTGTATCCAGGAGCACTTCCAGCGATTCCTCACTGGACGTAGTCCAAGAACAATCATCTTTCTTGAGTACCCAATAGTACAAGATGTTGAGGCTAAAATTTGCCGTAACCTTGAGGCTGCAGCTGAGCTTTCTACGCCACTACAGAAATCTGTCCAAGATTTATTTTGAACCTTTCTCAACTCTTTTTTGTAGCGCTTGAGTTTTTCTATGTATGTGTCCCAGTCCTGTGGGGCTCTGGTGGCCTTTGCCCTGTTAAAGAGTTTCCTACAACACTTCCTCAGCATAACTAATTGAGAAGACCAACACGACGGTCGTTGTTTGCCCGTTGGCATTAGTTTGGGACATGCGGCTTATAACGAGTCGTTAGAAGTTGCAGTGACTCGTTCCACAGTTTCTTCTATATCCCGGATAGTTTGCATCATCATTTCAACACTTTTTAGAAGAGACTTGTTGAATACGTAACATAAGTTTTCCCAATTAGCCTTCATATTGGATGCTAAGACGGAATTAGGTGGCTTCGCATTCATGCAGAAGCTAATATGTATATATACACCCAGGAAAATAATTGGTTGAAATTGGATTGTAACAATAAAAAAGTAGAACTAGCAACAAAAAGTATATTGCCTACAACGTGTGTCGGTTGTATTTATAAGGGGTGATCCATTTCGAGGTTCCCTACTTTTTTAATAATTTTAGCCACCATTTTCGTAGTTGGCGCAACCAAATATTATTGTTGCCAACATGGATGCAGAAGTATACCACTACCAAAATGTTGGTTGTCCTGATAGAATCGCATGATAGTGGACAGAACTACCAAAATTCGGTTGGCAAATAATTCGGTTGAGGCAACCAAACTGTATTCTGTGTGTATGGTCGGAAAAGTTATAAGCGTCCAAAACTTTCCGATCAGAGATTGTTGAATCCACAACAGCTGTTAGTAGAATTCATCGCCCCCGCATCAGATTTGGCGCCGTTCATTGGCACAACTCCGCTAACCTCTCTCTGTTATGGCTACGCCCTCGGAGTTGCTTGAGTTAGTTCTCAACTCATCCGCTTGTGGCACACTGCCAAACCGACAGGCTCACGGCCAAAATAAAATATTAAAATAATTTAAATATAAATCAGGGTCTCCCATATTCGACGGACCCATCTGGCAACGCCATAACTTTTGACAGAGATGTCAGATCGCTTAATGACATACTGCGTTTGAAGCGTCAGTCCAAGCAGATTTTTACCATGGAACAATACACGCCACGCGAAATAGTTGAAATTTACATTCAACAGAAGAAGTCAATTGTGAAAACTCAACGTGCTTTTAAAATATTAAAAAATGTGAGAAGTGCGCCTTCTAAGAACACCATTAAGCGTTTATACGAAAAATTTTCGACTGGTGAGGCTCTTTCTAATCCGAAGAGGCCAAATAAAAGTCGACCAAGGCGATCGGCCGAGAATATCGCTGCCGTACGAGCCAGTGTTGAGAGGTCCCCAATAACATCCCAAAAACGCCGTTCTCAGCAGTTGGGCATGGCTCGGTCCACTTTACAACGGATTATTCGCGTTGATTTGCATTTGTTCCCGTACAAAATTCAATTGACGCAAAGATTGTTGCCTGCGGACAAGCCTCGTCGATTGGAATGGGCCCAAAAAAAACATGGGTCCGTCGAATATGGGCAACCCTGTAAATATTTGTTTTTCTTTCCAATTTCCAATAAAATTCTTGGAGACAAGGGTGACATATCTCCATTCAACCATGGTTCCTGCCTGGATTTGGACCCGGTCAGCCCCTCCTTGCATCAGGACGGGTTTTAAGGCCGCTAATGCAGCCTTAGAGAAACAATCGGGAGCCGGTCCGGCAGCTTCTCACTGCTTCCTCTCCCCGTCAGCGAAGGACCGAGGAGCGGCGTTACCACTGAACCCTTTTGTCCTTTTGGATGCCGGCGGTTTATCTGAAGAGCGCCGCTTTTAAACAGGCTGTTGCTGTAGATGGAAATTGAAGCAGTATCCTGCTCTTCAGGAATACTTCGACCGCCCTCAAAACACAGTCTACTTATGGTAAGCCCTGATTGCGAACCGAAAAATCCGATGAGCACGGTACTCATAACACTCCGGACTTAGGGAAGTTTGTTTTTAGTACAACCCCTACTGAGGGGAAGAAAAATTTCCACCGCAGCATAGCGCCCCCGGTACTGTAGCAAGGACTTGGTGACGAAACAACTATTACTCGCTGCGTATCAGCAAGGCTCCGTACAAATACAGTCGATTACCCCTGACTGAAACAATATACCGATGGGCACGAGGTCTCATTACACTCCACTGTTAGGGGAGTTTTAAAGTAAAACCAGTAAGGAAAGGCTAAAGTCGGGCGGGGCCGACTATATAATACCCTACACCACGTAATATTGAATAACTCTGAAATATAAATTTTGTAATTCATGTATAAATTGTTTACATAAATTTACTTTTTGGACATTTTATACTTTAATAATACCCTGTACCACAGTGTGGTGTAGGGTAAAAAAACGATTGGATCTACAGAGCCAAATCGGATGAAACATATATATGGGAGCTATAGCTAAATCTTTACCGATTTTCTTCAAATTCGGCAATGATGGTTCATGGATCAAGAAACTCTACCATTCTAAATTTCAAAACGATTGGATGTAAAATACAGCTTTTATAGGACTAAAGGGTCAAATCGGACGAAACATATATATGGGAGCTATAGCTAAATCTTAACCGATTTTCTTCAAATTCTGTAGTGTTGGTTCATGGATCAAGAAACTCTTCCATTCTAAATTTCAAAACGATTGGATGTAAAATACAGCTTCTATAGGACTAAAGGGCCAAATCGGACGAAAGATATATATGGGAGCTATAGCTAAATCTTAACCGATTTTCTTCAAATTCGGTAGTGTTGGTTCATGGATCAAGAAACTCTTCCATTTTAAATTTCAAAACGATTGGATGTAAAATACAGCTTCTATACGACTAAAGGGCCAAATCGGACGAAAGATATATATGGGAGCTATATCTAAATCTGAACCGATTTCAACCAAATTCAATAGCGATCTTAACAGTTGCGAAATACTCTAAACTGCAAAATTTCAGAACGATCGGAGTGAAATTGCGACCTGTAGTCGACGAACAACTTTACATGGACAGACGGACGGACGGACAGACATGGTTAAATCGACTCAGCTAGTGATTCTGAGTCGATCGGTATACTTTAAGGTGGGTCTAGCTGTGTTATTTTCAGGTGTTACAAACATCTGCCGTGAAACAAATTTATAATACCCTGTACCACAGTGTGGTGTAGGGTATAACCACTACTTGATAGATCGTTTTGTGTTACCCAGGGTGCACTACGTGGAAGCGATTCCCCGATATACATATATGGAAGCTATACATATATATAACTGAATCGATAGTCCTAACTCCAAGAAACTACTCTGTACCAAATTTTTTCAAGATCGGAGTTAAATTGAGACCTATACTTTGCGTACAAGCTTAAGATCGACGGACAGACGGACAGTCATGGTTAGATCGAATATGCTAGTGATTGTGAGTCGGTCGGTATGCTTTAGGTGGGTCTTGCCCCAATATTTTGAGGCGTTACAAACATCTGGGCTAAAACAAATTTATTTAATTTACCCTACACCACTGATTGGTGTTGGGTAAAATTAAGCAAGATTTTTAAAAGGGTAGCCACTGACAGGATATTCCATATACTCATACCCAGCAAAAAAGAGCATCCAAAGAAGCAATAAAAATCCCCAACTTATGATCCGGAAGTTGTTCTAATTTGGATTTTCACCAATGAATTTAACAAGGGGTTGTCGCGCCGGGGAAGTACTTCTTTGTCACCACTTTTGCGCAACTCCTTTTAAAGCACTGTAAGATTTGCTTTTTTAGTGTTGTATTTATTTGATGAATGTATGTCGTTCTTATTAACATCTTTGGGTCCAGAGATCTCATAATTTAAAAGGAATACAAATGTTGACATAGGGAAGGGAACATATAAATAATATACTATTGGCCAAAGAGATAAACGATCATATATGTATATGTAAGTAAGTTTAGGACATTTGAAGATGTTTGTAATCTGTATGATGTAGCTGGCTCTTGAAAAGTGTGACCGAATGACCCCATAGTGTAACTTCTAGTAACATTTTCGCAAATGATCAACATTCTCACCAATAAAAAAGTATTTTTATTTTACACTGTAATACATAGCACATTTGTGCGGCGCTATGTATTTTCCGTAGCCCCGGTTCAGAGAGTAGTAAAGTACCACAGTGTGGTACAGAAAGTATGGTAGGGTATATTTAATTACCATAATTTCTTTTAAAATTATTTAATTATAACCTACATCACACTGTGGTACAATTTATAATAATTTTATGCATTTGTTTCTAACACCCAAAATGAGAAGAAATATATAGAACCATCGTTTATTATACCGATCGACTTAGAATCACTTTCTGAACCGATTTAGCTATGTCAGTCTGGGCATGCATTCTTGTAATCAATGTGCTGGTCACAAATATAGTCGGATCTCAAAGAAATTTTGAACATATCTTTATTTTGAGACAAGACAATTCGTATAAAAATTGAAAGACAATCCGTATTTAGATATAGGGCCTGTTTATGAAACTTATCTTCTTTCGTCTACGGCGAACGATCAAAAATCTCTCAACTATTTCAATATCAGTTTAGAACCAGATATCTTAAAATATATGAATGTTCCTTCGATTTAGCTTATTCCCTCTATAGAAGACATAATTTCCTTTCGATATTCATGCATATAACATATATGAATGTTCCTTCGATTTAGCTTATTCCCTCTATAGAAGATATAATTTCCTTTCGATATTCATGAAATTTGGTAAAGAGTATCTTATTTTAACAGTTAATATCTGTGTGAACAATATCGGTTCAAATTTGCATATAGCCCCACATAGTCGCATGGATGTGTTCCTTCCGATTTGGCATCTAAGCTAAATAGAAGTCATATTTTAGTCAAATGTACTATAGTTTGCACAAAGAATTTTTTAATCCGAGAATCCACTAGCAAGGTTGGAAAAATGTGTTTTCATGTTTTACTTCAGATCATTATTAAATTTGCAAAGATTAGTTTATAGAATCATGCACACTGCGAAATTTAATAAAAAAGTGGATACCATTCAGATAAAGGCCAAATTTAAATACAGAATAGAATTTTGCATCTAAAATAGTTGTCAAACACGAATGACAAAAATCAAAACAGCAACAAGAGAACAACTTCGAAGGTTAAATAGATGAATACAGTACGTTTTGTTCAATACAATGTGGGTTACGCCTTTTGTGCTTTATCAAAAACGAGCACTTGATGTTACGTCTTTTTTTTCTTCAATAAAATCGTGATTTTTGGACGTAAAACGAATTTTCATTTTTTGAGGGTTACGCTCTTGGGCATTTCTGATGACGATATATCAAAATTTTTGGAAAGTATAAAGTGTTATTAATAAATTCAGTTTTTATCGCAATCCAATGTACTACAATTCCACAATTTAACATATTTCGAAGAAAATCAGTACTTTGAAATGACTTTATGTTATTTTAATCGACTATGAAAAAGCCGACTTTTAGCTCCGATTAATCGACCTAGTCGACTGAATCGAAATTTGGTTGCTGAAGTCGACTAGCTTCCAGAATCATTCACTAATTCTAATATAGCCGCCATATAAATATAATTATATTCCGAAATATAATTATTAATAATTTATATTCCGAAATTACATTTTGGTCGAAAAAAAGTTCATACTTATGATTTGGAAGTACTTATAATGTTATTCTTTTGGAAGTACTTCTTTTATTTTTTGCTGGGTATATATATATGTGTTCGGCTATCTAATTTTATCTCTTCTTACATTTTATATTTTTGTTGTTTCTATTGATTAATCTCCAAGTGTTATAGATTTTTTTCTGTAAAATACATTCATACGATATCGTATCAAAGTCCTAACGAGTACACAAACTCCACCTCCTGCCAAACGATAAATAATCGAATTTTCTAGTTTGACCACTGTTTTTGCGCCGAGTGTTGTGTGTGTGTGTGCCCGTTTCGTTTTTTCGTTGAGTGCTTGTTCGCTACATCAGGTGCGGCAAATTTCCTTCAGTTTTTAATTGTTTTGGTCATGTTGCAAGCAACACAATCCGCGAAATTGTTGCCAAAAAAGCGTAAAAGAAAATCTAAGTTGGAAGTATTGTTCATTTGGCTGCCGTTTTTCATATGGAGTGGCGATTGCCTCGTTTTGGTGCTGCTGCTCGGGGGGGGGGGGGAAGGGGGATGGTTAACAAAAATGTTTGTTGCCATTGTTTGTCTTTTGACAAATAATCTTTTTGGCAGTACAATAATATGCAAATTGGCCAAACAAGTGTGCCACATACGGACGGACAGACGGACACGTCCCAACGATTTGCCTGTGTTTTTGTTTGGTGGAAGGTGCTTAGACTGCTGCCATAAATCTCAATGAAAATTGAAAGCTATAATTTGTGCAACTGTCAATAAACTATTTTAAGTTGCAAGCAATTTTATTTGGCTGCTTTTGAACGAGAGTCGTACGTGTTGCCGCCGCCACCACCACCATTGTTTGTTGGGTTATGCATCAGCCATCGCGTCGTATTCGCATGCCACCCCATATGCCTGTGCCACACATACCTCATACATTGCTGCATCCATAAATTCAGCCATTCAGCCAATTTTCCAAAACAACATTTTGTTTCTTTTTTTCTCAGAGACTGCCCCGAAAACGTGGGCCTGCATAAATTCATGAGTTGCCTTGACGGGTCGGTCCGGGTACTTGTTGCCCGATTCGATTTGCTGCCAAAGTTTGTTGGCGTGGGTGCAATTACTTCCGTTGATTAGATTTTGTTTCACATTTTTTTGTTTGGCGTTTCTGGAAATCAATAAAAATTTACATTGTTCGTTGAATCTGCTGCAATGTACACGCAAAGTGTTTTGTTGTTGTTTGCTGAAAGTTATGCTAATGTACGTATGTACAAAACATTGGCCTTCTTAGACGGCTAAATTTGTAATTTGACAGATTGGTAACATGATAGGAGGACTACATACACATTCCGTATTGAATCGGTGTACGAGTATAATCCAAACACACAGGTGTTTGTATCGGATTGAAATTCAATTGAAAGGGTTTCGAAACACACCCACGTTACGGCCGGTGTGTACTCGTCCAAATAAGTAGAACTGATCATATCAACAACATATTAAGCTCGAAGAAATCGTAGAACTTTAAAAACTTATTTAAAATACGAGTATGTTTGTTCTGGGGAACAAACACATTGGTTTGAGTATTGAACCACTAATTCCACTAGTTTACAACAAATTTGCCAAAGGATTGTCTGTGCATAACACTTTCTGGTATAATTTGATATCCTTAACACAAACAAATATTATAATATCACTATGCAACAAAAAAATTTTTTTTGTGTCCTAGACCTAAAAATTATTTTTTTGTATAGATTGTGGCATACTGTTATATAAAATTAAATCCAAAAATTTGTTTACGGATAATTTTTTTTTATTAAAAATACTATTCGAAGGTCGAAGGTACCCCTAGTATTTGCACTATCATTTTTGAAGTATAAGGCCGATCAGGTCGACTTATAGTTTAAATTGAAGCTATTAATGTGGGCTACCAATGTTGGAAATATCTCTTTCACTTAGAAACAGTGGTTTAGTAACAGTCATTAAACAAATTGGAAAAAGTAGATTTTTTTCAAAAAAAAAAAAAATCCTGGGATAAAAAAAAACATAAAAAATAGAAAAAAAGAAAAAACATATTTTAATTTAATTTTTAAAAGTTTGCATCCTAGCAAAGAACTAAATGCCTATTTGAAAATAATCTATGGATAAATGTAGAAATTATAGCCCTGTTGGAAGAGGTAAGAGAATTGCAAAAAAAAATTGTTTTAATTCTGTTTGAATAGGGATTTTATTTATTACTCTTATTTATATTATGTTGTTGTTTGTAAGGTATATCACATTTGAGTTTATTTACATGAACAAGTTTCAATAGAAGTAATTGTGAGTTCTTTGTTGACGTAGATTTCGAAGAAATCGGTTTCTTTAATGAGGAACCAAATATAATCTCCCATCATTCTTTCATCCCAGTGCCCTTGATAACGACGATCGATGGACTTCAATTCTTGGTGAAACCTTTCGTCATGTTCGTCACTTACGTCGCCGAGATTATCGGGGAAAAAGTTTAAATGAGAATGCAAGAAATGAATTTTGAGGGACATATTTACACCTGTTGGAATACATAAAGCGAAAAATAAGTTAGAAGAAAACAAGTAAGAAAGTTCAGTCGGGTAAACCGACTAATGAATCCCCTCACCTTGAGTCCCAAAAATATATTAGTAAATTTATTTATTGTTTTGTTTTAATTAAATTATTGACAATTTAAATTTCATTGAATAACTTTAAAGTATGACTCTATGTACTATAAAGGCGTTGCACTGTACGAAATTTCAAGTATTTGTATGCACTGGTATTAATGTTACAAGTTGTTAACTTTTGGTACAAAAATTTCCAATTGTGTGGGAGGTACCAAAAGCAGCGTGCCAATAACGCCCATTTTTCTCTGGACTCTAGGTACTATAAAAGCATTACACTGTACAAAATTTCAAGTTTTTGTATGCACTGGTGTTAAAGGTAAAAGCTGTTAACTTTTGGTAAAAAATGGTCCATTTGTGTGGGAGGTACCAAACGGCGCGTTGCAATAATGCCCGTTATTCACTGTATTGTAGGTACTATTAAACCATTACACTGTACAACATTTCAAGCATTTGTATGCACTGGTATTAAAGTTATAAGCTGGTAACTTTTGGTTCGAAATTGTCCATTTGTGTGGGAGGTGCCAAAAGGGGCGTGGCCACTTCGCCCCTTTTTTCTCGAGGTCATAGTGACTAATAAACTAATACTATGTGTAGAATTTCAGAGGATTCAAATAAGTAGTAAAGAAGTTATTAAATAATCAATATTTCACTAAATATTTAACCTTTGTGGGGGAGGTACTAGAAGGAGTGGACCAATAGGGCCCATCTTCGAACTTAGCCGGAGATAGCAGAAAATATTACCACATACCAAATTTAAAGTCAATCGGTTACTCCTTTCGAGAGTTATCGTGCACACCACCCAGCAGACAGACAGACAGACGGACGGACATTGCTCATTCGACTTAAAATGACCCAAAACAGATATCCGTCGAACAAACTTAGGGTCTGAGGTCACTCCTTCGATGTGTTACACTTTTGGTTCGTAGCAAATGATATATACCCTCCTCTCTAAGGTGAGGGGATAAAAATATAGTTCTTACCAATTTTTTCATAATTTTTTAACAAATCATTAATCATTCTTTCATATTGCGGGCTTTTATTGGATCCAAAGAAATTTGAAACCACAAGCTTAAACAACCCCCATGCTGCAATTTCATCCGACGTCAAATATGATTCGAAATTTACATGTTTCATCAGTTTCCTTATTTTAGGCCCATCAAAAACGCCTTCTTCGATTCGACTTTTAAATAAACTTTTTAAATATGGGAGTGAATTGCCATCTTTCCTTAAGGCTTTTACAAAATTTTTTAATGAGCCCCAGCTTAATATGCAGTGGTGGCAAAATATCGGCTATCCCGGAGGCATAACATACCAACTACTTTTAAATCGCAACAAATTTTCCAGTGATGTTCATATTTTATGTATTGTATCAATTTAGTCATTGTTTCGTATGATTCCTTAGTGTTGACAGCATGAGCAATGGGAATCGACGGTTTCTGATTTCCGTTGCGTAAAAGTACTGCTTTCAAACTTTCTTTACTGCTGTCAACAAGTAACCGCCATTCCTTTGAATTGTATGTTTGATTAAGTTCCTCGAACAATCCGGGAATGTCCTTGCAAAAGCATCTGTTATCCACAGTTGTATAAAATTGTTTGTAAGGTATATCACGGACTCTATAATATGATATGTTAACATCTGGGGCCAAAATATTGTACTGCGTCATCCCAGATGTAAGTAGTTCTGCCTTATCTTTGGTCAGTTCCAAATCTCTCACTAGATCAATGAGTTGAAACTGAGTTAAAAGCGTTGACTTCTGACTCAAACTTGAATCGCTCAGAGTTGAGTACTAAGTTGAACTTGATGATGTTTCCATTGTTAGGCTGTTAGCTATACTTGGACACTTCCTACTCCAATCTATTAACTTAGACAAAAATACCAGTCCGTATCGTGAATGAATGATTGTCTCCAAATCATTGGCATTCCAAATTGCACGTGAAGTCTTAAATTAAAACGTTTTATTCCACAAACCATTGTAATACATTAATTTTAAAGTACTTACCGCATTCTTCCACTAGTCCATCGAGTAAGATTTACATGGCATGAATTACACAAAATACTAGGTGTCCACGGTTCGTTCATATTTTTAACTCTAATTGAAAAGTCCTTTGCCTTTTACTCATACTTCGAAATATAACTTTGTAATATTTTTCAGAAAATCGACTTATCTCTTTAAGGCGCTGAATTACACTAATTTATTAATGAGAAATTTCATTCATCAATTCCGGGTTTAAGGTTCATAAGTTGCAGTACCTGTAGCTGACATATAGTTTGCTTCGAAAGTAGACACCCAATATTTTCCAGACTGCCGCGTACTACTTTGTATTGCGTACATATAATTGAACTACCTGTATATACGACTGGGATGTCCATGCCCCTAAAAGGCGTAACTGAATGGAAACCTCATAAATAAAAAAACACAAATATTGTTGAATGACCCTCTACCTGAGCGGATCTCATCCAATATGGATCTCACATTGCATATCATGTTCTATGGAGGGTTACGAACGGCCATAAAACCTCGTCCTCTCTATAATTTTATAATGTCAGACATCAATCCTCATAAAATAAAATGCAAGTGCAATGTCTCTTATATGTCTCTCTCACATATGGCGAATTCAATATAAGCAAAAACATAATTTAAAAACGGAAAAATATGAAACAAGATTTTTTTTGAATTTCCCTAACATTTACAAAATGGCTCATAACTTTTACATCTATCCATAGTATTTTCTACGTTAGCATGCTGCCTTTTTAAAAATGTGATAAATAAGCTAACAAACAATTTCGAAAAAAAATTTATTATAAATATGCAATTTTGAAGAATAAAGTTTTGAATAAAACGATATTTTCGACATAATTTTTTTTTAAAAAAATAATTCAATAACGTTCTTTAGAGCGATGATCAGTGTCCATTACCCGGATTAACGTTCGCTGGATGTATTAAGAGCATATGAAGGATGATTTATGATATGATTTAAAGAAATTATTAGAAAAATTGAATTTCGAAGAAATTTACTAGCTATATGCAATTTTGACGAAAATTTCTAGAAAAATGGAAAAATACAATATTTTCAATACAATTTTATTTTTGACACAATTTTCATAAAAATTCAATTTCGAAGACATTTTATAGAAAAATGCTACTTTTAATTAAAAAAAAAACAATTTCAACGAAATTTTCTAAAAATACCACTTTTGATAAAATTTTCTATAAAACTGCTATTTTTCCCACGATCCAGAGGCTCTGGTCTATTGCTGTAGAAACTTGCCACATGGTCTTTGTAACCCGGCTTTCCCCTGACCGTAAAATTAGAATATACATGTACTTTGTATTGTAAATCATATAAATAAATATTAAATTTATAATGAAAATTTAGATAAAATTTGAACGAAAATTCCAATTTAGGCAAGACTTTCTAGAAAAATGCAATTTCTACATTTTTGAAGTAATTTTCAAAAAATTTAATTTCGGCATAATCCGATGAAATGTTCTATAAATTTACAATTTCTATAAAATTTTTGATAAAATGAAATTTTGACAATATTTTTTTAAGCGCAGGCCTTCCCAACCCTTTCAAACATACATCTATCCGAAAAAATATCTGAAATTAGGTTTCTTTTTTGATGTGGTTAATACTCGTAAGAATCAAAGTGATTATAATTAGAATAGATTACATAGCATATATGACGGGAAATCCATTGAATATTGCAGAATATCTATGACATCTTTAATAAATATTATTATTTTGAAATCGTTAGACCTCTTAAGTCATTTCGAGCTATTTCCAAAAGTCAAAACCCACAATAAAAAACCAAAAATAGTAATATATCTATTATATTTACTCCCTGGAAGGTTGGTTGGTACGGTCCACTGGGGAGCCGCGGCTCTCCGTATGGAAAGGCCTGCTTTAAGCAGACCCGTCTTTCATGTGAGATGTGGATAAACGCAATATTTTTTTAGATCCGCCCTAATGTATTGCGCTTTAGTCGGTTTACTCGACTTGTTTTAGTACTCATTTTGAAAAATTGATAAGTAATTTATGACCCGACCTCGTAGGAACGAGTATGTACTCGCAAAGTGTTCGCCGGAATGTATTTTAATCCGCCAAAATGATGCATTTACTTCTGTTAAATGTTGTTGACAGGCGGCCTTTTCTCGATGCGATTGTTGTCGCTGGAGTTTGGTTTTTTTTTCTGTTGATTTTCCAACTTCTTTCTTGAACTTGTGACTTTCACTGAAAGCAACTGAAATTGAAAGTTCTGCGCATTGAAAAGCGTGCGAACTCTTATTTTCTTTCGAGCACAAGTTCAGATATACATACGAGTACAGCGGACACTGACTGCTCTTACACCATATTTGTGGGACTTTTATTTAACTCACCTCAGCGACCACCCCGTCACCATCAAAATAGCCATCCAAGTGATTCAGCTTCTTTTCTTTCCGCGAATATGTCCTCTCCTTCAACAGTACTGACCACCAACCACCACTACTGCCACCACAGTGAAGTGGTCAGTGACTTGATTAAGAAATATAAAAAGAAGAAGCAGAAGGAGCAAAGTATGCCCAAACAAATGCGAATTTATGCAATGACATACATTTTTTCAATTGTAATGCCTTGAGGCTACCTTGGCTAGTGGACGGACGACGAAGACACTAACTAACTGAGTGTGGCAGCGACAGGCTTTGTCGTAGCAGGAACAGCTCCGTTTACGCTGGGAAAAATTTCGGCCGGAATGTGGTAGGGTAGGCCCATCCAATATAAAGCTCTTAACGACTGACGCACTTTTCTTTTCTAAAAAAACCAAAAAGGATTGTTTGAATGTAAGTATGTATATACGAGTGGAATGATGCGAGTAAAAGGATTGTATCGGTAATTTGATTGGTCACTATTCGATGGGGGAAGAACTGATAGCAAACAATTATAACTTTTTCAATTGTCCTCTCATTTTAATATGTCTTTCTTTTAATGGCACAATGAAATATATTTGGTAAAAGTGTTTAATTTTTTAAACGTTCGAATATCTCATTTGAATTCGAGGGTAACATACTATGTTATGTGATATTGAATCATATACATAGATTTAGACTTAAAATTTTCCTATATTCCCTGAACATATTCTGATATTGGCCCTAATAACATTTTGTAATGAACGTAACAACTAAGAAAATCTCAGTCGACTAAATCGGCTGAAATATTCCCCTAAAAAGCAAAAATATGCACATTGGCGCAACTGGCCCCAGGCCCAAGACCTCAACAAATGAGATAAGGCCAACAGATAGGCGATATGGTACTCAAATGATAGGACGTTCCTAAGGATTCCAGAAAGGAAAACATCCAGTGACCTATCGGAGGTCCAAAATCACATAAAGGACAGACGTGGTCAAATCGAATCAACAAGTAATACTGAGTCGATCAGTATATTTTAAGGTGGGTACCGCTGAGCGTTGTTGCTTAATTTATGCATTGATTCAATACATTGGATTCCTTGTACATTGGAAACATTAGGACTTTTTGCCCCTTTTTGGACCCCCAAATTTTAAGGCCTGGTCGCCACTGGATTTTATTTTTTATTGGAATCTTGAGGACATTTCATTTGAGTACAATTTCGTCTATCTAAGGCCTTAGGTCTTTTTTCGAGGCCTAAGCGCCGCAGGGTCCGTTGTGCCACTTGGCATATTTTTGCATTTAAGGGGTCTCTTCGGAGGTTGTGGTGTTTTTTTTATCCCCTCACTTACAGAGGAGGGTACATATCATTTGCTACGAGCCAAAATGGTAACACACACGAAATATACCAAAATAACCATTACTTTTATACAGTCGCCGACAGTCGTAGCGAACGGACGTGTTATCGCAGATAGAATAGTTTTATCCTATAACGCAGTACCTATTCACCTACCTATTACGCAACCACGTGCTTTGTTATTTTTAAAGCGTAGGTTGAATTGAATGCATCGGTCTCTGGAAAAAAATTTCTGAGCTTAGACTGGAAGGCCTATATCGCTGTACCTATTACGGGCTAATTACAGGGTGGCTGATATGTAATGCAACAAAGTAAAGCGCTATATTTTTTTTTTTTTTCAATTTTATTGCTCAAAAGCAAAAAATGTCGGAAATAACATAAAATTTTAGAAACAGTTTAGATTTGTTCGAATTTTCCACCTTTGGCATGAATTATGGCCTTCAAACGGCCGACAAAGCCATCTCACGCTTCACGAAAGTGGCTCTGCGGTATTTTGGCCCATTCCCGGCGAAGCGCCGTCTTGATATGATCGATACTTTGGTATGTTTTAGTGCGTCCAACGTCCTACGGATTGAGATCCGGAGATCTTGGTGGCCATTGTGCGGTAGAAATGAAGCGAGGAACCTCCTTTTTAAGCCATTCTTGGTTGACGCGTGCTGAGTGCGATGGTGCTGAGTCCTTTTGGAATGTCCATGGTCTGCGGCCGAAATGTTTGTCTGCCCAGGGCTTCAATACTGTCTTTAGGACATTTTCCCGATAATATTCGGAATTTATTTTGACCCCATGGTCGATGAATTGAGTTCTGGTGGCCAATCGAAGGTCTAAATTTTCAGCTGACCTCTTTGGCAAGTAAACCCGATCATTTTGTTTGTTCACAAACTGCTCAATTTGGAATGGCTTCTCATCGGAGAAAACCAAATTCGGTAACTGGCCACTTTCGTGCAAGCGAAGCAACTCCTTGGCTCTTTCCAGTCTAACTTTTTTTTGTGCATCGGTGAGCTCTTGCACTTTTTGGAACTTCAATGGCTTTAGTCCAAGCTCATTTTTAATATGTGTTGTATCCGTTCTCGCGATATGTTCAGCTCACGAACAATTTTTCTACCACTGCGGCGTGGATTTCGATCAAATCTGGCCTTCACTTTTCGGATCATTTCTGGTGTTGTAACCGTTTTTTTCGTCCACTTTTTGGACGCGATGCAACACTGCCAGTATCACGGTAACGAGCAACGGTACGAGAAACAAAAGATTTATTCACATTTAAATGCTGGAGGGCTCTAACTGTGTTTTTCCACCCAAATATAAAGCAATCACACTATCACGCTTGAATTCCATCACGAATAACCTGAATCTGAAGATCAAAATACTTTTGTAAGCTTATAAACAATAAAATGAACTGTCACTGAAATAAATCTGTCAGCTATCAGACTAGCGGTTTAGAAATGATAGCAACCTGAAGTTGGTTGCAATACATATCAGCCACCCTGTAATACTGGCTATGAGGGGCTCTCCCCCAATAATTTATGATTAAACCAAAAAAGTCAAAGAGATTACGGCGTAGGGGAAAGAAAACTCAGTGCCGGCGACAAGCGTTGATTTACTCACGAGGCATGTGTCGTCGTTATCGAACAATCGTGAGCATGAAACTTCTACGAGCTTTGGTGCCTTGGATCCCTTAGTCGAAAATGAAACAAGACCACATCCAGCCTAAGGCAAAACTAGAGATAAGACATATGAAGCAGAAACCAGCTGGGGCTCCAAGCAACCCCAGCCTTTAAAAGCCAGTGGGGACTCAGACTCTGAATCATCAAATGAAAACAATATCACTATTGTTGCTAACTCAAAGAGACTGTCAGGGGCACTTGCAATTTTGTGAAGTGTAATGCTTTTATAGTACCTACAGTCCCGTATGGGCGAAGTTGCCACGCCCCTTTTGGTAGCTCCCATACAAATGGACCATTTTGCACAAAAGTTAACGGCTTACAACATGGTTTCCTGCACATACAAATACCTGAAATTTTGTACAGTGTAATGTTTTTATAGTGCCCCTAGTATATTACTAAATGGACGTTATTGCCACGCCGCTTTTGGTACCTCCCAAAAAAATAGCCGAAATAAAAAATATGAAAAATTAGTTTTTGAATTTCCCTATTTTTACAATATGCGTCATGATTTATACATTTATCCATAGATATTTTGCAAATACACATTGTTTTCTTCGTTAGGATGATGCTCTTTAAGAAATGGAACGAACTGTTGTTTGCAATTTTTTTCAATTTTTTATGGTTTTTTCGTGCCAGCAAAAAATGATTTTTTTGAAAAAAAAAAATAATATTTTTCCTAATTGTTTTAACAACAGTTGCTAAACTTCCGTTTCTACGTGAAACTGATGTTTTCAGCATTATAAATGTTATTCCGGCTTTATCGAGCTTATACACGGGGCAAAGTCGCCTTTTTTGATATGTTTGAATCGAAAGAAAATATATTTGGAACACTAATTTTCAAATATTATATATTTCTTAGCAAATAAATTTTATTTGAAAATCAACAAAATATATTTGAAACGCATATATTAATATATTACAACAAAATATATTTGCAAACTAATTTTGTCAAATAAAATATGTGTTTAAATACAACTAAAATTATTATTTAGGGATGTTTCCAAATTAATTTTATTTAAAAAAAAATTCCAAAACATTTGCTGACTTTTTCGAATTTTAGTTTTAATTTTTCCTTGGATTCGAATTGTACCTTCCAGTTATGATATCATATGCAGCATTAACTTCTGTTTTAAATCAATCATTTCAAATATCTGAGTATTCCAAGCCATTATTAGTTGTTAATCCTCTAAGTACTTTATATTGATCCAGGATTATACGATTTCAATTATTATTATTTATTATTTTTGCGAACATTAAAAATTTCTAAAAATTTAACACAATTTATGTATTTTATGAATACTTAAATGTAAATAAATATTTGTTTCGGAAATAACAGTCGCATTGGGATGTAAACAAATATTTGTTTAGAACAACATCTTCCCAAATACACAATTTTTGTGTGTACCAAATATTATATATTTAGAGTGTACCCTAAACATATATATGTTTCAAGCCGAATATTTTTGGGGCAATATACTACAGAATCAATTTTTTTTCAGCGTGTACGGTATGTTCAAAGAATATCGCGATTTTTTAATTTCCGCGGGCTATGTGTATTTGCTTTTTGATATTTTTGTAGCGTTATGTTGGTACTCATGTCCCTTACTTATGCTGACAAGGTTGGCCATTTTGAATGTTTAGTTAATTTTTGACAGCTGTTGTGTTTGGATGTGTTTTAACTTGTCTTCGATTTTTATCTATTTCAGAAAATGGATCAAAGAAATTGCATCAAATTTTGTGTGAAAAACAAAATAAAGTGCGCTGACGCATTCCGAATGTTGACTGTGGCATATGGTGAAGTTACCTTGGACCAAAGCAACGTTTATCGGTGGTACAAAATATTCTTAGAGGGCCGAGAAGATGCGAAGGACAAACAGCGTGCCGGACGCCCGTTTTTTTTTTGGTCACAGTTTTCTTTGATTGCAGAGGCGTGGTGCATTATGAGTTCTTCCCACAGGGTTGTACGGTCAATGAAGAATATTACCTGCAAGTTATGCGCAAAATTGCTCGAAGCAATCCGCCAAAAACGCCCGGATTTGTGGAAGAACAAAAACTAGCTTTTGCATCATGATAACGCCCCTGCACACACATCGTTGCTTGTGCGCGAATATTTGGCCAAAAACAACACAGTAATGATGCCGCAGCCACCGTATTCCCCTGACCTAGCCCCCTGTGACTATTTTTTGTTCCAAAAACTGAAAAGGCCCATGGAAGGACGACGCTACGCCACGATTGAGGAGATAAAGACGGCATCGAAGGAGGAGCTGAACAAGATCACAAAAAATGATTATTTGAAGTGCTTCGAGGATTGGAAAAAACTTTGGCAGAAGTTTATTATATCCGAGGGGAATTACTTTGAAGGGAACAAAATAGATATTCATGAATAAATAAATACTTTTTGAAAATATACAAAATTCGCAAATTTTTCAAAAATACGGTCATTAGTATGGTCATTAGTATGGTAACTTCGATGACCATTTTTAGTTTAGAAAAAAAAATTAAAAAAAACTTTACCATAATAAATTGTTTTGGCTTCATAATAAAGTATGCTTCAATCTATTAAAAACCAGTAAGGAAAGGCAGAAAGTCGGGCGGTGCCGACTATATAATACCCTACACCTCCCTAACAATGCGATAAGGGTCATTGCGATATTATCTAATTCTGAACCGATAATCGCTAAATTAAGCAATATTCGTTCCTAAATTGAGAAACATATTTCTGGAAAATTTTAATGATCGGAAGTAAAGTACAACTTCTATAGCGCTTTGATACCAAATTAGGAGGAACATATATACGGATGTTATATATAAATCTGAACCGATTTTCCCTGAATACTCATTCATGTAAAAAGACATCTTTCTGTCGAATTTCGTACTGATGGGATATAAAATACAGTCTCTATAGCGCTTACATGTCAAATCGGGGGTAACATATATATGGGGGCTATATCTAAATCGCACTGATCGGATATAAAATAACATTTTTACAGCGCTTACATGTGAAATCGGGGGTAACGTTTATATGGGGGCTATATCTAAATCTGAACCGATTTCTTCCAAATTTAACAGTGTTCATTCAAATAATAGGAAACCACTTTCTGCCGAATTTCATACTGATCGGATATAAAATACAGATTTTACAGCGCTTACATGTCAAATCGGGGGTAACGTATATATGGGAGCTATATCTAAATCTAAACCGATTTCTTCCAAATTTAACAGTGTTCATTCGTATAATAAGAAACCTCTTTCTGCCGAATTTCAGACTGATCGGATATAAAATAAAGTTTTTACAGGGCTTACATGTCAAATCTGGGGTAACATATATATGGGGGCTATATCTAAATCTGAACCGATTTTAACCAAATTCAATAGGGATCGTCCTTGGGCCAAATAATATATATGCGTAAAGTTTCGTCGAGATCGGACCATAATTGCGACCTGTACTTTGATTACAAGAATACATGCACAGACAGACGGACAGACAGACAGACGGACATAGCTAAATCAACTCAAAAAGTGATTCTAAGTCGATCGGTATAATAAACAATGGCTCTATTTCTTCTCCTTTTGGGTGTTACAAACAAATGCACAAAGTTATAATACCCTGTACCACAGTGTGGTGTAGGGTATAAAAAGTTTTTAGGTCTTCGAAACAAAAAACAAGTAAGAAAGCTTCAGTCGGGTAAAACGACTAAGGTATACCCTCACTTTGTGAGTAATGTAATATATAACCAGTAAGGAAAGGCTAAAGTCGGGCGGGGCCAACTATATAATACCCTACACCACTCTCGTAATAGTGAATAACTCTGAAATATAAATTTTGTAGTTCATGTATAAATTGTTTATTCTAAATTTCAAAACGATTGGATGTAAAATACAGCTTCTATAGAACTAAAGGGCCAAATCGGACGAAACATATATATGGGAGCTATAGCTAATTCTTAACCGATTTTCTTCAAATTCGGCAATGTTGGTTCATAGATCAAGAAACTCTACCATTCTAAATTTCAAAACGATTGGATGTAAAATACAGCTTTTATAGGACTAAATGTCCAAATCGGACGAAACATATATATGGGAGCTATAGCTAAATCTTAACCGATTTTCTTCAAATTCGGCAATGTTGGTTCGTGGATCAAGAAACTCTACCATTCTAAATTACAAAATGATTGGATGTAAAATAGAGCTTCTACAGGACTAAAGAGGAAAATCGGACGAAACATATATATGGGAGCTATAGCTAAACCTTAACCGATTTTCTTCAAATTCGGTAGTGTTGGTTCATGGATCAAGAAACTCTACCATTCTAAATTTCAAAACGATTGGATGTAAAGTACAGCTTCTATAGGACTAAAGAGCCAAATCGGACGAAACATATATATGGGAGCTAAAGCTAAATCTTAACCGATTTTCTTCAAATTCGGCAATGTTGGTTCGTGGATCAAGAAACTCTACCATTATAAATTACAAAACGATTGGATGTAAAATACAGCTTCTATAGGACTAAAGGGCCAAATCGGACGAAAGATATATATGGGAGCTATATCTAAATCTGAACCGATTTCAACCAAATTCAATAGCGATCTTAACAGCTGCGAAATACTCTAAACTGGAAAATTTCAGAACGTTTGGAGTGAAATTGCGACCTGTAGTCGACGAACAACTTTACATGGACAGACGGACGGACATCGTTAAATCGACTCAGCTAGTGATTCTGAGTCGATCGGTATACTTTAAGGTGGGTCTAGCTGTGTTATTTTCAGGTGTTACAAACATCTGCCGTGAAACAAACTTATAATACCCTGTACCACAGTGTGGTGTAGGGTATAACAATACACTAATAAATCTGTCAATTTGTGTGGGAGGTATCAAAAGGGGCTGTACAATAATGCCCATTTTTTACCGGACTATAGGCGCTACAAAAACATTATACTGTAGAAAATTTCAAGCATTTTTATGCAATTGTATTAAAGTTATAAGCAGTTAAATTTTCATGCAAAATGGTCCATTTGTGTGGGAGGTACCATAAGGGGCATGCCAACTCCACCCATTTTTCTCGAGGTAATAGCGACTAATATAATAATATTATCCGTAGAATTTCAGAAGATTCGAATATGTAGTATAGAAGTTCTTAAAGAATCAATATTTCACAAAATTGTAACCCTTTGTTTGGCAGGTACCAGAAGTAGTAGACAATATGGCCCATCTTTGAACTCATCCGGAGATAGATAAAAATATTACCGCATACCAAATTTGAAGTTAATCGGTTACTCCTTTCGAGAGTTATCGTGCGCACCAGCCAGCAGACAGACAGACGGACGGACATTGTCCATTCGACTTAAAATGACCCAAAACGAATATCCGCCGAACATACATGGGGTCTTAGGTCACTCCTTCGATGTGTTACACTTTTTTCCGTAGCAAACGATATATGTATACCCTCGTATCACTAAAGTGAGGGTATACAAAAGTGTTGCATAGTGTTATTAAATTGATTTTAATCCGGATTTAAGGTCGTGACCCAAAATACCATTGACCCCGACTTATTTAATCTTTCACTAACTACTACCCGATTATTATTTAAATGTGCTGGAAATAGGAATTTCATAGAACAATCCTATGTTTATAACATTTTAAAAAACTGCTAAACATGTGTAAAAGTCAATTTCATTTTTCTTATTTTCCATAAATTTAATTTTTAAAACTATGATTTGCGTCTGTGTATTTTTTAGCAACTGCCGAAAAATAGAGCGGGATTAACATGTACATCCAATCTGGTCATTGGTGCTTGCGCGGTCTGCGGTCTATGGCCTGATGAATGGGGGCACTTGACAGCCTTAGCTCTCCCCAGTCATCCCCTCAGTCTCCCAATTGGTGGTGTTACTGCCGCTGTTTTTGTGTGAAATGACATTTCGTTTACTGATAACCTACGATGTCTGTCCATCTGTCTGTCCCTCCGTACATACGTTAGTCTTTTTATTAAATACATACGTACGACGTAAATGCGTCCGTCCATCCGTCTGTCTGTCTGTCTATCTGTTATGTTCCTTAACATGGCAAACATGGATATTTTTTAATATTTTAATTGCTGCATGATATGCATAAAGTGGCAGTCTCCACGAAGAAGAAGAAAGACACAGAAAACTTTCGTTTTCTAAAGCGAACAACACCGGCAACCCGAAACAACAATGGCAACAACACCGCCACCAAAAGATGTTTTAATGCATTTCTTGGAAACTTCAAAACTGCAACTGCAGTATTTTGCTGTTGTTCGGGTTTTTTTTCTGATGTTTCTGTTTAAAATACGAATATCAAATTGTTATGGGTCCAAGGCAGATTTATCGATGATGTTTTTCTTTTTATGGAGGGGGAGGGAGCATTTTTTTCTCGTCAAAAAGCTAAGTGTGAAAATATTTTTAAACTAAACACATTTACTAGTGGCCGAGAGAGATAGAGACTATTCGATTATCGACCAGAGGGAAGACAAATTACTTTAATCGCTGTAAAATATGGAAAATTATTAAAATGAGCCGCATATTAGTCAGAGACTGGCGATAGATTGCTGTTAGATGCCTTTGCCGATAAAATATATTGGAATCATTTGTCAGTACATGGATTCCAAGGAGGTTGGTTGGATTATGTGTACTCGTATCTGCGCGTCTGATGTCTGGGCAGTGATAATTCACTCCGATAGATCACAATTAGGTGGTGCTATCAATAACACACAAGTTGTCAATACTGGCAATGACATTCACATTTGACACCTGGCGAAATCACTTTCGAGATAGATACTTAATAATTTTTATGGATTTAAGAGATTATCTCAGCGCAGCTTTTAAACGTTTTCCTATTTAATTTACACCTTGGAATAAAATACTGGGATGTTATATTCCAAACCTCAACTCAGCGGTGACCTCTACAGGAGATAACATGAATCTTTAAAAGATGGCTTATTTTCAGTCCCAAAATACCTGCAAATTTAAGACAATTTGGAATTTTTGTTCCACAAAAATATTGGCCATAATACCACTTGGAGAATTTATAATGGAGAGGTTCACAATTGAACAGAGAATCAGAACAATAGAATTTTATTATTTAAACCAGAGATCAATTATTTTAACGCAAAGAGCATATCGTCGACATTTTAACGTCAGAATCAATGATTCGTTGCTTAGTTCATCGTCATCACCAACATGGCAGCGTAAGACATTTGCCTCGAACCGGTAGACCACGTGTAAGTCGCACTGCGGAAAATAATGAACGAGTACAGCAAAGTGTTAACGAAGCACCAGAAACATCTGTCAGAAGGCGTTCTGCTCAGCTAGAAATGTCTCGTACGCCACTACGGCGCATTTTAAAAAAAGATTTACAGTTATACCCATATAAGGTCCAATTGGTGCAAGAATTAAAACCCCCAGATCATCGGCAACGTCTAAATTTTGCAGTTAAATTTCAAGAGTTGGCAAGAAATGAAATCAACTTTATTAGGTTAGGTTAGGTTGAAGAGAGGAGACGTTTAAACGTCGCATGTCCATGGACATACACTTAAGCCAGTGGTTCGGCCTGTTGTGCGCTCCTTATTTATGATCGTTTTATACCTCACGAGTTACAGAAAATCGGTACTAGACACGAATTTTCTCAATATCTTCCAGTCATATTCTCTGAGATGAGTCAAGTCTGGCAATATGTCGGACCCGAAATGTTGGGATCTTGCATGTGTAAAAGCCGGACAGTGACACAGAAAATGTTCCATCGTTTCGATGTTTTCTCTGCATGCCCTGCATTCGTCGTTTCGTGGTAGTCCTATGCGATGAAGATGTGCTTGTAAGCTTGAGTGTCCCGTTGGAACACTCATCATCTTACTAATATCGATCTTGTTTAGTTTCAGAAGACTTCTTGTTTTCTTTTCATTTGGGTCACCCCACAGTATCTTTGCAGTTGCTCCTACTGTTGCGCTATTCCACACAGTTTTATGGGCCATCACTGCCCAGTGCTTCAACTCATTTTTCGTGGCTTCGAAAGGTTTCCAATTTTTCAAGTTTATTACTCGAAGTTCTCTGCCCTTTGAAGCCAAGTTGTTTGCCCGTTCATTTCCAATCACTCCGTTGTGTCCTGGTACCCAGCAAATACGCAATTGACCATGGGTCCAACACAGTTCTGGATTTGACCCTTTCCGATGTTATTGCTTGAATCGCCATTTGGCTATCTGTGAAGATGTTGGCATATTTAGGCTTTGTCGTGTTACTGAGCCAGTTCACACACTCCGTGATTGCTCGAACTTCAGCTTGAAATCAACTTTATTAAAAATTTGATTATGAGTGATGAAGCTCATATTCATTTGAATGGCTTTGTTAATAAGCAGAACTGTAGGTTCTGGGGTTCTCAAAATCCAAGAGCCATTCATCAACGCCAATTGCACCCCATCAGGTGTACAGTATGGTGTGGGATCACATCTGAAAATGTCATTGGGCCTTACTTCTTCGAGAATGAAGATGGAAGTGCTGTAACCGTAAATGGAGAGCGGTATCGGTTTATGATAGAATATTTTTTACGTCCTGCTCTTGAAAACAGACCTGGTATGTGGTTTCAGCAGGACGGAGCCACTGCCCATACTGCCCGAGACACAATGGCACTTTTAAGTCAAATTTTTGGAAAGCGAATAATTTCCAGAAATTCGGAAATTATTTGGCCAGCGCGATCGCCAGATTTGACAGCACCCGTCTATTTTCTTTGGGGTTATTTGAAGGAGCGAGTGTATGTGAACAAGCCAGAGACAATCCTTGAACTCAAGGCAAACATTGTTGCAGAAATTCGAACGCTACAGCCACAAGTTTTGAAAGGTGTTATGGAAAATGCTCTAAAAAGAGCCCATCAGTGCGAAGCTGAAAACGGTGGTCATTTAAGAGACATTATTTTTCATACTTAGTGTAAAAAAATTTGCCTTTTGTATATTATATAATCTGGAAGAAAAAACAAAAAAAAAAATAATAAACGAAAAAGTTATTTAACTTTTACACCCTTTGGTTTCTTTAGGCCCACCCTGTATTATCTACAAAGTTCGTGAACATATCGTACACCAAAAAATGTTTTTGATACAAAATAGTGAAATACTAACATTTTTGAGGTACAATTTAAACCTTTTGAGCAAAAGTTGTTCGGATTTACCGGGGCTCCAATTCTGCCAAATACTGTTTGTGAAAATTACGATTCCCTGTAAATTATGCTGAAAAAAGTGAAAAAAAAACATTTTTTCTCTTGCTTTTCCAAAAAAGATGCTGGAAAAAACTCTTTTTTTGCATAAAATGTTAACAAACTTTATTCACCATATTCTTAGCTACATTACTGCCAAATATAGTAAGGCGGTATCACCAAGTCTGAATTGGTTGTTGGACAAAAGCTGGTGACACCTTTTTCAAGGGGCCCACTGATTTTCAGAAATTTTTATGGCCCATAAAAAACGTTGTCACCAATTTTGCGAAACCTAATATATTATTATACTACCATTTGTTAGTAGAATCGAACTGTTGCAATCAATAAAGTTCGAAAATATATCTAGACAAAAATTATGGAAATTGAAGTGATTTTTTTAAAAAATATAAATTTTTGTAATATTTTATACCTCTGCGGTGCAGGGTACTTATTATAAGACTGTTTGGGACCACATGTTTGTAACACCTTAAAATATTGGAGATAGATCCATTTGGAAGTATACCGATTGACTGCGACTCAAATTCGATCTATGTAGCTATGTCGGTCTGACATATCCCTAAAGTACAGATCGCAATTTTACTCCGATATTCATGAAATTTGGCATTATGCTCTCTTTCACGTCAGGAAGCCGATTGATATTGTTCAAAGTCGATTCATATTTAGATATAGCCCGCATATATGTATAGGTTTTTCCAATAAGAGTGATATGATTTCTTTGAAAAAAAAACACACTTATTGTTAAGGAAATTCAAAAGTTTTTATACCCTCCACCATAGGATGGGGGGTATATTCATTTTGTCACTCCGTTTGTAACACCTATAAATATTGGTCTGAGACCCCATAAAGTATATATATTCTTAATCGCAGTAAAATTCTAAGACGATTTAGCCATGTCCGTCCGTCCGTCCGTGATCACGCTACAATCCATACTACTTGAGCTAGGTGGCTGAAATTTGGTATATATACTTCTTATGTCAGCAGGTATGTTGGGATTGAGAATGGGCAATATCGGTTCAATTTTGGATATAGCCCCCATATATATGGGTTTATTTATACCCGGTATCATTCACACGAACAACGGTAGTCATACGTCCATGTTTTGATATAGCCCCCATACAAAGGTCCCTCTAGATTTGACTTCGTAACGCCACAAAAACCTCAAATTTCTACGAATTGGGCCGAATTGTGGTTTAATGAGTTTATTAGTACCCTTAATCATTCACATGCGATCCATGGTGGAGGGTATATTAGATTCGGCATGGCCGAACTTAACGCTTTTAATTGTTATTTAATGCGACGTACAATCGATACAACTAAGTTCTTAATAAAACGTCATTCAAATGTCCTCCACCACTTCTTCTGCAGGAACGAATGCGATGAACCCAATTTTCGAACACTTTTTCCACTAAATCAAGTCGTATGTCATGAACGGCACGTTCAATATTGACT
Source organism: Eudasyphora cyanicolor (assembly GCA_963930755.1). Taxonomy (NCBI): domain Eukaryota; kingdom Metazoa; phylum Arthropoda; class Insecta; order Diptera; family Muscidae; genus Eudasyphora; species Eudasyphora cyanicolor. The sequence continues at coordinate 204,984,580 of OZ005735.1, forward strand.
TGTAAAGCTTGAAGAGAGTCTGGTTTATTTCGAAAGAATAATGACTTCAAATAACCCCACAAGAAATAGTCTAATGGTGTTAAATCACAACTTCTTGGAGGCCATTCAATATCACAATATCTTGAAATAATAGAATCTCCAAACTTTTCTCGCAACAATTCAATTGTTTCAGTTGCTGTGTGGCACGTAGCCATAATGGGTGTCAAGACCGTAGGTCGACTGGAAAGTGTTTTTTTTTTTTTGGATTTAAAAAAAAAGGACAGCATCATTTTCAAATGTGAATGGAAAGTTTATTTTTGCTCTTGTCAATGACAAAAAGATAGCTCTTAATGAGACCTAAAATATTGCTCATGGGTGTCAAGGTCGTAGGTCGACTGGAAAGTGTGTTTTTTGATGAAAATGGACTTAGCGCACGATAAGTTGCAATTGGAGATCGATTATTTTTATTATAAAACTGAATAATTTGTAAACGTTGTTCTTGCATATATCTCTCCATGATGGAATTGTAAACACTACTAAATACAATGAAAAAAATGACAGATCATGACATATTACAAATAGCCGAAACGTCACATCAAATCATATCATCCCTATTGGAAAACCCGTTATATGTACTTCCGATGTGATATCAAAGTGCTTTAGAAGCCTCATTTGAAATGAAATATTTCAAGTTCAACACATTTGCTAGCACGAGAAAAACTATTACACGGAGCAAAATTACCTTCTTTGATATGTTTGAATAAAGGGTTTTACAACAGGGACGCTACAAAAGTAGACCGACAGGGACAGCAAACGACGCCATAATTTTTGCCGCTCTTTTGACATTTCTCTCTAGTAAGGTTTGCTATTTCATGATGGAAAGATATACGAGCCAACAACGAGTCGAAATTTACTACCGAAATTCGGAGTCAGTGGCCTCAACGTTAAGAGCGCGAAAAATCGAAAAATCATCTTCAGCGATGAAGCTCATTTCTGGCTGAATGGCTTCGTCAATAAACAAAATATGCATTATTGGTCAGACAGCAATCCACACGTACTCCATGAGTCATCATTGCATCCCGAAAAAATTACGGGTTGGTGTGGTTTATGGGCCGGCGGCGTCATTGGGCCGTACTTCTTCCGTGATGATCAAGACCGGCACGTTACTGTGAATGGGAATCGCTACCGTTCAATAATAACCGAATATTTTTGGCCCCAATTGGATGATATGGACTTGGAGGACATGTGGTTCCAACAGGACGGCGCCACAAGCCACACAGCGTATTGCCACAATCAATGTATTGGAAACCAAGTTTGGAGAACGTGTTATCTCACGAAATGGTCCAGTCGATTGGCCGCCTCGGTCGTGCGATTTGACGCCGTTAGATTATTTCCTGTGGGGCTGGTCTATGCCAACAAGCCAGCGACGATTGATGAACTTCGTACGAATATCGTAAGTGAAATTGCAGCAGTATCGGCCGATTTATGCTTGAAAACCGTCGAAAATTGGGTTCAGCGTCTGGACTTCTGCAAGCGTGCCCGTGGTGGCCATGCAAAAGAAATCGAGTTCCATACATAATGGCATCGAACGTACTTTCACAGTAATAAAGAATTTCATTGATATCCAAAACCGTTTTTGTTATATTTAAAAAAAACTTTTGTAGCGCTCTATTTGCCAAACCCTTTAGAAAGAAAATATATTTGGATGAAAAAATTTTGAATATTTTATATTTGTAAAGAAATACATTTTATCGGAATTTCAATAAAATTTATCTGGAACGCATATGTTAATATTTTACATCAATATATATATATATATGCAAACTATTTTTCTCAAATAAAATATGTGTTTATATACAAATAAGAGTTTTGTTTAGGAATTTCTCAAAATATATTTCGTTTAAAAAAGATTTTTAAAACGTTTCAAATTTATTAAATTTCAATTTTAATTTTTCATTTATTTCGAGCTATATCTTACAATTTTAAATGATATAAGTAGCTCTAATATTTGTTTTAAATCACTAATTATCCCCTCACCCTAGAGAGGAGGGTATATAGAATTTGCTACGAGCTAAAAGTGTAACACATTGAAGGAGTGACGGAGTATGTTTGGCGGAAATTCGATTTGGGTCATTTTAAGTCATTTGAGCAATGTCCGTCTGTCTGTCTGCTGGCTGGTGCGCACGATAGCTCTCGAAAGGATTAACTGATTGACTTCAAATTTGGTATGCGGTACTATTTTTCTCCATCTCCGACTAAGTTCAACGATGTGCCATATTGGTCCACTCCTTATAGTACATCCACCACAAAGGGTTAACTTTTAGCGAACTACTGATTCTTTAATACCTTCTATACTACTTACTCGAAACTTCTGAAATTCCACACATAGTATTGGTTTATTAGTCGCTAACACTTCAAGCATATTTGTGGATTTGTAATCCAGTTATTAAGCAAAAAAGGTGACAATGGGGAAAAATTACATTTTTGCGATTTTTCTGCACTTCTTTCGGGTAGTTTTGTTCAGCATTTTTCTCCTATTCAATATTTTGTTCTCCTATCAAAACTCCGATTAAAATGCAACATAAAACAAATAAGAAAGTTCAGTCGGGTAAACCGACTAAAGAATCCCCTCTCCTTGAGTCTCAAAAAAATATTAGCAAATGTACTGGACCAGTACATTTGCTAATATTTTTTTCTTTAAATTTTTGTATTTGTATAGAAATTGGTGAATGGCTTCGGATTAGAGTGATCAAAACCGGTTTAAACTAAACCGGCCCAACGGTTTTTTGCTTCCACCGTCCCCGGTTTTTCTCAAAATCATGGATTTCGAACAACCGGTGCAACCGGTTTTTTTTCGTTTGTTTCCACCGGTTTTCCGGTTTTTTTATTATCACTAAAATATTAAAAATTATTTACAACTTTATATACAAAATATCACAAATTAAGATAATAATATGAAAGATCTCCTTATATGGCCCAAAGAGACTCGGCAACTTTGCTAGAATCCGAAGCCATTCACCAATTTCTATACAAATTACAAAAATTTAAAGAAAATAAATGATTCATACGCGCAGAAGTTATGTGAAAAGTAAACGCATTCTCCCACTTCCAAACCGAAAAAAAAACAAGTAAGAACATTTCATTTGGGTAAACCGACTAGTGTATACTCTTATATATTTATATGTATACTCGTATATACCCACCTGCACTAAAGTGTGTATATAAAATATAAATGTATAAAGATTTAATACCTCTATTAAATATTCTATTTAATATCCCGAAATATTAATATTTTCTTGACTGAACTACATAAGGGGAATTTCATGTCAAGTGAGTTAATTTTTAAAAGGGATGTCTTCTGTCGGGATGAAAATTGCACCAAGTAGCCCTATCAGATAGTAGTTATGAGACACAATTCCAACGAAATCGGTTAGGGACTTTCCGAGTTGGAGGGTGTCAAATATTGACATTTTGTCAATCGGTTGTTTTTCCCATCTGAAATGCTAAAATGTTTGGTTGAACGTTAATTTTTTTTCAGAGGTTTATATTTATTTTGATAGATCAACAGGTCCCATCCCATTATTAGGTCACAAAGCTTTTAAAGGAAATTATCTAAGCTTTCTTTTGAGCAAAAAAATCAAAAATTAAAACATAGGTTTTTACCAAAATTTCAAAAAGTTTAATTTTGCAAAAAAGTAATGAAAATATATTTGCTAATTTTTTTAAAAGGTTGAAGAAAAGACTATCGATAACACTTTTGGAAAATGTTTCTAGATACAATAGCTAATTAGTTTTAAGTATGAGATAAAAGGACCGTTTGACTCAAATGACAATATTCATCACAATATTAAAAATCCCCTTAATATTAAAAAATCGCATTTTTTGTTATTAAAAAGGAAAATGTTTTTCAAACGGCAATTTTCATACTGTTTTGTTATGCAGAAAAAAGCCGGTTCTACCGGTTTCCCCGGTTTTCTTCGAAGAAAAAACCGTCAACCGGTTTTTTTATAACTTAAATAAACCATCCACCGGTTTTTTATTTTTTCAAAAAAACCGGGTTTTTGATCACTCTAGTACTGGTATTAAAGTTCAAAGCTGTTTACTTTTGGTGTATAATAGTCCATTTGTGTGAGAGGTACCAAAAGGGGCGTGCCAATTACGTCCACTTTTCTCTAGACTCTAGGTACCATAAAAACATTGCACTGTTCGAAGTTTCAAGTATTTGTATGCACTGGTATTAAAAGCTGTTAACTTTTGGTACAAAAAGTTCCATTTGTGTGGGAGGTACCAAAAGGGGCGAACCAATAACGGTCACTTTTCTCTGGACTCTAGTTACTATAAAAGCATTGAACTGCACAAAATTTCAAGTATTTATATGCACTGGTATCAGTGTTGCCAGACGAATTTCTACAAGCAACGTACTGCTTTTGAGTTTTTTATGGCGAAGCACATGTTTCGGAGATAGATATACATTAATTTGTACTCTCAAATGATTTTTGGGTTCCTCAAAGTGAACTTAAAATGAATTTTGTTGGCGGATCTCAAATTCTTGAACGACATTAATAATTAAATTTGGCGGAAACATATCTCAAACATATTAATTTCTTACGCTTGAAAATATACTTGCTCATATATTATTTATTTCTTTACGTCATGAAAGCCACTAGCTTCATCTTATTGGGAATGTCGAATGCGACATTCGTACGCATTCTAAGTGAAAAAAAACATATGCCAAAACATTATTTCATTTTGACAAAAGGTGAAACTTATAGCTCTTGATTAGCACTATAATTGGTGCTAAGGTTGCCCAATTGTTCGTTTTCAAGATAATTACAAAAAAACAAGCCATTCGCACGCGACAGAAACAGAAGTCGCTTTCAAAGCAAACCAATCAAACACTGATTTAAGGGAAACCTAATGGAATATTTTAATGCGACTAATTTTAAAATGTCATGGATTAATGTATCTTAATAATGTTTTTTATTTTATTCAAAAATATTAAGTAGATTATTTTTTATTTAATTTTAACATTCGCAAGCGACATTTTATTCCATCGTTATTTTTATGTTTATTTTTTTACTTTTTATGCAACTAGACATCGAATGGTTGATTATAAAAGATTTTTAATATATTCAATATATTTATTTTCACAACAAAAATTATTTTTCTTACATCCCTTAAATATAAATCAAGATTTACAAGAGAGATCATTAATCAGAAAATAACATGCAATACAAATGTTTAAAACATAAATTTTGCAATTATTCAAATTTGCACTCAAATATTTTAAAATGTGTTATGAATAAATGTAGTTTTTGGGAAAATTAGTTAAATTTGATAGATTCCCTATAAAAAATAGTAAAACAACATACTTTTATAGACTTTCAATTTTTTGGCAGCGGTTGACATCTCGTTGGAAATGCCCATATAACCATTCACGTCAACAGGGTCCAGTGTAGATTCATTGTTTTATACAGCCCCCATACGAAGGTTCCATTAGATTCAGCTTCTTGACACATTAGAAATCACTAGTACCAACCGACTGAATTTTGACAAATAAAATATTATCTAGAACAACTCAAAGGGAGACTGAAATTTGGTTATTTGTGTTTACTTTTACTCATAATCATTCATACGAGTACTGACCTCATTGGTCAACATTTTGATATAGCTCCCACGCGATGTGACTTTTTGGCATGTTAGAAACCACAAATACCAATCGATTGGGCTAAAATTCGGCAATTTGTATTTTATTATACCCAGAACCATTTTATGGAGCAAGTGAATTTGGCAGTGTTCAAACATGTAATAAGAAAACTCTCTCTGCCGAATTTCGTACCGATCGGATATAAAACGCGGTTTCTGCAGCGCTTACATGTCAAATCAGGTGAAACATATGTATGGGGGCTATATCTAAATCTGATCTGAATTTCCCCGAATTTGGTAGTTTTCATTCATTTAGTATGAAAATTCTCTCTGCCGAATTTCGTACTGATCGGATATAAAATACGGTTTCTACACCGCTTATATGTCAAATCGGGCGTAATATATACATATATGAGGACTATATCTAAATCTGAACCGACTTTCTGAATTTGGCAGTGTTCATTCATATAATAAGAGAACTCTCTCTGTCAAATTTGGTACTGATCTGATATAAAATACAATTTCTAGGAGGTAACGTAATATATACATATATGAGGACTATATCTAAATCTGAACCGACTTTCTGAATTTGGCAGTGTTCATTCATATAATAAGAGAACTCTCTCTGTCAAATTTGGTACTGATCTGATATAAAATACAATTTCTAGGAGGTAACATATATATGGGGGCTATATCTAAATCTCAGCCGATTTTGACCAACTTCAAAAAAGAGCACTATGCTAAATTTCATCACAATCGGACCATAAATACGACCAGCACTTTGATCACAAGAATACATGGACAGACAGACGGACATGGCTAAATCGACTCAAAAAGTGATTCTATATCGATCGGTATAATAAACTATGGTTCTATTTCTTCTCATTTGGGCGTCACAAACAAATGCACAAAGTCATAATACCCTGTACCACAGTGTGGTTTAGGCTATGAAAATTGTTAATATAAGAAGAATTTGTGAAGTTTTCCTTACTTTTTTCATATCATAAAAAATCGTCATTTCGGGGCAAAAGTCGTCAAATCGTCATGCCCTATTCGTCAAAATCGTAAAAATGACGATAAATCGCCATTTCTGGCAACACTGATATTAAAGTTATAAACTGTCAACTTTTGGTGTAAAATGGTCCATTTGTATGGGAGGTACCAAAAGGGGCGTGCCAATTACGGCCACTTTTCTCTAAACTCTAGATACTATAAATGCATTGCACCGTACGAAATTTCTAGTATGTATATGCACTGGTATTACAATTAAAATCTGGTAACTTTTGTTACAAAATTATCCATTTTTGTGGGAGGTACCAAAAGGAGCATGGCAATAATGCCCATTTTTTACAGTATTGTAGGTACTATTAAACCATTACACTGTACAACATTTCAAGTCTTTGTATTTACTGGTAATAAAGTTATAAGCTATTAACTTTTGCTTCAAAATTGTCCATTTGTGTGGGAGGTACCAAAAGGGGCGCGGCAACTTCGACCATTTTTCTCGAGGTTTCAGAGGATTCCAATAGGTAGTATAGAAGTAATTAAATAATATATAATTCACTAAATTTTAACCGTTTGTGGGGGAGGTACTAGAAGGAGTTGACCACTATGGCCCATCTTCGAACTTAGTCGGAGATAGAAAAAAATATTACCACATACCAAATTTGAAGTCAATCGTTTACTCCTTTCGAGAGTTATCGTGTGCACCAGCGACATAAAACGGATATCCGCCAAGCATAAAGGGTGGTTAAATTTTAAGGGCCGATGTTGATTTAGAATACAACACAAATTATTTAGGAAATTATTGTCATTTCTGTTTATTATGATAATATTGGTATCGTTCAATTATGTGTGGCCGCGACCCCGGCGGCACACCTCCATCCGATGGTCCCAATTTTCGATGACGCTGAGGCATAATTGAGGTTCTATGCCGTTAATGTGCCGAATTATCTCATCCATTAGCTCTTGAATTGTTCCTGGCTTATCGACGTACACCTTTTCTTTCAAATAACCCCAAAGAAAGAAGTCCAACGGTGTTAAATCACATGATTTTGGCGGCCAATTGACATCGCCACAACGTGAGATAATACGGCCATTGAATTTGTTGCGCAAAAGAGCCATTGTTTCGTTAGCTGTGTGGCAAGTGGCACCGTTCTGTTGAAACCACATATTGTCCACATCCATATCTTCCAATACGGGCCATTAAAAGTTCGTTATCATCTCACGATAGCGAACACCATTTACAGTAACTGCCTGACCGACCTCATTTCGAAGAAGTGTGGCCCGATAACGTCGCCAGCCCATAAGCCGCACCAAACGAACTGAGCGAGCATGCACAGGTGTTTTCACATCTCCTACAGAACCGGTTTGCTGAAATTTGCGCACAATTCTCCCGATTGTGGACACATTTGGTCGATTATACTGATCAGAAAAACATCACGAAGTCCACGAAATGCATTTTGATTTGAACGCCCATTTTTGTAAAAATCTTAAAAAACTGATGTTTTTGATCGTTGACCTGTTGAGTATTCAGAAGATGAAGATGTTTCCGTACAAAGTCCAGACGGTGCATCAGCTGTTAGCTGCTGACCGCCAATCGCGTCTAACATACGCTCAAGCCATCCTTAATCACCACCAAGAGGAAGATGATTTTTCATCAAAAATAATCATGAGTGATGAGGCCCATTTCCATCTTAGCGGGTACGTAAATAAGCAAAATTTACGCTTCTGGGGCAATAAAAATCCGCGTGTAACCCATGAAGAGCCATTACACCCGCTCAAAGTCACTGTATGGTGTGCTGTTTTCGCTGGAGGAGTCATCGGACCTTTTTTCTTCGAAGACGTCGCGGGCCAAACGGTTACTGTGAATGGTGAGCGCTACAGAGCAATGATCAACGAGTTCTTTTTGCCGCAACTTGATGAATTAGGATCGGAAAACATGTGGTTCCAACAGGACGGTGCAACGGCACACACTACACGTGCCACAACCGATATGCTGAAGGATGCATTTCCCGGGCGTCTAATCTCCCGTTTTGGCGATTTGCACTGGCCAGCAAGATCGCCTGATTTGACCGCTCCAGACTTCTGTTTGTGGGGCTTTTTAAAGTCGCGGGTTTATGTCAACAAGCCTCAGACTCTTGCAGCTCTTAAAGACAATATCCGTCAAGAATGTGAGGACCTATCGCCGGAAGTTTTGGCCAAAGTGATGGAAAATGCCATAAAAAGGGCTCAAATGACAATCAACTGTGGCGGCGGCCATTTACATGACATCATATTCTCGACTTGATGTAAAAAAAATTAAAAGACCAAATAAAAATAATCTACAAGAAGAATCAAAGTTTTTCATTTTTTTTATACCCTACACCACACTGTGGTACAGGGTATTATAAGTTTGTTTCACGGCAGATGTTTGTAACACCTTAAAATAACACAGCTAGACCCACCTTAAAGTATACCGATCGACTCAGAATCACTAGCTGAGTCGATTTAACGATGTCCGTCCGTCCGTCCGTCCATGTAAAGTTGTTCGTCGACTACAGGTCGCAATTTTACTCCGATCGTTCTGAAATTTTGCAGTTTAGAGTATTTTGCGGCTGTTAAGATCGCTATTGAATTTGGTTGAAATCGGTTCAGATTTAGGTATAGCTCCCATATATATCTTTCGTCCGATTTGGCCCTTTAGTCCTATAGAAGCTGTATTTTACATCCGATCGTTTTGAAATTTAGAATGGTAGAGTTTCTTGATCCATGAACCAACATTGCTGAATTTAAAGAAAATCGGTTAAGATTTAGCTATAGCTCCCATATATATGTTTCGTCCGATTTGGCTCTTTAGTCCTATAGAAGCTGTATTTTACATCCGATCGTTTTGAAATTTAGAATGGTAGAGTTTCTTGATCCATGAACCAACATTGCTGAATTTGAAGAAAATCGGTTAAGATTTAGCTATAGCTCCCATATATATGTTTCGTCCGATTTGGCCCTTTAGTCCTATAGAAGCTGTATTTTACACCCGATCGTTTTGAAATTTAGAATGGTAGAGTTTCTTGATCCACGAACCAACATTGCTGAATTTGAAGAAAATCAGTTCAGATTTAGATATAGCTCCCATATATATCTTTCGTCCGATTTGGTCCTTTAGTCCTATAGAAGATGTATTTTACATCCGATCGTTTTGAAATTTAGAATGGTAGAGTTTCTTGATCCATGAACCAACATTGCCGAATTTGAAGAAAATCGGTTAAGATTTAGCTATAGCTCCCATATATATGTTTCGTCCGATTTGGCCCTTTAGTCCTATAGAAGCTGTATTTTACATCCGATCGTTTTGAAATTTAGAATGGTAGCGTTTCTTGATCCATGAACCAACATTGCCGAATTTGAAGAAAATCGGTGCAGATTTAGATATAGGTTCCATATATATCTTTCGTCCGATTTGGTCCTTTAGTGCTATAGAAGCTGTATTTTACATCCGATCGTTTTGAAATTTAGAATGGTAGAGTTTCTTTATCCATGAACCAACATTGCCGAATTTGAAGAAAATCGGTTAAGATTTAGCTATAGCTCCCATATATATGTTTCGTCCGATTTGGCCCTTTAGTCCTATAAAAGCTGTATTTTACATCCAATCGTGTTGAAATTTAGAATGGTAGAGTTTCTTGATCCATGAACCAACACTACCGAATTCGAAGAAAATCGGTTAAGATTTAGCTATAGCTCCCATATATATGTTTCATCCGATTTGGCTCTTTTGATCCAATCGTTTTTATACACTACACCACACTGTGGTACAGGGTATTATTTAAGTATAAAATGTCCCAAAAGTAAATTTATGTAAACAATTTATACATGAATTACAAAATTTATATATCAGAGTTATTCAATATTACGAGAGTGGTGTAGGGTATTATATAGTCGGCACCGCCGACTTTAGCCTTTCCTTACTGGTTTTTAAATTACAGCCAAAAAACATAGAAAGGTGACTTTTACGCCACCTTGTACACTGAAAGAAAAATGCTTCATAGCATCAATGAACGCGTTTCATTAAATTTTTTACATTGATACAATGAAAATGTTCATTGATGCAATGAAAATTCCATTACGGGAATGAAATGTTTCTTTAAAGCGTTTTTCTAATTTATGACGTGTCATTGATGGAATGAAACGGTTTACATTGATGGTATGAAGTTTACATTTTATAAAAAAAAGGAATACTTATATAAAATTAACAAAAAAAATTATCAGTGGTGTAAAGATTTTAACATTAATAAAACAAAATAATACTACACAAACAGATTTACTATTTTTTATGTGCTTTTTATTCTCAAAAAAGGTCTAAGAAACTGTTTCTTTATATTAATGTAACATTTCATAGAAATTTAAAAGTTTCATTGCTGCAATGAAGTGGTACGGTAAAGAATATAAAAAATGAAATTAGCTTTATATTGATGTTCTATATATATATTTTATCTATTTTATAAACATTTTAGGAGTATGTAGTGGAGTTAATTAAACAGCAATACTTACGGAGTAGTTTTATTCAAAAATAGGTCTATGATACTGATACATTAAATTAATGTAACAATTCATAGATAGAAATGTAAAGTTTCATTCCAGCAATGAATTTAAACAGTGAATATATTAACAAAGTGTTTGTCACATTACATACATATGTACATACCTATATCTTCACAAATGTGTTAGTGTGGTAATAAATGTAATATGTTGATGTGTGAATCAGAGTCGTGCAAGCACAATGAAAACGATGGAGCGGCGTAGTTTTCTTGCATTTGTTTGAGATGAGAGATAGGCGGAATTCTATGAATCTACACCGCACAGTGGCATTAACTTCTAATGAAGGTGGTTTGTTGGTAATAATATGATTCACTAATAATTTCAATGTGTTCATATTATTAGATGTATTATCAATTAACATGACATTTTAGCAATAATTTTATACTTTTGTAATCGCACTGACATATTAATTTAATTATTATTATTCAAACAGCAGTCGGTGTACATTAATTAAAAATTGTCTAAAAGGGTTTTTTTTTTTATCAAATTTTATGAATTCATGATACATTCTGTTTACGTTTACGAATTTGCAACCTACATTTTTTTGAATCGGTTATTTTCGTGAAGCAGAATTCTATTCACAATATATTTCGAACATTAAACAGTTTTTAGTGCACGACATAAATTATTCTGAACCACTGTACCACAACTGTCATCAATAGATAAACAAATATTAAATGCATAAGGTGTGGTGTTGCGACCAGAAAATAAAATCTCTATGGCAAACTTACAACAACAACCCACCCCTTGCTATGCAAACTCTTCGTAAAAAAAATATCCAGTTATTTTTGTGTGTGTTTGGCGAGTCAAAACAAATCAGTGGCGAAGAATCAATTGTTGCATGAGTGCTGGCAGCAGCCCCTTGATTTAGTTTATAATAGACATTAAACGGACGTAGTTGTGAAATGTTGATAAAACACTCCAAAACCACTAGGTAAGTACTTTCTACCAAGTTATGTCCTAAACATATTTTCATTCACTCCTATTTATAATTTTTTATTTGTTTAGAAATTGGGGAAAATGCGGAAATGTACGCACATAGCCTTAGATATGACAATCTATCCGCAGATGACTTTAGGTTGGCCTGGACTGCTTATTCCAAATTTCGAAAATTATGCACAAAAGCAAAAATATTAATGAAGCTTTGTCACTTTGGCCTCAGTACAAGCGAGTGAATGGATTTCTATTAGTAAGTATGTAAAAATGCGGTTTAAGTGTTAACTTAAATTGTATTTACGAATTCACAAATGCAGCTAAAAAACGAATTTAAAAGAACAAACTGTATGCGAATTTTTTTGTTTCATTTTCTCAACTTCAGTTGTCTTTTTATTTTAAAATTTCTCAAAATCCACAATTTTAATTATTTATTTATCTATTATATTATATTTTCAGATTGAAATGATTTTAAAGTTATGAACAAACACGGATGTACTACAATAAACATTGCAATAAAAAACGAAGAATTTTGTTTAATTTTCTATTTTATTTCAGAGCAAATGTATGAAACATGTACATTTCATTAATGAATCATGTTCATTGCATCAATGAAACATGTTCGTTGCATCAATGAAACATGTTCATTGAATCAATGAAACATGCTCATTGAATCAATGAAACATGTTCATTGAATCAATGAAACATGTTCATTGCATCAATGAAACATGTTCTATGAATCAATGAAACTTGTTCATTGCATCGATGAAACAAGTTTATTGCATCGATGAACCATGTTCATTGCACCAATGAAACATGTTCATTACAACAACGAAACGTTTTCATTACATTAATGCAACTTATTCATTACATTAATGAAACTCGTTCATTACATTAACGTAATATTTCATGACATCAATGTAACAAATTTCTATGAAACATTTACTAGTTCAATGTAACATTTTACATTGTATCAATGAAGCCTTACATTGGTTCAAAAACAATGTAACTTTTCATTGATACAATGTAAAATTTCATTGATGGAATGAAGCTTTTTCTCTGGGTGTATAAGACAGACACAGATAAATGCTCTCAGATGTATAGACATATAATTAATAAGCACGGACGGAAAAAAATGTTAGTTGAGAAGTAATTTCAAGGAAGCAAGTGGAACTGTTTAAAAGCGAAATTTAAAATTGTATGTTAAAAAATATTATTGTTTAAATAATTGTGTTTTTTGAATCTGTTTTTCGTGTTTTTGTATTAGATTAAAACTCCCTGATGATGACTAACGAAGTTAGTCGAAATATAGGAAAATAAAAATAAATAATTAAAAAAAGGAACAAATCGCTTTTCTAATTACAAGAAAGGACCTCAAGCCGAACAATAATCAAAACTGGATCTTAAAAAACTTTAACGCATTGCCCGATTGTGTATCTTTCCATGGTTCAAATTGGGTTAGTCTGAAATTGAGAAATGTCAAATGAAATGCAGAAAAAACTTGACGTTTATGTGTGGTTCACATTCAACATCGGCCCTTACAATTTAACCACCCTTTCTGGACATGGTTGGATGTTTGTATCCCAAAAATATAGTTAAAGTAGTGAAACTTTTATCCGCGAACATGTAATATTTTAGAAAATTTTTCCACAATTTCGAATGGAAACAGATCAACTTTTTAGGTGACTTTAAAGAGTGATAAGGTCTACCCAAATAATATTGCACAATAAAGCTCTGGCGTAAAAATAAACCTATATGCCAACACGAAAGACTTAAGACACAAACACAAGTAAGTGATACTTTCGTCTACGAATAAGTAACATTATAGAAGTTAAGGTTTTATATAAAATTGATACCGTAAAAGATTCTTTCCTTTAACAAGCTGTAATAATTTTTTTTTTATTTTTTGTTAAATAAGGTATCTCTCCTTTCGACAATTTGGGGAAACTCTAATTTCACCTAAGAATAGATGTATTGACATGAAAATCATCCCAGATTCCTTGTATACACACTTTAATTTGCATTTAAGCAAACATTTGTATGCATGATATTGTCTTAATCGTAAATGTATACACATTTTTCGAACACACCATTTATTTTCTTTCCTCTTTCATACAGCTTAATTTAATAATGCCTATTATTATTATCCAAACCATAGATGAATCCATTAGTTATGCTTATTTATACACATTTTTCTCTTCCTTATAAAAAAAGTCAAAAGAAAATCTGCAGATGCCTTGAAATTGAGCGGAAGTAATATGGAATGACTCGTTAATTAGTATTTACCTTTTTATTGCATTATTATATAAACTCATAGGTATCTGTGCAAATATCTGCAGACTTGCGGTGGCAAATCGAAAAAACGCACGCCCGTACGGCTTTTATTGTATTTTAATGAGAAAGGGGGAAATTAGTGAGAGCCTTTTTTTTATTAAAATCAATCTGAAGATGCATTCAAATATGTGGGATGAGAAATTGTGGTATTTACTGTGAGTATTTGTGTTGGGAAATATATTAAACAATAATTGTTTTTATTTATATAGTATTTTGAAAATATTTTACGAAAGTCGGTTTATTGCCAAATTTCCCAGTTTAAAATTAAGTCATACGATTTTTTCCAAAGAATATAGAAGTTAAAAAAATCGGAAAAGCATGAAAGGCGGCATTTCTTTAATTACACTGTCCAACAGCATTTTTGGAACAGAGTAGCGGCCCTATAATGTTGAAATGGCATGTTGAGAAGATCATTTCTGTAGAATAAACTTATGGTACAGCTGGTCTGAGTGGTTTTCTTTTACAGTGGGTCAAAGTTTTCATTTTTTGATCGAAGGGAGCATTATACTAAATGAAAACCAGTAAGGAAAGGCAGAAAGTCGGGCGGGGCCGACTATATAATACCCTACACCTCCCTTACAATTATTCCAAATTATTATTACATAATAATTTGGAATAATTGGTAAATGGGTAGAAACATATTATCTAATTCTGAAACGATAATCGCTAAATTAAGCAATATTCGTTCCTAAATTGAGAAACATCTTTCTGGAAAATTTTAATGATCGGAAGTAAAATACAACTTCTATAGCGGTTTGATACCAAATCAGGAGAAACATATATATGGAGCTTTAATGTAAATCTGAACCGATCTTCCCTGAATACTCATTCATGTAAAAAGACCTCCTTCTATCGAATTTCGTACTGATCGGATATAAAATACAGTCTCTACAGCGCTTACATGTCAAATCGGGGCTAACATATATATGGGGGCTATATCTAAATCTGAACCGATTTTAACCAAATTCAATAGGGATCGTCCTTGGGCCAAAGAAAAGATATGTGTAAAGTTTCGTCGAGATCGGACCATAATTGCGACCTGTACTTTGATTACAAGAATACATGCACAGACAGACGGACAGACAGACAGACGGACAGACGGACATAGCTAAATCAACTCAGAAAGTGATTCTAAGTCGATCGGTATAATAAACGATGGGTCTATTTCTTCTCCTTTTGGGTGTTACAAACAAATGCACAAAGTTATAATATCCTGTACCACAGTGTGGTGTAGGTTATAAAAATGCTGTAAGTTAATGTCTGAGAGATTTCATATTGTCAAAGGTGTATAGGATAATTTTATGATGATCATTTTTGTGGAAGATCTTAGCCCTCTAGCTCCACTCCTAATGGGTCAATTTAGCCTTTTTTCGAAAAAATTAAAAAAAGTCCTTTCAAGAAGGACATTTAAGGATTAATATATTTTACGAACATTTTTGCCGGAAAATTTCAGTGGGGGTCGCCAAAAACACCAAAGTTATATATATAGCTCTTAAGGATTAATTAGCAAAATTACACGCCAACTTATACAAATAAATAATATAATGTAAATGTTAACTGTTTTTTTTTAGAAAGTGTCGTAAACGCCATTCTGTTTTACTCGATTCACCATTAGAAAAAGAAAATCATAAAATCATGACAATAAGAAATCTCTCAGACATTAACTTACAGCATTTTTTTCATTTAGTAACAATGCTCCCTTCGACCAAAAAATGAAAACTGACTCAAAAAAAAATCTCAGACCAGCTGGATCATAAGTTTATTCAAAAAAAATAATCTACTCAATATGCCCTTTCAGAATTACAGAGTCGCTATTCTGTTCCAATGAAAAAGTCTTCATAACAATTTATAGAAGGTTTTTGGAACGTTTTAGCAAAATTATTTATTATGAATAAAGTCCCTAATTTATAAATTAAAATATACAATCAGTTTTTTTTTTAATTTCAGAAATTTAAAACGTGAATAAATCCGTTCTTAAATCGTTCTTTTTCTGAAAAAATTTTCAATTGTAAATAGTCAACATAGTTACAATAAACATTTCATAATAGAGTGACCTTGAACAACAGAAAAGTCTTCGCTCCAAAACTGCACAATAAAGCCCTGGCGTAAACAAAACTCATATGCCAAAACACAAAAGACTTAAGACACAAACACATGAATCATCACCAAAACAGTAGTCATTCATCCTATTCTGTTGTGTCGGTCTTTTATGTGTGTGTGTGTTTAATGACGTCGCCATGGCTGCTGTGATACTTGAAAACCCATTAACTTTTCATATAAATATATTATTATTTTTTGTTTTATTTTATTGCTTAGTGATATGATAGCTTCTCTTTTTTACGAGATAAATAAATAGCAGACAATGCAAGTCATATAATCTGACTACAAAAAAGGAGAAAAAAAAACATAAAAATAAATATAAAACGACAATTAATTGCTCACTATCATAAAACTAAAGTTTATTGAACCAAATTTTGTGCGCCTGCTAAAGACGATCAAAGACCTCAAAATGTTGACAAACAAATTGAAGAAACTCATTAGATTTAATGAATATAAACATTTTGCATGATTTGACACGGTTTGCACTTCCACACCTCATTGTCGTCGTGTGTGTCACCGTTATGTGTTAATTGCAGTCAAATACCAAAACTATTTATCAATATTAACGACAAATTTTCCAAAATAAAGGTGATACCAAAAAAAAATAAGAAAACGACCAAATAATTATGTACATTAGGTCGTACTAAAATAAAAACACGTAAGAAAAATCGAAGTCGAGTAAATCGACTAGCGTATGCCCTCACTTCAGATTACGGCACTAGAGTGGATTAAAATATATGCCAATTTTTTCATTTTAATTTTTCTAGAGATGATAGCGAGAAAGTGGCTATTAACACTATGCAACAAACATTTTTTTTGTGTCCGAGACCTATTTTTTTTTTGTATAGATTGAGGCATACTATTTTATGAAAACAAAAACAATTTTTTTTTGTAGTAAACTTTTTTTTTAAAATCATTTTTTCTAGAAATCCAATTTTTATCCAAGGTACATTTAGTATTTGAACCATATTTTTTTTTAGGTATTTATAGGCTCGATAAAGCCGAGCTACTATTTAAATTAAAGGAAATTATGAGGGCTAAAAATGCGGCAAACATCACTTTCATATATAAACTGAAGTTTAGTAACTGTTGTTAAAACAATTCGAAAATATCGATTTTTTTCAAAAACAACCTTTTTTGCTGGCACGAAAAAACCATAAAATATAGGAAAAAAATCGCAAACATTTGTTTGTTCCATTGATGAAAGTTAGCATCCTAACGAAGAAAACAGTGCATATATAATTATGACCTGTTTTGTACAAATAGGGAAATTCAAATAATAATAATTCATATTTTTTATTTTGGCACTTTGTTTGGGAGTTACCAAAAATGGTGTGGCAGTAACGCCCATTTTATAATATACTACAGGGTGGCTGATATGTAATGCAATAAAGTAAAGCGCTACATTTTTTTAATTTTTTTTAAATTTTATTGTTCAAAAGCAAAAAATGTCGGAAATAACATACAATTTTAGAAACAGTTTAGATTTGTTCGAATTGGCCACCTTTGGCACGAACTATGGCCTTCAAACGGCCTACAAAGCCATCTCACGCTTCACGAAAGTGGCTCTGCGGTATTTTGGCCCATTCCCGGCGAAGCGCCGTCTTGAGATGATCGATTCTTTGGTATGTTTTAGTGCGTCCAACGTCCTACGGATTGAGATCCGGAGATCTTGGTGGCCATTGTGCGGTAGAAATGAAGCGAGGAACCTCCTTTTTAAGCCATTCTTGGTTGACGCGTGCTGAGTGCGATGGTGCTGAGTCCTGTTGGAATGTCCATGGTCTGCGGCCGAAATGTTTGTCTGCCCAGGGCTTCAATACTGTCTTTAGGACATTTTCCCGATAATATTCGGAATTTATTTTGACCCCATGGTCGATGAATACGAGCGGGGAGCGACCATCGGCCGTTACGGCGGCCCACACCATTACCATCGGCGGCGCTTGAGTTCTGGTGGCCAATCGAAGGTCTAAATTTTCAGCTGACCTCTTTGGCAAGTAAACCCGATCATTTTGTTTGTTCACAAACTGCTCAATTTGGAATGGCTTCTCATCGGAGAAAACCAAATTCGGTAACTGGCCACTTTCGTGCAAGCGAAGCAACTCCTTGGCTCTTTCCAGTCTAACTTTTTTTTGTGCACCGGTGAGCTCTTGCACTTTTTGGATCTTCAATGGCTTTAGTCCAAGCTCATTTTTTTATATGTGTTGTATCCGTTCTCGCGATATGTTCAGCTCACGAGCAATTTTTCTACCACTGCGGTGTGGATTTCGATCAAATCTGGCCTTCACTTTTCGGATCATTTCTGGTGTTGTTACCGTTTTTTTTCGTCCACTTTTTGGACGCGATGCAACACTGCCAGTATCACGGTAACGAGCAATGGTACGAGAAACAAAAGATTTATTCACATTTAAATGCTGGAGGGCTCTAACGATAGCCACTTGTGTTTTTCCACCCAAATATAAAGCAATCACACTATCACGCTTGAATTACATCACGAATAACTTTTTTTCTGAATGCAATAGATCAAAATGCTTTTGTAAGCTTGTAAACAATAAAATGAACTGTCACTGAAATAAATCTGTCAGCTATCAGACTAGCGGTTTAGAAATGATAGCAACCTGAAGTTGGTTGCAATACATATCAACCACCTGTATGTGTACTATAAAAACATTACACTGTACATAATTATAAGTATTTGTATGGATTGGAATCAAAGTTATAGGCCGTTAACTTTTGTGCAAAATAGTCTATTTGTATGGGAAGTACCAAGAGGGGCGTGGCAAGTTCGCCTATTTTTCTAAAGATGATAGCGACTAATAAACTAATACTACACGCTGAAAAAAATCGCTTCTGTAGTATATTGTTCCAAACATATTCTTCTGGAAACATACATATGTTTAGGGTACACTCCAAATATATAATATTTGACACTCACAAATATAATTTGTTTGTGAGGGCGTTGTTCTAAACAAAATTATGTTTTCATCCCAATATTTTTTTATTTGGAAATAATATTTCCAAAACAATGATTAATTTGTATTTAAGTATTTTGGCAATGTATTGATGCCTTAATTTAAAGGAAAGTCTTTAGTTTTTTTTTACAAATTTAAAGTTTAATTTTTTAGAAATTTTATATGTTTGAAAAAAAATATTAAAATTTAAATCGTATAATCTTGGGTAACCACAAATTGATGGATTGACAATTGGACTATTTATAAATTAAAAATAAGTGCTGTAAAACAAAAGAAAATGTTGCTTACGACATTTTTACCTATAAAGTATAACACAAAATCTAGGAAAAACAAAATTAAAAATTGCCGAAGTCAACAATGTTTTAAAATTATTTTGAATATAATGTATTTGGATAAATTCTTAAACAATATCTTTGTTTGTTTGTAAACACATATTTTATTTGTGACCGTAAGTTTGCAAATATAATTTGTTGTAATATATTAATATATGCGTTCCAAACAAAATTTCTTGATTTTCAAATAAAATATATTTGTTCAAAAATATATAATATTTAAACATTTTGGTTCCAAGTATATTTTCTTTGAATTCAAACATATCAAAAATGGCGATTTTCCTCCGTGTATGTGTGGAATTGTGAATGATTCTGGGTATTAGTATATATGTTATGGGATAATCAATAGTTCACTAAATTTTGATCCTCGGTGGGGGAGCACTCGAAGGAATGGACCAACATAGTCCATTTTTGACCTTAGCCTGAGATAGAAAAAAAATATTGACACATACCAAATTTGAAGTCAATCGGTTAATCCTGTCGAAAGTTATCGTGCGCCCCAACCAGACAGACAGACGGACAGGCTGACGGACATTGCTAAAATGACTTAAAATTACCCAAAACGGATTTTCGCCAAACATTCGTGGGGTCTCTTAGATCACTCCATCGATGTGTTACACTTTTGGTTCACAATAGTGGTTGTTTAAAAACCGAATTATGTTGAAAAAAGTGTTATAATTTCTACATTTATCCATAGATTTTCTTCAAATCAGCATTGTTTTCTTCATTCGGATACTAGCTTTCAAAACATGGAGCAAACGATTTTTTTGTGATTTTTTTTCTATTTTTAAAATTTTTCTCGCGCGTTTTTATTTTAAAAAATATCAAATTTTTTCTAATTGTTTTAACCACACTTACGAAACCTCTGTTTCCACATGAATGTGTCATTACTAACATTTGTAGTCCTCATAATTTCCTTTAATTTAACATTATGGAGCATATACTTCAAAAAATATGTTATAAATATAGGCGCTTTCCAAGAATATTGGAATTTAAAAAAAAACATTTTGTTAAAAAAAATTTTGCAGTAACATTTTTTTGGAATATTTTTTTCGTGTTTATGTCTCCATGAAAATGTTATTCGCAGCCCTTCGACAAAAATTGTGTTGCATGGTGTTAATAAATATGGAATTATTCCGTCACATTTTGGGCGGGATATGTCATGTAAGGTCCATCTTCAATTTAGCCATGGAGAGAAAAAATATTACCGTGTACATCAGTTAGACAGACCAACGGACGGACGTACTTAGTTCAAATTTAATATTACTAATAGTTGGGTAAGCCTTTTCGACCATGCCGAAGCTAGTGGTTTTAGCCGATTTTCTACGTTAACTCTGGTTTTCGAAATATTCGGCAGCGAAGTTTGCTAGGAAATCAGAAAGGTCTGTTATGTTGGTGGTGCTTTTGAAGTGGATGAATTCGGAATACACGCTTCAAACCAAAGAACGAAATAAAGGGAACCCTTGGAGAATTATTTCTCTCGAATCAGGGACGTCAATGTCATCAAAAACCGCGTGGGTAAAATTAACTCAATTGACAAGTACGTGAACGGATAATCAAAAATTTCCAAGAAAATTAATGTTCTTCACAAAAAAACAACCATCACAAGAAGACTTAATAAACTCTTAACCATTAATAGGAAAACTGACAGAGGCGAAAAAAGGGCGCTTACAGGCCGCAGAGAGGTTAAGAAAATAATAGACATTTTTAAGAAGAAATTTAACGATTCGATGTGAAAAGATGCATTGATGACAAATGGTTCGGCTTACATGTCAAATCGATGGTAACATATACGAGTATGTATATGGGGGCTATATCTAAATCTGAACCGATGTTGACCAATTTCAATAGGGATCGTCCTTGGGCCAAAAAAGAGCAATGTGCTAAATTTCATCACAATCGCACCATAAATACGACATGCACTTTGATTACCACGATACATCTACAGACGAACGGACAGACGGATATGGTTAAATCGATTCAGGAAGTGATTCCAAGTCGATCAGTGTAATAAACAATGGATATATCTCTTCTTCTTCTGGGTGTTACAAACAAATGCGGGTCAGAATATTTAATATCGACCTATGAGGTTATTTTATTTTTGGCTAAAAAGTTTAGAAGCAGTTACAAATTGGTAAAATAACATCTCGCAATCATTTTTTTTAAAAAAAATAGTTTGAAAAATTTTATTTAATTTATTTTAATTTATGAAAAATTTAAAAAAATCGTTTTTGTGTTTTATGAATTTTGTAATTGCTCTCGAACGGCTGAACCGATTTTTGCAAACTTTACTTTGTTTTAAAGAGGACAAAATGCGCTATTTTTTGTAATTTTTAAAAAAAAATTTGTACGATTTTTTTTGAAAAAACCTTTGTAGAAAAAATTTCCCTCCTCAATTTTTTTTAAATTTTCACAGAATATTCGTCGCTCTCTCACAAATCCAGAAATAACAAATATGAGACTCAATGTTTGTACAAGTTATGGAAGAAATACCAAGACTAGTCTGACAATTTTCGTCTGTTTTTGCAAAACACTGCACAGTGGTCCGAATTCAAAAAGGGGAAATAATTCGACCGTTTCTTAACCAAACAACCGATTGCGACCAAACTTGACATGGTAGATTAAAAAGGTGTAAGAGCTGGCGGAGCTTGAGAGCGGAGCTTGAGAGCCTTAAAGTTGGCCACATCAGGTGAAGAAAATGTTGAAGCGCGCTTAACTCGTGTTCCTCTTCCGCATTATGATATTTCTTTTTGTGTGTGTTCTACAAACTGAGGTCTACAAAATAGTTACCGAGATATCTGCAATTGAAATATTTAAATACCTCGGAAAGTGTTGATTGTAGAAGAACAAATTGTATATCGGATATCGGATTGGTGGGTGTGGCACAAGTGGGCGTAGTAATATTTAAAATTCAGTATCTTGGAAACTATTGACCGTAGAACAAGTAAGAATGTTCAGTCGGGTAAACCGACTTATGAATCCCCTCACATTGAGTCCCAAAAAAATATTCGTAAATTTATTTATTTTTTTTTTAAATAAATTATTATCAATTTAAATTGAATTTAATAACTTTAATGTACTGGTATTAAAGTTGTAAGCTGTTAACTGTTGGTGAGAAATGGTCCATTTGTGTGGGAGGTACCAAAAGGGGCGAGCTATAAAAGGATTAAACTGAAGAAAATTTTAAACATTTGTATGCACTGGTATTCGAGTTATAAGCTGTTAACTTTTTGTGCAGAATGGTTCAGTTGTGTGGGAGGTACCAAAAGGGGCGGAGCAATAACGCCCATTTTTCACTGAACTGTAGACACTATAACAGAATTACACTGTACACAATTTCACGTATTTGTATGCCTAGGTATTAACGTTATAAGCTGTTCATTTTTGGTGCAAAACGGCCGTACAATGATGCCCATTTTTTACCGGAATGTAGACACTGTAAAGACATTACACTGTACAAAATATCAAGTATTTTTATGTACAGGTATTAAAGTTATAAGCTGTTTACTTTTGGTGCAAAATGCTTCATTTGTGTGAGAGGTACCAAAAGGGGCATGTCAATTTCGCTCATTTTTCTTGAGGTGTCATCGACTAATAAACTAACATTATGTGTGGAGTTATTAAGGAATCAATACTTCACTAAATGTTAACCCTTTGTGGGGGATGTACTAGAAGGAGTGGACAAATATGGCCCATCTTCGAACTTAGCCAGAGATAGAGCAAAATATTACCACATACCAAATTTGAAGTCAATCGGTTAATCCTTTCGAGAGATATCGTGCGCACCAGACTGCAGACAGACACACAGACGGACGGACATTGCTCAAATGACTTAAAATTGCCCAAAACGGATATGCGCAGAACATACTTGGGGTTTTAGGTCACTCCTTCGATGTGTTACACTTTTGGCTCGCAGCAAATGATATATACTCGTACCCTCCTCTCTAAGGTGAGGGGAGAAAAATTATACTTGGATTGCAAATTATTGGAGTCAATGTTAGTAATCTCACCAAAATCGTGATAGGATTACTTAGTGGTTAATTCTCCAGAAGCGTTAGGAATGGGACAGGTATTCGTGGTTCATATCACAAGAAGTAAATAATTATTATCGAAGGTGTACATATATGGCAATCTTTAAATTTGGCGTGCGTTATTATGTTTACAAAGTGAGTTCCCCCATCAACTCACTTTGGCTGAGATCGGACCGCTACATATATATACATATTTGTACGATACATTTTGTAGGTGAATAATTAAAACAAGTATATCGACTTATTATTTTGTAATATTACTTGGTCATATACACTTTGTACCTAAATAAAAATAGTGTGAGTGACACTACGAAATCGGAGTATTTGAAACAATGCATTACGATAACGAGTGCCTTTAAAAATTGACAGATCTTTTTTATTAGTCAAAATTTCAAGTTTTCTGAAAGTTCTTTAGACGGACTGCAATGGTAAAATATCACAGTGAGGGTCAACAAGACTATTTGCATACAAATTATTTTAACGGGGATGTAAGTGTTTTTCTGCGGAAATTTCTGTATTTTGCGCTCTGACAAATCGCGAAGATAAGGGGTAATCGAAAAGCTTTCATTATAAAAGTTCGCCTGCGCAGCAGTGGGTACCTGTTAGTAAAATAATAAAAGTAATCTACGTAACTGTCAAAGAATAAACTAAATTTGCCCACCATTTCTCGCATCTCCCATAGCAAATTCAAAATTCCAGATCATATTTATCTGAAAGTTCGCTTATAATTCAGATAGTTAACACGACTGTGATTTTCTCACTTGTTTTGTTCAAATACATACCATTGTTATTTCTCAATACTACCTAATGTCCATTTTTACACATATATTTAATCGTGTATTTAGATATATATATGTATTTGTAAAACAAAATGTGAACATATGTATTTGTATGTCCGTTTAGTTACAAAAAAAAATACTTTTTTTTCTCGCTATTGACTGTAAATGTTGCAATTACATTTGCACTGCGCAGTGCAATGCGCCTGCGCAATCGCCCAGCTCTCGGCACCCAAACGACATCTGTGGGTGACAAAACATGTCTCTGTTGTTGAGTGTCAAATGTTGTAATACTCTTTACCCCGTAATTAATTACGACTACGTCTTGGTCACACCGTGTACGGCTTAACACGAATGAATACTCACTCGTACAGGAGAGTTTGAATGAACTTTGGCAGAAAACGTTTTTCTTTTGTTTTGTTTTCCATCCCAGGCGAGGATTTGGGTGTCAAACATTAATGAGTGTTGTAGTAGGCTTTACGAGAAAGATGACAGCTTTTAGTGACAACATAACTTAATAGTTCCTCTCAATAGACGTACGTTTGAAGTTAAAACTGTGAAAATCTTAATATAAATGATGTGATTTGAACTGTAACTCTAAAACATAATATATTAGCTAGAGTTTGCAGGAAGTTTCTTTAATGAAGCGAGATTTATTAAAAACCAGAGAAATTCTCATAATTCGGAAGAGTTTTCATCTCTTTCGTCTTCGAGTTTCTTATCTCGTTAGAGATCACCTACCCATCAAATTTCATAAAAAAATCGGATAGAAATTACATTTCTTATGGCGGTTAGACACTCTATTAGGGGGCAACATTGTAATATGAGCCGATTTTCCTCAAATTCAGAAACATTCGTTTATAAACATAGATAAGCATATCGTGACCTAAGAGTGAAAAGGCACTAAGTCCACTTTTTCCTAAACGTATTTTTTGAAGCGGAACGTAATATAAATTGGGTATACATCGATTTAAAAACAAAAAGCCAAAAAAAATCATGCTTTGTCATCTTTAAAAGCTCAATCGTAAAAGCCCTAAGTCCATAATCCCTTTATAAAAACATTCATATACAGTGAGTATTTTGCCTCCCCTGTACAATTTTAAATATTGGACTTTGCGCCTTCACACTCTTAGGTCACGATAGGGTTTTACCTCGCAGTTAAACTACTCAGAGAGAGAGAGATCTCCGTCCACAGTCATTGCAAATGTTGTCAACACAGAACATGAAAACATTTACACGCAAAGAAAAAAAAACGTTTGGGCGTCGTTTTTCGCAAACATTTTTCTTTGTTTCAAACGCTCTACTTTTCCCGTAACGGTTGAAATATTTGCGATGAATGCAAAAGTTTATCGTAAACGTAGTTTCTCCTGCTATAAACGAACATTCTTTCATGCCAAAATTTTCGTAATTTATTTTATGGTAAACGAAAAACGTTTACGGAAGCATATTGTATTTAAACATGATTGAATATTTTAAAGAGAGTTGAAAGAACAAAGAGCGAAATTTTTTTTCATTTTGTGAGAGTGAGGTTTTATAACTTTTTTATTATTTATATGACGGAATAATATGTGCAGATGTATGTGTACAGAACTCAAAAGATGCAGATGTGTGTGTATACAACACAAAAAGCGTCGTTGCAAGTTGTCTGCAAAAAGATGGAGATGTGTGTGTACAAAACACAAAAAGAAACGTTGCATACATGTTTGTCCGCATTGCTTTATTAATAGAGGGTGGTGGAAATTTATTTATCTGCATCCCTCCCTCCGCACTGTTATACAATTTCATAACATTTGCAATCGTACTCAGCATGCGTAGAGTCGTATGCTGGTGGGCCTTTAGTTTTGTACTGGCGCTTGTGGTGTTCGGTATTACAGCGCGTGTGTGGCAAAATTAAAAATATTTTTATCAGTGAACTCAAAATGATTTCATTCAAAGAATTAATTAAACCAAAAAATCAAAATTATCGGATGTGCGATATCTCGCAAATATACTGCGGACTCCAATTTAATGGTATAGGTAAATGGTAAATGACGTGAAGACATGTGGGAAAATAACCAGATAGTTAATAGCAAAAAAATGGATCGAGCACTGCATGCAAATATTGAATATTTTGTGGAAAGCCGGAATAACAAAAACAATAGATATTAACAGAAACTGAGACCATTTATTGCTTTTGTTAACGACTAACTGGTTATTTTTCCACACGACTTAAATTGTGAATAAGCAAATTCAAATCATTAACAATCAATTATCACACGTTTAGGTACTGAAGCTGCTAATGGTAATT
Source organism: Eudasyphora cyanicolor (assembly GCA_963930755.1). NCBI lineage: Eukaryota > Metazoa > Arthropoda > Insecta > Diptera > Muscidae > Eudasyphora > Eudasyphora cyanicolor. The sequence continues at coordinate 205,011,544 of OZ005735.1, forward strand.
GTGAAATTAATTTATTCAGGCACAATACAACTGGATACTTCTGGAAACTGCTGATATTTTCAACACTAAACAGTTAAACTTTGTTTTTTAATGACACTATGCAACACGATTTTTCACCAGAAGTTTTTCATGTTGTTTTCTGATGTAGCTTAGTATTCTATTCATGGACGTGGAAACTTTTGAAATGTCAGCATTTGGGTCAGAATATTGACCTATAAAATTCACATTTGACTAAAGAGTTTGATATATGGTAAGATAACATCTCGCTTTTATCCATACAATGGACTACTACATTTTTAATATGTTTTTACATGCTTTCTTATTTACAGTTTTTCTACAACTCAGTTAGAAGAAAGCAGCCAAATAATTGCATAGGTGTTTGTCGGGAGCTCCCGGGTACATTTTACTAAAAATTGTGACATTTTTGATTATAAACATAATTTTATAAAACACATTAAATATCAATTCAATCAAATTATTGCGTCAATCGTTTTCTCATTTATTGTTAAATTTACATTGCTTGTGATAAAGGCAATGACCGTTTGCAGCAAACGTTTTACAGGGTTTAGGATAAACAGGCACTGCTTGTGACAAACACAATAACCGTTTGCACCAAACGTTAGACAGAGTTTGTAATAAATATAAATCATTTACGATAAGTACACTAACCGTTTGCTATAAACGTTTCTTTGGGTTTTGGGATAAACATAAATCGTTTGCGACAAACATACACCACAAACGAAATTCGTTTGTCTAATTTTTCGTTTGGGAGTAACGAAATTTTTCTTTGCGTGTAGATTACTGCTAATGAAGTTATAGGGAAATTGTGTTTGAGTGAATTTGCCAATTTGTGTAAGGGCTTGACAAATACCCCTATTCTTAAAAAACACTGCACTGTAAGTGTTTGCGTGTATAAAAGCAATGGTATATTCAATAAAATTTTGGTACAATTTGGCCCCTTGTGTGGGAGATACCGAAAGGAGTATGACAATTACGCACATTTTTCATTGGATTCTAATTGTATGCATTACACTGCACAAAATTTCATGTTGTTTTGCAACTATTATTGACATAACTCAAAGGCCAACCACGCTTTGGTCCGCGTACCCGTCTTTGGACATTAAAGAGGTGAGACAAATCAGTATGAGTCACCGTTAAATGATGAAGGGTATTATTACAGTTATTTTGTTAAGCTATGTTTTGTAACATTTTATAATGGATGATCCAAGTACACTGAGGGAAAAAAGACGTTGCAAAATAAAAACCGTTTGGTAACAATTTATAAACGTAACGTGCATGAAAAATCGCCACCGATTCGTTCATTAATTATCAACGAAACGGGGGTGATTTTTTGACCGGCGTTGCGTTATGTATTGTCGCCGTAAGGTTGATGATTAGTTGTTCGGCTTTGTGTTGTTCATTGGATTTGTTATTGTCTCTTCTTAGAAGAAGAAACCACGAGGATTTATAAAGACGTGAAAAATGAAAATTAACGACGAAGAAATAGAATTTAAGGACCTGTTTGATATTGTGGATGATTCTGTGGGCTATGGAATGAGAAGGATAAGGTGATTGCAAAATCCAGTGGCATATTCCTATTGCAGAAATTTCTATAATCAATAAAAGTGGTGCCGGCCTACGAATATTTAACAACCTAAGCTTATACAAATTTCAATTTTAAAAGTTAATAATGAGTGTGTATGTTTTATATAGAGCACAGGAGTTAAATTTTGCAGTGCATAAAGGCGAATGATACGAAGGAGACTGCCACCATTAGGGTTACGAGCTGAATTCAGAGAAAAAACAGAGGTAATAACTGTGTTGCTGCATATTCGAATGTGTTTTGTTTAGACGTGATTTGCTTAGTGATAAATATGCAAATTTGCAATTATATGTTTGTTGTGTTCACGTTTTATTTACTTATAACATTAATAAATGTATTGAAACGCTAATGCTGTTTAAATAGTTTTAAATGGACTGGGCGGAGGGGGTATTTAGAATGGAAAGTTATTCCAGCGCGTGCTTTATTCGTCCTCAGCAAGTGCTTTTGTCGTCCCCCGCACGTTCAATAGTTGTCCCCAACACTTGATTTAAATTATCCCCAGTTGGTATTCATTTTGCAACGAAGCGTTGTTGATTTTTGATACTATATTCATGCACCGCCTTGCTTCAATTCGTAACATACGGGGTTGGTTCATTGTCATAAACGAATTTGCAAAGATTAAGCACGTATGTGCTTTGTTTTTCGCTGGGTGTAGAGATACTTTTTTCAATAGCCTTTTTTGACAGATCACGTGTGAATCGTGTCAGGCTGTCATGTTATTTTTGTTAAGTATTGTTTGGCATTTCATCATGGAAAGACTTACGCCTGATCAACGTTTACAACAAATTAATTAGGGTAATGTTATAACGGGTGATCCAAGTAGAGATACTTTTTTCAATAGCCTTTTTTTGACAGATCACGTGTGAGTCGTGTCATGCTGTCATGTTATTTTTGTTAAGTATTGTTTGGGATTTCATTATGGAAAGACTTACGCCTGAACAATGTTTACGCGTGTCATTCGCCAGTTACCAGTCGAAATGCTCGAACGAGTCATCGGCTATTGGACTCAACGTATGGACCATCTGAGACGTTGCCGCGGCCAACATTTGACAGACATAATCTTCACATAATAAATGCCAAAGAATTTTCTTTCAAATAATAATAAACATTCCCCATTCAATTTGAATTTGCTGTGTTTTTTTCTTTAAAAAAGTAGGGAACTTTGGAATGAATCACGCTATATTTATTGAAATGTCATATCGCCTCAAAAAAAAAAACGGGCTTTATGACATTGCGTTTGGGCGATATAACATTTGCAGATAACAAATTTGAGCGATATGACGCTACTCCAATTTGGGATAATCTTTAAATGATAGGACATTATAAGGGATTCAAATGTTGAAAATGTCGCTTTCAGGTAATAGCTGTCGTTAAAATAAATAGAAAAAATTGATTTCTTTCAATAAAAAATCTTGAAAAATGACACGGAAACAAGTACGAAAGTTTCAGTCAGGTAAACCTGTAAAAATCTATAAAAAAAAAACCTATAAATCTGACAATTTGTGTGTATGTTACCAGAAGAAGCTTAACAAATACACATATTTTTCGCTGAACAGTAGATACTGCGCCAAATGACACTATGCAACAAAATTTTTGTCCAAGGGATGTGGATAACAGTTTCTGGTGCAATTAGGTGTCACAAACACGAAAAAATACGAAAAAAAAATTTTATAGTAAATTTTTTTAAAAATTCCAGCTTTCATGGAAAGTACATTCAGTATTTGGACCATAATTTTTCAAGTATAAGCCAGATTGAGCCGTGTTATGCGTCAAGGGAATTATGAGGGCTACATATGTTGCACATATCGCTTTCACGTAGAATCTTTTGTTTAGTAACAGTCGTCAAAAATATGAGAAAAAAGTGATTTTTTTTTAAAACACTTTTTCCTGGTAAAAAAAGACCATAAAAAATAGAATCACATTTTTAAGAAGCCAGCATGCTAACGAAGAAAACACTGTCTATTGGAAAAAAAATCTATGGATAGATGTAAAAGTTATGAGCCATTTTGTAAATGTTACGGAAATTAAAAAAAATCTTGGTTTATATTTTTTCGTTTTTAAATGATGTTTTTGCTTATATTGAATTCGACATTTGTGAGAGAGATATATAAAATACATTGCACTTGCAATGGACGAGGTTTTATGGCCGTTCGTAACCCTCCATAAAACATGATATGCAATGTGAGAGCTATATTGGATGAAATCCGCTTAGATAGAGGGTCATTCAACAACATTTGTGGTTTTTTATTTATAATGTTTCCATTCAGTTACGTCTTTTAGGGGCATGGACATCCCAGTCGTATATACAGGTAGTAAAATTATATGTACGCAATACAAAGTAGTACGCGGCAGTCTTGAAAATATTGGGTGTCTACCTTCGAAGCAAACTATATGTCAGCTACAGGTACTGCAACTTATGAACCTTAAACCCGGAATTTATGAATGAAATTTCTTGTTAATAAATCAGTGTAATTCAGCGTGTAATTCGATTTTCTAAAAAATATTACAAAGTTATATTTTGAAGTATGAGTAAAAGGCAAAGAACTTTTGAATGTGTAAATGATACCGACAATTTCTGCTACATCTGCGGAAAATAAATTAAAAAAATCGACGTGCGTTTAGTAACAGAAGAAATATATGTGTAATATTTTGGTATACGAGTTAAAAATATGAACGAACCGTGGACACCTAGTATTTTGTGTAATTCGTGCCATGTAAATCTTACTCGATGGACTAGTTGAAGAATGCCACAAGTACTTTAAAATTAATGTATTACAATGTTTTGTGGAATAAAACGTTTTAATTTTAGACTTCACGTGCAATTTAGAATGCCAACGATTTGGAGACAACCATTCGTTTACGATACGGACTGCTATTTTTGCCTAAGTTAATAGATAGACAGCCTAATAACGGAAACATCATCAAGTTCAACTGAGTACTCAACTCTGAGCGATTCAAGTTTGAGTCAGATGTCATCGCTTTTAACTCAGTTTTAACCCATTGATCTAGTGAGAGATTTGGAACTCACCAAAGATTAGGCAGAACTACTTGCATCTGGGATGAAACAGTACACTATTTTGGCCCCAGATGTTAATATATCATATTATAGAGTCCGTGATATACCTTACAAAAAAATTTATACAACTGCGGATAACAGATGCTTCTACAAGAACATTCCACGGTTGTTCGAGGAACTTAATCAAACATACAATTCAAAGGAATGGCGGTTACTTGTTGACAGCAGTAAAGAAAGTTTGAAAGCAGTACTTTTATACAACGGAAATCAGAAACCGTCGATTACCATTGCTCATGCTGTCAACACTAAGGAATCATACGAAACAATGGCTAAATTGATAAAATACATAAAATATGAACATTACTGGAAATTTTTTTGCGATTTAAAAGTAGTTAGTATGTTATGAAAGCCGATATTTTGTCACCACTGCATATTAAGCTGGGGCACTTTAAAAATTTTGTAAAAGCCTTAAGGAAAGATGGCAATTCACTCTCATATATAAAAAGTTTATTTATTTTCAAAAAAACGAAGAAGGAGTTTTTGATGGGCCTAAAATAAGGAAACTGATGAAAGATGTGAATTTCGAATCATATTTGACGTCGGATGAAATTGCAGCATGGAGGTCGTTTAAGCTTGTAGTTTCAATTCCTTGGATCCAATAAAAGCCCGCAATATGATACATTGATTAATGATTTGTTAAAAAATTATGAGAAAATTGGATAGAAATATATTTTTTTATATTTATGTATATAACACATATGTATGTATTCTTCCAACTTATTTTTCGCTTTATGTATTCCAACAGGTGTAAATATGTCCCTTAAAATGCATTTCTTGCATTCTCATTTAAACTTTTTCCCCGAGAATCTTGGCGACGTAAGTGACGAACATGGCGAAAGGTTTCACCAAGAATTAAGGTCCATCGAGCGGCGTTACCAAGGGCACTGGGATGAAAGAATGATGGGAGATTATATTTGGTTCCTCATTAGAGAAACCAGTTCCGAAATCTACAAACATCAACAAAGAACTCACAATTACTTCTAATGAAACTTGTTAATGTAAATAAACTCAAATGTACATAATATAAATTATAATTTAATTTAAACAGAAATTCAAAAAAAAGATTTTTGAAATTCTCTTACCTCTAGCAAAAGGGATATAATTTCTACATTTATTAATAGATTCTTTTCAAATAGTCACTTTTTTCTTCGCTAGGATGCAAACTTTTAAAAAAATAAAATAAAATATATTTTTTTGAGTTTTTTCTATTTTTTATGTTTTTTTTTGTTTCAGGATTTTTTTTTTAAATTTACTTTTTTCAATTTGTTTAATGACTGTTACTAAACCACTGTTTCTAAGTGAAAGAGATATTTCCAACATTGGTAGCCCACATTAATAGCTTCAATTTAACGTATAAGTCAACCTAATCGGGCATATACTCCAAAAATTAACAAAAAAAAATTTAAAAAAAATATTATCCATAAAAAAAATTTTGGTTTTATTTTTATATAACAGTATGCCACAATTTATATAAAAAAATAATTTTTAGGTCTAGGACACAAACAAAAAATGTTTTTTTGTTGCATAGTGTTATACGCGGTTATGTGCAATGGTATGTTAACTTTATGAACTATTAAATGTTAGTTTAACACTGTGCAACAAATTTTGGGTCTTCAAATCTTTCCAGAACTAAACCAATTGGGCATGTTAGTACACCACTAGTATATCAAAACCCCCCAAAGGGTTTTAAAAAGTTAGCTCGAATTTTTGTTTTATTCCAGGCAAAATGCACTTTAGCGAGCACATGCCAAAACAAGAAAAAAAACATGATCCGAAGTGATCCATAATATGCCAAAAATATGCCCAGCGGTGCAATGGAACCTAGTACCTTGAAAAAAGCCCCAAGGTCCACATATACTTATAGACGGTGTGGTACTCAAGGAAAGGAAATGTCCACAAGATTAAAAAAGAAAAATAACCAATGGCAACCATTTGGTGTGAATCAATGTTCAAATTTTGAATATATCAGACCATAAATATTTGAATTTATTGATTTTTATATTTTGTGTGGTTTTGGGCCACCGGAGATTTTTTGGGAAATTCAAATTTTAAGGCCCCATACGATATTGGGTTATTTCGAAAGAAAAATTTCTTTTCATCTTTGTACCATTCTTTTGTCTGTGGGCCTTGGACCGTGCGCATATTTTTGCATTTGTGGTGTTTCCTTTGTTTTAACATGTGCCCACGAAAGTTGACTATACGAGTAAATACCAAAATTTTGAAAAGCTATAAAATAAAATTTCAAGCTGACTTTGCAAAACCCTTTCGTGGTTTTGATATACTAGTGGTATAGTATCATGTACCATTGGTATCGTTCGGGAAAGATTTTCTTGTTGCACAGTGTAATTTGGCCATTTTGTGTTGGATCTACAAAAAGGGGCGTGGTGATAACGCCTATTTTTCATAGAGCTATAGCAACTTTAAAAGCGTTACACCCTGCACAATTTTGTAGCCTTTTCGTGGAATGGTACTCATGCTATAATCTATTAACTTTGCTGCAAAATAGTCTATTTGTGTGGGAGGTACCAAAAGCGGCGTGTCAATAACCCCTATTTTTCACTGGACTGTAGGTACTATAATAACTTTACACTGTACACAATTTTAAGTATTTGTATGCACTAGTATATAAGTTATAAGCTGTTAACTTTTGGTGCAAAATAGCCCGTTTGTGTGAGATGTACCAAAAGGGGCGTGGCAATAACCTGATCTGTAGGCACTATAGAAGCGTTACACTGTACAAAATGTGAAGTGTTTTTGTTCACTGGTATTAAAGTTATAAGAGGTTAACTTTTGGGTGCAAAATAGTCCAATTTTATGGGAGGTATCAATGGGGGCGTGGCAAATTCGACCATTTTGCTCATGGTGTTAGCGACTAATAAAGTAAAACTATGTGTGGAGTTTTAGAAGATTCGAGTAAGTTGTATAGAAATTATTAGGCAATCATTATTTCATTAAATTTTAACCCTCTGTGCGGGAGGTACTAGAAGGAGTGGACCAATATGGCCCATCTTCGAACTTGCCGGAGATAGAAAAAATATTACCACATACCAAATTTGTAGTCAATCGGTTACTCCTTTCGTGAGTTATCGCGCGCACCAGCCAGCAGACAGACAGACGCACGGACGGACGGACATAGCTCAAATTACTTTAAATGACCCAAAAGGGATTTCCGCCGAACATACTTAGGGTTTTAGGTCACTCCTTCGATGTGTTACACTTTTGGCCCGTATCAAATGATATATACCCTCGTCACACTAAAGTGAGGGTATAAAAACCATAATAATGGAAAAAAAATTGAAAAAATGTTTGCTCCAATTTTTGAAAGCTGCACTGAAAAAAAATTGTCATAAAATTAAAGAAATGCTCCAAAGACGTCCTTAGTCTTCAAAATAAGTACATTTTGTACTTAAAATTAAAAAAAATTACTTAAACTTAAGTAAATTACTTAATATTATTGAAATTTTCTATATTTTAAGTACAAAATTTACTTATTTTAAAAACTAATGACGTCTTTGGAGCATTTCTTTAATTTTATGACAATTTTTTTTTCAGTGTGCCATCATAATAAACCAATCTATGGAGAAATGTAGAAATGATTACCCTTTTGGTGGAAGTAAAAGAATTTCAACAAAATCATGTTGAACGAGGGTATACATATCAGTTGCTGCGGGCCAAAAGTGTAACACACCGAAAGAGTGACCAGAGAGACCCCAAGAATATGTACGGAAATACGTTTTGGGCCATTGTAAGTCATTTGAGCAATGTCCGTCCATCCGTCCGTCTGTTTGTCTGGCTGATGCGCACTATAACTTTCGATAGGAGTAACCGCTAGACTTCTAATTTGGTATGTGATCATATTTTTTGCTATCTCAGCCTAAGGTAAAAGATGGAACATGTTGGTCCACTTCATCGAGTGCCTCCCCCACAAATTGTTGAAATTTTATTTAAATATTGATTTATTAATAAATTCTATACTACTTACCAGAATTTTTCACAATTCATCACATGGTACTAGTTTCTTGGTCGCTATCACCTTGAGAAAAATGGGCGAATTTGCCCCTTCCCATACAAATGAGCCATTTTTCTAAAAATGTCAACGGCTTATAAGTTTGATTCCAGTCCATAGAAATACTTGAAATGCTGTGCAGTTAAATACTTTTATAGGGGGCGTAAGGGAGCAGTTTACGTTTACTCCGAGAGTGTTAATAAAAAGAGAGTAGGGAGAAATAGAATACAAATAAAAGACGATTAGTTTCCATATATTAATAGGCAAGATGCCTGAGGTTTATTGTTGTTTTTGCTGCTAACGAAGTGGTAACGAAGTTTACCTTAAATATATTTGTACAGCAAGATGTACTTATTCGAGCGACGGTACAAGATGGACAGAGGTGGCGGAGCAAGTGTCAAGAACAAGAAAACGAATCGTTACTCGTTAAAATCAGCAAAGCCAATACTACAAGGATGTAGTAATGAGGAGTAGGTAGATTTTAACGAGTATGTATGCCCGATAAATTGGCCAATATATGCACCCAGCAAAATTTCTCATTACCAAATAATCCGACGAGTAAGCAAAGTTCGATAATGGTAAGTACTTATTATTTAGCCACTTTTCTCATTATTTTAACATGGGGATGTCATTGGAGGAAAGTACTTCCCAAAAGCATACAATAAAGTAGCATAATAAGTAATTAGTATATGTGCTAATATTTTCACGATTTTAAGTACTTTAATAATGTATTACCAATAAGTTATAAAGTAAGTAGTATATATGTAGAAATGGCCATTCAAAGAGATTTTTGCATATTGTCGGGCATATTTCTCGAAACAAACAATTTCCTCATGCCAGATTCGAATTTCTGAACCCAAACCCCATGTGAAAAATTCGTCAATGGTTTAAAATCATACGATACACGTAAATATTTATAGTATTTTCAATCAAAACTACACGTATTTTTTAAAACATGTTGAAAATAAATAAATCTTGTACAATAAACCATATATAGCCAAAAATGCATTATATTAAAAATTGCCAAAATGATTTTGATAACAAAAATCACTTATTTCTGTTATTATTGGTAAGTCATTATAAATAAGCCGAAAGTAATGCAGCGAATAATGAGATGTCGTTATTTGGTAATGCAGGTAATAATGACAGGTACTTACCAAGATTTTGCTGGGTAGTCTTCAAAATAAGTAAATTTTGTACTTGAAATTAAGAAAATTTACTTAAAATTAAGTAAATTACTTAATATTATTGAAATTATCTATATTTTAAGTACAAAATGTACTTATTTTAAAAACTAATGACGTCTTTGGAGCATTTCTTTAATTTTATGAAAATTTTTTTTCAGTGCACCGAAATAAATCAATGACATAAACGAAATTCAAAGAAACATTATAACATAAACAACTACAGTCCCGTGTTTTTAATACCACCCACACAACTTGTAATTTTTATTCCAGTCTACATAAAAACTTTAAATTTTGTACAGGGTGATGTTTTTAAGGTACCTACAGTCCTGTTAAAATGGTTAAAGGCGTTTAACTTCGACTCCTGCGCATACAAACACTTCCAATTTTGTGCAGTGTAATGCTTTTGTAGTACCCACAGTCTATTGAAAAATGGGTTTATTGCCACGCCCACGCTTTGGTACCTCCCAACCAAAATGGCCAAAATAAAAAATTTGAAAAATTATTTGTTGAATTTCCTTACTTTTACAATATGGGTCGTTTTCAAATAGGCTTTGCTTTCTTCGTTAGGATACTTACTTTAAAAAATTGAAACACAGGATTTATTCGACTCTATCGGGCTTATACATCAAAAAATGTGGTCAATGTGGTGGTAAAGGTATCATCCATGAAAATTGAAAGTAAAAAAAAAACAGTAAGGAAAGGCAGAAAGTCGGGCATGGCCGACTATATAATACCCTACACCTCCCTAACAATGCGATAAAGGTCATTGCGATAATAATTTGGAATAATTGGTAAATGGGTAGGAACATATTATCTAATTCTGAAACGATAATCGCTAAATTAAGCAATATTCGTTCCTAAATTGAGAAACATCTTTCTGGAAAATTTTAATGATCGGAAGTAAAATACCAAATCAGGAGGAACATATATATGGAGCTTTAATATAAATCTGAACCGATCTTCCCTGAATACTTATTCATGTAAAAAGACCTCCTTCTGTCAAATTTCGTACTGATCGGATATAAAATACAGTCTCTACAGCGCTTACATGTCAAATCGGGGGTAACATATATATGGGAGCTATATATAAATCTGAACCGATTTTCTCCGAATTTGGCAGTATTCCTTCATGTAGTAAGAAACCTCTTTCTGCCGAATTTCGCACCGATCGGATATAAAATACATGTCAAATCGGGGGTAACATATATATGGGGGCTATATCTAAATCTGAACCGATTTTCTCCGAATTTAGCAGTATTCTTTCATGTAACAAGAAACCTCTCTTTACCGAATTTCGCACTGATCGGATATAAAATAACATTTTTACAGCGCTTACATGTCAAATCGGGGCTAACATATATATGGGGGCTATATCTAAATCTGAACCGATTTTAACCAAATTCAATAGGGATCGTCCTTGGGCCAAAAAAAAGATATGTGTAAAGTTTCGTTGGGATCGGACAATAATTGGACAGACAGACGGACAGACGGACATAGCTAAATCAACTCAGAAAGTGATTGTAAGTCGATCGGTATAATAAACGATGGGTCTATTTCTTCTCCTTTTGGGTGTTACAAACAAATGCACAAAGTTATAATACCCTGTACCACAGTGTGGTGTAGGGTATAATAAATAAGTGTATCTTTACCATAAAAAATCTTGCATAATAAAATTAGGAATACAGGCAGAATGTTGTGGATTCTGCAACATAAATCGCATTTATTATCAAAACTCGTAAATTCTCAGTAATGGTGTTAAGAACCAAATCGGGACAGAACGTAATAATGAAACATATGGGTGCTATATCAAGATAGGTGCCTAACTCATATGTACTGGTAACATGAACTAACAAATTTCCAAAATTTTTATGGTTTCTAAGGTGTCAACAATTCAAATATATGGCCCTTGTTAGTGTCAACAGTTCTAGGTACAAGTGTAAGCACATTTTAAAATGTTCTCCCAATCCGTTTAAATTCTTTTAGAGTGTATGATATAAATAAATAAAATTGATTGAGATCATTCTGTGAGGATTATATCAAAACTGTCGGTCCATGTTTTGATATTATCCTCATTTTCAATCCCAAACAACGGACATACGAGTATATCTATAAGAAATGTTCTGACAAATTTAACACATGTACGAGCATTTATTATTGCGGACTGTAATGTGAATTGAATATATGGGTAGTTCTTTCTCAAGTGTCACAGGTCAAAAATTAGATCTTTCTCAAATTCTCAAAATGTTCCCCTAGTAAGTGGGACTAATAACCCACAATATTAAAAAAATAAATGCAAATTGGAGGCAGCGGACGAGGTCAAAGTTCAGAAAAATTGATTTTTTCGTCTGTAATGCTTTTTATACCCTACACCACACTGTGGTACAGGGTATTATAAGTTTGTTTCACGGCAGATGTTTGTAACACCTGAAAATAACACAGCTAGACCCACCTTAAAGTATACCGATCGACTCAGAATCACTAGCTGAGTCGATTTAACGATGTCCGTCCGTCCGTCTGTCCATGTAAAGTTGTTCGTCGACTACAGGTCGCAATTTCTCTCCGATAGTTCTGAAATTTTGCAGTTTAGAGTATTTCGCGGCTGTTAAGATCGCTATTGAATTTGGTTGAAATCGGTTCAGATTTAGATATAGCTCCCATATATATATTTCGTCCGATTTGGCCTTTTAGTCCTATAGAAGCTGTATTTTACATCCAATCGTTTTGAAATTTAGAATGGTAGAGTTTCTTGATCCATGAACCAACACTAGCGAATTTGAAAAAAATCGGTTAAGATTTAGCTATAGCTCCCATATATATGTTTCGTCCGATTTTGCTATTTAGTCCTGAAGAAGCTGTATTTTACATCCGATCGTTTTGAAATTTAGAATGGTAGAGTTTCTTGATCCATGAACCAACATTGCCGAATTTGAAGAAAATCGGTTCAGATTTAGCTATAGCTCCCATATATATGTTTCGTCCGATTTAGCCCTTTAGTCCTATAAAAGCTGTATTTTACATCCAATCGTTTTGAAATTTAGAATGGTAGAGGTTCTTTATCCATGAACCAACACTACCGAATTTGAAGAAAATCGGTTACGATTTAGCTATAGCTCCCATATATATGTTTCGTCCGATTTGGCCCTTTAGTTCTACAGAAGCTATATTTTACATCCAATCGTTTTGAAATTTAGAATGATAGAGTTTCTTGATCCATGAACTAACACTACCGAATTTGAAGAAAATCGGTTAAGATTTAGCTATAGCTCCCATATATATGTTTCGTCAGATTTGGCCCTTTAGATCCAATCTTTCTATACCCTACACCTGTATGTGGTACAGGGTATTATTTAAGTATAAAATGTCCCAAAAGTAAATTTATGTAAACAATTTATACATGAATTACAAAATTTATATATCAGAGTTATTCAATATTACGAGAGTGGTGTAGGGTATTATATAGTCGGCCCCGCCCGACTTTAGCCTTTCCTTACTGGTTTAGAATTAAGTTGCTATCAACGGATTTTTTGTTTGCTCTTCTATACAGATGGTAGAAGATAGGAATGCCATTATGGTTTTGTAGAAAACCTCCCTTTTTGGTACCACTCACACAAATGGACCCTTTTGTACCAAAAGTTAACAGTTTTTAACATTAATACCAGTGCATACAAATACTTGAAATTTTGTACTGTGTAATGCTTTTATAGTACCTAGAGTCCATAGAAAAGTGGGCGTTATTGGCAAGCCCCTTTTGGTACCTTCCACACAAATGGACCATTTTGTACTAAAAGTTAATAGTTTTTAACACTAATACCAGTTAATATAAATACTTGAAATTTTGTATAGTGTAATGCTTTTATAGCATCTAGAGTCCAGAGAAAAGTGACCGTTATTGGCACACCCCTTTTGGTACCTACCACACAAATCGACAATTTTGTACCAAATGTAAACAGCTTTTATCTTTAATACCAGTACATATTAGGCATGTTTTCGTTACAAGCTAGCAATTTTAGTTTAGCACTTTGCAACGAAAACAACTGACTTCCACTAACTGGCACATAAGCAATAAGTGGCGGATTTTCACTATCTGGTAGCAATGGTGTCATGAGTTGCGAAGAAAGAACAGTGCGAAACAGACAAAAAATTCGTGAAAAGTATATATAAAACATATATTTACTATTCTATATTCAATTGTTTACACTCTTTTTGCAAATATTAAAATATTTTCCCATTTTTGTTCTTCTTCTTTCCGTTAATTCACAATAATTGATAACAATCTCTCCAAAAATTGGGATGCCATATTGCTAATGATGTTGCCCAATCTGGCAACATCATACTCGATTAAGACAGGAACACAAGCACCAAACTTCATCGGGAACTAATAGTGCTTAGCTCCCCATACAAATTAAGCACTTTTGGTGTAACGAAAACACGCCTACTATAAAGTTATTAAATGCAATTAAAATTTATAATAATTTAATTAAAACAAAAAAATAATTTTCAAATATTTTTCTGGGACTCAAGGTGAGGGATTCATAAGTCGGTTTATCCGACTGAACTTTCTTACTTGTTTTCTTTTCTTTTGTTTGAAAGCTATTTAGTCAGAGATGGTTTTGAAAAAAAAATGGAAAACATGGTCGGGGCAAAAGTCGGTGTCATTATTTAAAATTTGCATATCTCAGAATGTGTTGATCATAGAAAAACGAAATTTGGAACACACGTTATTGGAGTTATTAGTGGATGTGGCAAAAGTAGGCGAGCCAACACCAAAAAATGTTATAACAATGTATGTATAAATTTATAAATAATGCGAAGATCGTTATATTACACTACAGTGGGCGTGGCCCCTCCCATATGACTCTGCTATTGAAGAGGAAATATCTGGAGAAATATTGCACCAATCGTCGTGAAATTTCGTATAGCTGCAATTGACATTATTATGCGTGACCCAACAGAAATTGGCAATATCGGGAATGAGTGTATGACCCCGCCCACATGATTCACTTACAGAAAATGAGATATCTGGGAACTATTGCACCAATCGTCCTGAATTTTGGCGATTTTGAAAAGGGAGACGAAACACAACGCATGTCTCTATCCCACTAAAATGAAATTTGGGGGCTAAAAAGTGCACCGGGTATCCGCTAATATTTTATATTAAAGTACACTTACATGTTTCTTAGCGTGGGTTTGTATACAGGAACATATCTACTGAAAAAAGTCACAAATGTACTTTAATTTACAAATACACATTTGTAAATGGAAACGAATGATTTTTGTACCCTCATTTTGACGAATTTGGGCCCAATTCGTCTGGCAACGCTAGTTGTAGGTACTACAATAGCATTACACTGGTAAAAATGCAGGTACTTGTATGTACTGATATTAAAGCAATAAGCTGTTAACTTTTTGTACAAAATTATGCCTTTGTGTGGTAGATGCCATAGCGACAGTTAAACTATTGCTAAGTGTGAAATTTTAGAAGAATTGCTTAAGTAGTATAGAATTATTAAATAGTCATTATTTCACTAAATGTTTACCACTTTTGGGAGAGGTAACAGAAGGAGTAGACCCGTATGAAGTCAATCAGGTACTTCTTTCGTGAGTTATCATGTACATCAGCCAGACAAACAGGCAGATGGATGGACGGACATTGCTGAAATTACTTAAATTTTTCTAAAGCGGATTTCCGCCGAACATTTTTAATGTCTAAGGTCACTCCAGTCCTTCGATGTGTTCCACTGTAGGTTCGTAGCAAATGTTATATACCCATCTCCACTAAAGTGAGGGTATAAATAACTGCCGTTACAGAATCGGCTATAGAATTCGGTTGGACTTCAACAAGTATGTAGGTCGCGGATAAACGGCATTGATTTGACATGTAATTTCATAAGTATGTCAATTTTACTTTCACCATTTCTTCTTTACATTTTTATTCAAATAATTATGCATTTTGAAAAAAATAGTAAAAATTAGATTTCAGTCATGCAATTTGACACCTACTTAAAAGTATAGGAAAATATTTTTTAATTGTCTCAGGTGAATAGTGAAAGTGCTTATAAAACAAAATATTACATCATCAACCATAGTGCCTCAGCAACAAAGTCTCAGATGCTATTTATCATTATCTAAGAAAAATTTAAACTGAATTTTGGAAGTATTCACCCACTTTAAATGCAATTCGTCAGACACATGACATGCTACTCATCATACACTAATCAAAACATGTCATAAACTACAAATAAACTCGTACATTAAGATGTCTCGAATAAATTGCAAGTTATAGAAATGTTTTGTATGGTTTGTGGTCCAAACAAAAATAGTGCCAAAAGATGATAAATAGATGATCCAACAAAACTGGATTAAAGAAAGAACAATGGTAAGTTTGGGCTTGCCGAAGCTTGTATATCCTCCGCCATGTATTGCATTAAATTCTGCGCTAGAGTAAAACTACTGAAAATCAAAAAATTTGGCTAACCTCTAAAAAAATAAGCAATGATTTCGAATTAATTTAATGCCATGGAACGCAATGCATGTCATACATAGAATCAAGTGCATTGCGTAATAAGAAATATTTGAAGTTTGACCTTGTTCGTAAATTTGGTATCGATGTGTAAACCTTTTTGGGGTTCATCTTTATTATATTTTGATTCAACCTCCATGAAAACTTTTCATCGCTGACATTGATGATTTTGAACATTGTATTTGGCTGTATTTAACAAAATGTATAAAATAAATATTACATATTACTCTTGTAAATCTGAACGACAGATTAAAAAAATGCTTCCACCAGGAATTTTCAAGTCAATACCAAATCTGGCTAACTATATATGGCCCACGTCAAGGAAGTATGGATTTCCTGTAGATTCCCATTTGAGTGGAAAGAAGGCATAATCATAACATTACCCAAGAAACGAGTTCTCAGTGAATGTTGAAACTGGAGAGGCATAACCCTATTAAACACAGCTCAGAAAGTAATTGCACTGGTCATATTGGATAGAATATCTCCAACCATAGAGTCAACACACCGCAACGAACAGAGTGGCTTCAGACCAAATCTTTCTTGCGTAGATCATATTAATACGCTGCGAATAGTTGTTCAGGGTTTTCCAACAAGAGGTGTTATTTTGAATCACCCGGTATTTCGGTAGCTGTCACTTTTGAAGCTTTTATTCTTTGACATTTGACAAGTAGAAACTACGCCATTACTAAAAATGGAACGATACACGATTCAACAACGCATTGAAATTATTAAAATTCACTACAAAAATGGTGAAAATCTTGCAGTCACAGTTCGCAAAACTAAAGCATTTTTGGGTCGTCGTGAAGCACCTTGTCGGGCCGCAATACAGAAATTGGTGGAAAAATACGAGCTGTTGGGACAAGTTAGTGATGTGAAGAATAAAACCCGTGCACGTCGCTCAAGAACAACTGAGAATATTGCTGTTGTAGCCCAAAGTGTTGAAGGAATTGGCCAAAAATGGAACGATACACGATTCAACAACGCATTGAAATTATTAAAATTCGAAAAATCCAAAATCATCGAAAAATTATCTTGACTGATGAGGCCCATTTCCACCTCGGTGGCTACGTCAACAAGCAAAATTGTCGCATTGGGGCTCGGAAAACCCAAGAGTTATTGTTGAGAAGCCTCCTCATCCTCAACGTGTGACTGTTTGGTGCGGTTTATGGTCCGGCGGGGTCATTGGACCTTATTTTTTCGAAAATGAGGTTGGATCAACAGTTACGCTGAATGGATTGCGCTATCGAGAGATGATTAATGATTTTTTATGGTCGGAGTTGGATGGTATTAATCTGGACAACGTTTACTTTCAACAATACGACGCTACGTGTCACACAAGCAACGAAACCATTGCTCTGTTACGGGAAAAGTTTCCGGACCGTGTTATCTCTCGAAAAGGTGATCACAATTGTCCACCGAGATCTTGTGATTTAACACCTTGCGACTTCTTCCTTTGGGCCACGTGAAAGATAAGGTCTACGCCAACAGCCCAGCCTCGATTCAGGACCTTAAAGATATAATTCGTGAGGCTATCGAGGATATAGGACAGCCACTTTGCGATTTGGTTATGGAAAATTTCATGAAAAGGATATGGTCATGTAAGCGAGGTCGTGGTGGCCATTTGGCTGATGTTGTTTTTCATTAATAACGGCATACCTTCCTCTTTTTTATGAAATAACCATCCGATCATTTACCTCAAAAAATGGGCTTTTTCTTTTAATACCAAAATAACACCTCTTGTTGGAAAACCCTTTAGAACAGTCGGCGGAATTCAACTCACCACTCTTCATAATCTTCGTTGACTTTGAGAGAGCATTTGATACCATAAACAGAGAGTCAATATGGTCAGCACTGCACAACATCGGTATACCGGAACAAATAATATCACTGATCAGGGAATTATACCGAGACGCACCGTGCAAAGCACGCTTCAGAGTTCAAGACAGCAGACCATTTAATATAAATACCGGTGTCAAGCAAGGAGCTCGCTCTCACGAGTGCTATTTCTAACCGTTTGGACACAGTTTTGCAACAAACAAATACTGGCAGACGGAACCCAGTGGCATCGAAACCAAGTTCTGCAAGACCTAGACTATGCCGACGATATCTGTCTAAGGTCTACAGAGAAAGCTGGACAGACTGTATGAAAACGGGCGCAGGGTAGGACAAAAAATTAACGTTGCGAAGACAAAATCGACAACAAACTCTACCGTTGTCCTAAGTGGCGCAGATATTGATGGTGTGGATCGCTTCATGTACCAAAACCAGTTTCGTAAGAAATTCGACAACAAAAGTGCAACACCGAAAAAACTAGCCTACAATGAAAACCCCAAGGTAGAAGAAATATCGGCCCACAAAGAACTACCTGGCGCAGATCAGTACATAGAGGCAGAACACCGTACCAGAGGGCTATCCTTGTCCCAAATACGACATATGGCGCAGGACAGAGCCAGCTGGAGAATCTTTGTAGAGTTCTTCTAACCAGAGAAAAAAAGGAACTATGTATTCTATTACTTTAAACTATTGTTTGTGTATTACTAGAAGCACCACTAAATTAGGTTTATAAATACTAATCTAAATTTATAATAATGATTATAATTTGTATACGAACTAATAAATTCCATCATAATAAGAAAACATTGAAAAATAGTAGAAATATTCAAATCTTTCTTTTAAATGGTGGTTAAATTGTAAGGGCCGATTTTGAATGTGAACCACACCTAAACGTCAAGTTTTTTTCTGCATTTCATTTGACATTTCTCAATTTCAGACTAACTCAATTTGAACCATGGAGAGATACACAATCGAGCAGCACGTTAAAGTTTTTTAAGCCTTTTACGAAAATGAGCGTTCAAATCAAAATGCATTTCGTGTACTTCGTGATGTTTTTTTGATCAGCATAATCAACCAAATGTGTCCACAATCGGGAGAATTGTGCGCAAATTTCAGCAAACCGGGTCTGTAGGAGATGTGAAAATACCTGTGCATGCTCGCCCAGTTCGTTTGGTGTGGCTTATGGGCTGGCGACGTCATCGGCCATACTTCTTCGAAATGAGGCCGGTTCGCTATCGTGAGATGATAAAGAATGGCCCGAATTGGAAGATATGGATGTAGACAGTATGTGGTTTCAACAGGACGGTGCCACTTGCCACACTGCTAACGAAACAATGGCTCTTTTGCGCAACAAATTCAATGGCCGTGTTATCTCACGTCGTGGCGATGTCAATTGGCCGCCAAGATCATGTGATTTGACACCGTTGGACTTCTTTCTTTGGGGTTATTTGAGAGAAAAGGTGTACGTCGATAAGCCAGCAACAATTCAAGAGCTAAAGGATGAGATAATTCGGCACATTAACGGCATAGAACCTCAATTATGCCTCAGCGACAATTTGGACCATCGGATATCGGTCATTTGTTCCATACATATATTTGTATTTGTTCCATACATAATGGAACCATACCACTCATACGATTACTAAAAAGAAATGCCAATAATTTCCTAAATAATTTGTGTTTTATTCAAAATCAACATCTGTCCTTAAAATTTAACCACCTTTTATAAAGCTTACTTTGTTAGAATTAGGCACTCTTTTATGACACAAATCATCCTAAGTAAATTATTCCAAAAGCTTTACAAAAAAATTAAAAATATTATTAGTAACAAATTTCCGTATTTCAGTAATATTTTTTTTATATCTGTGTTAAGTTTTTATACCCTACACCACACTGTGGTACAGGGTATTATAAGTTTGTTTCACGGCAGATGTTTGTAACACCTGAAAATAACACAGCTAGACCCACCTTAAAGTATACCGATCGACTCAGAATCACTAGCTGAGTCGATTTAACGATGTCCGTCCGTTCGTCTGTCCATGTAAAGTTGTTCGTCGACTACAGGTCGCAATTTCACTCCGATCGTTCTGAAATTTCGCAGTTTAGAGTATTTCGCGGCTGTTAAGATCGCTATTGAATTTGGTTGAAATCGGTTCAGAGTTAGATATAGCTCCCATATATATATTTCGTCCGATTTGGCCCTTTAGTCCTACACGGAGGAAAAAAACGGCATCTGTAACATATTGTCCCAAACATATTTTGCAGGCAACATATATATGTTTGGAGCAGATCCCAAACATATTATGTTTGGGGTAGCAGTAATGTTCCCAAACATTTATATGATTGTATGCAAACATATATATGATTGTATGCAAACATATATATGATTGTATGTAATCATATATATGCTTATGTCCAAACATATATATGACTGTATGTAATCATGTATATGATTATATGTAATCATATATATGATTGTATTTAATCATATATATGATTGTAATAAAACCACCATAAAACCAAATTTACTAAAAATCCTGACAACCCTGTTTGGCTAAAGAGACACAAGATCTCGCGAGTAAGCATCATCAAATAATAATAATACCCTTTGGTGTCGGTGCCATTCCTCCTCATACACACGGTTACCATATACATATTACCCTTCTTTGCACAAAATTATGAGTCATATAATTGCGCTCTCTGAGAGTAATACTCTCTAAAACTCTAAAAAATATCTTCTATTAGGCGTGTTTTCGTTCACCAAAAGTGCTTAATTTGTATGGGGAGCTAAGCACTTTTAAGCACTATTAGTTCCCGAAGAAGTTTGGTGCTTGTGTTCATGTCTTAATCGAGTATGATGTTGCCAGATTGGGCACCCTATATTTAGCAATATGGCATCCCATTTTTGGAGAGATTTTATCAATTATTGTGAATTAACGGGAAGAAGAAGAACAAAAATGGGAAATTATTTTAATATTTGCAAAAGAGTGTAAACAATTGAACATAGAATAGTAAATATATGTTTTATAAATACTTTTCACGAATTGTTTGTCTGTTTCGCACTGTCTTTTCTTCGCAACTCATGACACCATTGCTACCAGATAGTGAAAATTGGCCACTTATAGCTTATGTGCCAGTTAGTGGAAGTCAGTTGTTTTCGTTGCAAAGTGGTAAACTAAAAGTGCTAGCTTGTAACGAAAACATGCCTATTATATTATTTTGCCAAAAATATGTTAGGACACAATCATATCGTTTTTTAATATGCTAGAATTTTGCCCCGAACATATTATGATTGTGTGCAAACATAATATGTTTACCCACAAACATATATATGATTGTGCCCGTCCCAAACATATATATGATTGCATCCAAACATATTTTTAACATATTTTTTTCTCCGTGTATAGAAGCTGTATTTTACACCCAATCCTTTTGAAATTTAGAATGCTAGAGTTTCTTGATTCATGAACCAACATTGCCGAATTTGAAGCAAATCGGTTAAGATTTAGCTATAGCTCCCATATATATGTTTCGTCCGATTTGGCCCTTTAGTCCTATAGAAGCTGTATTTTACATTCAATCGTTTTGAAATTTAGAATGGTAGAGTTTCTTGATCCATGAACCAACATTGCCGAATTTGAAGAAAATCGGTTAAGATTTAGCTATAGCTCCCATATATATGTTTCGTCCGATTTTGCTCTTTAGTCCTGTAGAAGCTGTATTTTACATCCAATTCTTTTGAAATTTAGAATGGTAGAGTTTCTTGATCCATGAGCCAATATTGCCGAATTTGAAGGAAATCGGTAAAGATTTAGCTATAGCTCCCATATATACGTTTCGTCCGATTTTGCTCTTTAGTCCTGTAGAAGCTGTATTTTACATCCAATTCTTTTGAAATTTAGAATGGTAGAGTTTCTTGATCCATGAACCAACATTGCCGAATTTGAAGGAAATCGGTAAAGAGTTAGCTATAACTCCCATATATATGTTTCGTCCGATTTTGCTCTTTAGTCCTGTAGAAGCTGTATTTTACATCCAATTCTTTTGAAATTTAGAATGGTAGAGTTTCTTGATCCATGAACCAACATTGCCGAATTTGAAGAAAATCGGTAAAGATTTAGCTATAGCTCCCATATATATGTTTCATCCGATTTGGCTCTTTGGATCCAATCGTTTTTATACCCCACACCACACTCTGGTACAGGGTATTATTTAAGTATAAAATGTCCCAAAAGTAAATTTATGTAAACAATTCATACATGAATTACAAAATTTATATATCAGAGTTATTCAATATTACGAGAGTGGTGTAGGGTATTATATAGTCGGCCCCGCCTTTCCTTACTGGTTTTTCATTAAGTTTTTTTTGAGTGCTGCGCATAAATCACTCTTCAGAAGACTTATTAACAAAATTATCCCCCTCATAAATGTACGTATGTATATATAACAATAACAGGCAAAATAATTACGACGCACAAGAAATATAAGTTTATCGCATAAATGTAGACGGCGACGTCGCCGATAGAATAACACTTACACACACACGTATACATGAAATATTGAATTTATATCGACATCTGCATTCTAATGCATGCTAAGTCGACATGTTTTTAGGGAGATTGCATTTTAATGAAGAAATAAATTTGAGTCTGTTTACTCTCTCTGTATTAATAACAAAAATGTGAAAATAAACAGAAAGAAAATATATTAAATATAATTTTTAATGCAGAATTCCATGTTTATACCCTTCATCATAGGATGGGGGGTATATTCATTTTGTCACATGGGGGGTATATTAATTTTTGTTATCTAGCACTTCAATGGCTCCCACAGTCTCCGTTGATCACTTGCTAATTCTATTATTTTTTACATCTTTGGTAAGATCCCCACTCAAGAGCTGTCCGTTAAACATTTTAGGAAGTTTTCATGATTTGAAGTTCTTTGAATAAAATAAGGAATTTGGACATTACATAAATAAATGGGGTTAAGAAGTCAAATCGGACAGATGCTATACATGGGGGATATATCAAATGTGGACCGATATATCCCATTCTCAATCCCAAGTTACCTGCAGCTATAAGAAGTATCTATACCAAATTTCAGCCACCTAGCTCAAGTATTATAGATTGTAGCGTGATTACAACAGACGGACATGGCTAAATCGTCTTAGAATTTTAAGACGATTAGAAATATATATATGTACTTTATGGGGTCTCAGATCAATAGTTAGAGGTGTTACAAACGGAGTGACAAAATAAATATACCCCCCATCCTTTGGTGGAGGGTATAAAACATGCAAATTCACGTCAACCTAAAAACCTGCTTCCATTTTTTTTGTAACGTCCGCAACGGACTTTTCGCCGCGAATATCGCATTCATCAAGAGTATTAAGATAAATACTTAAATGTTATTTCAAAGAACTCTGAAATAATTCTTGAGATAATCGTCTTGAGATGATCGATACTTTGGTATTTTTTAGTGCGAACCTTACTCTCTAAAATGCCCCAGGCGCAAAAGTCCAACGGATTGAGATCCGGAGATCTTGGTGGCCATTGTGCGGTAGAAATGAAGCGAGGAACCTCCTTTTTAAGCCATTCTTGGTTGACGCGTGCTGAGTGCGATGGTGCTGAGTCCTGTTGGAATGTCCATGGTCTGCGTCCGAAATGTATGTCTGCCCAGGGCTTCAATACTGTCTTTAGGACATTTTCCCGATAATATTCGGCATTTATTTTGACCCCATGGTCGATGAATACGAGCGGGGAGCGACCGTTGGCCGTTACGGCGGCCCACACCATTACCATCGGCGGCGCTTGAGTTCTGGTGGCCAATCGAAGGTGTACATTTTCAGCTGACCTCTTTGGCAAGTAAACCCGATAATTTTGTTTGTTCACAAACTGCTCAATTTGGAATGGCTTCTCATCGGAGAAAACCAAATTCGGTAACTGACCACTTTCGTGCAAGCGAAGCAACTCCTTGGCTCTTTCCAGTCTAACTTTTTTTTGTGCATCGGTGAGCTCTTGTACTTTTTGTAACTTCAATGGCTTTAGTCCAAGCTCATTTTTTAATATGTGTTGTATCCGTTCTCGCGATATGTTCAGCTCACGAGCAATTTTTCTACGACTGCGGCGTGGATTTCGATCAAATCTGGCCTTCACTTTTCGGATCATTTCTGGTGTTGTTACCGTTTTTTTTCGTCCACTTTTTGGACGCGATGCAACACTGCCAGTATCGCGGTAACGAGCAATGGTACGAGAAACAAAAGATTTATTCACATTTAAATGCTGGAGGGCTCTAACGATAGCCACTTGTATTTTTCCACCCAAATATAAAGCAATCACACTATCACGCTTGAATTCCATCACGAATAACTTTTTTTCTGAATGCAATAGATCAAAATGCTTTTGTAAGCTTGTAAACAATAAAATGAACTGTCACTGAAATAAATCTGTCAGCTATCAGACTAGCGGTTTAGAAATGATAGCAACCTGAAGTTGGTTGCAATACATATCAGCCACCCTGTAGAGTCAATTTAAGAAGTATTCTTTATAATAATGGCAACTGTCATAAAATTTTAAATTTTGTTTCTCAAGTTTTGCATACTGATAATTAAGTCCGAAAAATATTGAATTATTACAAATAGGAATTTTTCTTTAATTTAAAGATATCAATTTAATGATGGACGTGCACAAAACTAAGGATAAGTATTTTATTAAATCAAATACAAATAACTTTATATCAATGAATATTTCTTTCTTATCGTTATTTTAACATACTTGATTTAAGTAAGTGTCGTCTTTAATTTTATTACTATATTTTTGTTAGTGTATAATCTGGTTCTTTCTGTTGTAGCTGTAAGTATCAGCTGAATTATTTAGAATATGTGGCATCTGTGGCTTTACTTATAATATTTATGTGCGACCTCTATATGGGGACTACATCAAAACATATACTTTACAGATATGGTAACTAATCGTTGTGCAGAACTTAAGTTTTAATAAATCAAAAACATCAAAATTGCAAATAACCAGACTGGGGAACGTGGTTTTTATGTCGTTAAGAAGTAAATTTTAAAGCGACATCTTTATGTCGATTAAATTGAAAAATGTAGCAATATTGTTCTTTTTTGTTGTAAAGAATTCTTGCAAAAATAAATATATCAAATTAAATCTTATATCAATTTAAGTAGCTATAAAATACAATGAGCAAAATATCAGTACGATCGTCTGGAAAATGTGGTATTTATTGCTTAAGTAGGAATATTAGAGCTCTACTTCTATATGCGGACCATAAATAAATATATACCAAATTGGAAAATTTTTTATGTCATCAGTTCGTGTCAAAATGAAATACAAACTGCAAAGTTTCAGCTATAAAGCTTAGAATTAAAGAAACATATTTGGAAGCGACATCTTTAGGGAGCTATATCAAAACATTAAACGATGCGGTCCATTATCAATCCCGATCGATCTGCAACTATAAGAAATATTTCTGCCAGATTTGATCCACCTAGTTGTATTATTAAGTACAGACAGACGGATATGACTATATCGTTAATTTTCTTATTCGAGGCACCTTAATATTGTTCATAGAGGTGTATACAAATGAGTCCAAATATTTTTAGGTCGTCTTCTGCCATTTCTTATCGAAAACATCCATACATGAAATGGAGGAACATTTGTCTAAACTTTCCATTTCGACATTCGTTTTTTTTCTGTTTATTTTTGTAGTTATTTTGCGTTGTATGAGTATCTCTTTGTGTAACTGTCGTTCCTGCGTTATGTTGCAAATTAAAAATTATGCAAATGAAACTTACATATTTTGCGAGAGTTTATTGCTGTTGCAACAAACAAAAAAAATGGATATGGAATGCATATCTCCTACATTTGTCACCTAGGCCAACAGTCACTCACTGGAGTGGTGGACTTGTGGTGGTGGTGATGACGCTGATGCAGTGTACCTATTTGATGGTGCTGGAGATGGAGCTGATGTTGACTGACTGACTATGCCTCTCTAAGATGGATAAGTGAAATTTCAATTTCGCTTTTTTTTCCATTTGTTGGCCGGCGCTTTACTCAAGAAACATGACTTTGAATGACAGATGCTTTGCCAAAGAGTAATATAACATTTGGTGCTTTGGAACTTGTTTAAGAGATGTCAGCTTGTATTAAGTCTATAAATAATCCTTCTCGCCGAGAAATGACCAGCCATATTTCAGGAAGATATATAGGCCTGTTGCGCCTAGACACGCTGCACAGTGGGGGGAATGTTTAATAGAAGAAACGGGAAGAAATCTGCCATCAAGCAGATCTTAGAATCTTCACGTACTAACAGTCCGGGCGTGTAGACGTTATGCCTGTAATTCGGTAGATGAGGAAATTGTTGATACATTGAATCTGGCACCTTCTGTTTTCTATGGCAAGCATACCCGTCCTTCAACGAAGAAGTTTAATGATCGGTGCAGGGCTCTCAGGATACTTGATGGACTTACGAAATCCGACCCTGCATCTCTGACCAACATACAGAGAGAATCTTTAAAATTGGAACGGAGTATTTCTGAAGAACATGATGCTACGTTAACTGCCATACAGCAGACTACTAAAAGGCTGCACTCTTCATATGAACTGCCGGCTCCCCTCGGTCCTTCGCTGACTTTGCTAAGAAAAGCTTGGTACTATCAGTCCTGTGTTGAAGAGCGTGAACGGTGGTAGGTTGCTGCAAGGTTCAAGTAGTGGTAGAAGTACCCAAAAACAAGCTTGGTATTTACTATCCTCCTTCTTTTAGTAGCGAAGACATAGTAGCAGCCAGCCTTGATTAGAACCAGACCAGAGATGGTAGATGTTACCCTTGCCTCAAATATTTAAGTGAAACGAATTTCGGATTGGAATATTTTGGATGTTATTAATGTTTCCGACCACAGAGAAGCTGTCAGGTCCGGCTACTGATTGTGTCGACTCATGCTGGTATCAGGGCTGCATAATGCTAATACTATTTAGTAAAAGACGTTCTGTTGAGTGCTACTGCTTCGCTTTGAAGAAAATTGGTGAAATCTGAGAAGGAAATTTCGTCTCGGCCCAGGGCACAAGCATGGATTCTGGCAATACCAACCGATATGGAATCCGTGACTAAGATGCTGAAGGTTTGCAATGCCGGGCTTCCAACTAGCAACTGTAAGGTCGGCGATTGGATGAGGCGGATGGGCATCTGAGTCTCATCGAATTTCGATGAGAGAGGAAATTCGAAAAATACTCCCGGATAACACTGGTGTAGTATCTAATGTAGAACCTCCCTCTTCGCAAGTATCAGAGCAGCATCTGGCGGAAACTTGCGTTAAACACTTTACCGATGTGCATGGATGTGTCGAGAAGTTCTTCATCACGGGATCGGAAGAAGCCTGTGGGGATACAGACGATGAGGCAGATATAACGGTGAAGAAAGCATTATACGCCTTCTATGCCTGCAAGAAAATGTTTGGACGCAAATGGGGTTTGCAACCGAAAATGATACACTGGATGTATACATCGATTATAAGACCGATACTCACTTTCGGATCAGTTGTATGGTGGAAATCGGTAATGAAGAAATCACATCTCTCACACCTAGCCAAAGTGCAAAGACTGATTTGCGTCGGGATAACTGGCGCACTCAGATCTGCCCCACAAGTGGCACTAGAGGTGATGCTGAACCTTCAACCAATCGACATATACATAAAATGTACCGCAGCGAAAGTGACCCTTCGACTAAGGGAATCAGGATTAGCCATCAACATTACACGTGGACATGGCTCAATCCTGGAAAGCAGAGGCATGACAGAGAAAATCAATAGGCCAACGGACTACTTGGCACCAAGAACAATTCGAGATAAAAATTTTAATGTAATGATTCTTAGCCGTGAAGACTGGGCGTCAAATAGCGTCATAAAGGATCTCAATCTTCCCGGACGGATCGAAAGTGAAGACGGGCACGGGATCAGGAGTATACTCCGATACCCTTAATCTCAGAATCTCCACCAGACTCCCGGATGAATGCACTGTCTTCCAGGCAGAGATCTATGCCATTAACATTGCCGCGAAACAGATTTTGGAATGGGATATTTCTCCGAAAAAATTCAAGATCTACGTCGACAGTATGGCAGCTCGCAAGGCCTTGGACTCAAGAACCATCAAATCACGTTGCACGATGGACTGCTTTCTTTCCTTAACCCATATTCAGGCGCACGAAATCACGCTCTGCTGGGTGCCAGGACACATCAACATACAGGGCAACGAATGTGCCAGGACAGGATCCGGTGCGCGAAATGAAACCGCGACCCTGGACGTGCAAATTCCGTTCGTGGAACTTAAAAACCAAATCGACGAACGGGGAGCAACACTAACCAGATCGAGGTGGGACACCATACATAACTGCAGGACTGCAAGAACACTTTGGCCATCCATTGATGTGACCCGTACCAAAGAACTGCTGTCCTTCAGGAAGAACACACTTAGCATCCTCACAGGAGTCATCACAGGGCACTGCGTGATAGGCAATATGGCTGCACGCATGAAGCTTCCCTACGAAGACTTCTGTAGAAGCTGCTTGGATGAAGAAGAGGAGGAGTCAGTACAGAGTACAAAGGACTGCAAGAGTACCGTTTGAGCTATTTAGGGCACAGGCTCTTCGAAAACCTAGACGACCTAGCAGATGCTACGTTTAAACCCCTTCTCAAATTCAAAGACAAATGAGAACACGATTAACTAAACCTTCTCACCCTCTTCCTAAACCTTCTCTCCCTCTTCCTAAACATTCTCTCCCTCTTCCTAGCCTACCAACCATCTTCTCCATACTTCTATTCTGCTCACGGGAAACACAATGGACCGAATCGTCGGCCCCGAGTGAACTCGTCAGTTGTATTCTGACGGGTGTCCCTCTCAACCTAACCTATCCTCTTTACTAGAAACAGACAGGATGTGCTCGATGTCACCTTTATCTCCTAGAATTTAAATGGAAGGATTTATGATTGGAATGTTTTGGACACTCATAGCTTTTCCGACCATAGATATATTAGCATATGCATAAATACGAAGCCTCCTAATTCCGTCTTCCCACACAATATGAGGCAGGCAGATTGGGGAAAATTTAGAGACGCATTCAATGCGAACGATCAGGTATATAGAAGAAACGGCGAAACTATTCCCTACAATACTAAATGGTTGTTACATGCGTCATATCTTAAACCTAAGCCAAGGGACAAACAACGGCCTTTATGGTGCACGTCTCAATTAGTTATGCTGAGGAAGTGCTGCAAGAAGTAAAGGCCTCCTCAAGACTGGGTAACCTTAAGAAAGTAGAATCCTGGATAGATTTCTGCAATGGCGTAAAATGTTCATCCGAAACTTCAATGTTAAGGAAAATTTTAGCCTCAACTCCGTATACTATTGAGTACACAAGAAAGTTCTTATACTACGTCAGGTGAGGAATCTCTCTGAAGAAGAATTTAATACTTTCCTGCTTTTATAATAGAATTGCCGAATTCTGTCCGAAGAGCTACAGTTCGATATTCGATGATTTTTTTGTAAGAATTGGACTTGGTTTCAGCAGGACGGTGCCACATGGCCTGTTATACCATGAACCAATTAAAAGACGAATCTGTCTCACTTACTGGCGCTGTCAATGGGCTATCTTGTTCGTGCGATTTGACCCCACTAGACTATTCTACACAATGAATAGTGTAGGGATAAGCCAACCACGACAACATTACACGTATCATTGGTGAGATGGAGGCCGAAATGTTGGAAAACGTGTAACACAATTTGACTTTCAGAATGGACCACCCATAGCCGTGAACAACATTAGCATGAAATAATCTTTAAAAAAGTAAATGATTGATTTATCGATCTAAGTAAATATTTCAATAAGTTTGTACAAGTTTTCTGTCTTATGTGGTCTCGTGCCCATCGGTGTATAGTTTGCAGTGAAGGAAAACCGACTGTATTTGTAAGGAGCCTCGCTGATACATGGGCGCCTGAGCGAGTAACAAATGTTCTGCCACCCAGTCCTTGAGACAGTACCAGGGGCTATGCTGTGGTAGACATGTATCTCCCATACACTTTTGGGAACTATATGGACAACAACAATTTTAATATACAACAAAAACAAAAGCGATCTTTGGGCTCTGAATCCAATCGTATCCAGGAGGAACCTTCATGCTCCAGTGGAGCGGGTTTCTTCAATTGTCCAACTGTCCGTCCTTGGCCTTGACCAAAGCCGACCACACCTTAACTGGTGAAAATGTCTCCCTAGTATCCACAACAAGTGGTTCGGTTAGGGGGAAATCGTCATGTCCGACGACGTCAAAACGAAAGCGCAATGGGCACCGGTTAGCGCTCAGAGCTTTGACAAAGTTGGACGCTGTTGATATTTCGACTTTTACCGAAAAACAAAAAAAGTCACTTACCTGGGCTAAGGGCGTCAGAGATGCTTCCAAAGCCACTGAGTCGGCTGAAAAAGGCAAACTTCAGGCGTGGCACCTTTCCCAAAGAAAATCGGAGCCATGTGCAATCGTCCATTATCGCTGAATAGCTTGCTGTCCTCAGTAAGATGCCGGGTACGCCACCAATGGAACCGTAAAATAACTCCCAAATAAAATAAGTCCAAACAAAATGAAATAAATAAAAACCAGTAAGGAAAGGCTAAAGTCGGGCGGTGCCGACTATATAATACCCTACACCACTCTCGTAATATTGAATAACTCTAATATATAAATTTTGTAATTCATGTATAAATTGTTTACATAAATTTACTTTTGGGACATTTTATACTTAAATAATACCCTGTGTGGTGTAGGGTATAAAAACGATTGGATCTAAAGAGCCAAATCGGACGAAACATGTATATGGGAGCTATAGCTAAATCTTAACCGATTTTCTTCAAATTCGGTAGTGTTGGTTCATGGATCAATAAACTCTACCATTCTAAATTTCAAAACGATTGGATGTAAAATACAACTTTTATAGGACTAAATGGCCAAATCGGACGAAACATATATATGGGAGCTATAGCTAAATCTTAACCGATTTTCTTCAAATTCGGTAATGTTGGTTCATCGATCAAGAAACTCTACCATTCTAAATTTCAAAACGATTGGATGTAAAATACAGCTTCTATAGAACTAAAGGGCCAAATCGGATGAAACATTTATATGAGAGCTATAGCTAAATCTTAACCGATTTTCTTCAAATTGGGTAGTGTTGGTTCATGGATCAAGAAACTCTACCATTCTAAATTTCAAAATGATTGGATGTAAAATACAGCTTCATCAGGACTAAAGAGCAAAATCGGACGAAACATATATATGGGAGCTCTAGCTAAATCTTAACCGATTTTCTTCAAATTCGGTAATGTTGGTTCATCGATCAAGAAACTCTACCATTCTAAATTTCAAAACGATTGGATGTAAAATACAGCTTTTATAGGACTAAATGGCCAAATCGGACGAAACATATATATGGGAGCTATAGCTAAATCTTAACCGATTTTCTTCAAATTCGGTAATGTTGGTTCATCGATCAATAAACTCTACCATTCTAAATTTCAAAACGATTGGATGTAAAATACAGCTTCTATAGAACTAAAGGGCCAAATCGGATGAAACATATATATGAGAGCTATAGCTAAATCTTAACCGATTTTCTTCAAATTGGGTAGTGTTGGTTCATGGATCAAGAAACTCTACCATTCTAAATTTCAAAACGATTGGATGTAAAATACAGCTTCTATAGAACTAAAGGGCCAAATCGGATGAAACATTTATATGAGAGCTATAGCTAAATCTTAACCGATTTTCTTCAAATTGGGTAGTGTTGGTTCATGGATCAAGAAACTCTACCATTCTAAATTTCAAAATGATTGGATGTAAAATACAGCTTCATCAGGACTAAAGAGCAAAATCGGACGAAACATATATATGGGAGCTCTAGCTAAATCTTAACCGATTTTCTTCAAATTCGGTAATGTTGGTTCATCGATCAAGAAACTCTACCATTCTAAATTTCAAAACGATTGGATGTAAAATACAGCTTTTATAGGACTAAATGGCCAAATCGGACGAAACATATATATGGGAGCTATAGCTAAATCTTAACCGATTTTCTTCAAATTCGGTAATGTTGGTTCATCGATCAATAAACTCTACCATTCTAAATTTCAAAACGATTGGATGTAAAATACAGCTTCTATAGAACTAAAGGGCCAAATCGGATGAAACATATATATGAGAGCTATAGCTAAATCTTAACCGATTTTCTTCAATTTGGGTAGTGTTGGTTCATGGATTAAGAAACTCTACCATTCTAAATTTCAAAACGATTGGATGTAAAATACAGCTTCTATAGAACTAAAGGGCCAAATCGGATGAAACATTTATATGAGAGCTATAGCTAAATCTTAACCGATTTTCTTCAAATTGGGTAGTGTTGGTTCATGGATCAAGAAACTCTACCATTCTAAATTTCAAAATGATTGGATGTAAAATACAGCTTCATCAGGACTAAAGAGCAAAATCGGACGAAACATATATATGGGAGCTATAGCTAAATCTTAACCGATTTTCTTCAAATTCGGTAATGTTGGTTCATCGATCAAGAAACTCTACCATTCTAAATTTCAAAACGATTGGATGTAAAATACAGCTTTTATAGGACTAAATGGCCAAATCGGACGAAACATATATATGGGAGCTATAGCTAAATCTTAACCGATTTTCTTCAAATTCGGTAGTGTTGGTTCATGGGTCAAGAAACTCTACCGTTCTAAATTTCAAAATGATTGGATGTAAAATACAGCTTTTACAGGACTAAAGAGCAAATCGGACGAAACATATATATGGGAGCTATAGCTAAATCTTAACCGATTTTCTTCAAATTCGGCAATGTTGGTTCATGGATCAAGAAACTCTACCATTCTAAATTTCAAAACGATTGGATGTAAAATACAGCTTCTATAGGACTAAAGGGCCAAATAAGACGAAAGATATATATGGGAGCTATATCTAAATCTGAACCGATTTCAACCAAATTCAATAGCGATCTTAACAGCCGCGAAATACTCTAAACTGCGAAATTTCAGAACGATCGGAGTGAAATTGCGACCTGTAGTCGACGAACAACTTTACATGGACAGACGGACGGACGGACGTCGTCAAATCGACTCAGCTAGTGATTCTGAGTCGATCGGTATACTTTAAGGTGGGTCCAGCACTGTTACAAACATCTGCCGTGAAACAAACTTATAATACCCTGTACCACAGTGTGGTGTAGGGTATACAAATTATATACGTCTAAACAAATGTCCATGTGAATTGGGACTTATCGCATATTTTTTGTTGCGAGTTATTTAAATTTTATTGGGAGTTATTTCATTCCGGCTAAGGGGACCAAAGGTGTTTTGCGTGGCAGGCCTTCGGCCGGATTAAAGATTTTGTCCTCTGGGGTATACCCAAAGTTGGGTACCCAGCGAAACGCCGGGACACGTACAACTTTTTTTTGACCGATAGAACTTTTCCCGGTAGTCAGAACCCCCTGTTTATCACTGACACCTACCATTTGTCGCACTATGTTATCAGCGGTTCAGATAACTCTCTGTCGATACATAACCGGAGCATTAAGACTGCAGCGACTAAGTCTCTACAAGTCCTACTCCATCTACTGCCGACTGTGACGAGAGAAGTTGCAACCAGAGCAATATTAACGTTAAACTGTGTATCAAGAGGAGGATATCCCACTGTAGTGATGTGATGACCGACCGAGTAGACTATAAACCAACGGTGTACACCATCGAGAAGAACTTCGCCACTAAGATATCTGTCAGAGAAGAATCGGTTGGCAGAATACCATACCATTTCTATACGGATGGTTCAAAGCTTGATGATAAGGTTGTCTTCGGAGTACACTGTTAAGAATTTATGGAGATTTCTTTTCTGCAAAAAAGTGCAACGAAAATCGTTGCCCTTGTCCTGAAAACTGGACTTTAATACCACATTTTGGAATTTTGAAATTGGAGCTATGTTTCTTTCGAGGGACTACATCTGTTCCACCTAAAAAGATAAAATATTTGTAAGAATTTCTAGTCGAGGGGGCAACTTTTTTCTTCAGAATCGTAATCACCATTATTATTGGTATAGTTCACAGACTACCAGATACCTGCCGTATCTACCAAGCCGAAATAATGACCATAATGGAAGTCGCCAAGTGGCTGAGACACAATGTAGTGACCAACACTGTAGTTGTTGTTGTTGTTGTAGCGGCTTGGAGACGCTGAGTTGATAATCCTTAAGTCTATTTTTAATACAGACTTCGTTCCAGCATATATCCGATTATCGCGGGAGCCTTATGTTGTTTTCATCCACTCAATGTTGTCCGGTTGTAAATTAACATTTGTCTGTTAATATCAGGGAATGGATGTTATTTGAGTGTTGCCGTTTCTATTCTCCACTAGAAGCGCTGCATTTCTGTTAATAGTCGTCATGATGTTATGTCTATTTTTAGCTTCCCTGTTGACTTGTGTGATCAGATGTTGTTGTAGTGGTAGTGCGACCGGTGAGTTATTTTTAGCTGCAGAAACTCGAATTATGATGAAAACATGAAATGTTGATGTTAAATTTTTCCGGTGCCATGGCTGGGAGTTGAACCCAGCACCTTCGGGATCCAAGTCTAACGCACTAAGCTACCGAAGGCCAGCTGTAGTTGTCATTTATTCCGATAGCCAGGCAGGCATTAATTCTCTGGAATTCTCGACTTCCGCAGATGTACAACAAGCCCTCGTCTGTCGCAGATATCTTAACGGTTACCTTCTCCTAGGGATATCACGGAGAACTGCAAATTGCATTAAAATTTTTTGAAGAATTTCATATATTGGTGTGCAACTGCAAGCTTTGCCTTAGGCACCAGGCAGCCTCGCAACCAGGCAGTCTAATGAGGGGTGGACCGAAATCGACACCTGTATGGTAGCTAGACAAATCTGGTCAAGATATGTCTTGTGAAGGTCAAAATATCTCCTCGCACTAGAGGGGCAAAGACTGCCTACGTTAGTGTCAGTTCTTACGGGACACTGCCTGATCGGCGAACACTACACAAGGTTGGGTATTGACTTCAATGACTTCTGCAGAAGCTGTGGGGACGATGAAGACGTGGAGAGCACTGAGCAGCTGCTTATCTTCTGCCCGCATTGAGTAAACAACGTCTGGATGTACTGGTGTCGGCCTTTCTAGGAAGTTTGACAGATCTTTTCGCTAATGGTATTGACACTATTGATAACTTTGTATGTCAAACAGGTTGGTTTCGATGAGGGACAACTGAGCCCGTGGTAATACTGGGACCTAAATTGGTCTACAGATGCATAATTCATTACTGATGAAGGCGCTTCCATTTGCTGTGCAAATCGCTGATGTTCTCTTGATTTGCATTGTACCATACGCTATCGTAGAATAATTGATTATCGAAACGCCAAAAAGAAAGGACCGCTGTACTTCATGGTCATTCCTGTTGAAGGACTTTATGTGTTGTATAAAAATGTTCCTTTAATTTTAAATTTTACATATGGGAGATCCCGTAGCTTCCCCTATTTATATCGTAGAAGGGTCAAAATTTCAAACTTGAGGTGACAAACATCTCCCATAAGATAATATTCATTTTCCTCCCACAATTCCTCCCACTGTGAACTGTTGTGGCGCATTGTTGGGATGTGTGTCATGAATACATGAAATGCATTTCATTAAAGGTATCACCACCAGCACCACCACCACGACCATCAAGAAATTTCCTTAAGCGGAGCTGTAGCCAAACTTCAAACTAACATGGAATTGTAACTCGGTTTGTGGAGCCGTGAGATTTTTGTGCCTTGGGAAAATGTCGATCTGTTTGTCGTTCCGCCCGTCCGTCCGTTCGTCTGTCTGCCTTCCTAACAACTCTCCCTTTTTAATTGTCAAATTTAACAAAACGAAAATTATAAAAGATATTTGTTATGGTTTCACCCTTTTCCAAAAATTTAACAAGGCACATATCCATAACACTCCACGCCAGGCTCTCGACCCCCCAACCCCACCCCTTCTTGGAAAACAATCCCGCCAGCGTAATCCCTCGTTTTTGTCATATGTAATAGGAGGAACAGCACCCCACGAGTATGTAGTGCTTTATTCAGGCGATGGGACACACACATCTCCTTCAATGAGACACAACCTCAGCCTCTGCCTCAGCATCACCGAATACGAGCATCAGCAGTTGCTGCAATTCACAGCACCAAAAAATAAAAGCGAAACGAAACGAAACCAACGAAATTGTTTGTCTTTCCTATTTGTGATACTGATCTAGAGACACGATCTTATAACCAAAACAAGCGCCACTAACCCACTTTTATGGATTCACATTAAACACGAAACAAATGTCGTTGTATTGCTCGCACTCACACATATAGACTGCTATGCAGCAGTGCCTCCATTCACACATACTCGTATATGGTCTGCTCCACTGGAAGATGGACAGTGCATGAAGAGGGCTAAGGGACGTTGGAACCACTCCCAAAAGATAGGAATATCATTTGCCACAATGCAAACCATTTAATTTGGAGTTTTCATTCACGGCATTTGAACTTTTTAGCCAATTTTTGCAGTTTTCTAGACTCTACTGTTGAGAAACTCATTTATAGACAACTAATCCAAATTAGTATGAAACTGGAAATATCTAGCTAACACTGATTGTCTATATATATATAAAAAATAATCGTATTGTCAAATGAGGAGTCACCCATATGAACATTCATTGAGTCCATAACATTTGTTGGATCTGCTAAAATATTTACAATTCTTGTATGCTCTGCAATCGTACGTTGTACGTACATTTACTACCATTTATTATGGGATGCAATTATTTTGATTAGTTGTATAATTAATTCAACAAGCCATCCGACTTTTCAGAAATTTTTGTGACTCTTTTTAATGGCAGAGCAATCCATCCAAATGTTTAATGGGATAAAATCAAAAGTAAAATTTCGGAACTTTGAATATAAATTAAATACGTAAGCAGAAAAAAAGTATTTTTCTTAAAATGAAAGGAAATGTTCTTTAATTCGGAGAAATAAATGTTTTAGTATTTTTCAGCCACAGAACTTTTCTTTGAAATCTACATCTCTAGATATAAGTGCATTTGTATTTATAAACGCTTCTTTTATCGGAAAACTGCTTCGTATATAGTGACGAAAGTGACTTTAGCGAAAGCGAATATTGAAATATATTTCTTGCGAATGCGAATAGTGAAATGTGGATTTTTGCGAAAGCGAATGCGAATAATAGTTTGACCCTTTAGTACCAATAAAATTAAGGAACTGAGTTGATACTTTTACCGGATATTCAAGTATTAAGAATGTTTTCCATATTTTTACCTCCTGGTACCACAAGGACAAGCATATTTTTCAACTACTTTGAAGAGAAGTGGAAGAGGTTTTCATTGGTGAACAAATTCGGGAGTTCCTTCTGCGGAGTGGACTGTATATTAATGATTGTGAAACTCCAGGAAGTTTGTAATAAGAAGAAGAGAAACAGAAAAAAGGCACAGGGTTAGTTTAGATGCAGAACATATTTTATTTAGTATGGGTCACCGCTGCTTACCGCTTCAATCATTGAATCCAAAGTGAAATTGGCGGTGCAGAGCGAACAGAAACAGAGCGATGGATTTTTAGAATTCAGCAAATCCATTGGAACAAAACCAGTAAGGAAAGGCAGAAAGTCGGGAGGTGCCGACTATATAATACCCTACACCTCCCTAACAATGCGATAAACGTCATTGCGATATTATCTAATTCTGAACCGATAATCGCTAAATTAAGCAATATTCGTTCCTAAATTGAGAAACATATTTCTGGAAAATTTTAATGATCGGAAGTAAAGTACAACTTCTATAGCGCTTTGATACCAAATTAGGAGTAACATATATACGGATGTTATATATAAATCTGAACCGATTTTCCCTGAATACTCATTCATGTAAAAATACATCTTTCTGTCGAATTTCGTACTGATGGGATATAAAATACAGTCTCTATAGCGCTTACATGTCAAATTGGGGGTAACATATATATGGGGGCTATATCTAAATCTGAACCGATTTTCTCCGAATTGGGCAGTATTTCTTCATGTAGAAGGAAACCTCCTTTTGCCGAAGTTCGCACTGATCGGATATAAAATAACATTTTTACAGCGCTTACATGTCAAATCGGGGGTAACGTTTAAAAGGGAGGCTATATCTAAATCTGAACCGTTTTCTTTCAAATTTAACTGTGTTCATTCAAATAATAGGAAACCTCTTTCTGCCGAATTTCATACTGATCGGATATAAAATACAGATTTTACAGCGCTTACATGTCAAATCGGGGGTAACGTATATATGGGAGCTATATCTAAATCTGAACCGATTTCTTCCAAATTTAACAGTGTTCATTCAAATAATAGGAAACCTTTTTCTGCCGAATTTCATACAGATCGGATATAAAATAACATTTTTACAGGGGGCTATATCTAAATCTGAACCGATTTCTTCCAAATTTAACAGTGTTCATTCGTATAATAAGAAACCTCTTTCTGCCGAATTTCAGACTGATCGGATATAAAATAAAGTTTGTACAGCGCTTACATGTCAAATCTGGGGTAACATATATATGGGGGCTATATCTATATCTGAACCGATTTTAACCAAATTCAATAGGGATCGTCCTTGGGCCAAATAATATATATGTGTAAAGTTTCGTCGAGATCGGACCATAATTGCGACCTGTACTTTGATTACAAGAATACATGCACAGACAGACGGACAGACGGACAGACAGACAGACGGACATAGCTAAATCAACTCAAAAAGTGATTCTAAGTCGATCGGTATAATAAACAATGGCTCTATTTCTTCTCCTTTTGGGTGTTACAAACAAATGCACAAAGTTATAATACCCTGTACCACAGTGTGGTGTAGGGTATAAAGAGAAGATGGCAGCCCTCTATCCATTTGAGTAAATGCTTTTGCCTTCATGGCAGGGAAATGGACAAAGAGTTGCCATCTAAATGAGAATGAACAAAAACAGGGGAAATTCTTCGATAACAATTAATTTACTTAATCT
This sequence comes from Eudasyphora cyanicolor, assembly GCA_963930755.1. Taxonomy (NCBI): domain Eukaryota; kingdom Metazoa; phylum Arthropoda; class Insecta; order Diptera; family Muscidae; genus Eudasyphora; species Eudasyphora cyanicolor. The sequence goes on from OZ005735.1 coordinate 205,050,901, forward strand.
AAAGTATTCATAGGGAAACAATTCATTTCAATTCATTTGTGATACAGAAATTCATGTGGTACAGGAGTTTTTGAACCAGGGTTCAACATACCGGTTTTGGTTTTCACCAAACCTACCACCTGCAGTTTCACCTCGGCGTCATGATACGATTGCAGGTTCAGGGTGCAATACTCCTTGCCGTTCCTCTTGGTCGTTGGTAAGTGTAACCGCTGTACCAGGTTTTCCAGAACCAGCGTCTGTGCTTCTCCGGAGCTTAGTAACATTCTCGCCATCTGGGTCCCATTGGAGGTGAGGACACGCGCCAGCGCGGTGGACAGAAAAACGTGAGTCCGGGAGCGGCGACTGAGGCGATCGCTGATGCGTGAAGTCGGCCTGCTGGTGCTCGCGGTAGAGCTGGAGGCGTTAGACCTACGCCGTTGTGCTGGACGTGGAGGTCGGTCAGGAGAAGCAGAGTGCTGTCTAGAACTTGTCCTGGCTTCGGGACTTGGAGTAACAGTAGGATGGGAAGGCCGGAGGCGATGTTGGACACGGGATGGTCTCGATGTAGTGGGGGCGGATCGAGGACGCGACGAAGGTGTACGTGTATCATCCACATGAATCATGGTGTGATGATTTCGCTCACACACGATACATTTGTTCCTTGAGGGACAAAAGTTTCGCGTGTGAGCGGTACACAGACAATTAAAACAGAAGCCCTTGTCCTTAATCGCCTCCCGCCTTTCCGCAACAGTCATGCGTTGGAATTCGGGGCAGGATCTTAGGAAATGCTTCTCCTGGCATATACGACACTTTGGTGTACTAGAAGCAGAGCTGAAAAGTGGAGTTTATTAAGATGCTGAACAGATTGGTAACGGATTGCTAACAGATTGGTAACAGATTCTATGCGTTTGAAAGAATGCAAAGTTTGACAAGTGGACGGGTTACTACACCATTTTGGGTGCGGATTTCCGCGACACGGACATTAGAGTCTTTACCTGTGTAAACCTTGAGTACTCGACCTAAAAACCATTCGTTAGGGGAAAGATTATCTTCCTTGATTATGACAAAATCATTTTCCTTTAAATTGGTTTGTACAGTCTTCCACTTGTATCTTTTCTGTAGTTGGCAAACGTACTCATGTTTCCAACGCTTAGCGAATTGTATTTGTATCGTTTTGAGACGTTGCCAACGATTCTGCAAGGATAGATTGTCAGAATATTCCTCAGGGGTCGCAATCAATGCAGCTCCTCGTAACAGGTGACCAGGTGTTAAGGGTATCAGTTCTGATAGCAATCTGTTCAGCATCTTAATAAACTCCACTTTTCAGCTCTGCTTCTAGTACACCAAAGTGCCGTATATGCCAGGAGGCTCAAATGTGTGAAGCAACTAAGAAGATAAAACACTTTTAACAAATGGAAGCGAATACTGAAATATATTTTTACGAAAGTGAATAATCCAAAGATGGTTTTTGCGAAAGCGAATGTTAAAATGATTCGCATATGCGAATGCGAATATTCGTTACATCCCTAGTATATAGCTTCCCTGAAGATAGGAATAATGACATCAGTGCAAAAAGTGGATGTAGCATTATTAAATAAGAGAATACCTCGGAAACTTTTGATCGTAGAAGAATAACAAAAAAATGAGTTTCTCAGAAAATATTCTTCAGAGGTTTAGGTTTAGTTTAGGGGGCAACCGATTTTACCACCTCACATAGACCAATTTAGTTCCCTAGATTTACCACGGGCTTAGGTGCCCCTAATCGAAACCAACCTGTTTGATATAGAATGTTATCAAAAGTGGCAATATCGGTACTGGAAAGATCTGTTAAACTCCCTAGAAAGACCAACCCCATTATATCCAGACGTAGTTTACTCAATGCGGGACAGTAACACAGCTGGTGCTCAATGCTTATTACCGATACTCAAAGCTTCTTCAGAAGTCAGTGGAATCAATACACAGTACAGCATTTATCTGTTCATTAATTTGGAACTCAATTCTTAGGAACTTCTACATCATTCGTTTAGTCAAGTTGACTCAATTAATAATTTAATGGCCATACGATTTTTTTTTTGCTCAAGGTGGATTTTTAGCATTTTTTCTGTATTTTATCACGGTTATATCTCGAAATACCGTACGGTATGAATAGGAGGAAAAATTGCCAACAAGGAAAATTGTTTACCATTTGTTTCCCATTTTTCTCCTTTTTTGCTTAATAACTGGACTAAAAATCCACAAATATGTTGCTTTTTTCGATACTGATTGCATATTTTGGGACAATATGACCACAAACGTAGCAAAAATCATCAACTTTTAGGCACTTGTTATTTTCCATATTGAAATTTTGAATGTTTTTCTGCTTTCTAAAATGTTTTTACTCAAAATTATAATTTAAAATTTAACCAGTAAGGAAAGTCAGAAAGTCGGGCGGGGCCGACTATATGATACCCTACACCTCCCTAACAATGTGATGAGGGTCATTGCCATAATAATTTCGAATAATTGGTAAATGAGTAGAAACATATTATCTAATTCTGAAATGATAATCGCTAAATTAAGCAATATTCGTTCCTAAATTGAGAAACATCTTTCTGGAAAATTTTAATGATCGGAAGTAAAATACAACTTCTATAGCGGTTTGATACAAAATCAGGAGGAACATATATATGGAGCTTTAATATAAATCCCTGAATACTTATTCATGTAAAAAAACCTCCTTCTGTCGAATTTCGTACTGATCGGATATAAAATACAGTCTCTACAGCGCTTACATGTCAAATCGGGGTAATATATATATGGGAGCTATATCTAAATCTGAACCGATTTTCTCCGAATTTGGCAGTATTCCTTCATGTAGAAAGAAACCTCTTTTTGCCGACTTTCGCATTGATCGGATATAAAATAACATTTTTACAGCGCCAAATCGAAGGTAACGTATATATGGGGGCTATATCTAAATCTGAACAGATTTCTTCCAAATTTAAAAGTGTTCATTCATATAATAGGAAACCTCTTTCTGACGAATTTCATACTGATCGGATATAAAATACAGTTTTTACAGCGCTTACATGTGAAATCGGGGGTAACATATATATGTGGGCTATATCTAAATCCGAACCGATTTTCTGCGAATTTGGCAGTATTCCTTCACGTAATAAGAAACCTCTTTCTGCCGAATTTCGCACTGATCGGATATAAAATACGGTTTTTACAGCGCTTACATGTCAAATCGGAGGTAACATATATATGGGGGCTATATCTAAATCTGAACCGATTTTAACCAAATTCAATAGGGATCGTCCTTGGGCCAAAAAAAAGATATGTGTAAAGTTTCGTCGAGATCGGACCATAATTGCGACCTGTACTTTGATTACAAGAATACATGCACAGACGGACAGACAGACGGACAGACGGACAGACGGACATAGCTAAATCAACTCAGAAAGTGATTCTAAGTCGATCGGTATAATAAACGATGGGTTTATTTCTTCTCCTTTTGGGTGTTACAAACAAATGCACAAAGTTATAATACCCTGTACCACAGTGTGGTGTAGGGTATAAAAATTGTACTTTTCGCGTTCGTCGGTACTTTTTGAATGACAAAAATCGATTTATTCGATACCTCCATTCTAAAACATGCTAAGTCGACTTAGCATAGTTTTAGGGAGATTGCATTTTTAATTTCTAAATATTCCAAATTATGTTCAGTCAAAAGTTCGTGTTTATCCGTCAACCCAATCAAAAGTTATTCACAAAACAGTGCAGGTCAATCGATTTGCATTATAAAGGACATAAAAAAAATTTCAAACTTTGATCGTCTCTTCTGAAAAAATACCTTTTTGCGCTTAGCATAGTTTAGAAAGGAGGAATCGAATTAAAACTTATAAATACTACATATTTTTCAATATTTTACTGATATATGTAGTTATCACGCACGTGAGTTACGTAACCAATGGTTCGTATCCACCCACTAATCGTCCTCTAATTAACTAATCATTAATTTTAAATTTGTAATATAACAGAAAATGTTAACTTTGCTTGTAAATACCTTCTGCTGATGATCTTCGAATTACTGCTGCAATACAAAGTAATAAAACGCTGTTAACGTTGTAATTGCAGTGCAGTGCAGCGACACAATGAAGTTTCTGCTTTGTAATTTAAATGTCAGTCTTAAGATCAAAACCAAATAAACCAGATCAAACTGAATTATAATATGTGTATTCATTTTCTCTGAAGATAAGGAGAATCAAACATAACTGGCGCAGTCGGAGAGGTTTAATTCTGAAGAACTAAACCAAAAGAACATCATAATACTCATATTTGATTTAAAATCAAATAAATCAATTTAAATAAGTAAAAAAAATACATATACGAGTATACAACGGATTGGAAAAGAATATCCCTAAAGTGATATTTTAAAATAGAAACATTAAACTAGTTAAGATGATACAATTTTCTACGCCTCTGAGTTTTACTTCGAATGTGTTATACTCTGACAAAACATTAACATTTTAGTTAATAATGTACCATTAAGTTTGTACATATGTGAATGCTTATGTCTCTAAAATAAAAGTACCGCTTTGAGCGTCGCCTAAATGTCTGTACGTACAATCAAGTCTCGACATGATTCAAAGCAGAGAGAACAGGCAATAAAACTAAATTATTTTCAAAAGCATTCATTGAAGTATTCAAAGCATTTGAGTTGCAGTACAGTTTCTCATAAAAATTAAATAACAACTGAAATCATAACCAAAATCGACGAATCCATTTTAAGAATTTGGGTACCAATTATACAGGTTACATGAACCAAAAGCAAAATAAGTTTGACGCAAACAGAAATATTGGAGAAATGGAGAACCCAGAAACCGTCCAAAGACTTCAACAACTGGAGGAGATAATAAAACAATTGGAAAGTGTAACCCAACAGCAGCAACAGCAAATTGCATTTCAACAGCAGCAAATAAAACAATTCGAGGCACAGCAAATTTTGCTCCAGCAACAACAACCTATTGCTCAAGAATTTCAGGCATCAAACGCGGAATTCCTTTTATTTTCCCCTAAAGATATTATTGATCAATTCCGTCGCTTAAAACCTTTCGATGGGAGTTACCTAATGCAGTTTATATCATCAGTGGAAGCCACGATCAGTTTGTGCAAACAGAATGAAGAATTGATGTCCCAGATCGTTTGCAATGAAAAGGTGTTAGGAGACGCTGCATATTTACTAAGACAACTTGGACCCAAACCAACCTAGCCTCGAATAAAAGACAAACTTTTACACTATCTTCAACCAAAAAAATCGTACTCCGATATTTTTAATTACTGTCGTACAGTAAAGGTATGTAATTTAACTGAATTGTTCAGTGTTTTTGAAAAGGCTAAATTTGAATTAGGAGAAATTTATGATTTTGACGAGAATAAACCCGGAATATACTCTGCATCCAATGTGGACCGAGATTTAGTTCACATAATGTTAGAAAAAATAGATGCGCCTATAAGAGCTCATGTCAGGGGAGATGAAAACATGATCGAAATCATCACCAAATATTCAAAACTCGGTTTGTTAGAAGATAAAAGGGCCATTGATTATAGACATAAGAAAATCAAGACAACTTACAATGAAAGCCGTACATACGATCAAAAACCTAATCCAATTACTTCCACCAACACCTACGAAAGAAAATTTAAGAACAATGGAAATAATTTTAAGAAACATAATGAACATTATAACATGTATCATAACCGTAGCTACAATAGAGACAATATCGGTAGTTCTAACAGATTTAATGACAATACTACACATATCACTAATCAACAAAATAATAACGAAACAAGAAACTGTGACAGACGATATTTGTATGGACATTACTACTGGAGAAGAATGCGAAGTAAATTTTTTAACATTGCCTCTAAATGTTCGCTACCCATAGTAGTTGTTACAATAGGAAAACAAAGAATTAGATGTTTAGTTGATACAGGTTCAAGCACAAGTGTTATGAAAGCCAATTTTTTATTAGAACAATTTCCTCAACAAAAATTAAAAAACTCTTGTTATTTTCGCACATTATCTGGCGTAAATGAAATAAAATTTTATGTGACAACCCCATTTCCAAATGAATTAAATTGCAGTGGTACGCTTCAGTGGAAATTAGTAGATTTTTCTAATGAAAATTTTTCTGCTATATTAGGTCAAAATTTCCTTATCCCTTTAAAAGCAAAAATAGACAATGAAGAGCAATTTATTGACATATTTGGTATCAGGTTATATTTTGAACAATACAATTATCCAACATATATAGACAATATTTGCTCAATCGACACAATTAAAACGGAAGATATTATGAGAAGTTTTAACATGGATCATGCAAACTCCGAAGAGAAAGCATTGACAGGAAATCTTCTCTGTGACTTTAGGGACTTGTTTTATAAGGAAGGTGATATTCTCTCAGCGACTAACGAAGTTCAACACGAAATAGTAACGACAATAGATAAACCATTATATACAAAAATATATAGATATCCGCAGATCTACGAAGACGAAATACAAAAGCAGATTAATGAGATGCTAAGACAAAATATAATTCGAGAAAGTAATTCCCCTTATAATAGTCCTCTTTGGGTAGTGGAGAAAAAATTGGATAACTCGGGAATAAAAAAGTATAGGATAGTCATAGATTATAGAAAACTAAACCAATTTACTGTCGATGACAAATTTCCAATTCCGAATTTAAACAATTTGCTCGACAAGTTAGGCAAATCACAGTATTTTACCACAATAGACTTAGCAAAAGGTTTCCACCAAATCATAGTCAAAGAGGAAGATAGGAAAAAGACTGCCTTTTCTACACCATCGGGGCACTATGAATACATTCGTATGCCCTTCGGCCTCAAAAACGCACCTTCAACCTTTCAAAGGTTAATGAACAAAGTTCTTGGACAATTTATTAACAAGCACCTCCTTAAAGGAACATTTAGTCAGCATGAGGAATATTTTCATGGCCCTAAGGAAGTCTAAACTAAAAATTCAAGTCGACAAATGTACCTTTCTTCGGAAGGAAACTCAATTTTTAGGTCATATTTTGACGACAAAAGGTTTAAAACCTAACCCGGAAAAAGTTTCTGTTATTCAGGAACTTAAAATGCCTAGGACAGCAAAGCAAATTAAGTCATTTTTAGGGATAACTGGTTTTTACCGCAAATTTATAAAAGATTATGCGAAGATTGCACATCCAATGACAAAATATTTAAAAAAGGGTAACACGATTAATGTCAACGATCCATGTTATTTGGTAGCTTTCCAGAAATTGAAGGATATAATCACTAACGCACCTATACTTAGATATCCAAACTTTGAAAAGACGTTCAAGATAATTACCGATGCAAGCAACTTTGCAATTGGATCCGTCTTGACACAAGAGGGACACCCAATAGCTTTTGCCTCTCGAACTCTTAATAAACATGAGACCAATTATGCAACAATCGAGAAGGAATTGTTAGCGATAGTTTGGTCAGTGAAATATTTCAGACCATACATTTATGGAAGGATATTTGAACTGGAAAGTGACCACCAGCCACTAAAGTGGCTAATGACGAAGTATTCTTTGAAAGACATAAGTCCAAGGTTGCAAAGGTGGTTAGTTTGCCTGGCGGAATACAACTTCACTCTTGATTATATAAAAGGAAAACATAATAACATTGCGGATTTCTTGAGTAGAATTGACAATCGTGAAATAAATATAATAGAAACGATTCATAACACATATGCTATTGAAGAGGAAGATAACTATAATAGCGCTTCTGTTGATGTTCAAACTGTTCATTCCCAGGAGGAATATTCCGGGGAACAAATTCCGCTATTGAATACAGTTGTTAATCGGTTCAAAACGCATATTGTTGTTGTCGAATCAAAACGCAATTGTATAACACACATTTTTGGTAATAAAAGAATTTACATAGATAAAAATGACATAGAAAATAACAAAGTAATTGATATTATTCACCGAGAAATAGTAAAAGGAAAAGTTGGTATATACTCAAATCTTAGTGATCACGAATACAATAAAGTGCAAGAAATGTTATTAAAAGAATTTGAAGGAAACTTAAACATTAAATTTGTGAGGTGTTCTTTGTTTGCCACAGATATTGAAAATGAGGATGAATTAAGGAAACAAATAGCATTATACCATAAAATTGAAAGCGGCCATTGCGGAATAGTTGCAACTTACGAAGGGCTTAAATCTAAAATTTACAACCCGGCTCTTAAGGAGTATATACACCAAATTATAAACAATTGTGAAATTTGTACCGGCGGAAAATATGATCGCAATCCAATCAAAAACAAATTTTGCTTGACTGAGACTCCTAAAACTACAAATCAAATTGTTCATATCGATACTTATGTAAATAGCAAACAATCCTTTATTATATTTCTTGACAAATTTTGGAAACATGTAACATGTTTTCCGCTTAGTGATAGAAACAATATAACACTTATTGACAATATAAGACAATTTTTGGCCATAAAAGGGAAAGTAGAAAAGTTTGTATTTGACAATGAATTTAACACTATAACAATAAGATCATTTTTAGATGGAGAAGGTATACTATATCATGCCACTAAACCCAACAGCCATACGGGAAACTCGGATGTTGAGAGAGTGAATAACACCATCACAGAAAAAATAAGAACTTTCAATATCGAAGAAAAATTACCGATTATAAGCCAAATCAACAGGGCAGTAATGTTTTATAACAACACATTCCACACTTCTATTAAATGCACTCCATTTGAAGTTCAGAATAATAAAGTAGATCACAAAATTATATATGAGCTTTTAACGAAACTAAAAGAAAGAAAAATCGAGAGAGCAAACCGAAACAGAGAATTTTATCAGGAAAATAGGAATATTGGGTTTATAAAAAACTACAAGAGTTTGAGGCATAAGGAGGAACCGAAATTTAGAAAGCAATTACTTAACAACGTCCACTCCTCTAACATAAAAAGAAAGTTGAAACATGAGCATTTGTTACAAAATTGATTCCTCTTCCTTTTCCAGTAAAAACAAAGACATGAAATATATCTATTAACTCTTAAAACTTTAATATAACGTAAGAAAAATTAAAAACGAAATTTTTGTTATTTCGTGTAAAGGTAAAATGTACAAGAAATGTTTCATATACGAGTATATTGTATTATTTTATAAATTGATTCATATACAAAAATATACATACAAATGATGTTGAATATATTTACCGAATTTATATATGTATTAAAATTTAAACTCATTTTAGATATAAGAAGTAAAAATAAAAACATTTGTGTGAACACCGCAACATTCGTAGAATCTCAACAGATTGGTATATAAAAAAATTTATTAAAAATAATAAAGAAGGAATTCGGGAGAATTCTGTGACAAAGAGGGGAGGAGTTACGTAACCAATGGTTCGTATCCACCCACTAATCGTCCTCTAATTAACTAATCATTAATTTTAAATTTGTAATATAACAGAAAATGTTAACTTTGCTTGTAAATACCTTCTGCTGATGATCTTCGAATTACTGCTGCAATACAAAGTAATAAAACGCTGTTAACGTTGTAATTGCAGTGCAGTGCAGCGACACAATGAAGTTTCTGCTTTGTAATTTAAATGTCAGTCTTAAGATCAAAACCAAATAAACCAGATCAAACTGAATTATAATATGTGTATTCATTTTCTCTGAAGATAAGGAGAATCAAACATAACTCGTGCGCGTTTAAAATTGTTCAAAACTTTCCAAAAAATTAGGACTCATTAATGTGGGTGGAATTTCTGTAGAAAACTCATTCATTACTGGTAGCCAACGGAAAAAACACACATTAATAAAAAACTCAACTTCCCTTTTCTCCCATTAATTGACTGTGAACGGAGTGGTGTCATGAAGGAACAATAATAGCAATTTAGCGTCCACGAACATTTATGAGCGTTTATGCACCTGTGCTTCTATGTTCTGCTTTTTCATTATTCTATTTCCTATAGAACATCGACGAAACGTCCCTACGGTATTGTAAGAAGACCCTTAAAAAAACAGCGTATTTGTGGATTTATAATCCAGTTATTGACCAAAAAAGGTGAAAAATGGGGGGAAATGTTAAAAATTGACATTTTGCGATTTTTAAAGGCACTGGATGCATTTTTTATACCCTACACCACACTGTGGTACAGGGTATTATAAGTTTGTTTCATGGCAGATGTTTGCAACACCTGAAAATACTGTAGTATATATATATGTATATATATACCTTAAAGTATACCGATCGACTCAGAATCACTAGCTGAGTCCATTTAACAATGCCTGTCCGTCCGTCCGTCTGTCTGTCCATTTTATGTTGTTCGTCGACTATAGGTCGCATTTTCACTACGATCGTTCTGAAATTTTGCAGTTTGGAGAAACAACCCTATTGAATTTCGTTGAAATCAGTTCAGATTTAGGTATAGCTCCCATATATATCTTTCGTCCGATTTGGCACTTTAGTCCTATAGAAGCTGTATTTTACATCCAATCGTTTTGAAATTTAGAATGGTAGAGTTTCATGATCCATGGACCAACATTGCCGAATATGAAAATCGGTTAAGATTTAGTTATAGCTAAATCCCATATATATATTTCGTCCGATTTGGCCTTTTGCCCTATGGAAGCCGTATTTTATATCCAATTGTTTCGAAATTTAGCATTCTAGAGTTTCTGGATTCACGGAACAACTTTGCCGAGCTCGAAGAAGATCGGTTTAGATTTATATATAGCTCACATATATATGTTTCGTCCGATTTTGCTCTTTAGTCCTGTAGAAGCTGTATTTTACATCCAATCATTTTGAAATTTAGAACGGTAGAGTTTCTTGCTCCATGAACCAACACTACAGAATTTGAAGAAAATCGGTTAAGATTTAGCTATAGCTCCCATATATATGTTTCGTCCGATTTGGCCCTTTAGTTCTATAGAAGCTATATTTTACATCCAATCGTTTTGAAATTTAGAATGGTAGAGTTTCTTGATTCATGAACCAACATTGCCGAATTTGAAGAAAATCGGTAAAGATTTAGCTATAGCTCCCATATATATGTTTCATCCGATTTGGCTCTTTAGTTCTATAGAAGCTGTATTTTACATCCAATCGTTTTGAAATTTAGAATGGTAGAGTTTCTTGATTCATGAACCAACATTGCCGAATTTGAAGAAAATCGGTAAAGATTTAGCTTAGCTCCCATATATATGTTTCATCCGATTTGGCTCTTTAGATCCAATCGTTTTTTTACCCTACACCACACTGTGGTACAGGGTATTATTTAAGTATAAAATGTCCCAAAAGTAAATTTATGTAAACAATTTATACATGAATTACAAAATTTATATATCAGAGTTATTCAATATTACGAGAGTGGTGTAGGGTATTATATAGTCGGCACCGCCCGACTTTAGCCTTTCCTTACTGGTTTAAATTTAGGGACGTACCCTCTAGACAATTTATGACAGCCTGGCTTTCCGAGTGAATGACAACACCAGTGTTTGTCATTATATTGCGACTTAGCCACTTGGCGACATCCCATATTGCCATTATTTCGGCTTGATAGACATTGCAGGTATTTGGTAGTGTGTGAACTATATTAAGACTAAGTTCATTACAGTGTACCCGAAGCCAACCTTATCCTCAAGCTTCGATGTATCCATATAGAATTGCAGATAGTTTATATTACCTGGTATTTTGCCAACCCATTCCTCTCTGGCAGGTATTTTAGTGGTGAAGTTTCTCTCAAAGGTGTACACCGTTGGTATAGAGTCCACTCTGTCGGTTACCATAGCACTACACTGTGATAGCCTCATGAGGCCGTAGTTCTTGTACCTCCACATTGATAGAGAGTTTAATCTTAATGCCGCTCTGGTTGCAACTTCTCTCATCACAATATCAATCGGCAGTAGATGGAGTAGGAATTGTAGAGACTCCCTGTGGTCCTTAAAGCTCCACTTATGCATAGTCAGCCACTTCTCTGAACCTTTGATAATTGATTGGTAATGGATCGTTTATCAGTTGCCTTACACCACACCACAATGCCGTACATCAGTATTGGGTGATCTTCTACGATAAATATCTGTGGACATAATCGATAACGGCCTAAGTCAACATAGGAAAGATTTGAGTTATGTTGCTATCATATTTTACTCACTAGACTTTATACTAAAAAAAAACATTTTTAAAAATATATTAATAAAAAATTTTTGGCCTAAATTATAGAAAAATTATAGGAAAAAAATGAAAAATTTTTGCTCGAAAGCATGATTTTCGACTTGTGCTGTTATTGCTTGTGACCACAGATATATGCAATGGTTGATATTGGGAGAGAGGCCCCAACGCAACCCTAAAGCTTTCCTGCAGGAATATAAGACGACGTTAGCTCTGTTCCAATTATCGCAGTTGATTCACTTGTGGGACCTTGTGTTTACTTCCAAGTAAAGAGAACCAAATCTGTCTTGTTTGGTTTCACGCCCAAACCGCTGCTTCTGGCCCATCTAGCCAATTTTTAAGAGACAACTGTTGGATGTCTCTGAGGACGCTGGTAAATTTGAAAGGTTACAAATAAGTGGAGACAGTACTGTTCCTTGTGTGGAAGATGAGAAGTTTTTGGAATACGTCCAGTGAGGAATCGCTGGAAGTGCTCACATATATGTACACATTTCCCGGTTAACTCTGAACAGTCATTGAATTCCTCAACTGGTGATTCCGTTAAAGTGCAGCCATCAGAGGTGACCTGTGAGATTTAAAAGGAATCAAGAATTCTTTGGGTGAAAGCCCAAAAAGCTTTAAACCTTTTAAGTCACCAGGACCAGACAGTGTCTTCTTAGCGGAGCTACATACTGTGGCTGGTACAATTGCTCCCTGGCTCAGTGAGTTTTACGCATGTTGTTTTAATCCCAAAAGCGGGAAAGCCGTCCCTTACAGCATCTAAGCATTTCCGACCGATTAGTCTATTGTCATTTCCCCTTAAAACCCTCGAGAGATTAATAAATAGTCACTTTAGGACTAACATTTATCACAAAGGCTTATCCTGATACCCAAGCCTGGGAAACAACTCGGTGAACCAGAGTCGTATAGACCAATATGTTTACTCGATACCATGGGTAAATGCTTGGAGAGAATTATATAATAGATTGCTAGCAGCCATAGAGGAAACCGAAGGACTGTCGAAAACACAATTCGGATTCAGAAAAGCGAAGTCAACTGTCGATGCCATAAACTATGTGACGAACATGACAAGAGAGGCCACACAAGGAAAGAGTTCAGCATGGAAGTATTGCGCGATAATAGCACTGGATATTAGGAATGCTTTTAATTCAGCTAGGTGGAACCATATCATGTCATCACTACGGAAACTAAAATAAAGCTATGGCTTGAATCAGTCAACCTAGACCTTGCCGTACATAAAAGGGAAGCAGTGCTTATTAGCAATAAAAGGATTAAGGAGACCCTAAGAATCCGTGTAGGAGAATGCCAAATATGCTCAAAGGATAGGATTAAATATTTGTTCGTAATGATTGACGATCGCATACAATTTAAGCGGCACATGGAGTATGCGTGCGAGAAAGCAAGCGGAGTAGCGAATGCCCTGTCTAGAATGATGCCAAATATTGGTGGCCCACGCCAGAGTAGAAGGATACTACTATCCCGAGTGTCCAATTCGGTCATTCTATATGGAGCCCCGGTCTGGGGAAAACATATAAAATGTGTCAGCAGAGATGTAATTTCTATATTCCGAAGAACCTGTCTCCGAATCTGCAGCGGATACCGCACGATATCCCTAGACGCAGCTAGCGTAGTCGCTGGAGTTATACCTATAGATATAGAAGTTAGAGAAATGTCCAATATATATGAAAATACGATAAGCCACCCGGAGATTACAAGGAAGACCCTATGACAGATGGAAAGGGCGAAATCTCTGGCGAGATGGCAGACCAGATGGAGCAACTCGACCAAGGGAAGGTGGACATACCAGCTTATCCATAATATAATCAAGTGGATAGACAGGAGACATGGGGGTGACCTTACCCACCTTACCCAATTCTTAACAGGCCATGGAGGCTACAGGGCCTATTTGTACAGATTTGGACTAGATGCCTCCCCAACTTGCCCAAACTGTCCGAATGATGACGAAACTGCAGGACATGTCATCCTTTGTTGTGGGAGATTCCACGCACAGAGATCAAGAACAGAAGAAGATCTGGGTCTAAGCCTCACAGCTGAGAACGTGGTTGACACTATGCTTAGGTCTGAACGCGATTGGGAGAGACTCAGCAACTTCATCACTTTTGTTAGCATGAGGTTGAGAGAAGAGGAAGAAAATCGAAAAGCAGCGAGAACAACGCCGCTTTCAGCAATCGAATAGGAGCAAAAAAGTAAGCAGAAAGGCGCATCAAGAGATGACCACCCCACGAAGTAATACCTGATGGCAGTGCCGCGGGGAAAGGGGCTGGCGATGGAGGTGGTTTTAGTCGGTACGAATCCGACATACCCATTTTATGTGGGACCTTATGAAGTTTCCACCTCCAGCTAAAAAAAAGTGTTTAGAGCACGGTGGGGTTAAGCATAACGGCAGGAATTCACCTAAATCCAGAATACATACTATTAGAGAGGTAGCAGAATGGCTGAATAATAATGTTCTGACTAAAGTCGGAACCACTATTTTCTCTGATAGTCATGTTGCCAACCAATCCCTGGAGACTATATCTGAATTAAAAAACAGCCCTTCACTGTCGCGGATCTCTTAACGAGATGACCTGATATGGTTGCCAGGGGAAATCCTGAAGAACTGCAAAACACACGAACTTCAAGATTAGCAACTGCTTAACTAGCTCCAACAACAGGTGGTCACTAGTTAGGAACTGTGTGGCCCTGTCTAAACTCCAAAGGCAACAACGCCTTGCTGTTGTTATCAAGACTTGACGTCTCACTTATCGTGTCTGACTGATGGGCCACTGCTTTATTTGAAGCCACGCAGATAGTTTGAAGATCTTGCGTAATGACTTTTGCAGAAGCTGTGGGCCGAAGAGGAGGAGGAATCAACAGTACACCTTCTGTATCTGTGCTCCGCTCTCTCTAGAAGTCGTCATACAACCTTGGCCTCTTATTTCTTTGAGGAGTTAGCTAACTTGGCCGATGTTGAAATCCGTAAACTTTTGAGCTTTTTAAAGCAATCAAGTTGGTTCAACGGGAGGGGCTAGGGAAAACTGTACTGGGAATTTTTGGGAGAAAGTATGTAATTGGATTGATGATTTTTATATTACTAATTATGGTGTTGTTTATAAGTCACAGTTTTTATACCCTACACCACACTGTGGTACAGGGTATTATAAGTTTGTTTCACGGCAGATTTTTGTAACACCTGAAAATAACACAGCTAGACCCACCTTAAAGTATACCGATCGACTCAGAATCACTAGCTGAGTCGATTTAACTACTACAGGTCGCAATTTCACTCCGATCGTTCTGAAATTTTGCAGCTTAGAGTATTTTGCGGCTGTTAAGATCGCTATTGAATTTGGTTGAAATCAGTTCAGATTTAGATATAGCTCCCATATATATGTTTCGTCCGATTTGGCCATTTAGTCCTATAAAAGCTGTATTTTACATCCAACCATTTTGAAATTTAGAATGGTAGAGTTTCTTGATCCATGAACCAACATTGCCGAATTTGAAGAAAATCGGTTAAGATTTAGCTATAGCTCCCATATATATGTTTCGTCCGATTTGGCCATTTAGTCCTATAAAAGCTGTATTTTACATCCAATCATTTTGAAATTTAGAATTGTAGAGTTTCTTGATCCATGCACCAACGCTACCGAATTTGAAGAAAATCGGTTAAGATTTAGCTATAGCTCCCATATATATGTTTCGTCCGATTTGGCCATTTAGTCCTATAAAAGCTGTATTTTACATTTGAAATTTAGAATGGTAGAGTTTCTTGATCCATGAACCAACATTGCCGAATTTGAAGAAAATCGGTTAAGATTTAGCTATAGCTCCCATATATATGTTTCGTCCGATTTTGCTCTTTAGTCCTGAAGAAGCTGTATTTTACATCCAATCATTTTGAAATTTAGAATGGTAGAGTTTCTTGATCCCTAACCAACACTACCGAATTTGAAGAAAATCGATTAAGATTTAGCTATAGCTCCCATATATATGTTTCGTCCGATTTGGCCCTTTAGTTCTATAGAAGCTGTATTTTACATCCAATCGTTTTGAAATTTAGAATGGTAGAGTTTATTGATCCATGAACCAACACTACCGAATTTGAAGAAAATCGGTTAAGATTTAGCTATAGCTCCCATATACATGTTTCGTCCGATTTGGCCCTTTAGTCCTGTAGAAGCTGTATTTTACATCCAATCATTTTGAAATTTAGAATGGTAGAGTTTCTTGATCCATGAACCAACACTGCCGAATTTGAAGAAAATCGGTTAATATTTAGCTATAGCTCCCATATATATGTTTCGTCCGATTTTGCCCTTTAGTCCTATAAAAGCTGTATTTTACATCCAATCGTTTTGAAATTTAGAATGGTAGAGTTTCTTGATCCATGTACCAACGTTACCGAATTTGAAGAAAATCGGTTAAGATTTAGCTATAGCTCCCATATATATGTTTCGTCCGATTTGGCCCTTTAGTTCTATAGAAGCTATATTTTACATCCAATCGTTTTGAAATTTAGAATGGTAGAGTTTCTTGATTCATGAACCAACATTGCCGAATTTGAAGAAAATCGGTAAAGATTTAGCTATAGCTCCCATATATATGTTTCGTCCGATTTTGCTCTTTAGATCCAATCGTTTTTATACCCTACACCACACTGTGGTACAGGGTATTATTTAAGTATAAAATGTCCCAAAAGTAAATTTATGTAAACAATTTATACATGAATTACAAAATTTATATATCAGAGTTATTCAATATTACGAGAGCGACTTTAGCCTTTCTTTACTGGTTTTTAATATACGTCAAAAACTAAACATTAGAAAATGTAGGCAAAAAAACTTTTTTATTGCAGGTAAGAACTCGAATCATCTGATTTTGAATATTCAGCTAACACAGAAGATTGTAAAGGTAACATATACTACATATACTGATTTATGTATTATTTGAAATATAACTGCTCTCGAAATATGTTTTATGCCTCAAAACTGATGTAGAATCTACCCTCTCTATAAACAAAATTCCTGCATACAAAACTTTGGTCGGAAAGCCAACATGCTTATAACAAAGGCAAATCTGTAGAATCTACCCTCTATGAAGTGATGGGCACTATAAAATCGTCCATAAATTATAAGTAATTCACTATTGTGGCCATTTTTGATATAGAAGAGTCCTTTAACAACATTCACTTAGATGTGGTAATTGCGGTGATGTCGCATCTGATTGTTAACTGTAGCGTAATTAGACGTATTCAGAGTTTGTTCAACAGAACAGAATTCGAATAATAGCAATTCTCTGGGCGACAACGAAGTTTATGAACAGAGGAACCCTCGAGGTCAAGTACTGTCTCTACAAACATGAACTCTAGCTATGAATGAAATCCTGCTGGACCTATAACATTGGGGCTGCAATGCCGTAGCATATGGGTAGGTTGCAATCCCAGCAGCTGGTAAATTCCCCAACGTCCTCAGAGACTTCTCTGAATAAATTGGCTAGATGGGCCATAATCAATTGTGTGGGCGTTATGTGGTATGTGCGGACAACGTTTCAAGCGCAGTATCTGTCAAGTTCCTCAACTTCCTCAGTGACTTTCTATATGTGGCTACTAATAATGTGGCTAGATTGGCCAGACGCATTGGTTTGCGTTATCCCACCAAACAAGACAAAATTGTTTCTCTTTATAAGGAAGTAAAATGTTACGGGTGTGTATCCTCCAGCTAATGGTAACTCAGCATATCTTGTAAACGCAAAATATCTAGGTATAATATTAAATAGAAAATTGTCCTTCAGATTGAATGTATTGGAAAGGGTAAGGAAGGTCAAAGTCGCCTTACATTCCTTAGGGAAGCTGTAGGGGCAAGTTAGGGTCTTTTTATAAAATCGTCCATTGGAAATACATAGCTGTGTAATTACCGCATTGCAGTGCGGTGGATTGCTACTGATAAGCGATCCACCACTTAACAACGTATGAATGTTCAGATAACAGAGTCTCGGCACCCGGAGCGCCATTAAGATTAAATTCTCTATCAATATGGACGTACAATAACTAAAACTTTCTTAGGATATCATTTGTAGGACAACTGCCGAGTGGACTATATACCAAAGGAAGTTTAGCACTGTATATAAAAGGTGGTTAAATTTTAAGGACCGATGTTGATTTTGAATAAAACAACAAATTATTTTGGATATTATTGTCATTTCATTTTATTCTGATAATATTGGTACAATTATGTATGGAACAAAATATCGGCCAAATATCGGATGGTCCAAATTTTCGATGGCACTGAGGCATAATTGAGGTTCTATGCCAATAATGTGCCGAATTATTTCATCCTTTAGCTCTTGAATTGTTGCTGGCTTATCAAGGTACAGCTTTTCTTTCAAATAACCCCAAAAAAGAAGTCCAACGGTGTCAAATTACATGATCTTGGCGACCAATTGACATCGCCACGAAGTGAGATAACACGGCCATTGAATTTGTTGCGCAAAAGAGCCATTGTTTCGTTAGCTGTGTTGCCAGTGGCACCGTCCTGTTGAAACCACATATTGTCCATATCCATATACTCCAATTCGAGCCACCATTCACAGTAACTGCCTGACCGGCCTCATTTCGAAGAAGTATGGCCCGATGACGTCGCCAGCCCATAAGCCGTACCAAACGAACATGCTCGCCCAATGCACAGGTGTTTTCACATCTTCTACAGACCCGGTTTGCTGAAATTTGCGCACAATTCTCCCGATTGTGGACACATTTGGTCGATTATGCTGATCCTAAAAACATCACGAAGTGCACGAAATGCATTTCGATTTGAAAGCCCATTTTCGTAAAAGGCTTAAAAAACTTTAACGCGTTGCTCAATTGTGTATCTTTCCATGGTTCAAATTGAGTTAGTCTGAAATTGAGAAATGTCAAATGAAATGCAAAAAAAACTTGGCGTTTAGGTGTTGTTCACATTCAACATCGGCCCTTACAATTTAATCACCCTTTACATATATCTGTCAGGGAGGAATTGGTTGACAGAATACCAGGAAATACAAACTTTCTTCTCGTCTATACAGATGGTTCGTTGCGTGATGGGAGGCTTCGAATGAGACTGTGTAAAACTCACAGGCTACTAGATACTTGCAGAGTACATGAAGCCGAAGTAATAGCAATAATGGAACATAGTGGTCAATATTGGCTTCATAATTTACTTTACAGCCAGTCTGGCATTACATCTTTGCAGGCCTCATCCCTAATTTCGCAAACAGCCCTCGTCTGGGGCAGATTTCTTAACGAGATGTCTGAGCAGTTTATTACATACATTATATGGCTACCTGAAAATAGGGATATCCTGGGGAACTGCAAAGCCGATTAACTCTTTGTGAATGGGAAGAAATTTCTAATTCTCGAAGAATTTGTATATATTGGAGCGCCACTGTCCACATACAACTTTTGGCTTAGGAAAGAGGCAGTCCAAAGGGAGATGGGAAGAAATCGACTACTCTAGGGTAGTTAGACAAATCTGGTCATGTTGGGAACTAAGAAGATCAACATATCTCCTCGCACTAGAGAGAAAAATACTGTCAACATTAATGTTAGTTCAGACATCATTGAGCACCTGCTTTGCTCCTGTTGCGCATTGACTCAGACGTCGCGTGTCTAGATATAATGGCATCTGCCTTTCTAGGAAGTCTAACAGATCTGGTCGGTACAGATATTCGTATGCGTATCAAACAGATTGGTTCCGATGAGGAGCAACTGGGCCGGCGATACCACTAGAGCCTCTATTGGTCTAAGTGAGCTGGTCATTCCGGCCACAATAACCTAGCTTACATTTAAGAAAATGATTTTTTTTAGTCTGGATGAAAGTTTGCTTAGTTCTCTCCAAAAGATAGTGTGTAAGTGATAATGAGCCACCAGTGAAATGTGCGTTAACTGCGACTTTTCCCTGCACTACAATGTACTCTTGTGAGGGAAAAGTGAAATACCTAAACATGGCAAACAATGTTGCCTGTGATGACGTTCGGTATAGGTGGCGGTCTTCGACGGAGGAAAGTGTCATATTAACATTAAACTGCCACAAACTCCCTCATCGCTCCACGTTTCGCGTAACTTAAGAAAGAGCAAGGCATAAATATCTATCACGCGTATTTCATTTCTGTAACTATTACACATTTCTCATCCGTCACAAAATGTTCGTTTTTTTGTTTATGTTTGCCTGGCTTTGGTTTTGGCATATTGTGTGGCAACGTTTTTAGCCGTTTTGTTGGCCATTTTGTTTGCGGGCTTGTTAGGTTCATTCATTGTGTGGAGAATATCATCGATGACTACGACAACAGCGACGACAACGACATTTGGCTAAAGTATCGTATTTGGACATTCGGCGAAATTTTCACTTATTAAAATGAGTTTTACCATTTTCGTCAGAATTGAGCAGTACGACTGTTTTTTCGTTGTTTTTTTTTCATTGGCCTTTTTTCATTTCATTTCGGGGGTATTTCTTTCTTTATTGTTTGTGGGCATTTTTATGACAATGCCACAAAATATTTATTTGCCGGAGGTAATAATAGCAAATCATCTCGTTTGGAGTTTTTGGCGTTTTTTCTTAATTTGTTGCGCGCGGCTCATTTGCAACGCTTGGAAAGTTGCAAATAAATATCTGATCGAGTTATGAATACAACTGTCTTTCCCTTTTGGAAGTGGTGTCCGTCATTTTTCTTCCCCTTCTCTTCAGTGTCATAGAGTTTTGGATGTGATATCCGTCCTTTCCCTTCCCTTCTCTTCAGTAGCATAGCATAGTTTAGTTTCCTCCTTGGGTCCTTGGGACCACCAACCAACCCATCAATTCCCTCTGCCTAATCTTCTGGCGGAATGAATTGAGAAATTTGAAGACTTAAGTAACAACATTTCATTGCAATACATTGCATCGCCGCATCACATCACATCTCATTGAGGGAAACTTAATTTGTTTGGCCGCACTCATTTTACAGATGCCGCACACAAAGTTGTACGCATTCAAGAGCTCAGACGAGCATTAGATTTTCGATATGACCAACAAGTGGCACCGCCACCATTGGAGCAGCTCAATGATGGGGTCTCAATGGCAGAAAGAAGGCTGTCAGACAGAGGCACTGATTGTCGGGTGAATTTGATAGGTACTGTGGTTGAAATGACGATAGATATTTTATTCATTGATATTTTTGTACTTGCATACGAATTTTCAATGTCGATCTGAGACTTGTATACTCCACTCGAAATGGTATATATAATTTTCTTCGAACCAAAAGTGTAGAGAGGCTGACGGAGTTACCAGCTGGTATAGAACATTTGAGATCCCATAGTTGCCCTCATCGGAACCTACCTGTATGATAGACATAGTCATCAATAAAACGAATTTCTGTACCGGGAAAATCTATAAGACTTCCTAGAAAGGCCGGTGCTAACATTTTCACATGTCGTCTACACAATGCGGGACCGTAGCAAAGCGGGTTTTCAATGCCAACCACTTCCTTCTAATCTCAACAACTTCTGCAGAAGTTATTGGACTCAATTCCCAATCTCCTGGCGTGTTCGCCGAACAGGCAATGTTCCGTCAGAACTGACACTAACGTAGAAGGTAATTTCCTCTCTAGCGCGAGGAGATGTGTTGACCTTCTTAGGTCGTATTTTGGACAGATTGGATGTAATGTCATCCTTTTCCTAATAAGTTCATCGGCTTTGCAGTTTCCCGTGATATCTATATGCCCAGGTATACCTATGAGGATCTGCGGCAGTCGACAGCCTGGCTGTCCGAGTGATGACGACGTCAGTGTTGGGTACTATTATGCGACTCTGCCACTTATAATGCGACTCTGCCGCTTGCACTTTCCATTTTAGTTATTATTTGGGCTTAATAGAGACTGCAGGTATCTGGTAGTCTGTGAACTATATCAATACTAAACGTCTGATCAACGATTTCGAACCTTAACGTTCGTATAACTTCTATGAGAAAACCCGCTGATTTGCGACCAATGAACTGAAATCAGGCAGAAAGTTCTCATTCTTTATTGTTCTGATGCCTTTCTATAGGTGGCCACTAATCAGCTGTTTTTCGCATAGAAGTCATGCGAACATTAATGTTCGACATCGTGAGTCAGGCGGTAATTTATTTAGAAAATAATACGATTCAAACTTTCTCATCAAGCTTCAAAGCAGCCGTATAGAATTGGAGATAGATTATATTTAGTGGTATTATACCAACCCATTCCTCTCTTAGTGGCAAAGTTCGTCTACTCGGTCGGCTACCATTGCTTCACAGCGGGATATCCTAATGTAGCCGTAGTTCTTGTACTTCCACATTGATAGACAATTTAATCCTGGTTGCTTCTCTGGTTGCAACTTATGTAGCCACAATATCAATCGGCAGTAGATGGAGTAGGACTTGTAGAGACTCTGTCGCTGTAGTCCTTAAGTCCTCGCTTATGCTTATGCAGATACTTCTCTGAACGTTCATTACTTGACTGGTGATGGATCGTCTATCTGTCGCCGTCCGTCACACAACAATGCCGTATAACAGTATTGTTTGCACTACTGGCATGTAGGTAGATATATAAAGCGGCTACAGCTTTCCTACTGGGATGAAAAGTGACGTTGGACAACCCTACCCGCTCAAATTCATTAAGTCTGAACGGTAATTTCTTATTGAGGATTATACCTAGACATATTGCCCTTTAAAAAAAAAGACTAGCTCAGTTCTATTTAACCGAGAAGGATCCACATAATAAAACTTATACTTCATAGTAAAGAGAACCAATTCAATTATTCAGAGTAATCTATAGAATGTATCTGACGACGTTGGGAAAATTTCCAGTTGCTGAAATTCGTCCGCATATGCCACGACTTTGCAGTCACGATGTAAAAGATTTAACAGTATTCCATTCACCGATAGATTCCTAGATTTCAAGATAGTGGAGACATTACTCGTCCTTGTGGGGTCCCTTTGTTTACAAACCTCGATGGAGTTGTCGCCTCGAGACTTTATGTTATGCCTCTTCGGTTGAGCAAATGCTTAATTACACAGAACAACATTTTCAGCTCATTGATTTGGGACTCAATTCTGATAATTGGACATGAAAGTAGCCCCAAAAATAAGAACTTCTGCATCATTTCATTTGCGATTTTTAAGGCACAGAATGCACTTTTTTCGAGTAAGTTTGTTTCGCATTTTTTCTCTCCTATTCAATATCTACAACTTTGCTTCAGACACAAAGGAGATATTCTGTATGGTATACCAAGAAAAAATATAAAAAAGTTCAAAAATATCCACCTTGAGCAAAAAAAATCGTATGACCATTTAATTATTAATTGAGCCAACTTGACTAAACGAATGATGCAGAAGTTCTTAGTTTTGGGGCTACTTTCATGTCCAATTCTCAGAATTGAGTCCCAAAATCATGTGTTGTACTGTGTTAGTCTTCAGCCTTGAAGGTATTGCCGCAATTAAATGTTTCTGAGTAAATGTTTCCTAAAGTCACTTCTATATAGTGATGTCCTTGAAATATTGGGATGATTCGATAGTGCCCACCAGTCAATATAGGACCGATTCAGTAGACTTGTCTTGTTCTGAGGTACCCAAGACCTTTCAACTGGAACGAGGAGAGTCTAATTGGACTGATCTTAACAGGAGCTAAATTTTAATGACCCCAAACAACGCCGTTTGTTCTCTAATTGGGTTGTGGATCGTTTGAAAATAGTCCTCAATGTGGACCGAAAATCTTGGACGAGGAAACTTCGGACAAAAGGCGACCACTATTGATAATAGTGGTCCGAAAATCATCATGGCTGTTTTAACAAACAAATATATAAGAAGTTTCACCAGGTAGCAATGCCTCCAAAAAAATGTACTGATTAGGGCAGATTTTGGGTGGCCAACGCCAATAAAAACTTTATTAGTTTTATTATTGTAAACGACGAGTGCTAAAGGTTAATTAAATTGTAAGGGCAGATGTTGAATGTGAACCACACCTAAACGTCAAGTTTTTGTCTGCATTTCATTTGACATTTCTCAATCTCAGAGTAACTTTTGAACTATGGAAAGAAACATAATCGATCAACGCCTTAAAGTTATTCAGGCTTATTATGAAAATGGACTTCGTGATTTGTTCGGTCAATTTAATCGTCCGAATGTGCCTACAATAGGAAAAATCGTACAAAAATTTGAGCAAACCGGGTCTGTAGGAGATGTGAAAACACCGGTGTATGCTCGTACTGCAAAAAATATTGCTGCTGTTCGCTATAGTGTGGCTGAAGAGCCGCCCACCTCAATTCGTCGTCGTGCTCAACAATTGCACTTCTCACGCTCGTCGTTGATGAACGTTATGCATAAAGACTTGCATTTACACGCTCACAAGGTACTATTTACTCAAGAACTAAAGCCTCTTGACCATTTCAAACATCGTCAATGGTCAAAAATGGCAACAGTGGATGATCAATTTCGAAGAAAATCATCTTCAGTGATGAGGCACATTTTCACCTCAGTGGATTCGTCAATAAGCAGAATTGTCGCATTTGGGCGAATTTGGTCCAAGAGTGATTGTCGAAAACCCAATGCACCCACAAAGAGTGACTGTTTGGTGCGGTTTATGGGCTGGCGGCATCATCGGACCGTATTTTTTTCAAAATGAGGCCGGTCAGGCAGTTACTATGAATGGTGTTCGCTATCGTAAGTTGATAACGAACTTTTTATGGGCCGAATTGGAAGATATGGATGTGGACAATATGTGGTTTCAACAGGACGGTGCCACTTGCCACACAGCTAACGAAACAATTGCTCTTTTGCGAAACAAATTCAATGGCCGTGTTATCTCACGTCGTGGCGATGTCAATTGGCCGCCAAGATCATGTGATTTGACACCGTTGGACTTCTTTCTTTGGGGTTATTTGAAAGGAAAGGTGTACGTCGATAAGCCAGCAACAATTCAAGAGCTAAAGGATGATATAATTCGGCACATTAACGGCATAGATCCTCAACTATGCCTCAGCGTCATCGAAAATTTGGACCATCGGATGGAGGTGTGCCGCCGAGGTCGCGGCGGCCATTTGGCATATATTTTGTTCCATACATAATTGAACCATACCAATATTATCATAATAAAAAGAAATGACAATAATTTCCTAAATAATTTGTGTTTTATTCAAAATGAACATCGTCCCTTAAAATTTAACCACCCTTTAAATAAGTCTTGATAATTGAAAGAAACGATCTCGGACGATATATGATTAAATGACGGTACCGACGGGCACAGTGATATTCTGCCTGAACGATTTGTGATTATGGATATATATCGCAGATGGCATGCAACTAACTTACAGGTTACCTGTTGGATGTAGCATCTACCAATATGAGATATTAGCAGATATACTGTTATCTGCTTTGCATGCAAGTGTCATTGAATTCGAGACATATGTCGCATTAGCAGGTTTCGATGGGGTGTTTGCAAAAGCATTGTCGCGCAATGGTTCTTGTATTGTATGTTCTAAATGAGTTCGGACTCCGTCGTTCGCTCTAGCTGGATTCTACTCCAGCACTGTAAAACGAGCACAACTTCTACGTACTAAACCACTCCATCTCCTCGGAAAAGTATCGTTACTGAATGTGAAGAGGTACTATATGTGTCCCCCATGTCTGTTGGAAATTGGTTTGGATTATAAAGGGTTTTCAACAAGAGGTGTTCTTTGAATCACCCGGTATTTCGATAGCTGTCACTTTTGAAGCTTTTATTCTTTGACATTTGACAAGTAGAAACTACGCTATTACTAACCAGTAAGGAAAGGCAGAAAGTCGGGCGGGGCCGACTATATAATACCCTACACCTCCCTAACAATGCGATAAAGGTCATTGCGATAATAATTTGGAATAATTGGTAAGTAGGCAGGAACATATTATCTAATTCTGAGCCGATAATCGCTAAATTAAGCAATATTCGTTCCTAAATTGAGAAACATCTTTCTGGAAAATTTTAATGATCGGAAGTAAAGTACAACTTCTATAGCGCTTTGATACCAAATCAGGAGGAACATATACTACATGGAGGTTATATATAAATCTGAACGGATTATCCTTGTTTACTCATTCATGTAAAAAGAAACTTCTTTCTGTCAAATTTCGTACTGACCGGATATAAACTACAGTCTCTACAGCACTTACATGTCAAATCGGGGGTAACATATATATGGGGGCTATATCTAAATCTGAACCGATTTCCCTCAAATTTGGCAGTATTAATTCATGTAATAAGAAACCTCTTTCTGCCGAATTTCGTACTGATCGGATTAATAATACACTTTTTACAGCGCTTACATATAAAATCGAGGGTAACATATATATGCGGGCTATATCTAAATCTGAACCGATTTTCTCCGAATTTGGCAGTATTCCTTCATGTAACAAGAAATCTCCTTCTGCCGAATTTCACACAGATCGATTATGAAATAAATTTTTTACGGCGCTTACATGTGAAATCGGGGGTAACGTATATATGGGGGCTATATCTAAATCTGAACCGATTTCTTCCAAATTTAACAATGTTCATTCATATAATAAGAGACCTCTTTCTGCTGAATTTCATACTGATCGGATATAAAATGAAGTTTTTACAGCGCTTACATGTCAAATCGGGGCTAACATATATATGGGGGCTATATCCAAATCTGAACCGATTTTAACCAAATTAAATAGGGATCGTCCTTGGGCCAAAAAATATGTGTAAAGTTTCGTCAAGATCGGGCCATAATTGCGACCTGTACTTTGATTACAAGAATACATATACAGACAGATAGACAGACAGACGGACAGACAGACAGACGGACAGACAGACGGACATAGCTAAATCGACTCAGAAAGTGATTACAAGTCGATCGGTATAATAAACAATGGACCTATCTCTTCTTCTTTTGGGTGTTACAAACAAATGCACAAAGTCATAATACCCTGTACCACAGTGTGGTGTAGGGTATAAAAATGGAACGATACACGATTCAACAACGCATTGAAATTATTAAAATTCGAAAATCATCGAAAAATCATCTTGACTGATGAGGCCCATTTCCACCTCGGTGGCTACGTCAACAAGCAAAATTGTCGCATCTGGGGCTCGGAAAATCCAAGAGTTATTGTTGAGAAGCCTCTCCATCCTCAACGTGTGACTGTTTGGTGCGGTTTATGGTCCGGCGAGGTCATTGGACCTTACTTTTCGAAAATGAGGTTGGATCAACAGTTGCGCTATCGAGAGATGATTAATGATTTTTTATGGTCGGAGTTGGATGGTATTGATCTGGACAACGTTTACTTTCAACAAGACGGCGATACGTGCCACACAAGCAACGAAACCATTGCTCTGTTACGGGAAAAGTTTCCGGACCGTGTTATCTCTCGATAGGGTTATCACAATTGGCCACCGAGATCTTGTGATTTAACACCTTGCGACTTCTTCCTTTGGGGCCACGTGAAAGATAAGGTATACGCCAACAGCCCAGCGTCGATTCAAGACCGCAAAGATATAATTCGTGAGGCTATCGAGGACATAGGGCAGCCATTTGCAATTTCGTTATGGAAAATTTCATGAAAAGGATATGGTCCTGTAAGCGTGGTCGTGGTGGCCCTTTGGCTGATGTTGTTTTTCATTATTAACGGCATACCTTCCTCTTTATTATGAAATAAACATCCGATCATTTATTTCAAAAAATTGAATTTTTCTTTGAATACCAAAATAACACCTCTTGTTGGAAAGGGGTTTCTATGTTCTATGTTGTGTCTCCGTGACTTGTATTCACATATTTTTTAATATAAGAAATCAGTCTGTGGGTGCATCTACATTTCCCAGCTTAATTATTTGGTATCATATATTTTTGCAAAACAATTTTGGTGTTTGGTGTTTAATTATTCGTGGCTAAATTCAGAGATCTATTCCGGGCAACGATCAATCTTCTCAATGACAAGTTTATGTGATTTTAGCCTATTGAGTTAAAGGCATAGAGTGTGATTGTCGCACAGAATTCTGGCTAACATCCTTTGATTCAGATTGGTTTTCCCATTGAATTTACTGCGAAGTTTATGGTTTTCACTATTGCATTGCGGAACCCGCACTGACTTGTTGAAATACCTTTAGTTTTTGTAATACAATACAATACAACAGTCTGCGTGTTCTAATATCTGTATTCACTTGCTGGCTGCATCTAAGAGACAAATCGATCTGTATCACACCGGTTCTCAGAGTTTTGCTTATTTACTATTCTTGCAGAAAAGTAAAGAGGCGCAATATTAGGCTTTAGTCCACCGATTTAACAAAAACTATAGTATCAGAGTACGAGTATCAGCTTGAGACGAATCTATGTAGGAACAAGACTGGCAGAATTACCTGCATGATTCTACAGAGCTAAGAGCTAAAGTGGATCTGATATATTACTAATCAAATAGTCCTAAAGTCTTAATGTCATAACTGTTGGATACAATTTCCCTTAACATAAAATCAATCTGAGACTTCCGTGTGTCTCTTATGGGTATGGTCATGCAGTGTGACTTTCACATATTTCATTCGACAAAAACGACAGTACCAGAGTATCAGATGGAAATATGTCCACTTACTTTTACATTGATGACTCTAAATGTAATACTCGAAATATTATATATTTTTTGTGTGGAAGGTACTACACTCGTGAAAATCGAAACATCTGGTCTCGAGTTATGAGGTTGTGCTAGCCATACCACACCTCTTTTACCAATCCTAAATTCCCCATAGTGTACGAGTACTTCCTTGGGCCAATACAAATCCATTAAGCCCAAAATCGCGAAAATCGAACGATCAATTCTTGAGGTATGAGGTTGTGTACGCCACGCCTCTCCTCTTTGACCAATCCTAAATTTTCCTCCATATAGTCCTTCCTTGGGCCAAAATCGTGAAAATCGAACGATCCTTTCTGGAGCTTTGAGTTTGTGTTGGCCATGTCGCGCCTCTTTCACCAATCCTAAATTTTTCTCTAAAGTGTCACTCCTACGGCAAATACGAATTCGTCAAGAATTTTCACTATTTTAATCGAACGCTCCGTTCTCGAGTAACGGACGACATTAGTTTTTATATAAAGGGTGGTTAAATTGTAAGGGCCGATATTGAAACATTTTTCAATTTCAGACTAACTCAATTTGAACATGGAAAGATACACAATCGAACAATTCGTTGAAGTTTTTTAAGCCTTTTATGAAAATAGGAGTTCAAATCAAAATGCATTTCGTGCACTTCGTGATGTTTTTTTGATCAGCATAATCGACCAAATGTGTCCATAATCGGGAGAATTGTGCATAAATTTCAGCAAACCGGTTCTGGTGGGCTGGCGACGTCATCGGGCCATAGTTCTTCGAAATGAGGCCGGTCAGGCAGTTACTGTGAATGGTGTTCCCTATCTTGAGATGATAACGAACTTTTTATGGCCCGAATTGGAAGATATGGATGTGGACAATATGTGGTTTCAACAGAACGGTGCCACACAGCTAACGAAACAATGGCTCTTTTGCGCAACAAATTCAATGGCAGTGTTATCTCACGTCGTGGCGATGTCAATTGGCCGCCAAGATCATGTGATTTGACACCGTTGGACTTCTTTCTTTGGGGTTATTTGAAAGAAAAGGTGTACGTCGATAAGCCAGCAACAATTCAAGAGCTAAAGGATGATATAATTCGGCACATTAACGGCATAGATTCTCAACTATGCCTCAGCGTCATCGAAAATGTGGATCATCGGATGGAGGTGTGCCGCCGAGGTCGCGGCGGCCATTTGGCCTATATTTTGTTCCATACATAATTGAACCATACCAATATTATCATAATAAAAAGAAATGACAATAATTTC
Organism: Eudasyphora cyanicolor; assembly: GCA_963930755.1. NCBI lineage: Eukaryota > Metazoa > Arthropoda > Insecta > Diptera > Muscidae > Eudasyphora > Eudasyphora cyanicolor. The sequence continues at coordinate 205,080,964 of OZ005735.1, forward strand.
CTAAATAATTTGTGTTTTATTCAAAATCAACATCGGCCATTAAAAAAGTAAGCACCCTTTATATGATTGCCGGCGCACAGATTGTCCTGGGGCTATCATTTTAGTATTCAAGGTCTTATCTAAAGTCTTGAGACTAGCCAATAATGCATAGCTAAAATATGACATGAAAAGGTCAACAGAAAGTTGGTATTTATCCTGACCGAATAGATACAAAGATTCCCCCGATACTGGGAATTGAAAATTATAGCTACTGCAGAACCTCTAAGGAAGATTGAAGCGTGAATGATCCCCTATGTGTCTATACGGCTATGGATAAACGATAACTGGATATACGACTTAGTATATTGCCAAACACTGGCGAGTTGATCTGTACCGACATTATCAAGATAAAGCAATTCATAATTCATTCTAATTGGTCCAATTTTAAATTTTGTTTTGTGGGACGTAGGCTACCACTCTAACCTACTATAGATCACTTCGATGATTTACACGATTGCAGAGTGTATACTTTTTATACCCTACACCACACTGTGGTACAGGGTATTATAACTTTGTGAATTTGTTTGTAACACCCAAAAGGAGACAGACGGTCTGTCTGACCGTCTGTCTGACCGTCTGTCTTTGCATGTACATATTCTTGTAATCAAAGTACAGGTCGCAATTATGCTCCGATCCGACAAAACTTTACACATATCTCTTTTTTGGCCCAAGGACGATCCCTATTGAATTTGCTTAAAATCGGTTCAGATTTAGATATAGCCCCCATATATACGTTACCCCCGATTTGACATGTAGCCACTGTAAAAACTGTATTTTATATCCGATCAGTGCGAAATTCGGAAGAAAGAGGTTTCTTATTACTCGAAGGAATAATGCCAAATTCGGAGAAAATCGGTTCAGATTTAGATATAGCCCCCATATATATGTAACCCCCGATTTGACATGTAAGCGCTGTATTGACTGTATTTTATATCCGATCAGTACGAAATTTGACAAAAAAAGAGGTCTTTTTACATGAATGAGTATGCAGGGAAAATCAGTTCAGATTTATAAATTACCTCCATATATATGTTCCTCCTGATTTGGTATCAAAGCTCTATCGAAGTTGTACTTTACTTCCGATCATTAAAATTTTCCAGAAAGATGTTTCTCAATTTAGGAACGAATATTGCTTAATTTAGCGATTATCGGTTCAGACTTAGATAATAAGTTCCTACCCATTTACCAATTATTCCAAATTATTATCGCAATGACCCTTATCGCATTGTTAGGGATGTGTAGGGTATTATATAGTCGGCCCCGCGCGACTTTCTGCCTTTCCTTACTGGTTTTTAATTACAATACCTACACTATTGGTATCATTGGTTGTTTTTATCATCAGTCATCTCCGCCAAAGGTCTTAAATCTTTCTAAACCACTGTACCTCCCCATCACAAGTATTTCTTCTCATAGTGTTGTGCGTTGAGCGGTTTTTTGCATCAGTTTATCGGCGGTGGAGTTTTTGTTATGTCCGAATAATCGCAAGTATTTTGATTTATTCAATTAAATTTTCACTTTTCATTTCGTTCACATCACAATTTTTTTTCTGTGGCCGCGTTATCGATGAGCGCACTACAACAAAACGGCAGGTAGAAGACCAACGAGACCGCCGCCACTGCCGTCGCCGCTGAGCTGTTTAACAAACCAACAGCCCAGGCAGGCTCACTAGCTCGCTCGCTGGCCGACTGGCTGGATGGCTGGCATGGATACCAGACATCATTGATTTGAAAATGAAAGTTTTTCTTTTCTTCTCCTTTCCTTATTTCTTTCTTTCGGTGGTTTCAGAACTGCCGGCATCTTTAAAATAACTTTTGATGCCAAAGCTCAGCATTATCGGAAATGTTGTTGTGGTTTCTGGAGTTGTACGGCCGAGTGACGCACTGACTGGCAGGCGGTTTGGTGGCGTGGAGTTGGCGGCCTGGCCAATTGACTGCTCGCATAATGTTCGCATTATACTATCGATCGTATACGGTTATAAAATAAATTCCTATATTACTTATGGGGCGCCATTCTTCATGTTGCCACTTGTATGACCAGATTAGTTAACACAATTCAAGTGCGCTGGAGCACCACCACCACCATCACCATAACCACTTGTCTCACTTAGTTTTGTGTTGCTATCTTCCTTCATTCATACCTCCCCCTCCTTTCGATACCTTTATAGTGGCCTTCAGTGTCCAGAGTTGTGGCAAAATGCTGCCGAAAACCTCAGTCATGGCCAAAAATCCACAATATACGCAGTCGACGTGCCAATTTGTGAAGAGAAATTTCAATAAATACTTCTGGCTATTTTGAAATCCATAAATTATCTGGCACATTCATAAAATGTCTGATGAAACTTTTACTTGTCAGCAAAGTTCAAGTGGGAATCGGACAAAGATCTGGATATCCGCTGCGGCATCAGAAAGTCTTTATTAAAAAAAAATGGAGAATGATTTAGCAGAAAGAGAGCATCTAAAGACGTGAAAAGTATCCAATTCTAAAGCTACAGGTGTATTTCTAAATTGAATAAAATATAATAATTTCATTTATAAGTAACTAGCTGAACCCAGCAGACTGTCAAATATTACTCGTGGACCTTTTGAGATTGACAATTATTACTCGTTTACCTTATGAGATTGCCAAATATTACTCGTGTACCTTATGAGACTACCAAATTACTGGTGGACCTTACGAGGGAACCAAATATATATTACTCGTGAACCTTATGAGACTACCAAATATTACTCTTGGGACTTATGAGACACAAAATATTACTTATGTACCTTATGAGACTACCAAATATTACCCGTGGAATTATGAGACTCCCAAATTACTCGTGGACCTTATGAGACTCCCAAATTACTCGTGGACCTTATGAGACTACCAAATACTCGTGTACCTTATGGGACAAAATATTACTCGTAGGATATATGAGACTACCAAATATTACTCGTGGACCTTAGCGGCCTACCAAATATTAATAGTAGAACTTATGAAACTACCAAATATAACTCGTGGAATTATTGAGACTATCAAATATTACTCGTGGACCTTATGCGACTCCCAAATTACTCGTGGAATTATTAAGACTACCAAATATTATTCGTGGACCTTATGAGATTCCCAAATTACTCGTGGACCTTATGAGACTATCAAATATTACTCGTGGACCTTTTAAGATTGACAATTATTACTCGTGTACATTTTGAGATTGACAATTATTACTCGTGTACCTTATGAGATTGCCAAATATTACACGTGTACCTTATGAGACTACCATATTACTGGTGGACCTTACGAGGGAACCAAATATATATTACTCGTGAACCTTATGAGACTACCAAATATTACTCTTGGGACTTATGAGACACAAAATATTACTTATGTACCTTATGAGACTACCAAATATTACTCGTGGAACTTATGAGATTACCAAATATTACCCGTGGAATTAATGAGACAACCAAATATTACTCGTGGACCTTATGAGACTCCCAAATTACTCGTGGACCTTATGAGACTACCAAATATTACTTGTGGAGCGTATGAGACTACCAAATACCCGTGTACCTTATGGGGCAAAATATTACTCGTATGAGCAGTGTTCAGAAAAAAACAGTACGTTATAGGAACGGTTCCTTCAGAGAACACTAACGTTATTTATTTTTTTAGTGTTACTGTTCGCGAACGGTACCACTACGATAACGTACCGTTCTTAGAGCACGGCGAACGGTATCACTACGATAACGTACGGTTCATAGAACAGTATTACTACGTCGTAGTGATAGTGTTCTTTTGAACGGAACACTAACAGTATCACTACGTTTAGCGTTCCGTTCTTTTTTATATTCGACACCACAGGTCGCAAATATAAAGCAATCTTAATGAAAATTGGTACAGAGTTATTTCTTAACCCAAGGACGATTCCTATATAAAATGGGGCATATCGGTCCATACTTTGATATAGCCCCCATACGAAGGTCCCTTTCGATAAGACATACTCACGCTCTAGAGAGCGCATTTTTTAACCGATCATGCCGAAATTTGAATATATGTTCATTCTATTGCATTCAATCATGCCTAGTGAAAATGATGCATATCGGACCATATTTTGATACAGCCCCAATACAAAGCTCCCTTTCGACAAGACATATGTACGTTATTGAGGACGCATTTTTTATCCGATCATGCCGAAATTTAAATATGTGTGCCTTCTATTGCATATAATCATGTCTAGTGAAAATGGAGCATATAGATAAATACTTTGATATAGCCCCTATACTAGGGGTCTAGAGAGCGCATTTGTTAACCGATCATGCTGAAATTTAAATATTTGTACTTTCTATTACATCCGGCGTGATCACAATGTAATACAAAGTACAAATATATAAATTTTAGCATGATTGGTTAAAATATGCGTAAATATGTCTTATCCAAAGTACCTTTGTATGGGGGCTATATCAAAATATGGACCGATATACCTCATTTTCACTAGACATGATTAAATGTTTCTATTGCATTTAGCATTTGTATTTGAACACATATTTAAATTTCGGCATGATCGGATAAAAAATGCGCTCTTTGGGCCTTATATATGGACCGATATGCCTAATTTGCATTAGGCACGATTGAATGTAATACACAGTACAAATATTCCAATTGCGGCATAGGTTAAAAAATGCGCTCTCAAGAGCGTAAATATGTCTTATCGAAAGGGACCCTCGTATGGGGGCTATATCAAAGTATGTACAGATGTAGCCCATTTTCACTAGACATGATTAAATGCAATAGGAAGCACACATATTTAAATTTCGGCATGATCGGATAAAAATTCGTCCTCTATAAACGTAAATATGTCTTGTCGAAAGGGAGCTTTGTATTTTGGGGCTGTATGAAAAAATGGACCGATATGCATCATTTTCACTAGGCATGATTGAATGCAATAGAATGAACATATATTCAAATTTTGGCATGATCGTTTAAAAAGTGAGGGCTATATTAAAATATGGACCTATATGTCTAATTTTCTCTAGGCACGATTGAATGTAATACACAGTACAAATATTTTAATTTCAGCATGGTCGGATAAAAAATGCGCTCTCTAGTTCGTAAATATGTCTTTTCGAAAGGGACCTTCGTATGGGGGCTATATCAAAGTATGGACCGATATACCCCATTTTGAATAGGGATCGTCCCTGGGTTAAGAAATAACTCTGTACCAATTTTTATTAAGATTGCTCAAAATTTGCGACCTGTGGTGTCGAATATAAAAAACAACGGAACGCTAAACGCAGTGATACTGTTAGTGTTCTGTTCAAAAGAACAGTATCACTACGACGTAGTGATACTTTTCTATGAACCGTACGTTATCGTAGTGATACCGTTCGTCGTGTTCTAAGAACGGTACGTTATCGTAGTGGTACCGTTCGCGAACAGTAACACTAAACAAATGTTTAGTGTATTCTGTTCTCTTGTAAAGGTTGCGATACTGTTCAGTTCGCGACGAAGGAACGGTACAGAACGCTAAGGAACCGTTCCTTAAGGCCGGGTTAGGCATACGTAACCGTAATTTATCTTTACCGTTGCCGTAACGTTGCCCGTTTGAGCGATTAGCCAACGTTGAGATAACGGGTCATATGTTCTGACAACAACAACACATAAGTAAACAAAAAAGCCGCGATTTCTTTTTGTTTAGGTTTATTAAAAATGAAGTTAAAAAGATTGTTTATACATTTGTGTTTTTAAATCTGTGCAGAATTTACAATTAAAGTAAATCAAGAAAATATCGTCGGAACCCCATTGAACTTAAATTTATTTATAATCTATTTTAATACAAACAATTTCCATTTCTTAATTTAAATTAAATACAGCTATATTCCAGTACTCTCCGTTTGGCCAATCAGTTATTTTAGGTACAGTACCTGTACCTCCTAGTAAACCATTATCGTCAGCATCCTCTGAAGGCTTTCCTCATTTTTTTATTGGCGATGCGGCGTTTCCCCTGAGGAATATCCTTGGCCTAAGTCAACAACTATAGACGAGCTCAGAGACAACACCCAACGCGAAATTGCCAACGTTCCGGTCGAAATGTCGCTGTTGACGGGCTCGTGGTAGTCATATGACCGAAATTGAATTTCATTCTTAAAATGTAACATTTGCACTACACCTGGAATAAATTTGAACTCAATATCTTAAATATTCTGTGTTTTATTAATACTTTTACTTATGTCTATTTCCATTGAACAGGGACTCAGCCAAATCCAATCGAATCTATCTATAAATAAGTCCACGTTTGTAGAGACGCTTATATTGCTGTCAAATTCACCCACAATGAAGAAGATTGGCGCAATGATTGTCTCGTACTCGCCAAAAGAATCCTGAAGCAGATTATAAATTTAATTTTTAATGGAATCAGCCGCGATCTTCATAAAACTCACCTGTGACGCCCAGCTCCTTGCCATTTTGCTTCCAAGCTTCTCGCTTTTTTTCAGATATCCTATATGCTGGATTATATTTATTGTATAAATGCTCGTGCAACTGCACCAATGAAATAAAATCTTCATCTTTCATGTTTATTTGCACTTTTAAACAACAAATAATCAATAAATTATTTTCTTTGCCTTTCTCGGTGAACATACAATTGTAATTGTAAACAACATGTAGTATCAGCTGTTGTCAAATTGTACGTAAACGGAACGTCCAATTCTAATTTCAACAGATTCAGCCGTCCGTTTACGTTTCGTTTCCGTTGGCTAATCGTTTACACCGACTTCCATTTGACAAATTGAATCAGCTGATTCGTTACGCTACGGGGGCGTTAAGGTTAAGTTTGCCTAACTGGGCCTTTAGTGTTTTTTTCCGAACTCTGCTTATGAGAATACCAAATATTAATAGTGGATGTTATGAAACTACCAAATATTACTCGTGGGCCTTATAGGACTACCAAATATTACTCGTGGGCCTTGTAGGACTACCAAATATTACTCGTGGACCTTAAGAGACTCCCAAATTATTCGTGGACCTTATAAGACTACCAAATATCACTCGTGGACCTTATAAGACTACCACATATTACCCTTGGAACTTATGAGACTACAAAATATTACTCGTGGATCTTATGAGACTACCAAATATTACTCGTGGACCTTATGAGACTACCAAATATTACTCGTGCACCTTATGAGACTCCAAAATATTACTCGTTGTCCTTATGAGACTACCAAATATTTCTCGTGGACCTTATGAGACTACCAAATATTACGCATGCACCTTATGAGACTACCAAATATTACTCGGGGAGCTTATGACACTCGTGACAAAATAAGTGAGTCGTCCGGTCTCGATAAAGATAGGGTCACATCAACCTGACTAGTGACCATCTGTCATTTGTTGAAATAAGGGTACTTTTACAAAATAGCCGACAGGTCGCTAGAGGCATGAACGCACATACATCACGGTTTTCCAGCAAGAGGTGTTATTTTGAATCACCCGGTATTTCGGTAGCTGTCACCTTTGAAGCTTGTATTCTTTGACATTTGAAAAGTAGAAACTACGCCATTACTAAAAATTAAACGATACACGATTCAACAACGCATTGAAATTATTAAAATTCGAAAAATCGAAAATTATCGAAAAATCTTCTAGACTGATGAGGCCCATTTCCACCTCAGTGGCTAAGTCAACAAGCAAAATTGTCGCATCTGGGGCTCAGAAAACCCAAGAGTTATTGTTGAGAAGCCTCTCCATCTTCAACGTGTGACTGTTTTGTGCGGTTTATGGTCCGGCGGGGTCATTGGACCTTACTTTTTCGAAAATGAGGTTGGATCAACAGTTACGGTGAATGGATTGCGCTATCGAGAGACGATTAATGATTTTTTATGGTCGGAGTTGGATGGTATTGAACTGGACAAGACAAGCAACGAAACCATTGCTCTGTTACGGGAAAAGTTTCCGGACCGTGTTATTTCTCGAAGAGGTGATCACAATTGGCCACCGAGATCTTGTGATTTAAGACCTTGCGACTTCTTCCTTTGGGGCCACGTGAAAGATAAGGTCTACGCCAACAGCCCAGCGTCGATTCAAGACCTCAAAGATAGAATTCGTGAGGCTATCGAGGACATAGGGCGTCAACTTTGCGATTTGATTATGGAAAATTTCATGAAAAGGATATGGTCCTGTAAGCTTGGTCGCGGTGGCTATTTCACTGATGTTGTTTTTCATTATTAAAAGCATACCTTCCTCTTTATTATGAAATAAACATCCGATCATTTATCTCAGAAAATGGCATTTTTCTTTGAATACCCAAATAACACCTATTTTTGGAAAACCCTTTATTATGAGAAAAAGGCATTAAGGACTCAGGACCTTAGGGCGAATATAGGTCAAGCCATACTTTGTGATAGAAACAGAAACTGTAACCATGGCATTGTAGCCTTGTGTTCCATAAATATTGGATATGTTGCTCTTTCGGATAAACCAATAATAGTAGTTATCAAATATTTTGTCGAGGGATATACACAACATTTTCTGGTGTAATTTGGTGTCCTAAACGCGAAAAAAATATTCAGAAAATTGTTGTAATATTCCAACTTAAATGGAAGATGTATTTAGTGTATGGACTATAATTTTTGAAATTAATGCAACTATTTTGGCAATAAATGTTGGAAATATCCCTTTCACGTAGAGGCAATGGTTTGGTAACAGTCGTTAGAAAAAAAGTAGCTTTTGCTGACACGAGCAAAAACCATTAAAACAGAAAAACAAATCGCAAACAATTATATTATTCCAGTTTTTAATAGTCAGCCCCTAAAGAAGAAAACAATGCCAATTTGAAAAAAATACTCATAAATGTTTAAATTATGTAACAGGTGGCGCAAAAGTAACCTTTCGATGTTTTTTGGCTGTAATTTAAAAAAAAAATGAAAAACTTTGATTCTTCAGCAATATTCCGCGTTCTGGAGCAGTGTAGCGTAACATTGTTTATTAACGTGTATTTCGCATGTGTTTACTACACAAATGTCAAAACAGAACTGACATTAGGGGCCAATCGCAAAATTTATAGCATTTTCTGATAGGAGGATTACTTTTGCGCCACCTTGTATAACCCTTTTGATAGAAGTAAGACAATTTCAACAAAATCATGTTTTTATACCCCCACTATTGTGATCAAGGACATATAACAGATGCTGCGGGCCAAAAGTTTAGCCCATCTGAAATTTTTGGAGGAAATCTGTTTTGGGTCATTTCAAGTCATTTAAGCAATGTCCGTCAGCCTGTTTGTCTGTCTGTTAGGTTGGTGCGCACGATAACTTTGGACAGGAGTAACCGATTGCCTCCAAATTTGGCATGTGTCAATATTTTTTTCAATCTTAGACTAAGATTAAAGATGGACTATGTTGGTCCACTCCTTCGAGTACCTCCCCTACGAAGGTTAAAAAATTAGTGAAGTATTGATTATCTTATAACTTATATGTTACTACCCATAACCTTTCACTATTTCACACATAGTATTAATTTCTTGGTCGCTATCATCTTGAGAAAAATGGGCGTAAGTTGCCACGCTTCTTTTGTTACCCCCATACAAATGGACCATTTTGTACAGAAAGTTAACGGTCTATAACTTCGATTCCTGCACAAACAAACACATGCAATTTTGTACGGTGCAAAGCTTTTATAGTACCCATAGTCTACACCAAACAAAATGGTCAAAATAAAAAATATGAAAAAATAATTTTTGAATTTGCCTTACTTTTACAATATGGGTCATAATGTATACATTTATTCACAGATTTTCAAATATGCATTGCTTTCTTCGTTAGGATTCTAGCTTTCAGATAGTGGGGCAAACTATTTTTTTGCGATTTTTTTGCGATTTTTTTCTATTTTTTATGTTTTTTTCGAGCCATCCAAAATCGTATGTATCAATCTGTACAAAAACAAGTAAGAAAGTTCAGTCGGGTAAACCGACTAACGAATCCCCCCACCTTGAGTCCCAAAAAATATTTTGTAAATTTATTTATTTCTTTGTTTTAATTAAATTATTATCGATTTAAAATGCTTTTAATAACTTTAAAGTATGTACTGGTATTAAAGTTATAAGCTGTTAACTTTTGATGTAAAATGTCCATTTGTGTGGGAGGTACCAAAAGGGGCATGCCAATAACGGCCACTTTTCTCTAGACTGTAGGTACTATAAAAGCATTGCTCAGTACGAAATTTCAAGTATTTGTATGCACTGGTATTAAAAATAAAAGCCGGTAACTTTTGGTACAAAAATGTCCATTTGTGTGGGAGGTACCAAAAGGGGCGTTCCAATAACGCCCATTTTTCTCTGGACTCTTGGTACTGTAAAAGCATTACACTGTTCAAAATTTCAAGTATTTATATGCTCTGGTTAACTTTTGGTGTAAAAAGGTCCATTTGTGTGTGAGGTGCCAAAGGGGGCGTGTCAATTGCGACCACTTTTCTCTAGACTCTAGTTACTATAAAAGCATTGCACTGTACGAAATTTCAAGTGTTTGTATGCACTGGTATTAAAGTTAAAAGCTGTTAACTTTTGGTCCAAATTGGCATTTTTGTGTGGGAGGTACCAAAAGGGGCGTGGCAATAATGCCAATTTTTCATTGTATTGTAGGTACTATTAAACAATTACATTGTACATAATTTCAAGTATTTGTATGCACTGTTATTAAAGTTATAAGCTAGTAACTTTTGGTTCAAAATTGTCTATTTGTGTGGGAGGTACCAAAAGGGCTGCGGCAACTTCGCCCATTTTTCTCGAGGTAATAGTGACTAATAAACTAATACTATGTGTAGAATTTCAGAGGATTCAAATAAGTAGTATAGAAGATATTAAATAATCATTATTTCACTAAATGTTAACCCTTTGTGAGGGAGGTACTAGAAGGAGTGGACCAATATGGCCCATCTTCGAACATAGCCGGAGATAGAAGAAAATATTACCATATATCAAATTTGAAGTCAATCGGTTATTCCTTTCGAGAGTTATCGTGCGCACCAGCCAGCAGACAGACAGACAGACGGACGGACATTGCTCATTCGACTTAAAATGACCCAAAACGGATATCCGCCGAACATACAGGGTGGCTGATATGTATTGCAACCAACTTCAGGTTGCTATCATTTCTAAACCGCTAGTCTGATAGCTGACAGATTTTTTTCAGTGACAGTTCATTTTATTGTTTACAAGCTTACAAAAGCATTTTGATCTATTGCATTCAGAAAAAAGTTATTCGTGATGGAATTCAAGCGTGATCGTGTGATTGCATTATATTTGGGTGGAAAAACACAAGTGGCTATCGTTAGAGCCCTCCAGCATTTAAATGTGAATAAATCTTTTGTTTCTCGTACCATTGATCGTTACCGTGATACTGGCAGTGTTGCATCGCGTCCAAAAAGTGGACAAAAAACGGTAACAACACCAGAAATGATCCGAAAAGTGAAGGCCAGATTTGATCGAAATCCACGCCGTAGTGGTAGAAAAATTGCTCGTGAGCTGAACATATCGCGAGAACGGATACAAGACATATTAAAAAATGAGCTTGGACTAAAGCCAAAGCCAAAAAGTGCAAGAGCTCACCGATGCACAAAAAAAGTTAGACTGGAAAGAGCCAAGGAGTTGCTTCGCTTGCACGAAAGTGGCCAGTTACCGAATTTGGTTTTCTCCGATGAGAAGCCATTCCAAATTGAGCAGTTTGTGAACAAACAAAATGATCGGGTTTACTTGCCAAAGAGGTCAGCTGAAAATTTACACCTTCGATTGGCCACCAGAACTCAAGCGCCGCCGATGGTAATGGTGTGGGCCGCCGTAACGGCCGATGGTCGCTCCCCGCTCGTATTCATCGCCCATGGGGTCAAAATAAATGACGAATATTATCGGGAAAATGTCCTAAAGACAGTATTGAAGCCCTGGGCAGACAAACATTTCAGCCGCAGACCACGGACATTCCAACAGGACTCAGCACCCTCGCACTCAGCACGCGTCAACCAAGAATGGCTTAAAAAGGAGGTTCCTCGCTTCATTTATACCGCACAATGGCCACCAAGATCTCCGGATCTCAATCCGTTGGACTTTTGCGCCTGGGGCATATTAGAGAGTAAGGTTCGCACTAAAAAAATATGATGAAATATGCGCGCATAGGACTATGAAAACAACTTTCAAAAATCAGTTTTTTGGGAATGTTGTTTTATGGTGGATAACACTTAATGAAATTACCTTCAAATTTTATAAAAATATCTCTGGGCGATTCCGAGTTATGACGTTTCAAATTTAGTCTTTTTTGCTAATAAATGCAAATAAAATTGCGATGATAAAATGTATATACTAAAATGCTTGTAGAATTATCGTTTCTTGGAGGAATGCGACCGGACTTGTAACCTATAATAAGATTATATTCATCTAAATTTTTGTGTATATAACGTATTGTTAACGTCTTTAAATGAAGAGATATTTCAAAGTAAAAATACCATTTTGTTTTGTTTTTCAAAAAAATTATCCGCAGTAAATGGAATATAACTTTTTTGGATCACGTGGGATCACTACGATATGACATAGAGACGAGAGGTGACTTAGTGGTGAATCCAACGGTACCTAGTTTATCTGCGACTTTTTGCGATTATGTCCGATTTTTGTACTTTAAATATGTGCTTTTTTTACTTTAAATAAAGAAAATATGTGTGGGAGCTTCATTTATCTATGAGCCCATTTTCCCGAAACATATGGACCTATTTTCTTGGTTCAAAAAAATAACTTTTACGAAATTTCGGCAAAATCGGATAATAAATAAGACCGGTGCAAGTCCGGTTGCAAGTTTGTAGAGTTCTACGATCAAAATTATCGATCTAATTAATATTATTATGATTATATGTGTAATTTTTATAGTTTGCTGCTTCTACAAAAACTATAAAAATATACTTAAACGCTTGTGCAGTTTATGTATATTGGGGTGGACCGATTATTTTTTTTTTGTTTTTTAATTTAACTTTTCTCTTATTAACAGTCGACGACCCATTGTGTACACGGGGCAAAATCGCCTTTTTTGATATGTTTGAATCGAAAGAAAATATATTTGGAACACAAATTTTTAAATATTATATATTTCTTAGCAAATAAATTTTATTTGAAAATCAAAAAATATATTTGGAACGCATATATTAATATATTACAACAACTTATATTTGCAAACTAAATTTCTCAAATAAAATATGTGTTTAAATACAAATAAAATTATTATTTAGGAATTTGTCCAAATATATTTTATTTAAAAAATATTTCCAAAACTTTTGCTGAGTTTTTCATATTTCAGTTTAAATTTTTCTTGGGTTTCGAATTGTACCTCCCAGTTATGATACCATATGCAGCATTACCTTCTGTTTTAAATCAATCATTTCAAATTTCTGAGTATTCCAAGCCATCATTAGTTGTCAATCCTCTAAGTACTTTATATTGATCCTAACATTAAAAGTTGATTACTAACATTAAAAGTTTCTAAAAAAGTTAACTTTGAATTACTGAACAATTTTACACAATTTATGTATTTTATGAATACTTAAATGCAAATAAATATTTGTTTCGAAAATAATGGTCCCAAATAAAAACATATTGGAATGTAAACAAATATTTGTTTAGAACAACATCTTCCCAAATACACAATTTTTGTGTGTACCAAATATTACATGCTTAGAGTCTACCCCAAACATATATATGTTTCAAGCCGAATATGTTTGGGACAATATACTACAGAAGCGATTTTTTTTCAGCGTGTAATTGCATTAGTGCAAAACTTTAGCTTTCAAAAAATATTGCAGACTGCAATTTTATTCTTTTTATGTTGTTTTGGTTATAATTTCAACAACATTGTCCGGTTTTGTAGACATTTAACGCACATTTCACAAAAATATATTTGAACTTCAATGGCCTATATATTTCAAACGCAGCAACACACAATTAAGTAACTCAAATAGATTTTGAACTAAATTTTGTCAGCTTTAAAATAAAATCAAGATAAATGAAGTTGGTACGGTATTCTGATTTTCACACTAATTTCCACAAAGTCGCTTTTGTAGCCCCACTGCGCGATACATGGTAACAGTAAAATAAAATCTGGGTACACCAATTTCTTCTCCAAAGAATTCTCTTAAAAATGGTCTCTAATGGTATAGTCATGAGATAGAAAATACTGCTATGCGCGCGTATTTACCCCTTTTTTCCCATTGTGTGGCGCTTCGCCGGGAATGGGCCAAAATACCGCAGAGCCACTTTCGTGCAGCGTGTGATGGCTTTGTCGGCCGTTTGAAGGCCATAATTCGTGCCAAAGGTGGCCAATTCGAACAAATCTAAACTGTTTCTAAAATTTTATGTTATTTCCGACATTTTTGCTTTTGAACAATAAAATTTAAAAAATATAGCGCTTTACTTTGTTGCATTACATATCAGCCACCCTGTACATAGGGTCTTAGGTCACTCCTTCGATGTGTTACACTTTTGGTTCGTAGCAAATGATATATACCTTCCTCTCTAAGGTGAGGGGATAAAAAGGTTTTAGTTCTCAAACACAAAAAAAATATTTGTTATCGCATTTTTCCAAAATGTCAAAATTCAACAACCCCCCAACTCAGACAGTTCTTAACCGATATCGTTGAAATTTTGTGTCATAAGAAAAAAAATAGGTTTCAAAAGTAAATTTTCTTGATATGAAATTCCCCATATGTACATAGATGGAAGAAGATATATAGATAAAAGAAGAATATGGATAGATAGAAGATACTATCAGCAGGTCACACAAAATTAGGGCATAAACCTAGTAAGTCTTCAAATCTGTTTTCAAAGCATCTATATGTATATATCTGTAGATTATATTTAAAAATCTTAGAAATTAAATTGTTCTTTTTCCTTTGGTCTTTTGTTTGGTGAATTACAAAAAAAAAATTGTGTTGAGGGCAAATGGATTAACCACTACTTTGCTTTTAATGTCGTTAATACGATATCAAATGTGTTGTGTGGATTCAAATAGCATTCAAACAATTTTGTATTGACACTGAATCTATAATCAGATTAATGTGGTAAAGTGGGGCAATTTGGGCAAAGTATGCATACATATGACCAGGTCACATTAACTGTTAATTGACGAATGCTTACGAAAGTAATTTCCCCATATCTTCTCTCACAATCATGTTATCGTTATTATGGAAATTTTAAATTTGTATGGAATTCCTTTTAATCGAATGATCCCTACTGTTTTCCGCATAACTTTTATTTGGGTTCTCGTAAAAACACCAAATATTGGTTGAATATTATATTGGAATACTTAGAATTTAAAAATGCTATGTCCCTAAAAACATGCTAGGTCGACTTAGTATACTTTGAAATGAAGGTATCGATATGTAGAGACATCTGGCTTTAAATCTTTAACAAAAAATGTCCACTTTTAATTTAGAATTTAAAATATAGTTACTTCGGACGTCTTTGGCGCCAAAGCATGCAATTTATAACTTGTTTTCTGTGTAGATTGTGGTACTCTAATTGTCTCGTACAATTAATTGTATATCCCGTTTACCCCCAGGAATGCGAAAACCCTTCAAGTGCTTAACATTCTATATGGACCCTGTCTAATATCCAATATACATACTTATATATATATTATAGAAAGTGAAACTTGTAATTGTGACTTGAGCACAATTCCCGTTGTTCCTGCAACAAGCAATAATAGTCATACATTGACCGCTGAGAGATTGATTAGCCAATAAATATCCTTGACAAAGGAGGGGAACAATATACATACATATATTATAGAAAGTGAAACTTGTAATTGTGATTTGAGCAGAATTTCCGTTGTTCCTTCAACAAATAACAATCTTCATTCATTGACCTCTGAGACGTGGCTTAGCCAATAAGTATCCTTGACAAAGAACTAAACAAATCATTTGCATCCCTTTTTTCCTATTGTACGTTTTTAGTAATACATTTCTGTTCATGTACAGAGTGTAGAGAGGTCGGGGTCATGACCTTGTTGGATTTGTTTAACAGTGCTTCTTTAGGATTTACTATGGCTGCCTTCAAAATTACAATGAGGGGGTCAGCGAAGAGGGTGGTTGGGTTGGTGGCTACTAAACAACCACAACAGTTTTGCTTTGAGCCTAACCTAATTTGGTATTAACGGTTGTCTTCATTGTTGTCATCACCGAATGAAAAGTGCGACATCTGACTCATTGTCATCGTTGGTACGGACGGCAGCCTAATGCGGCGCAGGCGCACATTTAATGTTTTTCAGTTTTTTTTGTTTTTTTGGAATACATCGATTTGATAGGACAGCCAACAATTGCATAGCCGAAAACAACCGTAAAACATTAACAAAAAAAAAACAATCCAAAAAGAAACAGAAATAGAAACCATCCTCCAAAAAGACAATGAGAATAACGTACTTGAGATGTTTGGAATGCTCAAGAGTGTGGAGCCCTCCATAAGGCCTTGCAAACTTGCATAACGTTAGAGTGAACATATTTATGTCGTTCTAATTCGGTGTTTTATATTTTTATATAGTTTGCTCTTCAATTGACAATATGAGGTTTACTTTTATTTTTTATTGTCCAATGTTGGATCAGCACTTTCCTCTTAGCTTTGCCTTCGACATTGTAAATTCTTAATACATATTTTTACCACAAAAGGTATCAATTTGAAATATTTCCTACATATTTCCCATATTTCTTCATTTTATAGCTCAATAAGGTTTACTGCTTTCTTATTCAAGTTAGGGAGATGGTTCCATATTTTTTCCTATTCTACGATAATATCGGACCTTTTGTGTCATATACAAGAAAACGCACGAAGCTTATAAATCCACCTCTAAAAAAAAACTTTATATTTTTTCCACATTCAGACTATTCTCAGCTAAATGGAACTATGCTAGTCTTTTCTGTAATTGCAAAAATTCTAGGCATAATCCTAGATAGAAAATTTAAACTGTTAGACCGACCAACGTCGCCTTATATTCCTATAAACGCAAAGAAAAAAAAACGCTTGAAGATCGTTTATCGCAAACATAGTTCTTTGTCTCAAACGCTGTGCTTTTCCCGTAACGGTTGAAATGTTTCTAGTGAATGAAAACATTTATCGTAAACGTAGTTTCTTTTGCAGTCAACGAACATTCTTCCATTCCAAAATTTTCATAATTTACGTTTATGGTAAACGAAAAACGTTTACGGAAACATATTGTATTTAGACATGATTGAATATTTTAAAGAGAGATGAGAGAACAAAGAGCGTACTTTTTCTCATTTTGTGAGTGCGGTTTTATAAATTTGTATCCCCTCACCTTAAAGAGGAGGGTATATATCATTTGCTACGAGCCAAAAGTGTAACACATCGAAGGAGTGACCTAAGACCTTAAATATGTTTGGCGGAAATCCGTTTTGGGTCATTTTAAGTCATTTGAGCAATGTCCGTCCGTCTGTCTTCTTGCTGGTGCGCACGATAACTCTCGAAAGGAGTAACCGATTGACTTCAAATTTGGTATGTGGTAATATTTTTCTCTATCTCCGGCTAAGTTCGGAGTTGGGCCATATTGGTCCACTCCTTCTAGTACCTCCCCCACAAAGGGTTAACTTTTAGTGAAACATTGATTCTTTAATACCTTCTATACTACTAACTCGAATCTTTTGAAATTTCGTACATAGTATTATTTTGTTAGTCGCTAACACGCCAAGGATAACGGGCGAAGTGGCCGCTCCATTTTTGGTACCTCCCAAACAAATGGACCATTTTGCACCAAAAGTTAACTGCTTATGGCTTTAATATCAGTTGACACAAATACTTGAAATTTTGTACAGTGTAATGATTTTATAGTACCTAGAGTCCAGAGAAAAATTGACGTTATTGGCGCGCCCCTTTTGGTACCTCCCACACAAATGGACCTTATTGTACCAAAAGTTAACAGATTTTAACTTTAACACCGGTGAATATATCAGCCCGCCTAATACAATTAGAAAGAAGCTGCTCATCTTCAGCACGTAGTGTTAATCAATTCTAAATAATAACATACAAAATTTGGTATTCAACAAAAATGCTTACTGATATGTAGTAAAGTCTTTCTAATCGTCCAACTAATCTGAGAATCCACCTGGCGATTGGTGTAGAGACAACTGTGTCGAACTGGCAACCCTTACCAGTCACATGGGTGGTGAAAATGAAGAATTTAAGTCTCGCTTGGAGCTTATGCTGTGTGATTTGTAAGCTTTCTTCGTAGGTAAAACAAGATACACAGAGTGATATCTTCACGATTTTTATACCCTCACTTTAGTGTGACGAGGGTATATATCATTTGCTACGGAAAAAAGTGTAACACGTCGAAGGAGTGACCTAAGACCCCAAGTATGTTCGGAGGAAATCCGTTTTGGGTCATTTTAAGTCGTATGAGCAATGTCCGTCCGTCTGTCTGTCTGTCTGTCTGTCTGCTGGCTGGTGCGCACGATAACTCTCGAAAGGAGTAACCGATTGACCTCAAATTTGGTATGTGGTAATATTTTTTTCTATCTCCGGCTAAGTTCGAAGTTGGGCCATATTGGTCCACTCCTTCTAGTACCTCCCCCACAAAGTGTTAAAATGTTGTGAAATATTGATTCTTTAATAACTGCTATACTACTTATTCGAATCTTTTGAAATTCCACACATAGTATTAGCTTATTAGTCGTTATCAACTCGAGAAAAATGGGCGAAGTCGCCACGTCCCTTTTGGTACCTCCCACACAAATGCACCATTTTGCACCAAAAGTTAACAGCTTATAACATTAATAACAGTGTATAAAAATACTTTAAATTTTGTACAGTATTATGCTTTTATATTGCCTACAGTCCAGGGAAAAATGGGTGTTGTTGTCACGCCCCTTTTGGTAATTCCCACACAAAGGTACCTTTTTGCACCAAAAGTTAACAGCTTATAACATTAAAACCAGTGTATAAAAATACTTGAAATTTTGTACAGTGTAATGTTTTTATAGTGTCTATAGCCCTGTGAAAAATGGGCGTTATTGCCACGCCCCTCTTTGTACCTCCCACACAAAATGCCCAAATCATACCACAATTTAATGTCTCATAACGTTTATACCAGTGCACATAAATGCTTATAAGTCGGCACAGTGCAATGAATTTAAAGTATCTAATGTTCAGCAAAAAAAAAAGTGTATTTGATAAACCCCTTCTGGTACCTCCCACACAAATTGACAGAATAATTCGAGTAATATTCAATATTACATTACTCACAAAGTGAGGGTATACCTTAGTCGGTTTACCCGACTGAAACTTTCTTACTTGTTTTAATATCGATAACTTCTGAATGAGTTATCGGAAAAATCTCAAAAAAAAGACACAAAACGCTTCTGCGGGGGTACTAACAAATATAAGAAAATGGAAAAAATCAAAACCGAAATTTTTCTGAAACCGTCGATTTGTCGTGGAATTCCCCATATACGTTTTAAGGTAGGGCATTTAATGTTAACAATGTTATAGAAATCGCTATAACCCTTAGTGAGGAAACGGTTTTATCAAAGGGCTCTTAGAAGTGTAGGCTTTCCAGATTACGCCTCTGGCACAGTTCGTCGTCTGTATGTGCGGTTAGTTTGGCAAACGAAAACGAAACGAATGTTTGTTAAATCGTTTGTTATGTCGCATTTTATCTTGATGCCCAGTCACCTTGATTTGTTGCAAGAAATTGCCATTTTTAGCATTTTAGCGAAAATTGTTGCGGCAGCGGCTGACGCTGTTACCGATGCCGATATTATTGTTGTTGTTGTTATATCTTTCTTTCTTTCTTGGCTGGGATGGCAGTCTGGATTGCTGGCTGGCTGATTGCCTGGCTGGCATTGTTGGCTGGATGGATCTTGTCACAGTAGCCAAAATACTTACAAGCGGTAAATGCTACTATAACAACTATCTATGCAACACCAACAACAACAACAAACACAAAAACAACACATCAATAACAATAACAAACGGCCACTTACGCCGCTCAGAGGTCAATGTACAGCGTCAGAAAGGAGTCGGAGTCGGAGTCAGCCAGCCAGCCAAGGCAGTGAGCCAGCAAAACATCCAACCAGCAGCAGTGCAATGCTAAGTAGGAGCAATGAGCATCAACATTAGCAGCAGTCTTCCAGATCCATACGACACACTCGCACACACCACAAATAACCATCCACAGTGGAGGCCACTGATGAGCTGCTTTCCACGCTTTATATCAGATGTTGCTGGTCGCTTTTATGTTGCACGTATGTATATATAAGTACATATGAGGCTGACGATGCCTGGCTGGCTGCCTGCCTGCCTTCCTTCTTACCTGGATGTGCAACACATGTGCCCCCATCTCCATTCCCATCCAATGTATGTTGTTGTTTTCTTCTACATATTTGCCACAATAGGATCGTATCGTATCGGTCGGTCGGTGTGTCTAGGTATGTGATCATGGGGCCTGCTGGCTGACTTTGCCGCAGATCATGTGCCATGATGATGATGATGAAAATGTAAGTGGGTGAGCTACTACCATGACCACAAACATACTATTGACACTGATGTCGTCGACAATGTACATTGGCCAATTGTTTTCCAACAGTGGTTTGTATGGATTGTTGTTTGAAAATGACACAAGTTTTCAAATTCAGTAACGAAAGAAATGCTATTCAGATGACTTTTTCTTTTCCTAAACTGCCTGTCTAGACTCGCTTTGCAGTATCGCATCCTGTTAACCCACTTTTCCTAGTGCATCGTGACCGTATATGGCTCTATCATACTAATGATTTGGTCGTTATTCACCTTTAGGGCTAGAAAACAAAGTCCTTGTCGGTGCGCATCTAGTTATTATGCTTAAACATACGGACTTGACAGTATAGGTTCGATTCTACTATCAAAGGGTAGTATAACCCTATACTCGGTTTGGCGAAATTGGTGACCAATTTTGTTTTATGGGCCTCCAAAGATTCTGAAAATCAGTGGGCCCCTCGAAAAAGGTGTCATCAGCTTTTGTCCAACTTTATAGAAAATATTAAGGCCAAAATTTTTGTGGAACATTTTAACCCACTAGCTCCCCCACTTAACTGTAATTTTTGGCCCCATTTTAACAAATCGTAAAAAACACCCCTTAAACTGGGGAGATGTTCTACAAAAATGTTCGCCATAAAATTGTACTATATGTGTCAGAACACACCAAAGCTCAAAACATAACACAAACACCAAAAAAGGTCAAATTCCTGTTCGTGAAGCAATGTTAGTCGTACGATCTAGTAGTCGAAGCAATAAAGATACCAGTAAAGAGCGTTGTTGACTGGAATTTGAGCACAAGACCTTGGCGTTTCCTAGATAGAAAACCTATATTCTGACGAACAGCCTAGGCAGTACAAAGAAAGCCCCAGCAGCAGTATAACGGGTGATTCATCATGAGGTTTGATTTTGAAAGCAAGTAAGAAAGTTCAGTCGGGTGAACCGACTTATAAATCCCCTCACCTTGAGTCCCAAAGAAATATTCGTAAATTTACTTTTTTTTGTTTATTTAAATTATTATAAATTTAAATTGCATTTAATAACTTTAAGTATGTACTGGTATTAAAGTTTAAAGCTGTTTACATTTGGTACAAAATGGTCCATTTATGTGGGGTGTAACAAAAGGGGCGTGCCAATAACCGTCACTTTTCTCTGGACGGTAGATACTATAAAAGCATTACACCGTACACAATTTCAAGTATTTATATTCACTGGTGTTAAAGTTAAAATCTGTTAACTTTTGGTACAAAATGGTCCATTTGTGTGGGAGGTACCAAAAGGGCGTGCCAATAGCGCCCACTTTTTTGGGGCTCTTGGTACCATAAAATCATGACACTGTACACAATTTCAAGTATTTATATTTTATATGCACTGGTATTAAAGTTTAAATCTGTTAACTTTTGGTACAAATAGGTCCATTTGTGTGGGAGGTACCAAAAGGGGAGTGCCAATAACGCCCATTTTTCTCTGGTGTCTAGGTAATATAAAAGCATTACACTGTACAAAATTTCAAGTATTAGTATAAACTTATATTAAAGACATAAGCAGTTAACTTTTGGTGCAAAATTGCCCATTTGTGTGGGAGGTACCAAAAAGGGAGTGTCCACTTCGCCCATTTTTCTTGACGTGTTAGCTACTAACAAACTAATACTGTGTGTTGTGAAGGTACTAGAAGGAGTGGACCAATATGGCCCATCTTCGAACTTAACCGGAGATAGAGAAAAATATTACCGCATACAAAATTTGAAGTCAATCGGTTACTGCTTTCGAGAGTTATCATGCGCACCAGCCAGCAGACAGACGTATACTGGGGGTGTGTTTTAGTAAGTATGAATCGTACATGCATTCAGTACGGACTGAGTGTATCTTTCGAAGAATTTACACTTCCAGCTCGCGAAAAACATGACCCAAAACGGATTTCCGCCGAACATACTTAGTGTCTTAGGTCACTCCATCGATGTGTTCATCTTTTGATTCGTAGCAAATGATATATACCCTCCTCTCTAAGGTGAGGGGATAATGACAAATGTTGGCCATGACTACGTCTGAGATTATCGGTCCATTCGGAAGATCCAATTTTAGGCAACTAGTTCGAGTATAGCGACTAGTAACTCATGAATAACACGAGTTGGCTTCCAAAACGTCAATCGTAGCTGGCTTACTACTGACATTTCAATAAATATACAATTTTACAAAGCATAGTATAATGGAATAGTAATATAAGTAATACTACCCGTCGCCGTCTTTTTGTTTAGAAGGCACTCGACACACTTTCTGGGGTATGTCCAAAGACGCAGACCAAAGTGTATTTGCGTGGGCGACCTTCGGTCTGGATTAAATATTTTCGCTGATGGGATGAACAAAATTATATTAAACGAAGATGAGGACTACTTAATGTAGAATTATTTAAAGCTTTTCTGAACCAATTAGTATAAACGGTCCTCGAGTTGTGCTAAAATATGTGTTTCAATCTCTATTTTTCAGATGTTTATCTTTGTTTTGTTATACGAGAATAAGCAGGTACCATCCTACAAATTGCTTTTAAGCTATTAAAGCAAATGACAAGCATTCGTTTGAGCAAAAAAAAATATAGTTTATTACAAAATTTATTTGTGCATTTTTTAAAAAGACTGAAGAAAAACCTATCGAAATCGCTTTGTGCAAAATTTTCTAAATTCAATTTGTAATTAGTTATATGGACGGGAAAAAGGGCCGCCGTTTGACCAAAATGCCTCCAACTCGAACAGTCCATAACCGATATGGTTGAAACTTTGTTTCGTAACTACTGTCCAATGGGACTAAACTTGGTTCAGATGTCATCGCGATCAGACGACATCGGCCATATAATGGGTGATCCTAGTAGAGATACTTTTTTCGATAGCCTTTTTTTGACAGATCACGTGTGAGTCGTGTCATGCTGTCATGTTATTTTTGTCAAGTATTCTTTGGCATTTCATCATGGAAAGACTTACGCCTGAACAACTTTTACAAATTATTCAGTTTTATTATCAAAATAATCGTTCGCCAATTGCGCTAAGTGCATTTTTTTTAAATAAAAAAAAAAACACTTTACATTCGACCCACGACCGTGACACCCTTGAGAAATATTTTAGCTCTCGTTAAGAGCTATCTTTTTGCCATTGACCGATTCCCGATCCGACGTACCGGCATCATCGGTCCATATTTCTTCAAAAATGATGCCGGTGAGAACGTAACCGTCAATGGCGACCGTTATCGTGCCATGATAATCGACTATTTGATGCCGGAAATTGAATCTCGTGATCTCGGCGACATTTGGTTTCAACAAGACGGCGCCACTTCCCACACATCGCATCAATAAATGGATTCAATTGAGAGAACACTTCGGTGAGCAGATAATTTCACGTTTTGGGCCGGTCGATTGGCCACCAAGATCGTGTGATATCACACCGTTAGACTTTTTCCTGTGGTGATATGTAAATTCTAAAGTTTATGCGGACAAACCCGCTTCGATTCAGGCCTTGAAGCAAAACATCACGCGTGTCATTCGCCAGTTACCAGTCGAAATGTTCGAACGAGTCATCGAATATTTGACTCAACGGATGGACCATCTGAGACGTAGCCGTGGCCAACACGTGATAGACATAATCTTCAAAAAATAAATGCCACAGAATGTTTTTTCAAATGACAATAAACATTCCCCAGTTAACTTGAATTTTCTTTAAAAAAGTAGGGAACTTCGAAATCACCCATTACATATATAGCAGGAACCGGTCCACTTTTTTGTCCCAAATCTCAGTTTAGTGAAATAGGAGTCTCGATAATCACAGATAATAAATGTGATAACCTTGAACAAATATCTTATCTCAGTTGCTCATATTGCATGCAAAATCACTTTCTCAAAGTATGCGTGCTCTCATATCGCACATGATCAACAAAAGGGTGACAACTCAAAATTAAAAGTTCAGTGGAGGTAAAAAAGAGGTGTGTCCATATGTTTTGTTTTCAATAATATATTCATATGAGCGGGACAACGCCGAACTTCCGGTGTCGCAAAATTTTCCGTTGACCCATGCATACACAGAGCCGAAAATACAATGATTTTTTTAACCATGTGTCTGGTTAAATTTTTCATGGTAAATGTTTGATTACGAAGACAAAAATAACCTTATATATGTTCAAATGTACATGAAAAATGGTTAAGTTAACATTATATATGGTTGGTTTTTTTGAGAGAGAGGCAGAAAAATGTGCGAGATAAACAACAATTCGGCTCTGTTGTGGTCGACGTTTTTCAACTGTTTTGTGTTAGACGAAGTTGAGTATTAAGTTAAACGAAGTTGAAACGAATGCGACTGTCGTCATAAGAGAATTTATCTCGCTCATTCAAAACACCACCAAATGCCAGCTTCGGTGCTTGATCGAGTGCGTGAGTTCAGTTGGTGTTGAATAGTCGATGGGACTAGTGCTGGTGTCGGAAGCTGTTAGTATAGAGGTAAATAGTAAAACATTTTGTAAAGAACTACATTCATAAGTATGTATGTACATATGTGTATTTAAGAAGTGAAATAATAAAATATGTGTGTTAAAAATGTCAATAGTGTTTTGTGCTGTTTAATTATAGTAAAGGCGAATGTAATATTAATATTATTTTTTGTGATTATGCCATTAAAATTGTGAAATTCAGTGGTTAAGAGTGGAACAAAATATGTACACGCTGTCGCATTAACTGAGCATGAAAAAATAACCAACAACAATGTATGTACGTAAGTATATGCAGCAGCAAGCAAACATACGGAGAGAAGTGATGTGTACGTGTGGGTATGTGTTCATCTTGTCTTTTCGTTTGAACACTTGTGGCTGCTACGCCGTACATACATACGTTAGTTTTTTTGTTGTGCGATGTTGATACTGTTAAATGTACATACATACATATGTTGTTAGAAGTGCTTTCGTAATACCTACATACATATAAACGATGTTTTTATTTTTTTTTCTTTTCAGTTGCTTCTTTTTCTGTGGCTTGCGGCTGCTTGTGCTGGGAGTCCGGCCTTGAATCTGTTGGTAAGTTGTGCCAATACTAGAAACTGTTGATAAGCTGTACCAATACTAGTTGTAGTGTGCGAAGTAATTACAGGAAAAGTGGTATGCATGCATACATTTGTTTTTTTATACCCTCACTTTAGTAATACGAGGGTATATATCATTTGCAACGGGCCTAAAGTGTAACACATTGAAGGAGTGATCTAAGACCCTAAGTATGTTCAGCGCATATTAGTTTTGGGTCATTTTAAGTCGAATGAGATATGTCCGTCCGTCTGTCTGCTGGCTAGTGCGCACGATAACTCTCGAAAAGAGTAACCGATTCACTTCAAATTTGGTATACGGTAATATTTTTTTCTATCCCCGGTTAAGTTCAAAGATGGGCCATATTGGTCCATTCCTTCTGGTACCTCCCACACAAAGGTTAACATTTAGTGAAATATTGATTCTTTAATAACAACTATACCTTGGTCGGTTTACCCGACTGAAACTTTCTTACTTGTTTTTAATATACAATTCAGTGCACTTCCTTGAAGTATCATCCATTGACTTACCCAATCCTTGATTTTTATATCTATTCCGATTATGATTTTGGTGGGACATCGGCTTTCTATCAGATTGCCTTTGTTATTAATCTCATCTCTCCTATAAGTTTGTCGTAAGATCGGACTAAGCTCAGTACCCCAAACTAAGTGCCTAACCGTCCAGGGCCCTTAATAATCAAAAGATTCAGGGAGTTTACGTGGGCGGCACCTTTTGAGCGGGGACTGATCACAGGTTGGCCAAGCACAGAAACGTAGGCACTTAACTTATAGTCACAGAGCAGATTTTTCCATCAGATCAGCCCATCGGTAAATGCTTATGCTCTTTGAACTACAGAATTTAGGTAAAAAGTCAAAAGATCTTCTTAGAATTGCACCCTTTTTTACATTTATACTTATATTTTCTAACCTTTTTGTTTTTTTTTCTTTTCAGGTGTTTCTTATACATACATATATATTAACATATATTTTGAGCGCCCCAGTATGTGAGTTGGTAGCGTACTCGCCTATGAGTTTGGGGGTCGTGGGTTCGATTCCCACCAGAGGCTCTGGTCTGTCGCTGCAAAAATTTAGCCATATGGTCTTTGTAACCCGGCCTTTCCCTGGACCTTATAATTAGAATATAAATTTACTTTGTATTGTAATTCATATAAATAAATAAATAAATAAAAAAAACATATATTTTGTAAATAAAATAAAAAATAAAAATGCGAAAGTTAATTTTTCTTGTTTTATTTAATATAAATATTAAAAATTATTGAAACAACTATGTTTCTGGTTACATGAAGTAACCACTAAATAGTTAAATTAACAATAAAAAAGGTTTCAATAACAATCTTCATAGTTAATAATATTAACAATTTCATTGTTTAATTGAACATGCATTGTTTCAATAAATTAACTATGAAATTTTAATATTAACAATTTTCATGGTTAAAAAATGCAAAAACGCATTGTTAAAGTAACAATTATTATTATAATATTAACAATTTTCATGGTTAAAAAATTCAACCATGGAATAGTTAAATTAAATATTATTATTGTTAAATACCAGTCAACAAGAAAATGTTCAAATTAACCTTATATAACGTAGACTCCTAATCATGTTTATTTCTGGTTAAGTTAACCTTATATAAGGTTAATTTTTGGCTCAGTGTAGTGCTGCCCACATACATACCTTACGCATACCAAATTCCACGACTAATTGTACAATGGTTCTTCAGATATTTCGTTTACAATAAGGAAGTCAGGTGGGCGGTGTCACGCCCACATTTCCGATATCACCAATTTTCGATAGGATATTACCTATTACTGTAAAATATAGCGTGATCCATTTCGAGGTTCCCTACTTTTTTAAAGAAAAACCAGTAAGGAAAGGCAGAAAGTCGGGCGGGGCCGACTATATAATACCCTACACCTCCCTAACAATGCGATAAGGGTCATTGCCATAATAATTTGGAATAATTGGTAAATGGGTAGAAACATATTATCTAATTCTGAAACGATAATCGCTAAATTAAGCAATATTCGTTCCTAAATTGAGAAACATCTTTCTGGAAAATTTTAATGATCGGAAGTAAAATACAACTTCTATAGCGGTTTGATGCCAAATCAGGAGGAACAATCAATATAAATCTGAACCGATCTTCCCTGAATACTCATTCATGTAAAAAGACCTCCTTCTGTCGAATTTCGTACTGATCGCATATAAAATACAGTCTCTACAGCGCCTACATGTCAAATCGGGGGTAACGTATATATGGGGGCTATATCTAAATCTGAACCGATTTTCTCCGAATTTAGCAGTATTCCTTCACGTAATAAGAAACCTCTCTTTGCCGAATTTCGCACTGATCGGATATAAAATAACATTTTTACAGCGCTTACAAGTGAAATCGGGGGTAACATATATATGGGGGCTATATCTAAATCTGAACCGATTTTAACCAATAGGGATCGTCCTTGGGCCAACAAAAAAGATATGTGTAAAGTTTCGTCGAGATCGGACCATAATTGCGACCTGTACTTTGATTACAAGAATACATGCACAGACGGACAGACAGACAGACGGACAGACAGACAGACAGACGGACAGACGGACATAGCTAAATCGACTCAGAAAGTGATTCTAAGTCGATCGGTATAATAAACGATGGGTCTATTTCTTCTCCTTTTGGGTTTTACAAACAAATGCACAAAGTTATAATACCCTGTACCACAGTGTGGTGTAGGGTATAAACACAGAAAATTCAAATTGAATGGGGAATGTTTATTATCATTTGAAAAAACATTTTTTGGCATTTATTTTTTGAAGATTATGTCTATCAAGTGTTGGCGCGGCTACGTCTCAGATGGTCCATCCGTTGAGCCGAATTTTCGATGACTCGTTCGAGCATTTCGATTGGTAACTGGCGAATGACACGCGTGATGTTTTGCTCCAAGCGGGTTTGTCCGCATAAACTTTAGACTTTACATACCCCCACAGGAAAAAGTCTAACAGTGTGATATCACACGACCTCGGTGGCCAATCGACCGGCCCAGAACGTGAAATTATCTGCTCACCGAAGTGATCTCTCAATAAATCCATTGATTGATGCGATGTGTGGGAAGTGGCGCCGTCTTGTTGAAACCAAATGTCGTCGAGATCACGAACTTGAATTTCAGGCATCAAATAGTCGGTTATCATGGTACGATAACGGTCGCCATTGACGGTTACGTTCTCACCGGCAAATGCGGCAATTTTGCTAGTTTACATACCCATTGAGCCAGAAATGGGCCTCATCGCTGAACAAAATTTGGCTCGAAAACGTCGGATCTTCTTGGAACTTTTCAAGAGCCCATAGAGCGAAGCGATGTCGCTGGTGAAGGTCAGGGCGGCTTCAGTTCTTGCACAGCCTGTATTTTGTATGCTTTCAATTTAAGATCTCGACGAAAAAGGCGCCAAGTCGTTCTACACGTCATTAGTTGCTGCGAACAGCGCCGAATCGACTCTCCACGGTCTTCGTGTACACTCTCAGCTACGGCCGCTACAATTTCTTTGCTGCGTTCTGGACATGGTCTATTCTGTCGAATATTATCCAATAATGAATGCTGGGTCTCAAGATGGGTGATGGTGTTGCGAATAGTACGCTCAGTAGGCCGATTATGTTGACCATAAGTTGAGCGAAGTGCACAAAACACATTCCGCACAGAACGTGAATCTTCGTAATAAAGTTGAACGATTTGTAAACGTTTTTCAGGCTTAAGTCTTTCCATGATAAAATGCCAAACAATACTTAACAAGAATAACATGACAGTATGACACGACTCATACGTGATCTGTCAAAAAAAAGGCTATTGAAAAAAGTGGTTAAATTATAAGGGCCGATGTTGAATGTGAACCATCCCAAAACGTCAAGTTTTTTTCTGCATTTCATTTGATATTTCTCAATTTCAGACTAACTCAATTTGAACCATGGAAAGATACTCAATCGAGCATCGCGGTAAAGTTATTCAGGCTTATTATGAAAATGGGCGTTCAAATCAAAATGCATATCGTGTACTTCGTGATTTTTTCGGTCAATTTAATCGTCCATATGTGCGTACAATCGCAAAAATTTGAGCAAACCTGGTATGTAGGAGATGTGAAAACACAAGTGCATGCTCGTACAGCTCGTACTGCAGAAAATATTGGTGCTGTTAACGATAGTGTGGCTGAAGAGCCGTCCACCTTAACTCGTCATCGTGCCCAACAATTGCACCTCTCACGCTCGTCGTTGATGAACATTATGCATAAAGACTTGCATTTACACGCTTACAAGGTGCAATTGACTCAAGAACTAAAGCCTCTTGACCATTCCAAACGTCGTCAATGGTCAGAATGGTGGCGAGAAATGGCAACAGTGGATGATAAATTTTCGAAGAAAATCATCATCAGTGATGAGGCACATATTCACCTCAGTGGATTCGTCAATAAGCAGAATTGCCGCATTTGGGCGATTGTGATCCAAGAGTGATTGTCGAAAACCCAATGCACCCACAAAGAGTGCCTGTTTGGTGCGGTTTATGGGCTGGCGGCATTATCGGGCCGTATTTTTTCCAAAATGAGGCCGGTCAGGCATTTAGGTCAGGTTGAAGAGAGGAGACGTGTAAACGTTTCATGTCCATGGACATGCACTTAAGCCAGTGGTTCGGCCTGTTGTGCGTTCCTTATTTATGATCTTTTAATATCTCACGAGTTACAGAAAATCGGTACTAAACACGAATTTTCTCAGTATCTTCCAGTCATATTCTCTGAGATGAGTCATGTCTGGTAATATGTCGGACCCGAAATGTTGGGATTTTGCATGTGTGAAAGCCGGGCAGTGACACAGAAAATGTTCCATCGTTTCGATGTTTTCCCAGCATGCCCTGCATTCGTCGTTTGCTGCTAGTCCTATGCGATGAAGATGTGCTTGTAAGCTTGAGTGTCCCGTTAGAACACTCATCATCGTACTATTATCGATCTTGTTTAGTTTCAGAAGACTTCTTGTTTTGTTTTCATTTGGGTCACCCCACAGTATCTTTGCAGTTGCTCCTACCCTAAGAAAAAAAATCGCTTCTGTAGTATATTTTCTGGAAACATATTCTATTTGGGAACATTAACTTTTTTCCTATAAGTCGAAAAACAAATTCTGTAACCTATTTATATATTTCCCCGGTTTTTAGGATAATCTGCACCAAAATTCAAAAAAAAAAAAATAATATTGATAAACGAGGTATTCAAACATTTTTTCCGGTATATAAATATTAAATATTTGCGCCAAAGTATATTTTATTTATATTTTGCTCCCAAACATAATTTGTTTCCTGTTTTTTCTCCGTGTACTGTTGCGCTATTCCAGACAGTTGTGTGAGCCATCACTGCCCAGTGCTTCAACTCATTTTTCGTGGCTTCGAAAGGTTTCCAATTTTCCAAGTTTATTACTCGAAATTCTCTGCCCTTTGAAGCCAAGCTGCTTGCCCGTTCATTTCCTATCACTCCGTTGTGTCCTGGTACCCAAGAAATACGCAATTGACCATGGGTTGAGTTACCATTTATTGTTCTTTTACAGTCCAACACAGTTCTGGATTTGACTCTTTCCGATGTTATTGCTTTAATCGCCATTTGGCTATCTGTGAAGATGTTGGCATATTTAGGCTTTGTGCTGTTACTGAGCCAGTTCACACAATCCGTGATTGCTCGAACTTCTGCTTGAAATACCGTGTTATGGTCAGGGAGGCGGAAGTGAAGTTCGACTTCTGCTTCATCAATAAAAAGTCTCAGACCCGTCCTACCTCCTCGCTTGGACCCATCCGTGTAGCAGCTGGTTCCCACTGGCACATGGGCCAAAGTTCCATTTTCCCAGGAGCGTCTGTCTGGCACAAACGTATCACAGTTAGCTGTAAGCCGCACTTCAGGAATGCGGTCCGAGATTTCTGGCGTTTGAATGTGACCAACTAGATATTCTAAAATCTTCTGATGGTACGAATTGTGGCTTCGATTTATCCATTCGCCCATCACTTGTAGACGTCTTGCTGTGAGGGTTGCCTCATACTTTATACGGATGTCTATTGGTTGGATGTGCAGTATAGTCTCCAACGCTTTTGTTGGTGCAGTTCTAAATGCCCCGCTTATGCCTAGACAGCACATACGTTGAATTTTTTGCAAATGTATTACGTTGCACTTCTTGTCCATTGATGTCCAGCACACTACACAGGCGTAGGTGATTATTGGTCTAATCAGGCTCATGCAAAGCCAGTGAGTCCCCATTTTGAACCTATAGCGCTTCTGCACAACGACCAACATCTGTGGGCCTTTGTAACTCTTTCTTCAAGATGATCTTTCCAGTACAGCTTCTGATCCAAAATTACTCCCAAGTATTTTTCCTTTTTAGTAATATTCAGGAATCGAAACCGGGTAAAACGTGGGATCTTCGTTTTCCTTGTAAATAAACATATTTCAGTTTTTTCTGGGTTAACATTTAATCCCCTTGGTTGTGCCCAGTTATATGCACATCAGCTCTTCTGCATAATATATTTGGATGAAAGCCCCTTAGAAGTATTACAACGTCGTCTGCATAACAGACTGGTTTAAGTCCTTCGTTGGTGAGGGCTTTTAGGAGACTATGCATCGTCGTAACCCATAGAAGAGGCGATAAAGGTATACCACGAATGGGCAGGCAGTTACTGTGAATGGTTTTCGCTATCGTGAGATGATAACGAACTTTTTATGGCCGAATTGGAAGATATGGATGTGGACAATATGTGGTTTCAACACGACGGTACCACTTGCCACACAGCTAACGAAACAATGGCTCTTTTGCGCAACAAATTCAATGACCGTGTTATCTCACGTCGTGGCGATATCAATTGGCCGCCAGGATCATGTGATTTGGCACCGTTGGACTTCTTTCTTTGGGGTTATTTGAAAGAAAAGGTGTACGTCGATAAGCCAGCAACAATTCAAGAGCTAAAGGATGAGATAATTCGGCACATTAACGGCATAGAACCTCAATTATGCCTCAGCGTCATCGAAAATTTGGACCATCGGATGGTGGTGTGCTGCCGAGGTCGCGGCGGCCATTTGGCAGATTTTTTGTTCCATACATAATTGAATCATACAGGATCTTACAAAGTGTCTCTCCTTGCTGAAATACGCACACAAAACGGGACACTGATTCGTCCGTTAGTAAAGCTATGTATACTTCCTCACTGTTAAAACCAATCAGTCCCCAATCTGTTCAGTACCTTAATAAACCTCCACATTTCAGTTCAAGTGGCCCAAAATGCGGTATATGCAAGGAGAGACACTTTGTAAGATCCTGCCCTGTTTTCCAAGGTATGACTGTTGCGGAACGACGAGAGGGCATCAAGGACAAAGGGTTTTGCTTTAATTGTCTGTGCACCGCTCACACACGGAACTTTGCATCGTGTGTGAGCGCAACCACCACACTATGATTCACGTGGATGAACCTGCGGGACAACGCAAGTCCAAGCCATCCACCTCCAAACCACCATCGAAGCAACATCGCCCTCGGCGTTCCCCATCCGTTGTTCCAACTCCGGTGATTTTGAGTTATGACCATTCAAAGTTTGTCTTTTTTACTAATAAATGCAAATAACATTGCGATGATAAAATGCCTATACTAAAATGCTTGTAGAATTCGCGTTTATTGGTGAAATGCGATAGACCTTGCAACATATAATAAGGTACTATTCATCTTAATTTTTGTGTATAAAACGTATTTTTAACGCCTTCCAATGAAGAGATATTTCAAAGTAAAAACAACAGTTTTTTTTTGTTTTTCAAAAAAATGATCCACAGTAAATGGAATACAACTTTTTTGGATCACGTGGGATCACTACCATATGACATAGAGAAAAGAGGTTACTTAGGAATGAATCCAACGGTACCTAGTTTATCTGCGACTTTTTGCGATTATAGCAGATTTTTGTACTTTAAATATGTGCTTTTTTTTCTTTAAATATAGAAAACTAGCTGGACCCGGTCCACTTCGTTGCCCCAGACTTCAGATTTCCGATCCCGTTAATTTTTGGACTAATTACGTAGACTGACACCAAATATCTGCACATAATTACATTGATCTCTCTAACAAATTGCTCAAGATATATCAAACACAAAATTTAATTGGCTTATATGGGCGGGGCCACTCCCATTTGTCCGACCCTGCCCATTTTTGGACCAAGCACGTAGACTGCCACCTAATATATATGCACAAAATTAGAGTAATCTCGCTAATAATTTGTGCGAGTTATGTCAAATTTGTGCGAGTTATGTCAATTTCAATTGGGTTTATATTGGCGGGGCCACGCCGATTGGTCCAATCCCGCCCATTTTTGCACCAACCAATAAGACTACCACCTAATACATATGCAAAAATTACAGCACTCTTGCTAACAAATTGTGCAAGATATGTCAATTTAAAATCTTTGTTTATATGGGCGGGGCCACGCTCATTCGTCCAATTCCGCCTATATTTGGACAAATCACGAAGACTACCACCAGATACATGGCACAAAATTACAGCACTCTCGCTAACAAATTGTGTAAGATATCTCAATTTCAAAATTTGGCTTATATGGGCGGTCCACGCCCATTGGCCGATCCCGCCCATTTTTGGACCAATTGAGTAGACCACCACCTAATACATATGCACTTACAGCACTCTCGCTAACAAATTGTGCAATATATATCAATTTAAAAATTTGGTTTATAAGGGCGGGGCCACGCCCATTGGTCCACTCCCGCCTATTTTTGGACCAATCACGAAGACTGCCACCAGATACATATGCACAAAATTACAGCTCTCTCGCTAACAAATTGTGCAAGATATCTCAAATTCAAAATTTGGCTTATATGGGCGGTGCCACGCCCATTGGTCCTATCCCGCCCATTTTTGGACGAATCACGTAGACTGCCACCAGATACATATGTACAACATTACAGCACTCTAGCTAAACAATAGTGAATACAGCTCTCTCGCTAACAAATTGTGCAAGATATATCAATTTCAAAATTTGACTTATATGGGCGGGGTCACGCCCATTCGTCTGATTCCGCCCATTTTTGGACCAATCACGTAGGTCGCCCACAGATATATTTACCCAAAATTACAGCTCTCTCGCTAACAAATTGTGCAAGATATCTCAAATTCAAATCTTGGCTTATATGGGCGGGGCCACGTCCATTGGTCCGATGCCGTCCATTTTTGAACCAATCACGTAGAGTGCCAGCAGATACATATGCACAAAATTACAGCTCTCTCGCTAACAAATTGTGCCAGATATCTCGATTTCAAAATGTGGCTCAAAAGGGCGGGACCACGCCCATTAGTCCGACCCCGCCCATTTTTGGACCAATCACGTAGACTGCCTCCATATATATATATGCAAATTTCTAGTTCTCTCACTAACAAATTGTGCAATATATCTCAAATTCAAAATTTGGCTTATATGGGCGGGGCCGCGCCCATTGGTCCGATCCCGCCCATTTTTGGACCAATCACGTAAGTCGCCAGCAGATATATATACACAAAATTACAGCTCTCTTGCTAACAAATTGTGCAAGATATCTCGATTTCAAAATTTAGCTTAAAGGGGCGGGGCCACGCCCATTAGTCTGACCCCGCCCATTTTTGGACCAATCACGTAGACTGCCTCCAGATATATATATACAAAATTTCAGTTCTCTCGCTAACAATGTGTGCAAGATATCTCGATTTCAAAATTTGGCTTAAAGGGGCGGGGCCACGCCCATTAGTCCAACCCCGGCTATTTTTGGACCAATCACGTAGGTCGCCAAAAGATATATATAAACAAAATTACAGTTCTCTCGCTAACAAATTGTGCAAGATATCTCGATTTCCAAATTTAGTTTAAAGGGGCGGGGCCACGCCCGTTGGTACGATCCCGCCCATTTTTGGACCAATCACGTAGACTACCACCAGATACATATGTACAAAATTGCAGCACTCTCGCTAACAAATTGTGCAAGATATCTCAATTTTAAAACTTGTCTTATGTGGGCGGGGCCACGCCCACTTCATATATCGAAAATTCAAGTACCCTATTTTCACCACGCCCCACACATGTACATTCTGTGAAAATTTCAAGAAGATCGGTTCAGTCGTTTAGACGTCTATACGGTACAAACAAACCAACAAACCAACAAACAAACAAACCAACAAACAAACAAACAAACAAACAAACAAACAAACACACATTCTTCTTTATATATATAGATAGATATGTGTGGGAGCTGTATCAATCTATGAACCGATTTTCCCGAAACATATGGACCGATCTTCTTGGTTAAAAAAAATAACGTTTCTGAAATTTCGGCAAAATCGGATAATAATTACGAAGGGTACTGAACGGACGAGAATTAAATGGATTAACACGCGATTAAAAATAGAGATGTTGTTAATATTATAAGGATTATAGTAATTTTTATACTTCACTTTTTCTACAAAACCTATAAAAATATAGTTACAATAAAATATATACGCATCCGCAGTTTGTGTGTATTAGGGTGGACCGATTATTTTTTGTTTTTAATTTAACTTTCAATTATTATCAGTCTACGAACCATTGTGTAAAGTATATTATAGTAAAATTTCAGATTTCAAAAATATTGCAGCCCACAATTTTATCCGATTTGAGTTTTCTTAGTTTCAATTTTAAAAGCATGGCAGGTTTTGTAGACTTTTTTCGCAATGTTGACAAACATATTTTTGAACTTCAATGGTCTGCATATTTAAAACGCAGCAACACACAATCAAGCACCTGAATCATATTTTAAACTAAATTTTGTCAGCTTTAATTTAAAATCAAGATCACTGAATTTGGCACGATATTCGGAGTTTCACACTAATTTCCACAAAGTCGATTTTGAAGCCCCACTCTGCGATAAATGGTAACAGTATTATTCTCCAAAGAATTCTCTTGAAGATGGTCCAATCCGTTGGACTCTATATCTAACGGTATAGTCGTGAGATTAAAAATACTGCTATGCGCGCGTATTTACCCATTTTTTCCCATTGTGCGCCGTGGATCCGCAGCGACTAACTCATCGTCACGCAGCCGTCGGCCAAAGTCGAATTTTAGTGAACGTCTGAGCCACCGGCCTAGGAAGCATGTGTTTTCGCCTACCGTATTAGCCAGAGCCGTAACAGCGCAAGGTCCGGAGAAGGTTCGGCTCCTACTCAATTCCGGCGAGGCTCAGACCGTTATTCTGAGGCGCCTGGTCGATCGGCTACGCCTTCAAACAACGAAACGAGATGGGCAGAAATATTGTGTTTTGAATCTACAATCATACCATGATCCGTCGGCAAAAATTCAGATCACCGGCTTGGTGAAGACTCGCTTTAATATCGTGTTGCCAACGGAGACTTCTGAGATAAAGCTACAATATATCTACGACCATTTGGACTCCCTGGCGGATCCACACTTTTACAAACCTACCGATGTCGAGGTCGTTCTCGCCAACGACCACCTACCAAACATTCTACTGGCCGGTCTTAGCCAGACGTCGTCTACAATGCCCATAGCCCAGAGCACCATCTTCGGCTGGGCGATTTCCGGAGCCTGTGCAGTTGCAGTCTTGCAAGGCGGCCGGAATGTTGAACCCAGTTTCAACCATTAGTTTAAGTTCAATGAATTCCATATATTAATATTAGTTTCCTTAGTTTGTAATCCATTTTCTTTTGAATTAACTGAATTGTTATACACACTAAACTGCCCTCTGACCCATAGACTGGCAGGGACTTTTAGATGGGCTCCGATCCTAACCAAGGAGGAGGGCAAAACACGGAATTGATGGGTATTCACGCACATTGCGCGTGGGGGCGTTGGTTGACACACGTATTCACTGCCAAAAAAACTTGACATGCTTGAAGAATAAACAATTTTTATATGTGTTTCGTTAATGTTTCCAAATATATTT
The DNA here is from genome assembly GCA_963930755.1 of Eudasyphora cyanicolor. Lineage (NCBI taxonomy): Eukaryota > Metazoa > Arthropoda > Insecta > Diptera > Muscidae > Eudasyphora > Eudasyphora cyanicolor. The sequence continues at coordinate 205,118,552 of OZ005735.1, forward strand.
TTTCCAAAATATTTGTAGTAATCGTTGCAATGATTACCAACAATAATGCATCAAAACCAATGTTCAGCATAGATGTCGCTATTGCCGTGGATGCTGTCATTGATGTTGTTGGCGGTGCTGTTGTCGGTGGTGTTGTTGTCGTCCTCGTCCTCGTCGGCGTCGTCGATGTTGGTGGTGTTGTTGGTTGTTTGGCGTTGTTTGTGTATTGAATAAATGATAATACAAAGTAAACATCAACAATATTAACATCGTCACAAAAGAAAGTGAAATTTCACATTAAGAATTACATACAATTGTCGCAATATGTGGTGTCTTGTTTTTTCTGAGCTTCGCTCTTTTTTCTGATACTTTTTTGTGCTTCTCTTTTGTTTCTTTTGATTTTATTTCGGTGGACTCTTTCAATTGTTGTTGCTGCTGTCGTGTTTTTATTTTTTTTCTTGTTTTTGTGATTTTCTTTTGTTTTGTTTATTTAGCATTTCAACATTGAAACATCGATCGGACGATCGATCTTGGCTAGTTTGAGTTGATTGTTTGTTTGGCGACTGATGGGGCGAATGTTCGTTCCACGGCTGCACAATGGGGGTGATTTCGAAAATAAATGCAATTTAATTCTCCGTTTTTTAACTCAGATGGAACCGTGTTCACATAATTTACATAACAGAGTTATTGTCGAGCTTAAGTACAAATCAGAGGCGTTGCAGCAGGGCATCAGTTTAGACCACCTCAGGTGAGTAAAATTTATTATTCTAAAAAACTGTTTGTTTTTGAATAAAAAGTAAAAAAATCTATCCCAGATACCGAAGCTAAACTATTGTTTTTTATTAGCACTATACAATGACGAAATATTCAATACAAAATCTAACATACCCGAAGTGAAAAGTTTTGAAGAACCACCCTCAGCGTGCCGGGAAGGTAGTAAGCCGGCGCTACAACCCAGCTCTGAGCATAAGTATTGACCTTACGGTCCCTGTTGATTACACTATGTCTGAATCACTTTTTGACAAGAAATATCTCTATCTTAAACCTGATAAAGGGTTTTCCAACAAGAGGTGTTATTTGGGTATTCAAAGAAAAATGCCATTTTCTGAGATAAATGATCGGATGTTTATTTCATAATAAAGAGGAAGGTATGCCGTTAATAATGAAAAACAACATCAGCTAAATGGCCACCACGACCACGCTTACAGGACCATATCCTTTTCATGAAATTTTCCATAACCAAATAGCAAAGTGGCTGCCCTATGTCCTCGATAGCCTTACGAATTCTATCTTTGAGGTCTTGAATCGACGCTGGGCTGTTGGCGTAGACCTTATCTTTCACGTGGCCCCAAAGGAAGAAGTCGCAAGGTGTTAAATCACAAGATCTCAGTGGCCAATTGTGATCACCTCTTCGAGAGATAACACGGTCCGGAAACATTTCCCGTAACAGAGCAATGGTTTCGTTGCTTGTGTGACACGTAGCGCCGTCTTGTTGAAAGTAAACGTTGTCCAGATTAATACCATCCAACTCCGACCATAAAAAATCATTAATCATCTCTCGATAGCGCAATCCATTCAGCGTAACTGTTGATCCAACCTCATTTTCGAAAAAGCAAAACCCCGCCGGACCATAAACCGCACCAAACAGTCACACGTTGAGGATGAAGAGGCTTATCAACAACAACTCTTGGGTTTTCCGAGCCCCAATGCGACAATTTTGCTTGTTGACGTAGCCACCGAGGTGGAAATGGGCCTCATCAGTCAAGATGATATTTCGATGATTTTGGATTTTTCGAATTTTAATAATTTCAATGCGTTGTTGAATCGTGTATCGTTCCATTTTTAGTAATGGCGTAGTTTCTACATGTCAAATGTCAAAGAATAAAAGCTTCAAAAGTGACAGCTACCGAAATACCGGGTGATTCAAAATAACGCCTCTTGTTGGAAAACCCGTTAGATCATTATGGAATGATCGTATCTCAGGACGTAGGAGATTCGTTTACTTATATACAGACGGTTCCATACTCAATAACCAAGTGGGTTTTGGGGTCTTTTCGGAGGAATCGGAAATGAGCAATTGATTGCAAAAATACTGCCTGATCACTGTAGTGTTTACCAGGGCAAAAATCTTGGCTATTAAAGATGGAGCAGAATGGCTGAAAATTAATGTTCTGACAAAAGTCGGTATCAATATTTTCTCTGATAGCTAAGCAGCCTGACAAGTCCCTGGAAAATATATTCCTGAATTCAAAAACTACCCTTAACAGTCGCAGATCTCTTAACGAGATGGCTGAACTCTTACAAGGGAAGATATTGAAAGACTTGCAACTACCTTACATGCTCCAGGGGCATTGGAATATGTGGGAATGCCTCTTGCGACATGCAATCTCTTCTTAAGAGGCACTGTCTCTATGGCAACAAATGGCAGGTGGTCACTAGTCTGGAACCTGCAGTCGTTATCGAGACTGGACGTCTCACTTATGATATCTGTCATGACAGGGCAATGTCTTATTGCACGGCACGCAGAGATATTGAAGGTCTTGAGTAATGAATTTTGTGAAGATGTGTAGACGAAGAGGAGGAGGAATCAATAGATCACCTTCTATGCCCACTCTCTTTAAAAGGCGGCAACAACCCTAGGCTCTAATTTCTATGGGGAGTTATCTAACTTGGCTGTTGTTAAAACCCGCCAACTGTTGAGCCTTTTAAAGCAATAAAGTTGGTTCAACGGGGTGGGGTTTGACGAAGTGGGGTAGAGACTCGACATTCAGTTTAAATACTGCGTGCCCCCGAAGTCCATCCGCTTCATCCAATCGGTCGACCTTCCAGTTGCCAGATGCAAGTCCGGAATTGCAAACTTTCGGCATTTTAGTCACGGATTCCACATCGGCTGGTATAGACGTAATCCATCATGTGAACTGGGCCGAGACCGGATGTCCCTCTTGTTGACAATATCCAGCGCCGCATCCGGCCAGATTTCACTAATTTTCCTCAAAGCGCAGCGGTAGCACTCAACAGAGCCCATATTACTAAACCTAGTTTACAAAATCGGGAGCCGGTCCCAGCAACTCCTCAACAACATCGAAGACAACATAGCACAGTGCGCACTCTATCTCACTCCACTTGCCCTTCGGGATGTTGCCGTTATCCTCTTAATAACCACCAGGATCAAGCTGTCCTTAGTAACGTCTGCGAAGGACAGAGTAGCAGCGTTACCACGGGATCGAGGAGCGGCGTTACCACTTCATCGAGGAGCAGCGTCACCACTAAACCCTTTGGTCCTCTTGGATGCCGGCGGTTCATCTGGTGAGCGCAGCCTTTTAATAGGCTGCTGCTGTATGGAAGTTGATGCGGTATCCTGTTCTTCAGAAATATTTCGTGCCCACTTTATGGATTATCTCTGATTGTTGGGCAGAGATGCAGGGTCGGCTTTCTCAAGTCTCTCAAGTCTTCCTCTTTGAAGGACGGGTAAGCTAAGCCATAGGAAACCGAAGTGCCAGGTAATGCTGCCGCCTAAGAAAAGGTCTCTGGACCACTAGGCTTGTTGCCAAGCCAAGGTTTAGATCCTCGTGTATTTGTTGTAGTTGTATCCTAAGCTAACCTATATCGTCACCAGAAACGAAAAAGGGTCTATTCTAATATTTGAAAATTTTACAGGAGAAGCAAAAAACTAAATACAATGAAATGCCGTTAGAAAATCCGTGGTTTTCAGGATAATTCTAAACATAATGATGCATATATATATCAACACAAACATGATTTATAAATTGTTTGTGAAAAATGCGTGCAATAGGATTTTTTAACTATGAAAAGAGAAATAATTTGTTGTTAGGCCCTTATGAATTTCGTTAATAAATTCTCCATTTTCTTGTTGTTACGCCCTTTTTCGCTTCTGATGACGATATGTAATTTGGGTAAGAATTTTCCGAATTTTCAATTTGAAAAAGTGTGTGAAATGTTAGATTGTCTCATTTTTCCTTTAGTAGTTACTGCTAATCAGTACCCATTGATCCATATATATAATATTGATACCCTACGTGAAAAGAAGTGACAATTTACTTGAGTCAAGAGATCCGAGTACTTGTTAAATCGGGATCTATCAAGTAAGGATTGATTGGTATCACTTAATGCACCAATCAATATTGTCAGATGTGTATAACATCAGTTGGGTTATCTCTTCCTAAGTATACGACAAGTTCTGTTATCTTCTCCTAAGTAGAGCAGCAGTTGGGTTATCTACTCCTAAGTATACTACATGTATAGTCCCTAGTGGAGGAACATTTGGGTTATCTACTCCCTCGTAGATGATTAGTGTGGTTATTTTACTTATTAAAATACCAACTAGGTTACCTTGTCCTTAGTGGAGGATCAGTTGGGTTATCTTCTCATAAATATACGACAAGTTGGGTTATACATATACTTCGTAGTAGAGGAACAGTTGGTTATCTACTCCTTAGTAGAGTATTAGGCGGTTTATTTACAATTGTTATACCCTACACCACGCTGTGGTACGGGGTATTATAAGTTTGTTTCATGGCTAGACCCCGGGCCGATCGACTCAGAATCACTAGCTGAGTCCGTCCGACCGTCTGTCCACCTTAAGTCGTTCGTCGACTACAGGTCGCAATTTCATTCCGATCGTTCTGAAATTTTGCACTTTGCAGTCTTTCGCAGCTGGAAAGAACCCTACTGAATTTGGTTGAAATCGGTTCAGATTTAGATATAGCTCACATGTATATGTTTCTTCTGTATTTTACATCCAATTGTTTTGAAATTCAGCATTGTAGAGTTTCTTAATACATGGACCAACATAGCTGAATTTTACGAAAATCGGTCCAAATTTAGCTATATCTCCCATGTATATTTATTTATTTATTTATATGAATAACAATACAAAGTAAATTTATATTCTAATTTTACGGTCCAGGGAGATGCCGGTTGACAAAGACCATGTTGCTTGTTAAATTTTGTTGCCACAAACCAGAGCCACTAGTGGGAATCGAACCCACGACCCCCAATCTCATAGGCGAGCTCGCTACCAACTCACCTACTGGGACGCTCTCCCATGTATATGTTTCATCCGATTTGGCCTTTTGCCCTGGAGAAGCTGAATTTTGTAACCAATTGTTTTGAAATTTAGTATTGCAGAGTTTATTGACCCATGGGCCAACATTGCCGAGTTTGAAGAAAATTGGTTCAGATTTTGTTATAGCTCCCATATATATGTGTCGTCCCATTTGGCTGCAGATGCAGAGGAGACGTACCAAATGTAAATTGTGTAAACAAATTTTAGTTGAAGAATACACTGGATATTTTATTGTTATCCAATCTTACTAAAGTGGTGTAGGGTATCATGTAGTCGGCACCGCCCGACCTTAGCCTTTCCTTACTGGTTTTAAGATATAAGTTGGTTTTATATGTACCAGACTTCAATTTGGGTTATCTACTGCTTAGTGGATGACCAGTTGGGTTATAAACTACATATTAATATGACAGTTGGTTTATCTACTACATATTAAAATACCGGTTGGTTTATCTACCTATTTGTAGAGGATTAGTTGGGATATCTACTACTAAATATACGACAATTTGGTTTATTTATTGTGAAGGAACCGTTGTGTTAACTACTGCTTATTAAAATACCGGTTAGGGTATCTACTTACTCATAAGTAGGGGGCCATTTGGGCTATCTACTCCTAAATATACGACAAGTTGGGTTATCTATCCGTGGTGGATGAACAGTTGGGTTATATACTCCTCAGTAGAGTACCAGTAGGGTCATATACTACCTTCTAAAAGTAACAATTGCTTTATACGTACCAGTTGGGTTATATACAGGGTGGCGCAGAATGAGCTATATGGTTTAAATAGTTTATAACTTTTTTATTTATGCGATTATTATAATTTTTTTTAAATACAGTATATTATTGGGGAATTCTTTGCAATTAGCTTTGCAAAATGATATCCTGAAAGTGATATACATTTTCTGCTTCGCACATACGTGCTCTTTTTAGCATATACTTTTTAGCATAACTTCACAAAATTTCGGAAAAATTCAATTATTTTTGGACGTTGTTCTATTCATAATTAATTCCCCAAGTCTCCTTCACAAAATGCTGAATATGATATCTCTCAAATGGCCGCCTCTGGCGTTGATGGCGTATTGTGCCCTTTTTGCAGCATTTTCCATCGTTTTCGCCAACATTTCGGCCGGAATAGCGGCTATTTCTTCACGAATGTTGTCCTTGAGCTCTTCTACGGTCCTTGGCTTGTTAACGTAAACCTTTGACTTCAAATATCCCCACAAGAAGAAGTCAGGCGGCGTCAAATCGGGCGAACGCGGTGGCCAGTCCAAATCACCACTTTTCGACATCAAACGGCCCGGAAACAAATTCTTCAGAAAATCGATTGTTTGCACCGCGACTTGTGTGCGGTGGAGCGCCGTCTTGTTGAAACCAGAACTGCCTCATACGCTTTCGACGAATAATTGGCATCACAAAATTGGTCATCATGTCGCGATAACGCTCCTGGTTGATGGTAACAGCATGGCCATTTTCGTTTTGGAAGAAAAACGGCCCAATGACCGAAAATTTGAAAATTTTTCGTATAAACGCTTAATGGTGTTCTTAGAAGGCGCACTTCTCACATTTTTTAATATTTTAAAAGCACGTTGAGTTTTCACAATTGACTTCTTCTGTTGAATGTAAATTTCAACTATTTCAGAGCGCTCGCGTGGCGTGTATTGTTCCATGGTAAAAATCTGCTTGGACTGACGCTTCAAACGCGGTATGTCATTAAGCGATCTGACATCTCTGTCAAAAGTTATGGCGTTGCCAGATGGGTCCGTCGAATATGGGCAACCCTGTATAAATATAAAAAAATATATTTCTAAACATTAATCATTGTTTCCTATTGCGGACTTTTATTGGATCCAAGGAAATTTTAAACTACAAGCTTAAACGACCTCCATGCTGCAATTTCATCCGACGTCAAATATGATTCGAAATTCACATCTTTCATCAGTTTCCTTATTTTAGGCCCATTGCCCATTGAATTTGCCATCTTTCCTTAAGGCTTTTACACATTTTTTTAAAGAGCCGCAGCTTAATATGCAGTGGTGGCAAAATATCGGCTATACCAGAGGCATGACATACCAACTACTTTTAAATCGCAAAAAATTTTCCAGTTATGTTCATATTTTATGTATTTTATCAATTTAGCCATTGTTTCGTATGATTCTTAGTGTTGAAAGCATGAGCAATGGGAATCGACGGTTTCTGATTTCAGTTGTGTAAATGTACTGCTTTCAAACTTTCTTTACTGCTGTCAACAAGTAACCGCCATTCCTTTGAATTGTATGTTTAATTAAGTTCCTCGAACAATCCGGGAATGTCCTTGCAAAAGCATCTGTTATCCACAGTTGTATAAAATTGTTTGTAAGGTATATCACGGACTCTATAATATGATATGTTAACATCTGGGGCCAAAATATTGTACTGTTTCATCCCAGATGCAAGTAGTTCTGCCTTATCTTTGGTCAGTTCGAAATCTCTCACTAGATCAATGAGTTGAAACTGAGTTAAAAGCGACGACTTCTGACTCAAACTTGAATCGCTCAGAGTTGAGTACTCAGTTGAACTTGATGTTTCCGTTATTAGGCTGTTAGCTATACTTGGACACTTCCTACTCCAATCTATTAACTTAGACAAAAATATCAGTCCGTATCGTGAATGAATGGTTGTCTCCAAATCATTGGCATTCCAAATTCCACGTGAAGTCTAAAATTAAAACGTTTTATTCCACAAAACATTGCAATACATTAATCGTAAAGTACTTACCGCATGCGTCCACTACTCCATTGAGTAAGATTTACATGACACGAATTACACAAAATACTGGGTGTCCACGGTTCGTTCATATTTTTAACTCGTATACCAATATATTGCACATATATTTCTTCTATTATTTTACTAAACGCACGTCGATTTTTTGTTAATAACATATTTTCGACAGATGTAGCAGAAATTGTTGGGATCATTTACACATTGAAAAGTTCTTTGCCGTTTACTCATACTTCGAAATATAACTTTATACTATTATTCAGAAAATCGATTTATCTCTTTAAGGCGCTGAATTACACTGACATTGCATAAAATTTGTTATGGATGGTTACGAACAACCATAAAACCTCTTCCTCTCTATAATTCTATAATGTCTGTCATCAATCCTCATAAAATAAAATGCAATGTCTCTTATATGTCTCTCTCACATATGGCGAATTCAATATACGCAAAAACATCATTTAAAATGGAAAAAATATGATAATATATGAAATTAGTGAATTTCCCTAACATTTACAAAATGGCTCATAACTTTTACATCTATCCATAGACCATAGACAGCGTTTTCTTCTTTAGCATGCTGCCTTTTTTAAAAATGTAATAAAATAATTGTTTCCATTTTTTTTTCTATTTTTTATGGTATTTTTTGAACCAGGAAAAAGTGTTTAAAAAAAAAATCATTTTTTTCTCATATTTTTGACGACTGTTACTAAACCAAAGATTCTACGTGAAAGCGATATTTGCAGCATATGTAGCCCTCATAATTCCCTTTAATTTGAGGCATAACACTGCTCTATCAGGCTTATACTTGAAAATACTGTCCAAATACTGAATGTACTTTCAATGAAAGCTGGAATTAAAAAAAATTCCCATCATACTACGGCTTATACTTGAAATTATTTTCCAAATACCGAATGTACTTTCCACGCTGGAAAATACATTCTGGAATTTAAAAAAGAAAAAATAAAAAAAAATACCATACATTTTTTTTTTAATATTTGTTCGTGTTTGTGACACCGAGTTGCACAAGAAACTGTTATCCTTTTCTCATATTTTTGACGACTGTTACTAAACCAAAGATTCTACGTGAAAGCGATATTTGCAGCATATGTAGCCCTCATAATTCCCTTTAATTTGAGGCATAACACGTCTTATACTTGAAATTATGGTCCAAATACTGAATGTACATTCCATGAAAGCTGCAATTTAAAAAAAAAATACCATAAATTTTTTTTTTAATATATTTTCGTGTTTGTGACACCTAGTTGCACCAGAAACTGTTATCCAATTCCCTTACACAAAAAATTTGTTGCATAGTGTAATTAATTCCCCAAGTCTCCTTCACCAAATGCTGAAAAAAAAACAAAGAAAGAATAATAATTAAAAAAAGTTATAAATAATTCGTACCATATAGCTCATTCTGCGCCACCACTCCCTGGTAAACGGTCGTTTTGGTTATCTAATCTATAGTAGACGATAAGTTGTGTTATCTACTCCTTAGTGGAGGACCATTTACTATTAAAAATACTTATTAAAATATTTGGTTCATCTACTACGGTTCAACACCATTTGCTTTATCTAATCTTTATATATAAAACACTTTGTACGCTTGTTAGTAACGCATGATCTCCGGAACCATAAAAGCGAATGGGCTGAAAATTGAAGACGGTCCTGCCCGTCGTCTGATGGGGTCAGCTAGTACTTATTAAAATACCGGTTGGTTTATCTACTTCTTAATATAATACAAGTTGGGTTATCAAATCCTTAGAAGAGAACCAGGTGGGCTATCTACTTCTAAACATACGACATGTTGGGTTATATACTCCCTAGTAAAGGAATAGTTGGGTTATCTACTACCTAATGAAAGAACAATTTGGTCATCTACTCATTAGTATAGTATCAGTTGGGTTTTTTTTTATTATTGGCATATTCATTTGTTGAACTTAGCCTATTCACAGAAAAATGTAAGTGTGTATAAATGTAAGTTTGTATGATATTTTATATGTATATATACTTTTATAATTATTGACATATTCGGTTTATATAATCTTTCCAACTATTTCTATTTCGTGCAATATATCTCAACTCGTTAATCGATTTGGATGTCTCGTTTTCGGGCGACCTCTACTTCTTGTGCCTTGTGGGTTCCATGACAGTGTAGCATGTGGTATATCCGTAGGATCTTTTCTGAGGGTATGTCCCAACCATCCATATTTTCTTAGCCGAATATCTTTCGCAATGCCAGCCTGTTTTGTTTTTTGCCATAGTTGCTCGTTACTTATGGTATTTGGCCACCATTCTGTGAGTATGGTTCTTAGGCATCTGTTCATGAATGTTTGTATTTTGTTTGTGGTAAAATTTGTCACAAGCCATGTTTCGCAACCATAAAGCAAAACAGTTTTCACGCAGCTATTAAATATTAAGATTTTAGTTCGCAGTTGAATGTTATTACTGCGCCAAATATTATTAAGCATTGCGAATGCATTCCGGGCTTTGCGAATTCTGCTTTCTATATCGGATCTTGCTCCACCGTCCGTTGTTACTTTGCTGCCAAGGTCAGCAAAATCGTCGACATTTTGTAAATCCTGTCCGTTTAAACATATATTTGTGTTGGCCGTTGGATTGATGCTCATACACTTGGACTTTGCGATGTTAATTTTTAATCCTAATTTTATTGCTTCTTCAGAAAGGCTACTTACTGTGTTCTGCATATCGTCTCGTCTGACTGCTAGCAGTGCTACATCGTCCGCATATGCGAGTTCCGTAAGTTTATCTGTTAGCCTCCAGCTAATGCCTGCTTGTCGACAACTGGTGGCTTCGAAAACAATATCTAGCGCTGTAATAAAAAGCAACGGAGAAAGTGCACATCCCTGTTTCACGCCGCTCTTGGTGGTGAAGGCATCGCTTAGACTTCCTGCGTGAAGTACTCTAGAAACGCATCCTTCGTAGCTGTTTTTAATAAGTTTGATGATTTTGTCTGGTATACCCCGGGCTTCTAGCGCATTCCATATGAATTTTCGTTTAAGAGCATCAAAAGCCTTCTCAAAGTCGATAAATGTTATATAAAGGGAGGTATTGAATTCAACTGATTGCTCTATCAGTATTCGCAGTGTATTTATTTGATCAATGCAGCTCTTATGTGGTAAAAATCCAGCCTGAGTTGGGGCAATCAATTTGTTTAGTGGTTCGGATATTCTGTCTAAAATGATCTTGTTGAATATCTTCGTCACAGTTGGCGTTATCGATATACCCCGCCAATTATTGCAATTACTCAGGTTTCCTTTCTTGGGAAGCTTAATTATAGTTGATTCCTTCCATTGATTTGGAATTTCTTCGGTATCCCAGATCTGGACGAAAAGTTTATGAAGTAGCGATGCGCGGCATCAGGGTTGCATCCAGGTGCTTTACCGTTCTTCAGTGTAGTGATCGCACTTCTAATTTCCGATACACTGGGAGGATTATCGCTTATGCTTCTGTTTACATTGTGACGTCTACGGATAATTATTACATCACTATTCTCCTCATGTAATATATTGAGCGTATTTTCAAAGTGTTTTCTCCATATCGCCAACTGTTCCTCCTTACTGGTTTTCAATGTTCCATCTTCTCCCAAAAGTGGCTTTGTATTAGTTCTCCTAGTGCTCAACTCCTTTGTTAACTTATAAAGTTCCTTCATATTGCCCATATTTGCAGCCACCTGCGCCTCAGTAGCAATTTGTACGTGGAAAGCATCTTTATCTCGTCTTAGTTGATTTTTTATTTCCCTAGAGATACTATTGTATAGTGCTGATAGATTTTCAGATTTCGCATTATCGGATGTTGATAGTTGCTGAAGTTTTAGTTGTCGTCGAGATGATATCAAATTCCAATTTTCTTGTGTTATCCATTTACGTGGTACTTTCTGTTGTAAACCTAGTACATCCTTACACGCATTAGCAAACTGTGTTTTAATGCGTTCCCAGTTGGAGTCACTGGACTCAATAGCATGTGTTGTGATTCGTTGTTATTTATTATATCAACTCGCTCTGCAAACAAATTTTTAATTTTTTCGTTGTGAAGTTTGTCTACATCATATTTCTTTAGTATCTGGGTTATTTTCTTTTTAGGCCAAACATCAAAACGAAGTTCTGCCACTAACATATAGTGATCACTGCCTATATCCGCGCTTCTTCTGTTTCTTACGTCGCAGCAAATGTTGAAGTAATTCCGGGAAATACAAATATGGTCTATTTGAAAGAGAAAATTTCCAGCTGGTGACTTCCACGTGTATTTATGACAACTTTTATGTGGGAAAACCGATCCTCCTATTTTAAGATTATAGTTGTTGCAAATTTCGATGAATAGTTCCCCATTATCATTGCATGATCCCGCTGCGTGCTTGCCCATAAGGTTTTCATAATCCGTATTGTTCTGTCCGATCTGCGCATTGAAATCTCCCATCAAAATAGTGATATCCTTGTTCGGAATATTGTGAAGAGTGTTGTCCAGCAAGCTGTAGAATTCATCCTTCTGGTTTTGACTGCTATCCTCTGTCGGCGCATAACACTGTGTTATAGTAATATATTTGTTCCCGTTTTTCAGTCTGACTGTTATAATTCTCTCTGATATGGGGTTCCAACTTATCAATGCTCCCCTAAACTAATATATCCCTACACTGATAGAATATATAATATATCCCTACACTGATAGAAAAAGCTTCGTCATGACGACGAATTTGTACATCATCACGATTATTTTTTCGTCAAAAGTCAGCTAACGTACGGAATAATCCTCTTGATGAATTTGTTCGTCACCATGACGAATTTCTGTTTCCAAAAACTTTCGTCCTCAGGATGATCGATTCATCACCACGACGAACCCCATTCATCATCATGACGAACCCCATTCATCATCATGACGAACCCCATTCATCATCACGATGAATAGCATTCATCACCACGACGAACTCTATTCATCACCATACTGAACTCCATTCATCACCGCGACGAATTCCATTCGTCACCACAACGAATTCCATTCATCATCACGACGAATTCCATTCGTCACCTCGACGAATCCCATTCAATATCACGACGAATCCCATTCATCACCACGACGAATTCATGTCCACGACTATTTAAATTTTAAAAATTCCAATAAATGTTCTTCTAGTTGTAAACCATTTAAAATGGTACGGAAAATAAAATTATTTGACTGCATTGCTAGGTTCAGTTGTGAATATTCGTTTCGAGACGCAGTTCTTATCAGGTAAGGCTGAAATCAAACAAACGAGAAGTATTCATTACTTCTGCTATTTTAAATAAAAAATAATCACATCAAGTAATGTATTTGCCAACAGACCACTAGCACAAATGTTTCACACTTATACAGCTTGTCGAGCTGCATGTACGAGTATGCATGTGTTTGATGTTTTGTTAAACAAACATCAGTTACGCCGTGCCAGTGCGGTTTGTTTGAACCAATCGGTGCTGCGTGGAACACACACGTGGGCGAACATAACAACGTCGCATGTCTTACTTTGTTTTGCTGTAGGAGTTGACGTTGCCGTAAAGGGCGAATAAGTCGATCGTTCTCATGATGAATGGATAATCTTATTGACGAATTGTGTTCGTCATTAACCCTTTCACCCCGAATTTTTTCCTGTTGCATGAAATTTTTTTTTTTTGTGTTTCGTTCTTATTATCTCTATCCAAAATGACCGTCTATAAAATTTGAAGTCACCACGCCCCTCAGTTTGTGGGCTGGAACATGTTGCTTGTGAGCAACATTGGGCAAAAGTGGTATAAAAAATTAAAAATCAAAATTTTTTAAACCATTAAATTTAACATGTAATTGCATAAATTTATCTAGGAAGGGATAAAAAAAAGAGTTTCTTTTGAAGTTTCATAGACATTTTCATAGATGGGTGCCACAATTTTGACTTAAGGATAAAACTTGAACTTTTGTGACAGTGTAAGTCCCAAAACTGTTCATTCCTTTCAACGCTATCATTAGGCTCACTTATGTAAACCTGTTGCCAAAAATTAGTTTATTATTGTTATGCTTTGGCAGAGTTATATCTAAATATAAAACAAAAACTGAAGATATTCTTAGTCCATAAGAGAGACTGATATTATTACCAATATAATGTGTAATACAATATACCGGACCAGAACCTTCCGAGCGTATGCGTTTCAGACACCATTTATGTGGCTCAGCTGTCCTATACTGTTTCAAAATCGAACGACGATGAAGATTTATGGTTTAGGTTAGGATGGCAATCGGTTTTTCCAGCTCACATAAACCAATTTGGGTCAATAGTTTTACCACGGTCTCACAATCCCCTCATGGAAACCAACTCTCACATGCCCCTCATGATATACAAAGGTACCGGAAAGATCTGCAAACCTCCTTGAAATTTCGACCCTAGTATGTCCAGACGTCGTTTACTCAATGCGGAACAGTAGAAAAAAGTGAGCAATGCTCTTCATTTCCTCATCATCTTCACAACTCCTGCAGAAGTCATTGGAGTCAATACCCAAACTTCAAGCGTGTTCGCCGATCAGGCAGTGTCCCGTCATAACTGGCACTAACGTAGACACTCTTTTCCTCTCTAGTGCGAGATGATATTTTGACCTTCTCAGGTCATATCTTGGCTAGATTTGTCTATCTACCCGACAGGTGCCAGATTCTTCTTCTTCATCTTTCATTGGACTGCCTTATTGCCTCTTGCCTAAGCTAAAGCTTGCATGTGGCGCACCAATAGAAGAAAATTCGTTGAGAATTTGCAATGTCGCCGGCTTTGCAGTCCCCCGATATATCCCCACGACCAGGTCCGGTGGTAGTGTGTTAAGATTTGTTAATTGTCCCGTATGTCATTCTTTTTGAGGGAAATTGTTAAATTTTTCATTGAGAAGACTAGTAATGGTCTTATTTTGTAAAGACAGTCTTAGTTTACATCGTTTTTTTGCCTGAAGTATTCTATTGGTGTAGTTGTGTCCGTTATCGTTGACTTATTGACACCTTTTCGGTAGCCATAAATGACTTTGATATGAATGATATCTCTACGAAATCATTCACATTAAAAATTCGTAATTCAGCAAATATTTCCTGGTTACACATTCTTTGTTTGCCGATACATCCGAATTCAACACTAAAATTCACTTGATTTCATCGGAAGATAAGAATTTCTCATGAGGACTCATTAAAAAAATAAACATATTTTTTTACCACAACTGCCCAATGTTGCTCACAAGCAACTTTTGGATTTCAAAAATTCGGTACATGATTTTGAAAATGAAAAAACTGAAACTTTTTTACAAAATGGTGCAAATGAATATATATTTATTAATATTTAGTGGCCACTTTTAACTTTGACAATTTTTTTTGACGCACGACAACTTTTTTAGTACTCTCTTAATTTGTACTGGTAAAATTTTCTACGATCAGTCTTCACTGTAACTAAAATAAGTGTGAAAGTAACAGTAAAATGTTTGACGTTTGTTTTGGTTCTCATTCATAAGCAATCAATCCGAACATAGCAACTTACATTTTAGCAAAATTTTAGTCAGATTTGCCACATGGAGTTACTAAAAACTCGAAGTTGCTCACAAGCAACGTCGGGGGTGAAAGGGTTAATTATTAGATTTTTTAAATTGATCTTTTACAACAAATTATTTAACTAAGGTAATCCGAACGCATATAGAACAGTACATTTAAGCAGAAACTATAATTTGATTGCTTCGTTTGATCATATTTTCAGCAAAATGGCCAAATAAATCTTTTCGTCGTGGGAATGAAACCTTATCGTTCTCTCGACGAATTTCGAAATCACCAAAAACATGACTTGATGATCGTGTTCGTTCCATTGACGTACAAAAACATCGCATGTACGAAACTTTTCGTCACCAGTACGAAGATATATTGACGAAACTGATTCGTCATGGTGACGAACGGTTTTTCTATCAGTGTACACCTCGGATATGTGGGTCATCATCATTTGGCATTCCAGAATATATTAAAAGTCCACCATTTTCACTTTGGGCTTCACCGCTACCATTCCATCGAACTTCACTAAGGCCTATCAAGTCGATGTTCAGCCTTTCACATTCCGCGCTTAATTGAGCAAAACTTCCGGCTTGATACAGCGTACGAACATTCCATTGTCCAAATCGTGTCCTTTTCCGTTGTTTCCTAGTCGTCATCTGTTTTTCGGTTCTGTTTTTCGGTTCTGTTTTTCATTTTTTTTTGTGAATACTCAGTTGGGTTATCTACTACTTATTAAAAGTACCAGTTGGTTTATCTACTACTTAGTCAAATATGAGTTATGTTATCTATTTCCTAGTAGGCGGCCAGTTGGGTTATCTAATACATAGCAAACGACATTTTGAATAATCTAACCCTTAGTTGAGGATCCCTGGGTTTTCTATTTAGATTATGTAGTCCTTAGTAGAGGACAAGTTGGTATCAATGCCAATAGTAGCTTTCTGCGGTATACTGCATTGGAATTAGAAGATTCATTGAAGAAACGCCACATTTATATCCATTTTTTTTTTTCGAAATTCCCCCCACAGTATGCTATTGCAAGTAGCCACAGTCGAAGTCATCAAATTGATGCTGTGCCTCCGACTACTGAGGCTAAGGCTTATGATGCGGGGTTTTTAGTTTTATATTGCGTATAATTCGTCGTTAACATAGCCAAGTGATCATTTGGACATTTATACGATTGTTTTGCTTAATGGTGTATATAAATCGATTAAGTGCCATTGATAAGTATCATAAATTGTCTTTGTTTTAAGTTTACTCCTCATCTCCCGAACAGATGTTCAACGGTCAGCACTCTCCTTCTACGTCTCCTAGTCCTCTCCCCTCCCATTTCCAACAACACAGCAGATTCCCATAGATGTTGTCATCATCGCTGGCATTATTGTCTTCTATTGGCCGCAACTTTGTTTTTGGCGGCCAAAGATTGTAATGATTTGATATCCATAAATCCGCCAACATTTCGCTTAAATGCATTCAACGATTGAATGAGGGATTCCCCTCAATCCGCCTGGCCCTCTGTCGGAACAATCGAAACAATGACTTTCATGTGTCATTGAACTTGATTTGTGTTCAATGATCAATGCTAAGATTTTTCCATCTGATGTCAGCGAGCGGGAGAGGGCGAGGAGTCTTTCAATGCTTGTTTTCCTTCTCTTCCTCTCTGCGGTTTTGATAGACTTCATTTTATTTAGCATAAAATGTTATTTATCATAGATACTCGTATTGTCTATGGAATGAGATTAGTTATTTATGCAAAGTAAGTACATATCTTGGCTTCGTTGTTTCTCACATAATTGCCTCCCATATATTTTGAAATGACGTGCGTCTTAAGTAGATACGAGGGCAGAGAGGTAATTGCAAGGCGTTATCAACTCTCCTACTTTGTCGCTGAATACCGACAAAGTCATTTTCAGTTTTGTACATTGCACAGTGGTTCCTCCCACAGGCCAAAAATAAAAAAGTCAAAGTTAAAATTTTGACTTTAAATGTATCAACACTTTTTCAGAATTGGTCTAGCTATTAAACTGTATTCTTGTTTTTGTTTTGTTCTAACTGTCCTCTTCAAGAATAGCATTGAAAGAGACAGCGTGATATTATTTTGGTATTGCATCGTGAGCAACTTGCAAGTAGAGCTCTCAATGAAAATTTCATAAAAGCATTTAAAACAAAGTTATTGTGCAATGGAAGGGATTAATATTATAAACTAGCTGGCCCGGTCCACTTCGTTGCCCCAGATTTCAGATTTCCGATCCCGTTCATTTTTGGACTAATTACGTAGACTGACACCAAATATGTATGCACAAAATTACATTGATCTCTCTAACAAATTGCTCAAGATATATTAAACACAAAATTACAGCACTCTTGCTAACAAATTGTGCAAAATATATCAATTTAAAATATTGACTTATATGGCCGGGGCCACACCCATTTGTCCGAGATCGCTCATTTTTGGACCAGTCACGTAGACTACTACCAGATACATATACGCAAAATTTCAGCACTCTCGCTAACAAATCGTGTTAGGTATCTCAATTTCAAAATTTGGCTTATATGGGCTGGGCCACGCCCGTTGGTCTGATCCCGTCCATTTTTGGACCAATAACGTAGACTGCCACCGGATACATGCATAAGCACTAAATTGCAGCACTCTCGCTAACAAATTGTTCAAGATATCACAATTCTAAAATTTGGCATATATGGGCGGGGACACGCCCATTGGTCAGATTCTGCCCATTTTTGGACCAAACACGTAGACTGCTACCAGATACATGTACAGAAAATTTCAGCACTCTCGCTAACAAATCGTGTAAGATATCTCAATTTAAAAATTTGGCTTATATGTATGGGCTGGGTCACGCCCGTTGGTCTGATCCCGTCCATTTGTGGACCAATAACGTAGACTGCCACCGGATACATACATATGCACTAAATTGCAGCACTATCGCTAACAAATTGTTCAAGATATCACAATTCTAAAATTTGGACCAATAACGTAGACTGCCAGCGAATACATATGCACTAAATTTCAGTACTCACGCTAAAAATTGTTCAAGTTATCACAATTCTAAAATTTGGAATATATGGTCGGGGCCACGCCCATTGGTCTGATTCCGCCCATTTTTAGACCAAACACTTAGACTGCTACCAGATACATGTACACACAATTACAGCACTCTCACTAATAAATTGTGCAAGATATCTCAATTTCAAAATTTGGTTTATATGGGCGGGGCCACGCCCTTTGGTCCGATCCCGTCTATTTTTGGAACAATCACGTAGACTACCACCAGATATATATGTACAAAATTACAGCACTCTCGCTGACAAAATTTTCAAGATATCTCAATTTTAAAATTTGACTTATATGGGTGGGGCCACGCCCAATGGTCCGATCCCGCCCATTTTGGAACCAATCGCGTAGACTACCACCAGATACATATACACAGACTTACAACACTCTCTCTAATATATTGTGAAAAATATCTATATTTCAAAATTTGACTTATATGGGCGGTGCCACACCCATTGGTCCGTTTCCGCCAATTTTTGGACCAATCACGTAGACTACCACCACATACATATGCACAACATTACAGAACTCTCGCTAACAAATTGTGCAAGATATGTCACTTTCAAAATTTGGTTTATATGGGCGGGGCCACGCCCATTGATCCAATCCCGCCCATTTTTGGACCAATCACGTAGACTACCACCAGATGCATATGCACAAAATTACAGCACTCTCGCTTACAAAATGTGCAAGATAAGTCAATTTCAAAGTTTGGCTTATATGGGCGGTGCCACGCCCATTGGCCCGATTCCGCCCATTTTTCGACCAGTCGCGTAGACTGCCACCAGATACATATACACAAAATTCCAGCACTCTCGCAAACAAATTGTGCAAGATATAGCATTTTTTTAATTTAGCTTATATGTACGGTGCCACGCCCATTGGTCCCATCCCGCCCATTTTTGGACCAATCACGTTGACTGCCACCAGATACATATGTACAAAATTACAGCACTCTCGCTAACAAATTGTGCAAGATATCTCAATATTAAAATTTGTCTTATGTGGGCGGGGCCACGCCCACTTGATATGTCGAAAATTCAAGTACCCTATTTTCACCACGCCCCGAACGTGTACATTCTGTGAATATTTGAAGAAGATCGGTCCAGCCGTTTAGACGTCTATACGGTACAAACAAACCAACAAACCAACAAACAAACAAACCAACAAACAAACAAGCAAACAAACACACATTCTTCTTTATATATATAGATAAAGGTATTAACTATATTTATACAACAAAAAGTAAATGTGCTGTGTTTTGTTTAAATCGGTATTGTGTTAAGTACGTTATTGTGGACGTTCTGTGTTTGTCTTTGCTGTGTTTTTAATTAGAGTTTTTGTTATGACCGTCATCTCACAACTCAATAAATCTTTTTGTATATTGTTAATTAACATTTTAAGAATATGAGATGTTTAATTCAAGTGCCGATAGGTGCCCAGGCTCTTGCTATATACAAAAAGGTAACCTAACCTCAACTTTAAAAAAGCACCTGTATTTTGGGAGTACCGACTGACGCCGCCGGAAAAATGCAAGAAGCGTTGTTGTTGTTTTTTGTTGTAGTTGTTGTTTTGTTGTTGTTTTGTTGTTGTTTTGTTGTTGCTGCTTTAATTTTATATTTTGTGTTTATTTTCGGTTTTTCTATGCTAATATCTTATTATTTTACTAGGGACAACATATCAATGCCAATTTTCTCGTTTAGCTGTTTTTGATATATGGTGTGGAAGAGCAGGTTCACCTAAAGAAAAAAGTGATAATGCACTGGATGCCATTTTAAAACATGCCAATCATATGGGATATCAGCTAGACCAGGATGAGTTGAAAAAATGCCTAAATAACGTTTGCATAAAGTTTTTAAAGTTTTGGAAAAAGTGCAAGCGTACTCGATTAACCGTTTTGAAGAACCATTCTGATTGGCTGGCTATAACCGAATCCATTTCTGCGAAACAATGCGATGTGCAACCAACAATTTCGAATTTGCCTCGTGGTCGTCCAAAGAAAGATTTTGCGGAGTGTTCAAAAAGGACGAAGCGTCGACGAATAGCCGAGGTCGCAAAACATGATGAATCTGCTGCTTCTAATATGCGCTCATCGGGTGCCCAACCAAAATTGGTGCGTTCCCAAGCTTTTATTGAAGAAGTATTATCTCTTTTTATAGAAGCAAATTTAACAAAACATCAATATTTGTTAATTCGTACATTTGTAAATTCAAAAGCCGCATATGATTTACTACCTAGCTACAAAAATCTTCTGATGGCTAAAACTAAAAGCTATCCAGATAATATCGTTGTAGACGAATCCCACGCTGAAGTTGAACTTCAAAATTTACTGGACCATACAGCAACACGTATATTGCAGCTTCAGAATGTAGTTCTCCATAATATAGAAGATGATTCGGTAAATAATCTCATTTTAATAGGAAAGTGGGGATTCGATGGTAGCACTGGCCATGCGGAATATAAACAAAAGGTTGCATATAAAGACCTAGCAGATAACAGCTTGTTTGTAACATCGTACGTACCCCTTAGACTCATTACGAAATCAAACAATTCTATTTGTGTTTGGAAAAATCCTCGGCCATCGTCGACCCGGTACTGCAGACCTATTAGATTTCAATTTAAGAAAGAAACTACTGAGCTGTCCATCGCCGAAGAGCAATACTTTAAAAATAAAATTGACCAGCTTAGACCCACAACATTTCTCATAGAAAATCAGAAAATTGAAATTGAACATTCTTTGCAACTCACCATGGTTGATGGCAAAATATGTAATGCTTTAAGCGAAACGTCATCAGCGAAATGTTACATATGCGAAGCTACTCCAACTCAAATGAATAGCTTAGATGTATGCCTACAAAGAGTGGTTCATGAGGAACGATATGAGTTTGGGCTGTCACCATTGCATTCTTACATACGATTTTTTGAGTATTTGCTTCATATATCGTATAGATTAGATCTAAAAATTTGGCAAATACGCTCTGAAAAAGCTAAAGAGAAATTTGTAATCCGGAAAAAATATATTCAGTCTGAGTTTCGAACAAAAATGGGTTTAATAGTCGACAAACCTAAGACAGGCGGAAGTGGAACGTCTAACGATGGAAATACTGCGAGAAAATTTTTTAACAATCCTGATATGACTGCCAATATAACAGGCATTGACAAGGACTTGATTATAAGATGCTCAACAATTTTGCAAGCCATGTCATCAGGCTACAATATCAATCCCGCAAAATTCGGAGACTATGCTTTAGAAACAGCAAAACTTCTGATCAGTACATATCCTTGGTACTACCTTCCACCTTCGGTTCATAAGGTATTATTACATGGTCCTGATATCATACAAAATTGCTTAGTGTCGATTGGAGAGCTTTCTGAAGAAGCAGCAGAAGCAAAAAACAAAGATATAAAATTGTTTAGGCTGAAGCATACGCGCAAAATTTCAAGAGTCCTGACGAATACCGATTTATTTAACAGATTGCTTTTAAGCTCTGATCCTTTCATTACGGGTCAAAGAAAACTTCCATGTAAGCCAAAGTCGAAGCTATTAAAATCAGCTATTGATTTACTGGAACAATCCATATAAAATATCTATTTTTTCTTTCTTACATATATGTATTTGTTGAATTTTTACTTTATAATTAAAGCGTGTACATATGAACTATGAAAAAATCTTTAATAATTTTGTGGTTGTTGTTGTTAAATAAATGTTACATTTTTGCCGTTTGTTGTTTAAAACAAAATGATTTTTCCAACAAAAGTTTGATTTTAGACTGATTGTTCATATGGTAGCTATATGATATGGTGGACCGATCCAGCTGATTTTTATACACCATCTTACTATAAATTTATAAAAATTTTGTGTTAAGTTTCAAGCCTCTACCTCAACTAGAAGTATTTTTGGCCGGCCTCCCCATACAACAGGAACCAGTGTGCATTGCCAAGAAAGTTAAGAGATATTCATCACACCATCACTTTAGACTCTGGAAGAAGAGACTTGGTGACCTGAACCCATTTGTGGGTTTATGGAAGGATTTTGTTCATTGTAGGTCAATCAACGTTTGTTATTGCTAAGAGACAGCATGATGTCCTATACAATACGAGTAGAGAACAGCTTAATGTCATTATTTTCTAAGGTCTAAACCTAACCTAACCTAACCTAACCTAACCTAACCTAACCTAACCTAACCTAACCTAACCTAACCTAACCTAACCTAACCTAACCTAACCTAACCTAACCTAACCTAACCTAACCTAACCTAACCTAACCTAACCCAACCCAACCCAACCCAACCCAACCTAACCTAACCTAACCTAACCTAACCTAACCTAACCTAACCTAACCTAACCTAACCTAACCTAACCTAACCTAACCTAACCTAACCTAACCTAACCTAACCTAACCTAACCTAACCTAACCTAACCTAACCTAACCTAACCTAACCTAACCTAACCTAACCTAACCTAACCTAACCTAACCTAACCTAACCTAACCTAACCTAACCTAACCTAACCTAACCTAACCTAACCTAACCTAACCTAACCTAACCTAACCTAACCTAACCTAACCTAACCTAACCTAACCTAACCTAACCTAACCTAACCTAACCTAACCTAACCTAACCTAACCTAACCTAACCTAACCTAACCTAACCTAACCTAACCTAACCTAACCTAACCTAACCTAACCTAACCTAACCTAACCTAACCTAACCTAACCTAACCTAACCTAACCTAACCTAACCTAACCTAACCTAACCTAACCTAACCTAACCTAACCTAACCTAACCTAACCTAACCTAACCTAACCTAACCTAACCTAACCTAACCTAACCTAACCTAACCTAACCTAACCTAACCTAACCTAACCTAACCTAACCTAACCTAACCTAACCTAACCTAACCTAACCTAACCTAACCTAACCTAACCTAACCTAACCTAACCTAACCTAACCTAACCTAACCTAACCTAACCTAACCTAACCTAACCTAACCTAACCTAACCTAACCTAACCTAACCTAACCTAACCTAACCTAACCTAACCTAACCTAACCTAACCTAACCTAACCTAACCTAACCTAACCTAACCTAACCTAACCTAACCTAACCTAACCTAACCTAACCTAACCTAACCTAACCTAACCTAACCTAACCTAACCTAACCTAACCTAACCTAACCTAACCTAACCTAACCTAACCTAACCTAACCTAACCTAACCTAACCTAACCTAACCTAACCTAACCTAACCTAACCTAACCTAACCTAACCTAACCTAACCTAACCTAACCTAACCTAACCTAACCTAACCTAACCTAACCTAACCTAACCTAACCTAACCTAACCTAACCTAACCTAACCTAACCTAACCTAACCTAACCTAACCTAACCTAACCTAACCTAACCTAACCTAACCTAACCTAACCTAACCTAACCTAACCTAACCTAACCTAACCTAACCTAACCTAACCTAACCTAACCTAACCTAACCTAACCTAACCTAACCTAACCTAACCTAACCTAACCTAACCTAACCTAACCTAACCTAACCTAACCTAACCTAACCTAACCTAACCTAACCTAACCTAACCTAACCTAACCTAACCTAACCTAACCTAACCTAACCTAACCTAACCTAACCTAACCTAACCTAACCTAACCTAACCTAACCTAACCTAACCTAACCTAACCTAACCTAACCTAACCTAACCTAACCTAACCTAACCTAACCTAACCTAACCTAACCTAACCTAACCTAACCTAACCTAACCTAACCTAACCTAACCTAACCTAACCTAACCTAACCTAACCTAACCTAACCTAACCTAACCTAACCTAACCTAACCTAACCTAACCTAACCTAACCTAACCTAACCTAACCTAACCTAACCTAACCTAACCTAACCTAACCTAACCTAACCTAACCTAACCTAACCTAACCTAACCTAACCTAACCTAACCTAACCTAACCTAACCTAACCTAACCTAACCTAACCTAACCTAACCTAACCTAACCTAACCTAACCTAACCTAACCTAACCTAACCTAACCTAACCTAACCTAACCTAACCTAACCTAACCTAACCTAACCTAACCTAACCTAACCTAACCTAACCTAACCTAACCTAACCTAACCTAACCTAACCTAACCTAACCTAACCTAACCTAACCTAACCTAACCTAACCTAACCTAACCTAACCTAACCTAACCTAACCTAACCTAACCTAACCTAACCTAACCTAACCTAACCTAACCTAACCTAACCTAACCTAACCTAACCTAACCTAACCTAACCTAACCTAACCTAACCTAACCTAACCTAACCTAACCTAACCTAACCTAACCTAACCTAACCTAACCTAACCTAACCTAACCTAACCTAACCTAACCTAACCTAACCTAACCTAACCTAACCTAACCTAACCTAACCTAACCTAACCTAACCTAACCTAACCTAACCTAACCTAACCTAACCTAACCTAACCTAACCTAACCTAACCTAACCTAACCTAACCTAACCTAACCTAACCTAACCTAACCTAACCTAACCTAACCTAACCTAACCTAACCTAACCTAACCTAACCTAACCTAACCTATTCATTCCTAACCTATTCCAATTCATTCCTCTCAATTTTCACTCCACACTCGTATGCGTATTAATATAATTTATTTGCACGTGATTGCCGGTTACGTCTGCACATTGCGTGAGAAGGCATTTTTGCATTTAAATTTAAATGTCTGCGTTGCATGTCGTTTATTAATATTTTGCATTGATGTGACCGTTATATGTTAATTTATTAATATTTTGCATTGATGTGACCGTTATATGTTAATGAATTATTATCATTCGCTCATTCATGCGGTTACTTAGACATATTATTATTATTGGTATTCGAAAAATTCCGTGTGAAGGTAAAATAGCGCTTTTTTCAAGCCCATACCGCGTGAGATGCGTGTTTAAAATGCATCTAAATGTCAAAACGCATCGTTCACCAAGGCTCATCTCAAAGCTTTGACATTACACATTTAATTATTGACATTGCCTTTTTTTGCATTTAGCATGAAATATGAGCGATGGCCGAAAACTGAAAGTATTGGTCAACATCAATTTTGCATATTCCATTCACTTTCGTGCCGCTGTTCAAACCCGGTTCTTAAGGTGTGTAGGCGGTTTGGGCTACAATTTGTCATCAAGTTTACGTAGCTTCGGTACTTGTTATGGAAACTATTGAAGTTTCTCTGTGAAATCTTTTTTCACATGCCCATTAAGCCGGATTGAGTTTTCAAATCGATTTGGGATAACGAACGAAAAATCAGTAGCAGACTCTCAACGCTTATCGTATGATAGGAAAATATGTGAGAAAAAAATCTCTGTCGAGTAAAACCATCTTATCTTCAGAGAAATATTATGTGGAATTTGCTATTTTGTGTGGGAGATTCCAAAAAGGTTTAAGAACATTTTGAACATTCTTGCTCAGACTTACAAAAGTAATGCAAAGTTCCACATTTGCAGTCGTTATTTGGGTCAAAAGTTAAAGGCAAATATTTTTGAATTGGAATAAATGATTTTTCCAGCTCGAGGTCTTTTTTTTATACCCTACACCACACTGTGGTACAGGGTATTATAACTTTGTGCATTTGTTTGTAACACCCAAAAGGAGAAGAAATAGACCCATCGTTTATTATACCGATCGACTTAGAATCACTTTCTGAGTTGATTTAGCTATGTCCGTCTGTCTGTCTGTCCGTCTGTCCGTCTGTCCGTCTGTCCGTCTGTCCGTCTGTCTGTGCATGTATTCTTGTAATCAAAGTACAGGTCGCAATTATGGTCCGATCTCGACGAAACTTTACACATAACTTTTTTTTGGCCCAAGGACGATCCCTATTGAATTTGGTTAAAATCGGTTCAGATTTAGATATAGCCCCCATATATATGTTAGCCCCGATTTGACGTGTAAGCGCTGTAAAAACTTTATTTTATATCCGATCAGTATGAAATTCGGCAGAAAGAGGTTTCTTATTATAT
Source organism: Eudasyphora cyanicolor (assembly GCA_963930755.1). Classification (NCBI taxonomy): domain Eukaryota; kingdom Metazoa; phylum Arthropoda; class Insecta; order Diptera; family Muscidae; genus Eudasyphora; species Eudasyphora cyanicolor. Next base: position 205,144,993 of record OZ005735.1, read on the forward strand.
GAATGAACACTATTAAATTTGGAAGAAATCGGTTCAGATTTAGATATAGCCCCTATATATACGTTACCCCCGATTAGACATGTAAGCGCTGTACAAATTTTATTTTATATCCGATCAGTGCGAATCTCGGCAAAGAGAGGTATCTTATTACATGAAGGAATACTGCTAAATTCGGAGAAAATCGGTTCAGATTTAGATATAGCCCCCATATATATGTTACCCCCGATTTGACATGTAAGCGCTGTAAAAACTGTATTTTATATCCGATCAGTGCGAAATTCGGCAGAAAGAGGTGTCTTATTACATGAAGGAATACTGCCAAATTCGGAGAAAATCGGTGCGGATTTAGATATAGCCCCCATATATATGTTACCCCCGATTTGACATGTAAGCTCTGTAAAAACTGTATTTTATATCCGATCAGTATTAAATTCGTCAGAAAGAGGTTTCCTATTATATGAATGAACACTTTTAAATTTGGAAGAAATCGGTTCAGATTTAGATATAGCCCCCATATATACGTTACCCCCGATTTGACATGTAAGCACTGTAAAAATGTTATTTTATATCTGATCAGTGCGAAAGTCGGCAAAAAGAGGTTTCTTTCTACATGAAGGAATACTGCCAAATTCGGAGAAAATCGGTTCAGATTTAGATATAGCTCCCATATATATGTTACCCCCGATTTGACATGTAAGCGCTGTAGAGACTGTATTCTATATCCGATCAGTACGAAATTCGACAGAAGGAGGTCTTTTTACATGAATGAGTATTCAGGGAAGATCGGTTCAGATTTATATTAAAGCTCCATATATATGTTCCTCCTGATTTGGTATCAAACCGCTATAGAAGTTGTATTTTACTTCCGATCATTAAAATTTTCCAGAAAGATGTTTCTCAATTTAGGAACGAATATTGCTTAATTTAGCGATTATCGTTTCAGAATTAGATAATATGTTTCTACCCATTTACCAATTATTGCAAATTATTATGGCAATGACCCTTATCGCATTGTTAGGGAGGTGTAGGGTATTATATAGTCGGCCCCGCCCGACTTTCTGCCTTTCCTTACTGGTTTAGTGATTTATTTATTTATATTTTTATACAAGGTGGCGCAAAAGTAACCTTTCGATGTTTTTTGGCTGTAATTAAAAAAAAAATGAAAAACTTTGATTCTTCTTGTGGATTATTTTTATTTGGTCTTTTAATTTTTTTACATCAAGTCGAGAATATGATGTCATGTAAATGGCCGCCGCCACAGTTGATTGTCATTTGAGCCCTTTTTAGGGAATTTTCCATCACTTTGGCCAAAACTTCCGGCGATAGGTCCTCACATTCTTTACGGATATTGTCTTTAAGAGCTGCAAGAGTATGAGGCTTGTTGACATAAACCCGCGACTTCAAAAAGTCCCACAAAAAGAAGTCTGGAGCGGTCAAATCAGGCGATCTTGCTGGCCAGTGCAAATCGCCAAACGGGAGATTAGGCGCCCGGGAAATGCATCCTTCAGCATATCGGTTGTGGCACGTGCAGTGTGTGCCGTTGCACCGTCCTGTTGGAACCACATGTTTTCCAATCCCAATTCATCAAGTTGCGGCAAAAAAAAAGAACTCGTTGCTCTGTAGCGCTCACCATTCACAGTAACCGTTTGGCCCGCGACGTCTTCGAAGAAAAAAGGTCCGATGACTCCTCCAGCGAAAACAACACACCATACAGTGACTTTGAGCGGGTGTAATGGCTCTTCGTGGGTTACACGCTGATTTTCAGTGCCCCTGAAGCGTAAATTTTGCTTATTTACGTACCCGCTAAGATGGAAATGGGCCCCATCACTCATGATTATTTTTGATGAAAAATCATCTTCCTCTTGGTGGTGATTAAGGATGGCTTGAGCGTATGTTAGACGCGATTGGCGGTCAGCAGCTAACAGCTGATGCACCGTCTGACTTTGTACGGAAACATCTTCAAATCTTGTACCAAAATTCGCTGTAGAGACCGTCGACTGATACCCATTTGCGTGGCACGTCGTCTGGTCGATGTCGACGGCGCTTCCATGACATCCTCGGCTACAGCAGCAATATTCTCTGCAGAACGGCTACTCCGGGGTCTGCCACGCCTGGCAGCATCTCGTGTTGTGCCAGTCTCTTCGAGGCGAGCGGCTAAACGTCGCAGTGTTTCACCAGTAGGCGTTGGACGGCCAGGAAATCAATTTTCGTGAATTGCATCATCAGGATGTTTATACAATAAAAACGAAAAGACCTCGAGCTTGAAAATATTTTTGTCTATAAATTTGGCAAACTGTGTACGAAAAGTGGGATTGGTAAATTCGCTTATTTTTTCACAAAAGTGTAGGCCATTAAAACATTACATTATACCTAAATGCAGCCTTTTAGTACATCCTAACTACCTAATTCTTAGAAAATATTGAATAGCTGATAACTTTATTACAATTAATTCAAGTAGATAGTGAAGATGAGTAAAAATTAGTATATATAAGTATATTTATATAAGTTGTAAGATATTTAATGTTCTACTGCATTTTGAGAAAGTTATGGTCAATCTTCGAAGATTAACTACGTTTGAAGAAGATATTACAAGAAATATGTTAGGTTATTCCATGACTCCTTTATGCTTGGTGCGCATGACGAACGGGCATATCGTTGCCTTAATTCTGAAGGAGTGTTATTGACAATTACATCGAAATCGTTTTTTACATATTCTGATGGAAAACGCTGAAATTTTAAAGTAGTATATCGATACCTCCATTCTAAAACATGCTAAGTCGACTTAGCATAGTTTTAGGGAGATTGCATTTTTAATTTCTAAATATTCCAAATTATATTCAGTCCAAATTTGGTGTTTATCCGTCAACCCAATCAAAACGCAAAAATCTCCCCTTCAATTTTAATGGTCTTCGAAATTAAATTTTAATAAAATGCACATATGGGTGCATTATTTTCACTGTAATTAATAATTTGATTTTAATAAATCCAAATTGTTGTGCTAAAAAGGAATTCAGAACATGTATTTTGCGACTTGAAATCACAATCGCCAATTTTAGGGGAAATGCGATTGCCATCACATGGGCGATAGTTTAGAATGGAGGTATCGATATATAAAAACGATTTTGAAAAACAAGTAAGAAAGTTTTAGTCGGGTAAACCGACTAAGGTATACCCTCACTTTGTGAGTAATGTAATATTGAATATTACATGAATTATTCTGTAAATTTTGATCCCTTCTGGTACGGGTTTAGGAAATACACACCAGCGTTTATGTGGACTGGTATATTAACGTTATGAGATATTAAATTGTGGTATTACTGACCATTTTGTGTGGGAGGTACAAAAAGGGGAGTGGTGATAACGCCCATTTTTCACTGGGCTATAGGCATTATAAAAGCATTACACTGTACAAAATTTCAAGTATTTTTATGCACTGCTATTAATGTTATAAGCTGTTAACTTTTAGTGCAAAATGGTGCATTTGTGTGGGAGGTACCAAAAGGGGCGTGGCAATAACGCCCATTTTTCACTGGACTGTTGGCACTACAAAATCATTACACTGTACAAAATTTCAAGTATTTTTATACACTGGTATTAATGTTATAAGCTGCTAACTTTTGGTGCAAAATAGTGCATTTGTGTGGGAGGTACCAAAAGGGACAGTACAATAATGCCCATTTTTTACCGGACTATAGGCGCTACAAAAACATTATACTGTAGAAAATTTCAAGCATTTTTATGCACTTGTGTTAAAGTTATAAGCAGTTAAATTTTGATGCAAAATGGTCCATTTGTGTGGGAGGTACCAAAAGGGGCATGCCAACTTCACCCATTTTTCTCGAGTTAATAGCGACTAATATACTAATATTATGTGCAGAATTTCAAAAGATTCGAGTAAGTAGTATAGAAGTTATTAAAGAATCAATATTTCACTAAATTTTAACCCTTTGTGTGGGAGGTACCAGAAGGAGAAGACCAATATGGCCCATCTTCGAACTCATCCGGAGATAGATCAAAATATTACCAAATACCAAATTTGAAGTCAATCGGTTACTCCTTTCGAGAGTTATCGTGCGCACCAGCCAGCAGACACACAGACAGACAGACAGACAGGCAGACAGACAGACAGACAGACAGACGGACGGACATTGCTCATTCGACTTAAAATGACCCAAAACGGATTTCCTCCGAACATACTTAGGGTCTTAGATCACTCCTTCGATGTGTTACACTTTTTTCTGTAGCAAATGATATATACCCTCGTCACACTAAAGTGAGGGTATAAATATCAGAACATTCTTTGTATACCTGTAAAGGCACATGTGTGCGAATGAGTGCTGTGAATTGGTACGCCGATACGTATGACAAATATTATTGTGTGCATAAAAAGCATACGCAAATAATCACAAAATATTGTATATGGCCATTTCTTGAGAGATGTCAACAGCAGCCAAAAAATTTAAAGTCTATAAAAGTATGTTGTTTTGCCACTTTTTATAGGGAATCTATCAAATTTAACTAATTTTCCCAAAAATTACATTTATTCATAACACATTTTGAAATATTCGAGTACAAAGTCGAAAAATTTATGTTTAAAAACTTTGGATTACATGTTATGTTTAAGAAATGAGAATATAAGAAAAATAACACTATGCAACAAAAATGTTGTCCAAGGAATGTGGGTAACAGTTTCTAGTGCAATTTGGTGTCAGAAACACGAAAAAAAAAATAATAAAAAAATTTGTATGGTAATTTTTTTTTTTAAAATTCCAGCTTTCATGGAAAGCACTTTTAGTATTTGGACCATAATTTTTCAAGTATAAGCCTGATTGAGCCGTGTTATGCCTTAAATTAAAGGGAATTATGAGGCCTACCTATGTTGTGTGGCATTCACGTAGAATCTTTGGCTTAGTAACAGTCGGCAAAAATATGAGAAAACAAAGAATTAAAAAAAAAACACTTTTTCTGGTACAAAAAACCATAAAAAATGGAAAAAAAAGTCGACAAAATAATGTTATCACATTTTTAAAAAGCCAGCACGCTAACGAAGAAAACACTGTCTATTTGAAAATCTATGGAAAGATGTAAAAGTTATGAGCCATTTTGTAAATGTTAGGGAAATTCAAAAAATTTTCTTTCATATTTTTTCGTTTTAAATTATGTTTTTTTTTTTCTTATATGAATTCGCCGTATGTGAGAGAGACATATAAGAGACATTGCACTTGCATTTCATTTTATGAGGATTGATGTGAGACATTATAAAATTATCGAGCGGACGAGGTTTTATGGCCGTTCGAAACCCTCCATAAAACATTATATGCAATGTGATAGCTATATAGGATGGGATCCGCTCAGGTAGAGGGTCATTCAACAATATTTGTGGTATTTTTATTTATGCGGTTTCCATTCAGTTACGCCTTTTAGGGGCATGGGCATCCCAGTCGTATATACAGGTAGTAAAATTATATGTACGCAATACAAAGTAGTACGCGGCAGTCTTGAAAATATTGGGTTTCTACGTTCGAAGCAAAGTATATGTCAGCTATTGGTACCTCAACTTATGAACCTTAAACCCGGAATTTATGAATGCAATTTCTTATTAATAAATTAGTGTAATTCAGCGCCTTAAAGAGATAAGTCGATTTTCTGAAAAATATTACAAAGTTATATTTCGAAGTATGAGTAAAAGGCAAAGAACTTTTCAATGTGTAAATGATCCCGACAATTTCTGCTACATCTGTCGAAAATATGTTATTAAAAAAATCGACGTGCGTTTAGTTAAATGATAGAAGAAATATATGTGCAATATTTTGGTATACGAGCTAAAAATATGAACGAACCGTGGACACCTAGTATTTTGTGTAATTCGTGCCATGTAAATCTTACTCGATGGAGTAGTGGAAGCATGCGGTAAGTACTTTACAATTAATGTATTACAATGTTTTGTGAAATAAAAAGTTTTCATTTTAGACATCACGTGCAATTTGGAATGCCAATTATTATACCATTCATTCACGATACGGACTGCTATTTTGTCTAAGTCAACAGATTGGAGTAGGAAGGAGCATTCGCTGGAATTGCGCTGAAGTAAAATCTGTCACTTTGCCAGTTGCACATTCGGAAACAATACCAATTCCCAAGTGTCCAAGTATAGCTAACAGCCTCATTCGGAAACATCATCAAGTTCAACTGAATACTCCACTCTGAGCGATTGAAGTTTGGGTCAGAAGTCATCGATTTTAACTCAGTTTCAACTCATTGATCTTGTGAGAGATTTGGAACTGACCACAGATAAGGCAGAACTACTTGCATCTCGGATGGAACAGTACAATATTTTGGCCCCAGATGTTAACATATCATATTATAGAGTCCGTGATATACCTTACAAACAATTTTATACAACTGTGTTCGAGGAACTTAATCAAACGTACAATTCAAAGGAATGGTTGCTATTTGTTGACAGCAGTAAAGAAAGTTTGAAAGTAGTACTTTTACACAACGTAAATCAGAAACCGTGGATTCCCATTGCTCATGCAGTCAGCACTAAGGAATCATACGAAACAATGGCTAAATTGATAAAATACATAAAATATGAACATGACTGGAATATTTGTTGCGACTTAAAAGTAGTTGGTATGTTATGCCTCTGGGATAGCCGTGCTCGCGAAGATCATTACAGAAGAAAGAAATGGCCAACAAGAAAACACATTACATTGGGAGAAAACAACATACAATACACACCTCTCGTCAAAAAAAAACATTATTTTGCCACCACTGTATATTAAGCTGGGGCTCTTTAAACATTTTGTAAAAGCCTTAAAAAAAGATGACAATTCACTCTCACACGGATCTGTTCTGTAGCAAGGTGATTTTAAAATCAATCACTGTTGGAGTTCGAAATCGCACGATTTATTATTCATAGCCTCCCAAAAAAGAGTGTTCGAATTATGTTCGGGTGATTTCGAACTCCAAAGGTGTTGTTAAGTCGCCGGTGATTTTAAAATCACCGTGATAACGAACAGACCCGATAATTAAAAACTTTTTTCAAAAGTCTTTCTTTTCAAAAAATCGAAGAAGGCGTTTTTGATGGGCCTAAAATAAAGAAACTGATGGAAGATGTAACTTTCGAATCATATTTGACGTCGTATGAAGATTGCAGCATGGAGGTCGTTTAAGCTTGTCGTTTCGAATTTCCTTGGATCCAATAAAAGCCCACAATATGAAACAATGATTAATGATTTGTTAAAAAATTATGAAAAAATTGGTAAGAAATATATTTTTTATATTTATGTATATAACACATATGTATGTATTCTTCTAATTTATTTTTCGCTTTATGTATTCCAACAGGTGGAAATATGTCCCTAAAAATTCATTTCTTGCATTCTCATTTACACTTTTTCCCCGAGAATCTTGTCGACGAACATGGCGAAAGGTTTCACCAAGAATTGAAGTCCATCGAGCGGCGTTACCAAGGGCACTGGGATGAAAGAATCATGGGAGATTATATTTGGTTACTCATTAGAGAAACAGATTCCGAAATCTACAAAAGTCAACAAAGAACTCACAATTACTTCTAATGAAACTTGTTCATGTAAATAAACTCAAATGTACATAATATAAATAAAAGTAATAAATAAAATCTGAGAAACCGATTCCGAAATCTACAAACGTCAACAAAGAACTCACAATTACCTCTATTGAAATTTGTTGATGTAAATAAACTCAAATGTAGATACATAATATAAATAAAAGCAATAAATAAAATCGCTATTTAAACAGAAATTAAAAAAAAAAATTCTGAAATTCTCTTACCTCTACCAAAAGGGCTATAATTTCTACATTTATCCATAGATTTTTTTCTAATAGGCATTATTTTCTTCGCTAGGATGCAAACTTTTAAAAAATAAAATAAAATATTTTTTTCGATTTTTTATGTTTTTTTCGGCCCAGGATTTTTTTTTTTTTTTAAATTTACTTTTTCCAGTTTGTTTAATGACTGTTACTAAACCACTGTTTCTAAGTGAAAGAGGTATTTCCAACATTGGTAGCCCAAATTAATAGCTTTAATTTAACGTACAAGTCGACCTTATCGGGCATATACTCCAAAAATTATTGTGCAAATACTAAGGGTACCTTCGACGATAATAGTATTTTTAATACAAAATTTTTTAAAAAAAAATGTATCCATAAAAAAATTTTTGTTTTTGATTTTATATAACAGCATGACACAAAAAATTTTTTTTTTTGTTGCATATCAATCAACCTTTGAATTTTTTGGAATTTTTACCAGTTATGTCTAAAATATCCCAATTTGCGATTCTAACTAGGATACTCTCCCTGCTTCAAGACCATTTTGTTTCTATATTATAGAAACAAGTATTTTATACATGGCGGTGTATAAATATGTATTAAAAATTGGCAGCACACATACTGGATCATGATTTCTGAGCCGTGACACTCGTTATCAACAGTTCTGCTGCAATTGTATGGGAGATAATTTGTATATAATTTGTATATAGTGTATATTGTATGGGAGATACTTTGTATATATGGGAGAAAATTTGTATATAATACTATTTTATGAAACCAAAACAAAAAATGTTTATGGTAAAGTTTTTTTAATTTTTTTTTCTAAATTTCCAATTCCAAATACCTCTGGACCATATTTTATGAAGTACACATATATAATTTTTAAATTAAAGGAATGTATTAGGGTTAGAAATGCTGAAAACATTTCTGTGACGTAGTAACAGAAGTTTTGTGACTCTCGTTAAAAAAATTAGAAAAAAAATTTATTTCAATAAAATAGTTTTTTGCTGACGCGAAGAAAACATTAAAAATATTTTAAAAACTCGACAAAAAATGTTTTGTTCCATTTTTTTAAAGCTAAAGGGTGGTCCAACCCTAATGCACGATGATAATTGTGAGTCACACGTGGCGATCATTTGGCCGACAGAAGCAGTAGTTTCGGCTTTAACCCAAACAAGACAGAATTGTTCCCATTTCACATGGGGACCCTTTTCGGCTATATGGAACTGAGCCAGTCTTCTCTGAAGGCGCAAAATTTCTAGGTATCCTTACATAATGTATTGAAACGGGTAAAGAAGGCCAATGTCGCCCTATATTTCTGTAGTATAGCTGCATGGTCACCTTGGGTGCTCTCTCCTAAACCGTCCACTGGCTGTACAGGGTGGAGCGCGGGAATTTGCTTTTTTGCCCTGCAGGCTGTGGCGGCACTGTTGGTCGAAGAGAGTGGAGAGTATGCGTGGCTTATAGTGGCTGACGGGAGATTTGTATTTCGTCTGCCTTTCGTCTGCAACTGAAAGGCAGACACGTGAGGAGAGGTAATTTTGTGTGCTTTTCGTTTACGATTCTGTTCCCCACGCAGACGGAATACCATTTGCAGAATACCAGTCGACGCTTGTTAGAGATCATGAAAACTCCAGAAAACGTATGCAGCAGTGTGTGGATAGCGAAGGTCGACATTTGCCAGGTACACTAGTTAAAACCATGTAATTTAAAAATTCCTTTACTGTTCAATATAATTAAAATATAAAATAAATTTTTCTAAGGTTCATAACTTTTTTATTTCATTCCCAAATAAGTAACCTGTACTTAGCAGTAGTTGTACGGTATTGTGGCGTGGTGGCCGCAGACTGATAAGCGATCCCTCAACAGTCAACTGTTGAAGGTTGAGAAAAATGCCTACGCAAGCTACAGCGAAGCTTTAATAAATGCGTTGACAGAGTATCTACCAGTTCTAATCCATATATTGCTGATTGTGGCTATAGAAGTTGTAACCAGAGACGCATTAAGATTACCTGCACATTAAGAAATACCGCCACATAAGGATATCACATTGAAGTTCACTGATAACCGAGCGAGTGGACTATATACCAAAGACAAATGGGTTGGCATAATGGGTCGCCTATACAGATGGTTCGAGACGTTATTAGAAGTTTGACTTCGGAATACAATGACTTCGGTTTGATATAGATCACAAACTACCAGATATTTCGATGTCTATTAAGCCGAAATAATGGCAATAAGGGAAGTCGCCATTGAGACGCCAGTTGAGACGCAAGATAGTGATCAACACTGGCGTCGTCATTTACTCGGACAGCCTCCAGAGATTTAATGGCAGGCTGCATTAAATCTCTGGAGGCTACATTCCTAAATTCACAAACAGCCCTCGACTGCCGCAGATCTCTTAACGAGATGACTCAGCAGTTTAACATATAATTATCTCATAAGGGTACATGGCCATAGGGATATCCCGGGGACCTGTAAATTCCATTTACTTGCTAGGAAAGGCACGACATTACAAATTCTCAAAGAATGCGCCACTATCCATATGAAGCTTTGACTTAGGCAAGGGATAGTCAAGCAGTCCATTGAAATATGGACAGAAATCGAGAACTGTAGGGTAGCTTGATAATACGGTCCAAGTTAGTTTCAGTTCTGACGGGACATTGCATGATCGGATAACTTAGCAGGATGTTGCGAATTGAGTAATATGACTTCTGCAGAAGCTGTGGAGATGAAGAGGAAGTGCAGAGCATTGAGCACCTGTTTTATTACTGCCCCGCATTGAGTAAACGATGTCTGGATATACTGGGGTCGGCCTTTACAGAATGTCTGACAGATCTTCCCGGATCCGATGTTCGAATTATAGTTTATACCAAAATGTAAAGTAAACCCACTTTCCTCCAGTTTTAAACTGAGACTATAACTACATGTGAAAGTACAGATGAATTGGTTAAGCTGCACATATAGCTGTAATAAGAGATGTAACATGAATTGAATTTTGCCGATATGTAATTAATTTAACACAAGGATACTAAGTTTGGAGAAAATACTTCTTAGATGTATATCTATAACCTTAGTGAGTCGGTAGGTAGAATTCCACTTGCCTTGATCTTGTGCGCATGCTCTCCAGTTAGCTGCCCCAAGTTCGCTTAAATATAGTTCCCCATATACGAGGACCGTGGACTTTACCTCCAAAGATTCGTACCGCTGAAGCACTTCCATCCCCTTGCACGACGTTGCCTATTCATTTTTGGCCGTAGAAAGAGGGCTTTGTTGTTTAGTTGTTTCTTTAGTCCATAGTAGCACTTGTTAGCTAGCATAATTCTTCTTTTTATACCCTGTACCATACGATGGGGGTATTTTAATTTTGTCACTCCGTTTGTAACACCTCGAAATATTGATCGTAAAATTCTAAGACATCTGTCCGTCCGTCTGTTGTAATCACGATACAATCGACCCGATGACTGGTTCGGTTCGATGACTGGTTCGGTTACTTCCTAGCAGGTAGCTTGGGATAAAAAATGGTATATATCAGTCATTTTTTGGTATAGCTCCCATATATATCATCTTTCCGATTTGACTTCTTCTTCGCAATAGTGAAGACACATTCAACCGATTTTCTTTATAAAGGGTATTTTTTTAGACGTGTGGTTTTCAAGAAAAAATAAAATTAATTTAATTAAATGTTATTACCAAGAATTTAGCGTTATTATAAAGTTAAGGGTTTGCCATTATGCCTTAAAAATGATTTCGGACAAGTGGCATCCGCGGTTGGCTCGAATAAATTCTAGCCGAGGTGCCTAATTTTCGACCACTTTTTGCAGCATTTGGGGGCTGTATGTCAGCAATAACGCGCCGAATATTCTCTTCCAAGGCGTCAATCGTGTAGGGCTTATCGGCGTAGACAAGCGACTTCACATAACCCCACAAAAAATAGTCCAGAGGTGTTAAACCGCACTATATTGGAGGCAACGCCAGAGGCCCACGGCGCGAGATTATGAGTTCACCAAAAGTTTCCTTCAATTAATTGATTGTTTCGTTGGCTGTATGGCATGTAGCGCCGTCTTTTTTTGAACCACAGGTCGTCCACATCAACATCCTCCAATTCAGGCACGAAAAAGTCATTAATATCGACTCTATAGCGTTCCCCATTGACTGTAACAATAGGGCTGTCTTCATTTTTGAAGAAATATGGACCAATGGTTCCCTGTGCCCATAGAGCACACCAAACAGAGACTTTTTGTGGATGTAACGGTGTCTGAATAATGGCTTGTGGATTATCGTTACTCCGAATGCGACAATTTTGTTTATTAACGTACTCATACATCCAAAAGTGAGCTTCATCATGTGACGAGGGTATATATCATTTGCTACGAACCAAAAGTGTACCACATCGAAGGAGTGACCTAAGATCCCAAGAATGTTCAGCGAAAATCCATTTTAGGACATTTCACGAGGGTTGCTATATATATGTATGCCAAGGCAACACTAAGTGTTGCCTGGTGCCATCTGACATTTCCATTGGAAAGTTTGACATTTTTTAGCATAAACGTACTCAGAACGTTTCGACGTACGACCATTATTTGTGTTGTTTACAATGACTTGAAAAAATCAATTTGACAAAAAAATGGAATTAACTCGTGGACATTTTCGTGCGATCATTTTTCACAACTTTCGACGTGGATTATCACGTCAAGAGTGCATGTATGGCGATGAAGCACCATCCTATAGCACTGTGAAAAACTGGTTTAATGAATTCAATCGTGGCCGACGCTCGCTCAAAGAACAAGGTCGTGAAGGTCGTCCAAAAACGGTCGTTATGCCAGAGAACTGATGAACTGATAATGCAATATCGTCATGTGACATACCGCGAGATAGAGGCATCCTTGGGCATTTCTTCCACCAGCATACATTCGATATTGCATGAACACCTGGCCGTAAAAAAGGTTTGTTCTCGTTGGATCCCGCACAATTTGACAATCGCTCAAAAAAAGGCTCGTGTCGATTGGTGCAAAGAAATTTTGAAAAAATACGATCGCGGTGCTTCGAAAGACGTTTGTAAGATCGTCACAGGGGACGAATCTTGGATCTATGCGTATGAGCCCGAAACAAAACAGCAATCGACCGTATGGCTCTTCGAAGACGAGCCAAATCCAACGAAAGTTGTTCGTGGAAGAAGCACTTCGAAGCAAATGGTCGCCTGTTTCTTCGGCAAAACTGGTCAAGTGGCGACTGTTCCGCTTGAGCAACGTTGGACGGTCAATTCTGAGTGGTACACCACAATTTATTTGCCTGAAGTCTTCGGAGAAATTCGAAAAACGAACAAGAGAAGACGAATAATTGTGCACCATGACAATGCGAGCTCTCACACATCGGCTCAAACCAGCGCCTTTTTGACCGGCCAAAACGTCGAATTGATGGGTCATTCGCCTTGGCACCCAATACTTCTTTTTATTCCCACACATCAAGAAAAGAATGCGTGGTCAACGATTTTCGTCGCCAGAAGATGCTGTTGAAGCGTTCAAAAACCATGTTTTGGAGGTGTCTCAATCGGAGTGAAAAAAGTGTTTCGACAATTGGTTTGAGCGCATGCAAAAGTGTATAAATCGTGCTGGATAATACTTTGAAAAACAATAAAAACCATTTTTGATGATAAATATTAGCATTTTCATTATTAGGCCAGAAATATATATAGCAACCCTCGTAAGTCATTTGAGCAATGCCTGTCCGTTCGTTTGTCTGTCTGGCTGGAGCGCACGATAACTCTCGAAAGGCGTAACGGATTGGTTTCAAATTTGGTATGTGATAATATTTTTTTCTATCTCAGGCTAAGTTCGAAGATTGGCCATATTGGTCCACACCTTCTAGTACCTCACTCACAAAGGGTTAAAATTTAGTTAAATATTGACTCTTTAATAACTTCTATACCATTTATCCGAATCTTCTGTAGTTCCACACATAGTAATAGTTTATCTGTCGCTATCACCTTGATAATAATGGGCGAAGTGGCCCCGCTCCTTTTGGTACCTCCCATACAAAGGGATATTTTAGGACAAAAAGTTAACTGCTAATAAGTTTAATACCAGTGCACATAAATACTGAAATGTTGATCAGTGTAATGCTTTTATAGACCTACAAACCTGTGAAAAGTAAACATTATTGCCACCCCCCTTTTGGTACCTCCCACACAAAGGGATATTTTAGGACAAAAATGTAACGGCTAATAACTTTAATACCAGTGCACATAAATACTTGAAATTTTGTAGAGTGTAGGGGTTTTATAGTGCCTACAATCCAGTGAAAAATGGCGGTTATTGCCACGCCCCTTTTGGTACCTACCAAGGACAACAGCTTATAGCGTGAGTACCAATGCACGAAAATACTACAAAATTTTGCACAGTGTAATGTTTTTAATGTACCTATAACCCTGTGAAAAATGGGCGTTATCGACATGCCCCTTTTGGTGCCTCCCACACAAAATGGCCACATCATACAAAAATTGAATAGATAATAACGTTTATATACCAGAGAACATTAACACTTACAATTCGGTACAGTGAAATGTATTTGAATTATCTACTGTTTATAAACAAATACGAGGGCGGTTCGGAAACTTCTTAGCCTAGCACAAAAAGCGCGGTATAAACATAAAAAAGTTAAGTGTTTTGGAAACTTCCATCTCTGCTATGAACACATGTTAAATTTTGTTTCGATCTGGCAACTCCTTCATATAGAAACAGGTGTTCACAAAAGACGCATCCGCGATTTTTTTACAATGGAAAAATTAGAAATGCGTGGTGTCATTAAATATTTACATAAAAAAGGTTTATCGGGACAAGAAATTCATAATGATATGGTGAAAGTGTTAGGTGAAAGTGCTCCTTCATATGCAACAGTAAAAAATTGGGTTGCTGAATTTAAACGTGGTCGTACAAGCATTGAAGATGAACCACGTAGTGGACGTCCAAAAACAGCAACAACAACAGAAATTGTAGCCAAAGTGCATGATATGGTATTAAATGATCGACGAATAAAAGTGCGTGAAATAGCTAATATCATGGGCATCTCAAATGATCGAGTCCATTTAATTTTGCATGAAGAACTACAGATGAAAAAGCTTTCTGCAAGATGGGTGCCGCACTTGTTAACAGTCGACCAAAAACGCATAAGAATGAACATTTCTCAAGCTTGTTTGGATCGTTTTAAGCGAAATAAAATGGATTTTAAGCGTCGTTTCATAACAGTTGATGAGACATGGATCCACCACTGTACTCAAGAGACAGAAGAACAATCCAAACAATGGACTGAAGCTGGAGGAAGTGCCCCAAAGAAGGCAAAAACAATTCAATCGGCTGGTAAGGTTATGGCAACGGTTTTTTGGGACTTCAAAGGTAGTTTATTGATTGGCAATCTGCAAAAGGGTAAAACAATAAATTCAGAGTACTATTGCAACCTTTTGGATCAATTAAGTTTACAAATTCGAGAAAAACGTCCTGGCTTACAAACAAAAAAATAATTTTTCATCAAGACAACGCACCAGCGCACAATAGTGTTTTAACAATGGCTAAAATCAACGAATTAAAGTACGAGTTGCTTGACCACCCACCTTATTCTCCTGATTTAGCTCCCAGTGACTTTTACCTGTTCCCAAATATAAAAAAAATTCCTTGCTGGCAAGCGTTTTACCTCAAATGAAGATGCAATTACAGTTGTAAACCACTATTTTGAAGACCTTGAGGAAAACTATTTTAATCAAGGGATGGAATTGCTAGATGAGCGTTGGACTAAGTGTATTGAAGTTTCAGGAGATTATATTGAAAAATAAAAATATTTCTGAAAAACTAACTATTTTCTTTCATTGATAGGCTAAGAAGTTTCCGAACCGCCCTCGTAGGTGCATTTGTTATACCCTTTCTTGTAATCCCACACAAATTGGCAGATTATTTGTGTGGGAGGTTTACCCGACTGAAACTTTCTTATTTGTTTTAAATAAACAAATAAACAAACGTTATTGAATTCATTTCAATGTAATATTCACAAAAAATTATAAAGGAAAGGATAAACGACTATTCACATCAACTAATACTTCAAGACTCTCTGATATTGTCTGTCGTCTTCTTCACTTCTTTTTGTGCAGCCAGAACTAGTTTGTCATTTTTCAAAAAATCGTCGTCTTACACTTTGTGGTGACAGTTTAAGTACCTACAAACTCCTTCTTGTCAAATGTTGTTGGGATCTAAAATGCGGCCTCTATAGAGCTTATATGCCAAATCGGAAGGAACATATGTATGTATAGGGGTTGTATATAAATCTGAATCGATTTACTTCAAATTTGGTACTCAGGATACTTCCCTCTACTGAATTGCATACAGGTTAATTAAAAATGTGGTTTATACTATGCTTAGATACCAAATCGGAGGTACATATATGTGGGGGCTATATATGTACCTGAATTGATTTTAAATAATTTGAATAGGGATTGTCCTGGGGCCGAGGAAGAGCGGTGTACTAAATTGCATCCCTATCGTATAGTTATTACGACCTGCAATTTGATTACAAGAATACGTATACAGATGGAAGGACGGTCTTGGTTAAATCGACTCAGGAAGTGATTATTAGTCGATCGGTATAAAAAAACTATGGGTCTATCTCTTCTCCTTTTTGGGGAGTTACAATCAAATGTACAAACTCATAACACAATGGACCACGGTGTGGTGTATGGTATAAAAAGCTAACGTACGCAGTGAGAAACCCCTATAAAATAATATCAATACCATCACAGGGAATCATAAAAAACAGTGTTGCCAGACAAATTTTAAACATATCGTTAAAATTAGGCTTACAAATTACACTGTCTAACAAACGAACACTTTTGATTGGAACAGAATAGCGACCCTATAATTCTGAAAGGGCATATTGAGCCTATACTTAAACCCTCACTTTAGTGGTACGAGGGTATATATCATTTGCTACGGGCCAAAAGTGTAACACATCGAAGGAGTGACCTAAGACCCTAAGTTTGTTCGGCGGATATCCGTGTTTGGTCATTTTGAGTCGAATCAGCAATGTCCGTCCGTCTGTCTATCTGTCTGTCTGCTGGATGATGCGCACGATAACTCTCAAAAGGAGTAAGAGATTGACTTAAAATTTTCTATCTCCGGCTAAGTTCGAAGATGGGCCATATTAGTGTACTCCTTCTAGTACCTCCACCACAAAAGGTTAATAACACTGTGGTAGTCCAAAAATGTAACAGATAGGAGACCCTATGGATAGACCTAATCCAATGGCGTTAGCCGTTTTTCTATGTTAGCTCTTGTTTTCGCGATATTCGACCACAAAGTTTGTTGGGAAATCAGAGAGGTTACATATCTCTTTGGTGATTTTGAAGTGGAAGACTTCGGAATATATGCTTCAGTCAAAAGATCGAAATAAAGGGAACATTTAGAGAATTATTTCTCTTAAAACAGTCGTTCAAGCTTCTCACTCCCTTACCCCCGAAAAAATGCAATAAGATCTTACCATATGTTAAAAATCATACATATCGTCGATATTTGTAGTAGGCATCGTTGAGAAAAATATTCATCGCGAAAAAATACTATAAGTCCTTTCTCAACTTTTTTATGAGAATTAAGCAGATTTCGAGTTTTTACATAATTTGAGTATTTTTCTGCTCATAGCCGAAAATATTTGTAATACAAATTTTTTACTTAAATTTTTGTAAATTATTCTTTGGTTAGTGTCAATGGAAAGGTATTCCAAAAAACCTGCTAAATTATGAAATCTGTTTATTTTTCATAAATATGTTGAAAGGAGACTCATAGTAATTTTTCGCGAAGAATATGTTTCTCAAAGACACAAACTGAAATGTCGACGATTTGTATGACGTTTGACATATGGTAAGATTTGATTGCACTTTTTCAGGCGTAAAGAGGTGAGAAGCGTGGTTGACTATTTTAAGAAAAATAAATCTCGAATGGTTCCCTTTATTTCGTTCTTTGGAATGAAACGTGTATTCCGAAGCCTTCCACTTCAAAATCACCTCCGAGATAACTAACCTCTTTGATTTCCTTACAAACTTTGTGGTCCAATATCGCGAAAACAAGAGCTAACCTAGAAAAACGGCTAACACTACTGGATTCAGCAATGTCGAAATAGGTATATCCATAAAGTCACATTTCTGTTACATTTTTAAAGTGTCCATTTCAAGCACAGTGTAATTAGTGAAGTTTTGATTAGTTAATAACTTCCATACTACGTATTTAAGTCTTCTGAAATTCTACACAAAGTATTAGTTTATTAGTCACTAAAACCTCGAGAAAAATGGGCGAAGTTGTCACGTCCCTTTTGATACCTCCCACACAAATGGACCATTTTGCACCAAAGATTAACTGCTTATAGCTTTAATATTACTTAATGCAAATACATGAAATTTTGTACAGTGTAATAATTGTATAGTACCTAGAGTCCTGTGAAAAATGTGCGTAATTGGCACGACCCTTTTGGTACCTCCCACACAAATGGACTACTTTGGACCAAAAGTTAACAACTTATAACGTGAATGTTCATAGAAAGACTTGAAATTTCGTACAGTGTAATGGTTTTATAGTACCTACAATCCAGTGAAAAATGGGAGTTACAGATATGTTCCTTGTGGTACCTCCCACCCAAAGGTACCATTTTGTACAAAAAGTTTACAGCTTATATCTTTATTACTAGTGCGTACAAATACCTAAAATTGTGCACAGTGTAATGTTCTTATAGTAATTATAACGCAGCCTACAGTCTGTAGAAAATGGGCGTTATAATTACGCTTACACTTTTGATCCAGCTGATCTGAGTTTTTTTACAGTGGATTAAACTTTTAATTTTTATACCCTACACCACACTGTGGTACAGGGTATTATAACTTTGTGCGTTTGTTTGTAACACCCAAAAGGAGAAGAAATCGTTTATTATACCGATCGACATAGAATCACTTTTTGAGTTGATTTAGCTATGTCCGTCTGTCTGTCTGTCTGTCCGTCTGTGCATGTATTCTAGTAATCAAAGTACAGGTCGCAATGATGGTCCGATCTCGACGAAACTTTACACATATTTTTTTTTTTTGGCCCAAGGACGATCCCTATTGAATTTGGTTAAAATCGGTTCAGATTTAGATATAGCCCCCATATATATGTTAGCCCCGATTTGACATGTAAGCGCTGTAAAAACTCTATTTTATGTCCGATCAGTATGAAATTCGGCAGAAAGAGGTTTCTTATTACATGAAGGAATACTGGCAAATTCGGAGAAAATCGGTTCAGATTTAGATATAGCTCCCATATATATGTTACCCCCGATTTCACATGTAAGCGCTGTAAAAACTGTATTTTATATCCGATCAGTATGAAATTCGTCAGAAAGAGGTTTCCTATTATATGAATGAACACTTTTAAATTTTAAAGAAATCTGTTCAGATTTAGATATAGCCCCCATATATACGTTACCACAGATTTGACATGTGAGCGCTGTAAAAATGTTAGGGCCTGTTTCTGTAACTTTTTTTCGTTCGTCTACTGCGAACGATCAAAAATCACTCAATTATTCCGAGAAATCTATAAGACACAGAAGTTTATAATTCGTTGTGTCTGTAGACAATCATGTAAAAAGCTTGTTCCTAAAATATTTCTAACCTGCGTTTTATAGAATTCAAGTAATAGCTGAGAGAATTTTGATCGTTCGCCGTAGACGAACGAAAATAAGTTACAGAAACAGGCCCTTATTTTATATCCGATCAATGCGAAAGTCGGCAAAAAGAGGTTTCTTTCTACATGAAGGAATACTGCCAAATTCGTAAAAAAATTGGTTTAGATTTAGATATAACACCCATATATATGTTACCCCCGATTTGACCTGTAAGCGCTGTAAAACTGTATTTTATATCCGATCAGTGCGAAATTCGGCAGAAAGAGGTTTCGTATTACATGAAGGAATACTGCCAAATTCGGAGAAAATCGGTTCAGATTTAGATATAGGTCCCATATATATGTTACCCCCGATTTGACATGTAAGCGCTATAGAGACTGTATTTTATATCCGATCAGTACGAAATTCGACAGAAGGAGGCTTTTTTACATGAATAAGTAGATCGGGAAGATCGGTTCAGATTTATATTAAAGCTCCATATATATGTTCCTCCTCATTTGGTATCAAACCGCTATAGAAATTGTATTTTACTTCCGATCATTAAAATTTTCCAGAAAGATGTTTCTCAATTTAGGAACGAATATTGCTTAATTTAGCGATTATCGTTTCAGAATTAGATAATATGTTTCTACCCATTTACCAATTATTCCAAATTATTATGGCAATGACCCTTATCGCATTGTTAGGGAGGTGTAGGGTATTATATAGTCGGCCCCACCCGACTTTCTGCCTTTCCTTACTGGTTTTAAATAAAAAAATGCTGTAAGTTAATGTTTGAGATATTTCTTACTGTCACAATTATACATATAGTGGAATTTTATGAGGATAATTTTTCTGGAAGATATTAACGCTTTGGTTCCCCTCTGTATTGGTCAATTTGGCCCTTTTGTCGAAACAATTTATTAAAAAAGTTGATTAATTGGATCCAAAAAAAGCACACATATCATCCGTTTGGGCTAAAATTCGGAAATTTGTAACGGGTTTTCCAATAGGTATGATATGATTTTGAAGTGACGTTTCGGCCATTTGTAATATGTGTGATGATCTGTCATTTGTTTTTCATTGTATTCAGTAGTGTTTACAATTTCTTCATGGAGACATATACGCAAGAACAACGTTTAGAATTTATTCAGTTTTATTATCAAAATAATCGTTTTCCAATTGTAACTTTTCGTGCGCTAAGTCCATTTTTTTAAAATCCAAAAAACAACACATTCCAGTCGACCTACGAACTAAGACAGAGCAATATTTTAGCTCTCGTTAAGAGCTTTCTTTTTGTAATTGACGGATTCCCCATCTGGCGTACCGTTAAGGAGCTAGAGCAAAAATAAACTTTCCGTTCACATTTGAAAATTATGCTAAATCCATTTTTTTTAAATCCAAAAAAAAAACACTTTCCAGTCGACCTACGACCTTGACACCCATGAGCAATATTTAAGCTCTCGTTAAGAGCTATATTTTTGCCATTGACCGATTGTGGCTACGTGCCACACAGAAAATGAAACAATTGAAATGTTGCGAGAAAAGTTTGGAGAATCGATTATTTCAAGAAATTGTTATATTGAATGGTTGGAGGCCAAGTTGTGATTTAATACCATTAGACTATTTCTTGTGATGTTATTTGAAGTCATTGGTCTTTCGAAATAAACCAGACTCTCTTCAAGCTTAACAAGACAATATTGAACGTGCCATTCATGACATGTGACTTGATTTCTTGGAAAAAGTGCTTGAAAATTAGATTCATTGAATTCGTTCCTGCAGAAGAAGTCGTGGAGGCCATTTATATGACGTTTTATTTAGAACTTCATTATATCGATTGTACTTCACACTAAATAAAAACTTTTGAATTTCCTTAACAATAAGAAATCATATCACTCTTATTGGAAAACTCTGCAGATTGTTTTACCCAACTTCATTTCAAGGGACAATGGAACTTATTACACCATATTCATATAAAGCTCCATAAAATGGTCTAAACGATTTGACTCCTTGGCGTGAAAAAAATGGCTAAAAAATTCTCCATCGGTGTAAGTTCTGATAAAGGCACTACATTACTTACAATAATCTAGCCCGCATCTAAACGCCATTCCTGCGAATTTTTCTGTTATGGCATTAACTGTGAAATTGTGGACGATATAAGACGACTTATCACACTTAGTAACTTGCTTCCTATACATATTTGGCTAACATCATTACTCAACTTTAATATGTTTCCCTTTTTTAAACATTCCAATAGTTTTACCGCATTTAAACAATGTAACATCAAAATGGAAAAATCTATAACAACACCACCACCAAAAAGTGCACTCCCAAAATGTTATTAACCTTCGCAAGGCAACTAAAACATCAGCAGCACCAGCAACTGCAACTATTGCTCCAACTATTGCCGCAGTTATTGCAACTTGTTAAAAATTTTGTTATTTCCGTTTGTTGCCCCACAACACAGGATGTACTGTGTGTATGTATATCTTCTATATCGTTCGCATACAAGTTCACAAAACCCCCGACCTTTGGGAGACCAAAAAAGCGAACCTAACCAATAACCACAGCCACAGCAAAAAAAAACTCCAAATAGTTCCCATCACACTCCATATGTTCGAAACAGCGACTCAACGAACGCATGTCTGAGTGGTCCCCAATTGGGTTGGGGGGATGGGTAACCAACCAACATTCAGTAGAAAAATGAAAAAATGCCAATTTTTATCGTCTTTTAAACACCCCAAATATGTTTACAATCAAAAGAGTGGTGATTGCATTAAAATGTGTGAAATTAAATTTGTAGGTAGCGCTCGATTGCATAAAAATCAAATGTGTGCTGCTCCCATAGACTTTGGCCGATACAATACGATGGCACCGCGAAAACACAGTGTTTCGAATACTGGCCATCGATGGAATAGAATCACTGTCCAACAGCATTTTTGGGACACAACAGCTACCCTATAATTTTGAAAGGACATGTTGAGTAGATCATTTTTCTAGAATAAACTTATGGTCCAGCTGGTCTGAGTTTTTTTACAGTGGGTCAAAGTTTTAATTTTTCGGTCGAAGGGAGCATTATACTAAATGAAAAAAATTGTGTAAGTTAATGTCTGAGAGATTTCTCCGTGGAAAATCTAGTTTTTTTCGAATAAACACGCATTCTCTTGTTACGAGTGTTATTTAAGCTAATAAAGCAAAAAATTCTCCACAAGTGGAAAGTGAAATATGCCGGGCAGATCAAGAAAGAGCATAAATAAAACCAGTAAGGAAAGGCAGAAAGTCGGGCGGGGCCGACTATATAATACCCTACACCACTCTCGTAATATTGAATAACACTGATATATATATAGTTCGGTTGTGATGAACTTTGCACAAGGAATAAAGGTTTAAAAACGAGCCATGGGCTTCTTGAGATCCACCATGATTCAATATCTACCACACTTTTACGATTTGCCGGGATTAATTCGTGGGGCACAACATAACATCGTTTGATCGAGCAAGGCAAGGTAGATTTACCCACATTTCGCGCACTTGTAGACATTTCGAGCTGATTTTCGTATTCGCAAGAATTTCGCGGATTTACATTTGACCACTGTGCGTTTTCTCATGAATCTAAAAGTGCAAATTCTTTTGAATCAATAATAATTGGAAATTCAATGAGATGTTAATTTTTACTTTAAAATAATATGTATACTCCTTCTATGGCTGAATTAACGATAAATAAGATGAAATCAAAACCGACAAATATCACAATAACAAAATGCTAAACATTTAATTCGAACTTCAAACTTTTTGTTCGATGTTGCAATCCCATTCTGCGCACTTCACTCAAAAAATTTCAGTGAGTCTCATGATACCTCTTGTTATTTGTTACTCTTTGGGTGTTGTTAAAAACAAGAAGAATAGTGACACCTTAGAGAGAGAAAATAAAAATTTACCAGAAGAAGTAAATAATTTAAAAACATCTGTAAAGTTTTTAAATGATATGCGTGTTCAAAACGACTGTGTAACAAACGGAGTAAAAAGAGAAGAGAATGTTAAAGCGATAGACGTTGTTGTGGATATGGCAAAAACAAAGTTGGTGTTAATATCTGTGAGAATGAAGTAGAGGAAGCATTTTTCGTAAACAAAAAGAATCAATCAGTCAGTAATGCATCTGTTATTGTGAAATTTGCGAATAAAAAAACCAAGAAGAACCTACAGGATGGCTGATATGTAATGCAACAATGTAAAGCGCTATATTTTTATACCCTCACTTTAGTGTGACGAGGGTATATATCATTTGCTACGGAAAAAAGTGTAACACGTCGAAGGAGCGACCTAAGACCCCAAGTATGTTCGGAGGAAATCCGTTTTGGGTCATTTTAAGTCGAATGAGCAATGTCCGTCCGTCTGTCTGTCTGTCTGTCTGTCTGTCTGTCTGTCTGTCTGTCTGTCTGTCTGCTGGCTGGTGCGCACGATAACTCTCGAAAGGAGTAACCGATTGACCTCAAATTTGGTATGTGGTAATATTTTTTTCTATCTCCGGCTAAGTTCGAAGATGGGCCATATTGGTCCACTCCTTCTGGTACCTCCCCCACAAATGGTTAAAATGTTGTGAAATATTGATTCTTTAATAACTGCTATTATACGTATTCGAATCATCTGAAATTCCACACATAGTATTAGTTTGTTAGTCGCTATCAACTCGAGGAAAATGGGCGAAATTGCCACGCCCCTTTTGGTACCTCACACACAAATGCACCATTTTGCAGCAAAAGTTAACAGCTTATAACATTAATACCAGTGTTTAGAAATACTTGATATTTTGTACAGTGTAATGCTTTTATAGTGCCTACAGTCCAGTGAAAAATGGGCGTTATTGCCGCGCCCCTTTTGGTACCTCCCACACAAAGGTACAATTTTGCACAAAAAGTTAAGAGCTCACAACATGAGTACCAATGCAAGAAAATGCCACAACATTTTGCACAGTGTAACGTTTTTGAAGTGTCTATAGCCCTGTGAAAAATGGGCGTTATTGCCACGCCCCTCTTTGTACCTCCCACACAAAATGCCCAAATCATACCACAATTTAATGTCTCATAACGTTTATACCAGTGCACATAAATGCTTATAAGTCGGCACAGTTCAATGAATTTAAAGTATCTAATGTTCAGCAAAAAAAAAGGTGTATTTGATAAACCCCTTCTGGTACCTCCCACACAAATTGACAGAATAATTCGAGTAATATTCAATATTACATTACTCACAAAGTGAGGGTATACCTTAGTCGGTTTACCCGACTGAAACTTTCTTACTTGTTTTAATTTTTTTTTTAAATTTTATTGTTCAAAAGCAAAAAATGTCGGAAATAACATAAAATTTTAGAAACAGTTTAGATTTGTTCGAATTGGCCACCTTTGGCACGAAATATGGCCTTCAAACGGCCGAAAGTAGAAGAAATAGACCCATCGTTTATTATACCGATCGACTTAGAATCACTTTCTGAGTTGATTTAGCTATGCCCGTCTGTCTGTCCGTCTGTGCATGTATTCTTGTAATCAAAGTACATATCGCAATTATGGTCCGATCTCGACGAAACTTTACACATATCTTTTTTTTGGCTCAAGGACGATCCCTAGTGAATTTGGTTAAAATCGGTTCAGATTTAGATATAGCCCCCATATATACGTTACCCCCGATTTGACATGTAAGCGCTGTAAAAAATTTATTTTATATCCGATCAGTGCGAAAGTCGGCAAAGAGAGGTTTCGTATTACATGAAGGAATACTGCTAAATTCGGAGAAAATCGGTTCAGATTTAGATATAGCCCCCATATATATGTTACCCCCGATTTGACATGTAAGCGCTGTAAAAACTGTATTTTATATCCGATCAGTGCGAAATTCGGCAGAAAGAGGTTTCTTATTACATGAAGGAATACTGCCAAATTCGGAGAAAATCGGTTCAGATTTAGATATAGCCCTCATATATATGTTACCCCCGATTTCACATGTAAGCGCTGTAAAAACTGTATTTTATATCCGATCAGTATGAAATTCGGCAGAAAGAGGTTTCCTATTATATGGATGAACACTTTTAAATTTGGAAGAAATCGGTTCAGATTTAGATATAGCCCCCATATATACGTTACCCCCCATTTGACATGTGAGCGCTGTAAAAATGTTATTTTATATCCGCTCAGTGCGAAAGTCGCCAAAAAGAGGTTTCTTTCTACATGAAGGAATACTGCCAAATTCGGAGAAACTCGGTTTAGATTTAGATATAACACCCATATATATGTTACCCCCGATTTGACCTGTAAGCGCTGTAAAAACTGTATTTTATATCCGATCAGTGCGAAATTCGGCAGAAAGAGGTTTCTTATTACATGAAGGAATACTGCCAAATTCGGAGAAAATCGGTTCAGATTTAGATATAGCTCCCATATATATGTTACCCCCGATTTGACATGTAAGCGCTGTAGAGACTGTATTTTATATCCGATCAGTACGAAATTCGACAAAAGGAGGTCTTTTTACATAAATGAGTATTCAGGGAAGATCGGTTCAGATTTATATTAAAGCTCCATATATATGTTCCTCCTGATTTGGTATAAAACCGCTATAGAAGTTGTATTTTACTTCCGATCATTAAAATTTTCCAGAAAGATGTTTCTCAATTTAGGAACAAATATTGCTTAATTTAGCGATTATCGTTTCAGAATTAGATAATATGTTTCTAACCATTTACCAATTATTCCAAATTATTATGGCAGTGACCCTTATCGCATTGTTAGGGAGGTGTAGGGTATTATATAGTCGGCCCCGCCCGACTTTCTGCCTTTCCTGACTGGTTTATATTAGATCTTTATCCAAATACATTGGAATTGTAAATAATATCACCAAAACGAATAATAGGTTTAAATGACAGCTTTTCAATGGCTATGGCAATTAATTATCCTAACTTACTATTACTTTAGAAAAGAGTTAAAATGTATCTTGTCCAGATTCTAATCTCAGTTTAATACCGCGTATGTTTTTTTTGGTTTTACTTAGTGTAGAATAATATAGATCAAACGGTAAATAACTTACAATTTAATCATAGCAAAAGATTCTAAATTTCAAAAAATACCAAACATGTATAAATCTCAATTATAGATTCAGATTACTCACCAATTCCATTTGTTAGTGATGATGCACGTCGAGGCCTCGAAGAACTTTTTTGGGTGGTCATCTATAAAACTGTCCTGAATTCTCTATGAATTCCAAGGATTCATAGAAATGAGGATTTGTATAGGTATTTTTAGGCGATTAAGTTGAAATAAGTTTGAACTGCCGGGGGAGATATTGTAATTAGTAATATTCTTCAGGGCACGTTAGAAAAATTTACCTAAATTGATGTATCGCCAACCACGTAGTGATAGTTCTTTCTGTTTCCCACACTTAAGACAGCAATAGAGGTTATTTATCTTTATTGATGTTGCGGCTGGAATCACTAAGCACTCTGTAGTCTACAATCGGAATAATTTGGAGTCATACTAATACGTTTCAGATTTGTTCCGAATTACCTACTGTTTTATTATTTTTCGAGGAAAAATACAAATTCACCGTATATGGTATTCTTCTAATCACCAAGCCCACTGATATCTTCTGGGCAATAATGCATCAGATGAATTAATCACTTTAAAAAAGCATGTTTATTTTGTTTGATTACTAGAACAGCTTTAGATGTTGTGAACTGCTTAAAAGTCAGAAACAGAAGGAACGAGCACTGGCAGCAGCAGCACCATGAAACCTGTCTTTAGAAGGAAGCATCGAGAAACGATGACAAAAAAAAGTTCTTCCAAATGACATTAACAAAGAGGATTACGAAAATATGCTTGAAGCTATACATACGCCTCTATTTCTGCATAGATCCTCCCTCACCGACAAGTATAGTGTGGGTATAGCGTCGTTACAGAAAGCTCTTAGTCTCTGTTGATATGGTTACATTCTGTTACAGAAGGTTGAACCCCACCAAAAACTATTCAAACAAAAAAAAATAATTATAATCCCGTCCGGGTTAGAACCTGGGTCTCACGGGCGCCGAGCGGCGTACCTATCCACTGACCTACGCTAAGCCTAGCTTCTGCAGTCGCAAAACAGCAACGGATAGTGTAGCGAAGCTAAGCCGACAAACCAATAGACTATCTGCCGCCGCTATGCCTGTCGAAGCTGCGGATAAAAGTAAACATAAGCGAGGGCGTATCAATATATATACTGATGCACATCAAAAGGTATTTAGGTACATATTGATTCATATCAATGTGCATTTATATTCATGTTGCTGTAAATATAGAAACTCTCCCAGCACACCATTTTAATGCACCAAGATAAATGATATACAGTATTCTAAAATCAGCGAGTCTACGATCCGTTTGTATCAATCATTACAAGCTAAAGGAGGCAAATAAGGTCCACAATTTTCGCCCAATTACCACTTTGTCTATTATAGACAAGATAATTGAAAAAAATATCTTCGAACAATTAACAGATTATCTTGAAAGTAACAACCTATTATATGAACGCCAATATGGATTTAAAAAGGGAGTGGAACAGCTGAAGCTATCATAAATGTTATGGAGTGCATCTGCAACGGTTTAGATACTGGTCATAGAGAAGTTGCAGGAGTATTTTTTGATCTTACTAAGGCTTTCGATTTAGTAGATCATGACATTCTTATTAAAAAACTTGACGTCATTGAATTTTCTCAACAAACACATTTATTATTTGAAAGCTTTTTAAAAAATTGAAGGCATTATGTTCAAATTGGCGATTCAAAGAGTTATTCTGTACCTGTATTATGTGGAGTTCCGCAAGGCAGTGTTTTAGGTCCACTATTATTTAAAATATATATCAACGACCTCAAAAATGTTGATTTTAAAGGCAAGTTGTTGATGTTTGCAGATGACATTTCATTGTTCTACGAATATGATCACACGAAGGTGCTACAGACACAAATTGAGTACGATGCTTCGAATTTGTCTGAATTTTTGATAGTTAATATGCTATTTCTAAATGCCAAAAAACCTAAATTTGTGAGATTTAGGCCATAGATGGACATGAGATTGCAGAATCGGAAAGTGGACATTACCTTGGATTGCACTTAAGCCAATATTTGATATGGGAATATCACATTGGTCACTTAAAGTCCAAGATATCTAGTGGAATAGGAATTCTGCATAAATTTAGAAATAAGCTTAAAATAGAAGTGAAAATGATGCTTTACCAATCACTAATACATACAGTACCAGAGATACAATTATGCAAGTACTGTACTTCCCGTTAACGGACTTTTTTGCTTGTTGACGTAGCCACCGAGGTGGAAATGGGCCTCATCAGTCATGATGATTTTTCGATGGAATTCGGGATCATTTTCATGCATTTCAATGACCAAATCAGCAAAGACACGACGTTGTTGATGATCGGCCGGCTGGAGTTCTTGTGTTTACTGAACTTTATAAGCCTTAAGACCCAACTCTTTATGCAAGATACGGTGTAATGACGTTTGTGGAATGCCCAATTCCAAAGAACGACGAGGAATGGACAAACCGGGGTTTTCTTCAACACTTTGGTCTACAGCAGGAATATTCACAGTTGTTCTTGAGCGACGTACACGGGTTTTATTCTTCACACCACTAACTTGTCCCAACAGCTCGAATTTTTCCACCAATTTCTGTATTGCGGTCCGACAAGGTGCTTCACGACGACCCAAAAATGCTTTAGTTTTGCGAACTGTGACTGCAAGATTTTCACCATCCATTTTTGTAGTGAATTTTAATAATTTCAATGCGTTGTTGAATCGTGCATCGTTCCATTTTTAGTAATGGCGTAGTTTCTACTTGTCAAATGTCAACGAATAAAAGCTTCAAAAGTGACAGCTACCGAAATACCGGGTGACTCAAAATAACACCTCTTGTTGGAAAACCCTTTACTTAATTGAAAATGTTGAAATACTTCTAACATTATAAATCTACTTGTATTTTGAACTAAATCCTAGACCTAAAAATTATTGTTTTGTATAGATTGTGGCATACTGTTATATAAAATCAAAACCAAAATTTTTTATTAAAAATACTATTATCGTCGAAGGTACTTAGTATTTGCACTATAATTTTTGGAGTATATGCCCGATCAGGTGGACTTATACGTTAAATTGAAGCTATTAATGTGGGCTACCAATGTTGGAAATATCTCTTTCACTTAAAAACAGTGGTTTAGTAACAGTCATTAAACGAATTGGAAAAAGTAGATTTTTTAAAAAAAAAAATTCCTGGGACGAAAAAAACATAAAAAACAGAAAAAAAATATTTTATTCCATTTTTTTAAAGTTTGCATCCTAGCCTATAATGCCTATTTGAAAAAAATCTATGGATAAATGTAGAAATTATAGCCTTTTTGGTAGAGGTAAGAGAATTTCAAAAAATCTTTTTTTTTTAATTTCTGTTTAAATAGCGATTTTATTTGTTATTTTTATTTATATTATGTACATTTGAGTTTATTTACATGAACAAGTTTCATTAGAAGTAATTGTGAGTTCTTTGTTGACGTTTGTAGATTTCGGAACCGGTTTCTCTAATGAGGAACCAAATATAATCTCCCATCATTCTTTCATCCCAGTGCCCTTGGTAACACCGCTCGATGTACTTCATTTCTTGGTGAAACCTTTCCCCATGTTCGTCGCTTACGTCGCCAAGATTCTCGGGGAAAAAGTTTAAATGAGAATGCAAGAAATGAATTTTGAGGGACATATTTACACCTGTTGGAATACATAAAGCGAAAAATAAGCTAACGGCGTCAAATCGCACGGCCGAGACGACCAATCGACTGGACCATTTCGTGAGATAACACGTTCTCCAAACTTGGTTTCCAATAAATTGATTGTGGCATTCGCTGTGTGGCTTGTGGCGCCGTCCTGTTGGAACCACATGTCCTCCAAGTCCATATCATCCAATTGGGGCCAAAAATATTCGGTTATCATTGAACGGTAGCGATTCCCATTCACAGTAACGTGCCGGTCTTGATCATCACGGAAGAAGTACGGCCCAATGACGCCGCCGGCCCATAAACCGCACCAAACCGTAATTTTTTCGGGATGCAGTGATGACTCATGGAGCACGTGTGGATCGCTGTCTGACCAATTACGCATATTTTGTTTATTGACGAAGCCATTCAGCCAGAAATGAGCCTCATCGCTCATCGACCATAAATTGGACGTAGCGCTGTTAACTTTGAGGCCACTGACTCCGAATTTCGGTAGTAAATTTTAATAATTTCGACTCGTTGTTGGCTCGTATATCTTTCCATCATGAAATGGTAAACCTTACTGAAGAGAAATGTCAAAAGAGCGGCAAAAAATATGGCGTCGTTTGCTGTCCCTGTCGGTCTACTTTTGTAGCGTCCCTGTTGAAAAACCCGTTACATATGTGTTATATACATAAATATAGAAAAATATATTTCTTACCAATTTTTTTCATAATTTTTTAACAAATCATTAATCATTGTTTCATATTGAGGGCTTTAATTGGATCCAAGGAAATTTGAAACTACTAGCTTAAACGACATCCAGGCTCCAATTCATCCTACGTCAAATATGATTCGAAATGTACATCTTTCATCAGTTTCCTTATTTTAGGCCCATCAAAGACGCCTTCTTCGATTTTTTGAAAAGAAAGACTTTTAAACAAACTTTTTAAATATGAGAGTGAATTGCCATCTTTCCTTAAGGCTTTTACAAAATTTTTAAAGAGCCCCAGCTTAAGTACTCTGCTGAACTTGCTGATGTTTCCGTAATTAGGCTGTTAGCTATACTTGGACACTTGGGAATTGGTATTGTTTCCGAATGTGTAACTGGCAAAGTGACAGATTTTACATCAGCGTAATTCCAGCGAATGTTCCTTCCTACTCCAATCTGTTTACTTAGATAAAAATAGCAGTCCGTATCGTGAATGAATGGTTGTCTCCAAATCATTGGCATTCAAAATTGCACTTGATGTCTTCTAAAATTAAAACGATTTATTCCACAAAACATTGTAATACATTAATTGTAAAGTACTTACCGCATGTTTCCACTACTCCATCGAGTAAGATTTACATGGCACGAATTACACAAAATACTAGGTGTCCACGGTTCGTTCATATTTTCAACTCGCATACCAAAATATTGCACATATATTTCTTCTATTACACTGTGCAACAGTGAAAAAAATACACGGACATGACAGTATAGGTTCGATTCTAACTATCTATCAACTATTACTATCAAAGGGTAGTATAACCCTATACTCGGTTTGGCGAAATTGGTGACCAATTTTTTTTTATGGGCCTCCAAAGTTTCTGAAAATCAGTGGGCCCCCCGAAAAAGGTGTCATCAGCTTTTGACCAACAACTAATTCAGACTTGGTGATACCGCTTAACTATATTTGGCAATAATGTAGCTAAGAATATGCTGAACAAAGTTTCTTAAAATTTTTTTCGAAAACAATTTTTTTTCCGGTACTTTTTTTTGAAAAAGTATAGGAAAAAAATATTTTTTTTATTTTTTAGTACGATATAGTGGTCGAAGCAATAACCATACCAGTAAAGGGAGTTTTTGACTGCAATTTGGCCGTTTTTTGGTTTTTGTGTTAAGTTTTGGGCTTTGGTGTGTTCTGACACATATAGTAAAATTTTATGGCCAACATTTTTGTAGAACATTTCATCCCCGCCCGCCCCATTTTAAGGGGTGTTTTTTATGATTTGTTAAAATGGGGCCAAAAATTACAGTTATGTGGGGGACTTAGAGAGTTAATATGTTCCACAAAAATATTGGCCTTAATA
Organism: Eudasyphora cyanicolor; assembly: GCA_963930755.1. Taxonomy (NCBI): domain Eukaryota; kingdom Metazoa; phylum Arthropoda; class Insecta; order Diptera; family Muscidae; genus Eudasyphora; species Eudasyphora cyanicolor. Next base: position 205,177,309 of record OZ005735.1, read on the forward strand.
TTTTCTATAAAGTTACTGAACATACCCTATACCAAAAAAATAAATTATTGTTACATAACAGTGAAATACTTACATTTTTGGGGTACAATGTGGTTTTTTGAGCTATTAAGGGTACCTCGACACGTTCAGATTGTATTGATATGTTCACAAAAGTTGTTCAGATTTACGTTGGCTACAATTTTGCAAAACATTGTTAGCGAAAAATTAAGAGCCCCTGAAAGTTATGCTGAAAAAAGTGAAAAAAAATATTTTTTTCCTATACTTTTTCAAAAAAAAAGTACCGGAAAAAAAATTGTTTTCGCAAAAAATGTTAAGAAACTTTGTTCATCATATTCTTAGCTACATTATTGCCAAATATAGTTAAGCGGTATCACCAGGTGTGAATTAGTTGTTGGTCAAAAGCTGATGACACCTTTTTCGGGGGGCCCAGTGATTTTCAGAAACTTTGGAGGCCCATTAAAAAAAACAATTTCGCCAAACCGAGTATAGGGTTATACTACCCTTTGATAGTAGAATCGAACCTATACTGTCATGTCCGTGTATTTTCCAAAAAGTGTTCATTTGTTGCATAGTGTTATTTTACTAAACTCACAGCGATTTTTTTTTATTATATATTTTCCGCAGATTTAGCAGAAATTGTCGGGATCATTTACACATTGAAAGGATCTTTGCCTTTTACTCATACTTCGAAACATAACTTTATAATATTTTTTAGAAAATCGACATATCTCTTTAAGGTGATGAATTACACTAATTTATTAATAAGTAATTTCATTCACAAATGTAGACAATGTTTTCTTCGTTAGCATGCTGGCTTTTTAAAAATGTGATAAAATAATTTTTTTTTATACCCTCCACCATAGGATGGTGGGTATATTCATTTTGTCACTCCGTTTGTAACACCTCTAAATATTGATCTGAGACCCCATAAAGTATATATATTCTTAATCGTCGTAAAATTCTAAGACGATTTAGCCATGTCCGTATGTCCGTCCGTCCGTCTGTGGTAATCACGCTACAGTCCGCAATAATAGAGCTAGGTTGATCAAATTTGGTACAAATACTTCTTATAGTTGCAGGTTGTTTGGGATTGCAAATGGCCCATATCGGTCCATATTTAGATATAGCTCCCATATAAAGCATCTAACTTGTTGTGATTCCTACTGTTCTCGTCTACTATATTTTTTGTGTTTTCGGAGTTATTTTCTTTAGGTTTGAGTTATTTTGTGAGGTCACATGCTATCCATGGTGGAGGGTATATAAGATTCGGCATGGCCGAACTTAACGCTTTTACTTGTTCTATTTTTTATGGTTTTTTTTTTGTACCAGGAAAAAGTATTTTTTTTTTATTAAAAAATCATTTTTTTCTCATATTTTTGACGACTGTTACTAAAGCAAAGATTCTACGTGAAAGCAATATTTGCAGTATATGTAGCCCTCGTAATTCCCTTTAATTTGAGGCATAACACGGCTTTTACTTGAAAAATGATGGTCCAAATACTGAATGTACTTTACATGAAAGCTTTTTTAATATTTTCTTCGTGTTTGAGACACCTAATTGCACCAGAAACTGTTATCCACATCCCTTGGACAAAAATTTTGTTGCATAGTGTAATTAGTTGCCAGCTAGCCTCTATAAAGCCATTTCTGGCGCTGAGGCATTAACTCGTCAATTGTAAGGACATTTTACAGAAAATAAAAAAAATAATTCTGTGCTTTAAATTGTTTTTTCGTGTTTTTTGTACTAAACCTCAAGCCGAACATACAACAGGTCAACTATCAAAAACATTAATATATTGAAAACTTAAATTGCATATGATATACGATACACTGTGGAATAACTACGGAAAAACATTGTAGATGTAACTGCCTTGTTTTTATCAAGTCAACAGATTGCAATTAAACTTCACTTGGCTAGGGATATAGTCGTTAAGTGTTTTTAGGAAACAGACTCGGTATAAGATGCAATTTTGCAAAATTCATACAATTTGCTGCTTAAATGGAGTACAATGTGTACAAGATACATTATCAAGCGTTTACGAATTTGCAAAACTATCGAAAAAACAACAATATAAATTTGTTGTCATAAATTGTTCGGCTTGGCATACGATTTATATGCGATTTACAAATCCAATCAATTCAGTAAAAACATCTGTTTTTGTTTGAAATTTTGTTTGTTTGTTTTCCAATATACATATGTATGTACATAGATCGTAAATGAAAATGAAATCAATTCTGATCCGTTGCCCATCTGACTGCGTAACACTGTGCATGGCGGCAACGGAATCGTAGTTCGACAAGAAATGCAATTTCCTTTTACATGCACGGCATGACATATAACAAGTTGCACGTCGCACTATGCAAGTTTGTTTTGCACCAGGCAATGAAATGATTTATGCCATTCGATGCCAGTGACGCACCACATCATCATTGACGTCGCCGTCGTCGAGTCGAAACCGACAACGACAATATAGGAATACGCAAAATCCGAAGGATTCAAGAAATGTCTATGACCATCTTAAAGGCACCATTAAGGCGCTAATGCAACAACGTTTCGAAATTATGAGACACAAACTATGCAACAAAACGAAAATGAAAATCAAAAAACAATCACACAAGAAACACTGCTTTAAATGTTGTCTATTTCATATATGATTCGTGTGCAAATGATTGCTTGTGCAGCCATTTGTAGATGTCCTGAAGGCATCTTACATACAAAATCGATGACGGCTGTGTACATGTGAGGCAAAGAAGAAACAGAAAAACAAAAGACTTAAGACACAAACCTGACATTAAAATGGAGTGCCACAAAGTTCACGACTCCTGTGACTTGTATTGGGAGAAAAAAGTCTTTGGTAATTTTCAAATTCGATAACTTTATTTTTGGTTATTAGTACATACATACATTTTTCATGAAACATTTTCGTTATTACAAACAATTACACAGTGCGACAAGATAAACTCAAGTTAAGTAGCAAATGACACGATACTATTTTTCCTGTAGGTCTCGTCGAGTAAAACACGAATCTTTTTTTGGAATTCCCCGGACACCCCCAAAATCCGGATTTACGGGTAAAAAACCGATTTTATTGCCTTTTTCACTTGAACGCCTATAACTTTGTTATATATTAACCGATTTGTAATCTCTAAAAGAATTTGGAAAGAAGAAAATTAGAACTTTTGAACGATGTATACTTTGTTTATTTGAAGCTGTTGGAATATAGGTTTATTTGGCCTACAAACACATTTTTGTAATTTTTGTCCATCATTTTCTGGTTTGAGCAATGTTTTTACCAATTATATTGTGAGATAACTGAACGATTAGTTAATTCACATATACATATAGTATATTTTATAAGGAAAAAAATGCAACCAGTATCTTAAAAATCCGTTGGCAATTGACTAAGTTATTAAAAGTAAATGTGTACATAAATACTAGTTTTGAAGATGATGACGAGTAAAAATGAAACGCTCTAGCAGACATTATTGAGTTGAATGGCCAAAACTAGTGTTTATAAACCGATTTATTTTTAATGAAACTTTAATAACTCTGTCAATTACAAACGGATTTTCAAGAGACTGGTTGTATTTTTTTCCTTATAAAATATACTATATATGGAAATTATTTAATCGGATGGTTGTCTTACAATATAATTGGTAAAAACATTGCCTAAACTAGAAAATGACGGACAAAAATGAAAAAAATGGGTTTGTAGAACAAATTAACCCATATTCCTACAGCTTCAAATAAACAAAATATACATCGTTGGAAAGGTCTAATTCTCTTCTTTCCAAATTCTTTTAGAGATTACAAATCGGTTAATATCTAACAAAGTTATAGGCGTTCATGTGAAAAAAGGGAAGAAAATCGGTTTTTTACCCGTAAATCCGAATTTTAGGGTTGTCCGGCAAATTTCGTAGAACAAACGTTGTTCTACTCGCCAAGACCTACAAGAAAAATAGTATGGCGGTTTTTGGTTTTTGGACTGTCGCACTGTGTTATCATTAAGCAATACCAATAAGAGTCACTTACCTGGGCTAAAGGCTTCATATATGCTTCTAAAGCCAATGAGTCGTCTGAAAGACCCACACATTCAGCTGTATTAAAGGCTAATAAAGTCAATCAATCAGATCACCTGATGAACCCCTGCCTTTGAAAAAGTCAAGAGGCCCTAAAGTCACCATCAACGGGACACTCACCAAGCCCTTCAATGAAGTGGCGAAGGTGAGTCTATTGATGGCTGTTATAGACAGAATTAGTGAGGATGGATCCATCCTCAAGGACAAATGGAGCCATGTGCAATCAGCCATTATGGCTCATTAACTCGATGTCCGTAGAGAAATGCCAAGCAAATCACCAATCTGCAACGATGCAGGATGACATCAGGAGAGAGTACAGCTTTATATTTCAGTGATGCCAGATCGGTAGACCTGTATAAGGTGCACTAAGTCGAGCGGGTGAGGTGTGTCCGGGCGCCCAGTTGGATGTTGTCGAAAAACCAACCTCCCTAGTCATCTTAGAAGAGCCCTCCAACCCGGCTGACATAGTAGAGATAATAAAAGATTTCAATCCTGGTCTACCGATCCACATTGGAGAATAAGCAAGGTGGGTGAGGCGGATTGTAAAAAGCGGCAGACCAATTTGATCCTTAACGCTGAATCCACCTCCCATGTACAACGAGTAAGAGCAACCCTGCAATATGGTTTCAGGACTATAGTCTAGAAGGTATAAAAGATATAGGATATAGCTCCCACTGCGAGAGGTGAGTCGTGCATCGTGGTTGATACACGGATTTCTGGAAGTGCGGAGGTACCTGCGCCCATTATTTCTGGAGATCCAACTCTAACAGAAGATCTGTAACGTACGTCTCTGACACTGAGGGGAGTATCCGGACTCTTTGTCGTATTTGGCGTGGACAAGCTCCTCGATGATACGGACGAAGTGTTCGATAACACCCTTGTCGGGGTGGATGTTAATCTGTCGATTGCCGACGATGGTAAGAATTCTGCAGATTAACCTCCATCGTGTTATAGCTGCCGCAGTGGGAGGAAGGGTGTGCGGTATCAGGACACCCAACTTTAAACTCCTTGTGGCCAACTGTGAAGGCTCTCCAAGAACCTGCAGTTTGTCCAGGAAAGATCTAAGTATCTTTCTTCTGACTAGTTAAAGTGGTAAAGACCAAACAGCTGCTAGTCTGGAGATCGGTAATCGCATACATTTGGTGGTCTCCAGTTACTTGCCTTATGAAGCTGTAGTACCGACTGCTTTATTCAGGGAAGTAGTAGAAGAAGCAACGTTTGACGAGCTCGAGCTGATTATTGGCGCAGATACGTACGCTCATCATACTATCTGGGGTAGTACGGATATAAACAATAGCTAACTTTTTGTTACATAGGAAATAAACCGACCTTTACGATTAAGGACAGACAGGAAGTACTCGACGTAACGTTTGCTATTGACCGGCTGTCAGACAAAATTATTGGGTGGAATGTACTGGACGAGCACTCGTTCTCCGTTCAAGATCGCTGAAAAAACAGCTAAACCTTCCGGCCACAGAAATATGAGGAAGACAATGTGGCACCTGTATGAGAAGAATTTCATAAAAGTCGTCAACTCTACATAAACTTATTTACGAACCGAATGACAAAGTCGGTTTGGATAATATGGTCAAGCATATCATCACATCATTCAATAGTTTCCTTTAAAAAACCTGTCCAAAAATCAGATACAAGGTTAAAACTAAACCTCAATGGTGGACTTCTGAGCTAACGGCTAGGAAAAAGACCGGCAACAAGCTATTCAACAGAGCGAAATCTACGGGGGTCGCTAATGATTGGGATGCCAATAAGAATCAACTCCCGATTTAGAAGAAGGGGCTTAGGAAGGCGCAAAGACGCTCTTGGTATACCTTCTGTGGCGAAGTGGAAAAGGTCTCCGACGCCGCAAGTCTGAGGAAAATACTATCACCTTCACCCTGTACGGTGGGTTACTTGCAGGATGAGGCAAATAACTGGACAAAAAGCAGCGAGCAGTCGCTGAATGTACTTCTCGACACACATTTCCCGGGGAACTCACCAACAGAACCCGAAGATCAGCAAGACCAACAAGAGCGCGAGTGGACTGCAAGCGTTGCTAGCTTGTTGACTGAGAGATCCAGAAGAAGCTGGGCTATTAACAGCTTTGAGCCCTTCAAGTCACCTGGACCAGACGGCATCACTCCCGCAGAAATGCAGAAAATGTTAAAGTACATTATCCCCTGGCTGGAGAAAATGTATGTAGGCTGTATCAGTATACATCGCGAATCGATGGAGGGATACCAAAGTGGTATTCATACCTAAAGCAGGGAAGATATCACACACTAGGCCAAAAGACTTCAGACCGATTAGCCTATCCTCCTTCATATTGAAAGGTCTGGACTTTTAGATTATTTCATTAGGGAAAATTTGAATACAAAACTGCTGTCGGTGAACCAACATGTTTACAGCAAGGGGAAGTCTACAGAATCAGCGCTGCACGAACTTGTGAGCACTATCGAATCGTCCCTGCATTTCCAGAAATTCACCATGGTGCCACTTCTTGACATAGAAGGGACTTTTAACAACATTCACTCAGATGCAGTAATTGCGGCACTGTCACATCTAAAAGTTAACTCTAGTTAGATTAGACTAATTCAAAGTCTGCTCACAAGAAGACGCATAACAGCATGTCTAGGGTCCACAACTCTAACAAGGTTTGTCAACAGAGGGACCCCACAAGGAGGAGTACTGTCACCACTAATTTGGAACCTAGCGGTGAATGAAATCCTGCTGGATCTAGAAAGTTGTGGCTGCAAGGTCGTGGCATATGCGAACGACGTGGCAATCGCAGTGAGTGGCAAATTCGTAAACGTCCTCAGAGACATCCACATCTCCTAAAATCGTCCACTGGATATATATAGCAGTAGTTCGTCCAATACTGTTATACGGCGTTGTGTATGGTGGACGGCAACTGACAAACTAACCATCACCAACCTACTAACAAAGATTCAGAGAACAGTCTGCCTGAGCATAAGCGGAGCCTTAAGGACCGAGTCTCTACAAGCCCTACTCCATATACTGCCGATTAATATTGTGGCGAGAGAAGTTGCAACTGCAAAGCAGCAATAAGACTTAACTGCCTATCAATGTGGAGGTACTATATGAGGATATCAAAGTGTAGTGCTATGGTAACCGACCGAGTGGACTATATACCAACTGTGTACACCTTCGAGAGAAATTACATCACTATGATTCCCGCCAGAGATGAATGGGTTGGCAGAATACAAGGTAATATAAACCATCTCCACTTTTACACAGATAGTTTGAAGCTTGATGAAAAGGTTGGCTTCGGGGTACACAGTGAAGAACTTAGTTTGGATTTAGCTCACAGACTACCAGATACCTGCAGTGTCTATCAAGCCGAAATAATGGCAATATGGGAAATCGCCAAGTGGCTGAGTCGCAACATAGTAACCAACACTGGCGTTGTCATTTTTTCGGACAGCCAGGCTGCCATAAATTCTCTGGAGGCAACATCCCCAAATTCACAAACAGCCCTCGACTGCCGCTGATCTCTTAACGAGATGGCTGAGCAGTTTAATATACACCTCATATGGGTACCTGGGCATAGGGATATCCTGGGGAACTGCAAAGCCTATGAACTTGCTAGGAAAGGGACGACATTACAAATTCTCGAAGAATTTGCATATATTGGTACAAGCTTTGGCTTAGGCAAGAGGCAATCAGGCAGTCCAATGAAAGATGGACAGAAATCGGTACCTGAAGGGTAGCTAGACAAATCTGGCCAAGGTATGACCTGAGAAGATCAAAATATCTCTTCGCACCAAAAGATTGGGTATTGCCTCGAATGACTTCTGCAGAAACTGTGGAGATGAGGAAGAAGTGCAGAGCATTGAGCACTTGCTATGCGACTGTCCCGCTCTGAGTAAACGATGACTGGACATACTGGGGTCGGCCTTTCTAGGCAGCCTAACATATCTTTCCAGTACAGATATTCGTACTATCGCACCCTTCGTAAAAGTTCCAATTTGTATACTCGTATCAAACAGGTTGGTTTCGATGAGGGGCATTTAAGCCCGTGGTAACACTAGGGACCTAAACTGGTCTATGTGAGCTTGTAAAGAAAATACGGCTGCCACCCTAACCTATACCTGAGGAAGATACTATCCACTTCACCCAGTACAGTGGGTTATTTGCAGGATAAGGCAAAAAAAAAACAGCGAGCAGTCGCTGTACTGCTCAACACACAATCCCCGGGGAATTCCATAACAGAACCCGAGGAACAGCAGAACCAACAAGAGTGCGAGTGGACTACAACTAGCTTGTTGACTGAGAGATCCAGAGATCCCATCAAATATTCTTATTTTTTGTTTTAGTTAAATTATTATCAATTTTAATTGCATTTAATAACTTTATAGTTAGTTCTCAATACTACTTACTACTTACTATAGTTGAAGACGATTATTGATGTTGATAACAAAAGACTCGGAGGTCTTTCTTTATACTATAATCGAAATCCAGAGGTTTTCCACAATGCTAAGTGGAAGACCATGTGGTCTTCTTATATGCTAGACCCGAACATCCAGATCCTAGTGTCGAAGACCCTGAGGTCTTTCTCTACACTAGAGTAGAAGTCCCTGAGGCCTTACTCTATACCAGAGTCGAAAATTCTCTAAAGGTCTTCATCTGCGGAGTCCTCTTCTATATCGGTCGTTGCGGAGGTCCTACACGAGAGTAGATCTCTGCTGGCGTCATTCTTCTTCCTGTACTCTATATTCGATCATTGCGAACCTCTTCCTGTGCACTAGAGTTAACCTGTGTAAAGTTCTTTCTCTATAAAAGAATCGACAAACTCACGAAGGTACTACTCCATTCAGGAGTCCACCTCTGAAAAGGTCGACGACCTAACGGAGTTCTTCCCTTCTCTACATTAGATTCGACCTCATGGATGTCTTGGTCCATCACTGTGAAGGTCTTCCATCATGGATGTCTTGCTTTATAATAGAGTCGACATCTGTGAAGGTCTTCATCCATATAGTAGAACACATTCGGTATTCTTTCTCCATACTTGAGTCGATCTCGATGGATGACTTGTTCAGTCCACTTCTGCAGATAAGTATCTCTACCTATACTAGAGTCTCGCTCAATCCTAGAGCCGACATCATATAGCCGACCTCCTAAAGTCGACCTTTGCGCAGGGGTCCCTCTATCCTTGAGGTGACGTTTGCCGGGGTCTTCCTCAATCCTAGAGTCGCCATCTGCGGAAGTCTTCATCTATACTAGATTCGACATCTGAGCTGGTCTTTCTCTAATTTTGAGTCGATCTCTGTAGAGGCTTTTGTCTGCTAAGGTCCTTTTCAATACTGAAGCAGTCCTCTGTGTAGGCCCTTCTCCTCCTCCTCTTCCACTATACTATAGTCAATCTTTACGGAAGTCTTCCTTTATGCTAGAACCCATCTCTGTGGAGGTCATTCTATTAGTTAGAGTTGATCTGTCGAGTTTTTTCTATATATCTTACTCAACCCAATAGTCAACATTTGCAGAGGTCTTACTCTATCCTAGAGTCGACCTCTATCATCTATCCTGGGGTCTTCCTCAATCCTATAGTGGCCATCTGCGGAAGTCTTCATCTATACTAAAAGCATTTGGTGCAAAATAGCCCATTTGTATGGGACGTACCAAAAGGTGCGCGACAATAACTCCCATTTTTCTCTGGACGCTAGGTGCTATAAAAGCATTACACTTTCAAGCATTTGTATGCACTATTATTAAAGTTGTAAGCTGTTAACCCTTCGTAAAAAGTTCTTAGAAAATCCAAAGTAACTACGTTTTATCATTTTGGTTGGGCTGATAGCCTTAGAAGACTTTACTGATAAAGTCTCTATTGTATTTTTTCGTTAGAAGTGAGGTACGCGATCATATAAGTGGCATACATTAAAGGGGCGTAGTAACCTTATCCATTTTTCTCGAGGTGATAAATACTTATAAACTAATACACGATGGCTGATGAATATTGCTACATTAAGAAACTCAAATAACTTTTTTTCAGTGTATTTAATTAAGTTTTCTTTTATTCATGTTAAAGCTCATTAAATTTAATTAAATATAGCTTAATTGGTTTTAACAAGTAAGAAAGTGTCAGTCGGGTAAACCGACTAAGGTGTACCCTCACTTTGTGAGTAATGTAATATTGAATATTCCACGATTTATTCTGTTAGATTGTATGGTAGGTACCAGAACGGGTTTAACAAATACACCTATTTTTCGCTGAATAGTAGATACTTTAAATACATTACACTGAGCCGAATTATAAGCGTTTATTTGCACTGGTTTATTAACGTTATGAGATATTAAATTTTGGTATGATTTGGACATTTTGTGTGGGAGGTACAAAAAGGGGCGTGGTGATAACGGCCATTTTTTACAGGGCTATAGACACTTCAAAAGCGTTACACTGTGCAAAATGTTGTGGCATTTTCGTGCATTGGTACTCATGTTGTGAGCTCTTAACTTTTTGTGCAAAATTGTACCTTTGTGTGGGAGGTACAAAAAGGGGCGTGGCAATAGCGTACATTTTTCACAGGGCTATAGACACTATAAAAGCATTACACTGTAGAACATTTCAAGTATTTTTATACACTGGTATTAATGTTATAAGCTGTTAACTTTTGGTGCAAAATGGTGCATTTGTGTGGGAGGTACCAAAAGGGACGTAGCAACTTGGCCCATTTTTCTCGAGTTGATAGCGACTAATAAACTAATGCTATGTGTGGAATTTCAGAAGATTCGAATAAGCAGTATAGCAGTTATTAAATATTCAATATTTTACAATATTTTAACACTTTGTGGGGGAGGTACTAGAAGGAGTGGACCAATATGGCCAATCTTCGAACTTAGCCGGAGATAGAAAAAATATTACCACGTACCAAATTTGTAGTCGATCGGTTACTCCTTTCGAGAGTTATCGTGCGCACAAGCCAGCAGACAGACTGACAGACAGACGGACGGACGGACATTGCTCATTCGTCTTAAAATGACCTAAAACTAATATCCGCCGAACATACTTAGGGTCTTAGATCACTCCTTCGATGTGTTACACTTTTTTTCGTAGCAAATGATATATACCCTCTTCACACTAAAGTGAGGGTATAACAAGTAAGAAAGTTTCAGTCGGGTAAACCGACTAAGGTATACCCTCACTTTGTGAGTAATGTAATATTGAATATTACACAAATTATTCTGTCAATTTTTGTGGGAGGTACCAGAAGGGGTTTAAGAAATACACCTATATTTCGCTGAATAGTAGATACTTTAAATACATTGCACTGTGCCGAATTATAACAGTTTATATGGACTGGTATATTAACGTTGAGATATTAAATTGTGGTATAATTTGGCCATTTTGTGTGGGAGGTACAAAAAGGGGCGTGGTGATAACGCTCATTTTTCCCTGGACTATAAGCATTATAAAAGCATTACACTGTACAAAACTGCAAGTAATTGTAAACACTGATATTAATGTTATAAACTGTTAATTTTTGGTGCAAAATGGTACCTTTGTGGGAGAGGTACCAAAAGGGGCGTGATAATAACGCCCATTTTTCAACGGACTGTAGGCACTATAAAAACATTACGCTGTACAAAATTTCAAGTATTTTTATACACTGGTATTAATGTTATAAGTTTTTAACTTTCAGTGCAAAATGGTGCATTTGTGTGGGAGGTACCAAAGGGGGCGCGGCAATAACGCCCATTTTTCACTGGACTGTAGGCACTATAAAAGCATTACACTGTACAAAATTTCAAGTATTTCTTAACACTGGTATTAATGTTATAAGCTTTTAACTTTCAGTGCAAAATGGTGCATTTGTGTGGGAGGTACCAAAAGGGGCGTGGCAATTTCGCCCATTTTCCTCGAGTTGATAGCGACTAACAAACTAATACTATGTGTGGAATTTCAGAAGATTCGAATACGTTTAATAGCAGTTATTAAAGAAACAATATTTCACAACATTTTAACCCTTTGTGGGGGAGGTACCAGAAGGAGTGGACCAATATGGCCCATCTTCGAACTTAGCCGGAGATAGAAAAAAATATTACCACATACGAAATTTGAAGTCAATCGGTTAATCCTTTCGAGAGTTATCGTGCGCACCAGCCAGCAGACAGACAGACAGACAGGCAGACAGACAGACAGACAGACGGACGGACATTGCTCGTTCGACTTAAAATGACCCAAAACGAATATCTGCCGAACATACTTAGGGTCTCAGATCACTCCTTCGATGTGTTACACTTTTTTTCGTAGCAAATGATATATACCCTCGTCACACTAAAGTGAGGGTATAAAAATAATGGAATTGAAATGCCCCCTGCTCGTTGATGCATGTGCGGCATCTTACCAAAAAGTTGTTCATTACTGCTTGGGGAGTTGAGACGGGAATAGCCGCAATTGTTTCTCGAATGGATTGCTTTAGTTCATTCAAATTTGTGGGTATGGAGTATCTGTGGGTTGGCAGCACTCAATATTCGACAATTTTGTTTGGTTTAAATCGAAATGGGCCTCGTCAGACATGAAAAGACAGTTCAACATGTTTCCGTTCTCTTCCACCATTTGAAACATCTTCTGGCAAAATTCCAAGCGAATCGGGACATCTGCTGAGTTCACTTTGTTGCCCATTTGAATTTTATATGGGAATAACTCCAAATCTTTGTGCATAATTGACTGCAATGACTGTCTGCTTATACACATTTGAGCAGATAAGGGTCTTGTCGAAACTATTGGATTGTTTTGTATGTCATCAGCTACAGCAGCGATTGTTTCCTCCGCCCGAACTGAAGGGTTTCGATGGTAAGGTCTTCTGTTGACTGTCCCATGCTCGGAAAAATTTTTAACAAGTCTCTTTATGGTCCATCTGCTCGGAGGATTGCCGCCAAACGTGCCCCTATACTCTCTTTGAACCGAAACTACGGACTTCAGTGCGTAATAGCGGCGGACAACCCAAATTCTTGTTTCAGTGTCCAAGTTATCCATTTTTGTTAAATCTAAAAATCAATCTGCAAAATAAAAAAAAATTAACCAGATTCATTAAATAGAAAAAAAGTTATTAAATTTTTTTTGGTAGCATCTTTCATCAGCCACCCTGTACTACGTGTGGAATTTTAGAAGATTGGAATAAGTAGTATAGAAGTTATTAAAGAATCAACTTTTCACTAAATGTTCACCCTTTGTGGGGGAGGTACTACAGGGTTTTCCAATAAGAGCGATATGATTTCTTTGAAAAAAAACATACTTATTGTTAAGGAAATTCAAAAGTTTTTTTATTTAATGTGAAGTACAATCGATACAACTAAGTTCTAAATAAAACTTCATACGAATGGCCTCCACGACTTCTTCTGCAGGAACGAATTCGATGAACCCAATTTTCGAGCACTTTTTCCACTAAATCAAGTCGTATGTCATGAATGGCACGTTCAATATTGTCTTGTAAAGCTTGAAGTAAGTTTGGTTTATTTCGAAAGACCAATGACTTCAAATAACCCCACAAGAAATAGTCTAATGGTGTTAAATCACAACTTCTTGAAGGCCATTCAATATCACAATTTCTTTAAATAATCGAATCTCCAAACTTTTCTCGCAACAATTCAGTTGTTTCATTTGCTGTGTGGCAAAAACATAGCTTTTAGCGAGAGCTAAAATATAAAATATTGTGTCAAGGTTGTAGGTCGACTATAAAGTGTTTTTTTTTATTTAAAAAAATGGACTTAGCGCACGAAAAGTAGCAATTGGAGAACGATTATTTTGATAATAAAACTGAATAATTTGTAAACGTTGTTCTTGCGTATATCTCTCCATGATGAAATTGTAAACACTACTGAATACAATGAAAAACAAATGACAGATCATCACACATATTACAAATGGCCGAAACGTCACTTCGAAATCATATCACCCGTTATAAAAATAATCTACGAACATTTTAGGTTAGGGCATTCGGAGGTACATAAGCCAATTGAGGTCCCTAGTGCTTCCACGGGCCCAGTTGCCCCACAACGGAACAAACTTGTCTGAAACACAAAATTATCAGTAATACGAACATTGGTACCGGCAGGATCTGTTGAGACTTCCTAGAAAGGGGTACATCAGTATATCAGACATCGTTTATTCAATGCCGGACAGTAACACAGTTTCAGCAGAATTCATTGGACACAATTGGCAAGCTCCCACTAACATAGACAGTCTTTTCCACTCTAGTGCGAGAAGATATTTTAACCTTCTTAGGTCGTATTTTGGCCAGATTTGTCTAGATACCCTACAGGTGTCGACCTTTTCCATCTCTCATTGGACTGCCTCTTGCATAAGAATGAATGTCAACAGTGACGCACCAATGTCCTCCCTTTCCTAGCAAGTTCATCGGTTTAGCAGTACCCTGGGATATTCCTATGCCAAGGTACCCATAATAGGAGATCTGCCGTAGAGGGCTGTTTGTGTATTTACGGATGTAGCTTCCACAGATATAATGGCAGCCTGGCTGTCCGAGTAAATGACGACGCTAGCGTTGTTCAATATGGTGAGACTTCCCTTTTTGCCATTCAGCTTTTTATACTCTGCAAATATCTCGCAGTATGTGAGCTATATCAAGACTAAACTCTTTACAGTGTAATCCGAGGACACCCTTCTCATCAAGCTTTGAATCATTTGTATAGAAGTGGAGATAGTTTATATTACCTTGTACGAGTATTATGGCAACCCAGTCCTTTCTGGCAGGTATCTATATTTCGTTGGTACGTAGTCCACTCGGTTGGTTAACACTGCACTAGAACGTGATATCCTAATGTGGCCGTAGTTCATGTAGCTTCCACATTAATACACAGTTTTATCTAAATGCCACTCTGGTTGCTACTTCTCTGGTCACAATCTGAATCGAAACTAGATTTAGTAAAACTTCCGGAGACTCTTTGGCTGTAGTCCGCAAAGCTCCGTGAATTTGTTTGACAGACAGTTCTCTCAATGTCAAGAAAGGCCGTCGTTATGATCTGCGTGAAATGTAGGGTTTTTTCAAATCTAAGAATCTAAAAGAATTTCTAGACCTTTTATTAAGAAAGAGGATAATTGGCCTGAAGTCATTTGGTCTAGTGTGTGATATCTTCCCCGCTATGGGTATGAATACCACTTTGGTATCCCGCCATCTACAGGGTGGCTGATATGTAATGCAACAAAGTAAAGCGGTATATTTTTGTAATTTTTTTTTACATTTTATTGTTCAAAAGCAAAAGATGTCGCAAACAACATAAAATTTTAGAAACAGTTTAGATTTGTTCGAATTGGCCACCTTTGGCACGAATTATGGCCTTCAAACGGCCGACAAAGCCATCACACGCTGCACGAAAGTGGCTCTGCGGTATTTTGGCCCATTCCCGGCAAAGCGCCGTCTTGAGATGATCGATACTTTGGTATTTTTTAGTGCGAACCTTACTCTCAAAAATGCCCCAGGCGCAAATGTCCAACGGATTAAGATCCGGAGATCTCGGTGGCCATTGTGCGGTAGAAATGAAGCGAGGAACCTCCTTTTTAAGCCATTCTTGGTTTACGCGTGCTGAGTGCAATGGTGCTGAGTCCTGTTGGAATGTCCATGGTCTGCGGCCGAAATGTTTGTCTGCCCAGGGCTTGAATACTGTCTTTAGGACATTTTCCCGATAATATTCGGCATTTATTTTGACCCCATGGTCGATGAATACGAGCGGGGAGCGACCGTCGGCCGTTACGGCGGCCCACACCATTACCATCGGCGGCGCTTGAGTTCTGGTGGCCAATCGAAGGTGTAAATTTTCAGCTGACCTCTTTGGCAAGTAAACTCGATCATTTTGTTTGTTCACAAACTGCTTAATTTGGAATGACTTCTCATCGGAGAAAACCATTCGGTAACTGGCACTTTCGTGCAAGCGAAGCAACTCCTTTGCTCTTTCCAGTCTAATTTTTTTTGCGTATCGGTGAGCTCTTGCACTTTTTGGAACTTCAATGGCTTTAGTCCAAGCTCATTTTTTAATATGTGTTGTATCCGTTCTCGCTATATGTTCAGCTCACGAGCAATTTTTCTACCACTGCGGCGTGGATTTCGATCAAATCTGGCCTTCACTTTTCGGATCATTTCTGGTGTTGTTACCGTTTTTTTCGTCCACTTTTTGGACGCGATGAAACACTACCAGTATCACGGTAACGAGCAATGGTACGAGAAACAAAATATTTATTCACATTTAAATGCTGGAGGGCTCTAACGATAGCCACTTGTGTTTTTCCACCCAAATATAAAGCAATCACACTATCACGCTTGAATTCCATCACAAATAACTTTTTTCTGAATCTGAAGATCAAAATGCTTTTGTAAGCTTGTAAACAATAAAATGCACTGTCACTGAAATAAATCTGTCAGCTATCAGACTAGCGGTTTAGAAATGATAGCAACCTGAAGTTTGTTGCAATACATATCAGCCACCCTGTATTGGGGATATCAAAAATAATGTTTCTTAGCACTGATCCAAATTTACTAATATGCTGCTACTTTTGCGACATGTTTTGTTAATTTATAACGAAAGCTATTTTAAATCCTCTTAATTATTTATAAAACCGATTGATGCGAAAAGCTATTGTTTAATGGTTAATTTCACAAATCATAAATTATCAACATCATTTATTTTTCACAATTGACTTATCGAACAGCCCTCATATTCACCCGTCACTGGCCCTAAAATTAAATTCGTTTCATCTTGTTCTCCGTGAAATCGCAAACAATTTATCGTATTCTTGCGATAAATGTATATTGCACAAAATATATGTTTGTTAACAATTTATCACAGGACCCTAAATGAAAATGAAAACTTTCACAATGAAAAGTAATGAAATGAAACAGAAGTACATATACGAATGTTTCTGCTCGACACAGGAACATAGGCATTGGCATATCGCCCCATCGCCAGATCAATCGATCGATCGAACGATCGCACTCCATCGCTGTGCTGTAGGAATTCCTTGTGGCTTTGCCGTTCCCGTTGCCATGTACACTGCTCCATAATTGTTGTTGTTTAAACACAGCGGAGATAAGTTTAAACAAATTTCAATTCAATATGTTATATTGTCGCTGGTGATGGCGGTGGCGATGGTGGTCGGCAACAGTGTTTATGGGTGGGCTTTTCACATTTTTTGCATTGCCAAAAAAATCGAACGGAACAACCAAGCCAATTCAAGAGTAAATAAAAGAAATCACGGCGACACAAACGTACCGAACGTACGTACGGACGTACCATCAAACTCGTACATCGATTGCCTGAACATACAGCCGACATGTTTTCATTAAATTGCATCCACACGCACTTGTTGGCGTTGCCCCATTGCTGCCATTGCCATCGCTGTGCTGTGCCTTGTCGCCGCTGTGGATGTGGCTGATGTTCCGTTCCCAGTTCCAGGTTGCCAACGATATAATTAAGTTGCCGGTAAATCGATTTCAACAGTCAGAAAGGCAGACAGGCGTACACTTGAATGTTTTCACTTCATTTTGGTGCACCAGGGCGCATGCGCGCATTCACACACAACACCACTCTACTCTACTCATACTTGGTACATTCAATTGAAGTCATATGCAGAATGTTGAGATACACAGTGATTTTTAAATGTTCTCATGTAGACAAGCTCATAGAGAACATTTTAAATTTGACTTATTACAAAATTTGTGTAAATATTAACACTGTACTATTCAAAAACTGTAACAGAAGTGCAACAACAACGTATTTGGACGTACCCTACCATTTGTTTTTGTTTTTGTTTTATTCGATCTGCTTTCATATTACATATTTTGTTTTTGCACTTAGTTAGGCTCAACTAGAGTTGGGCACTATAGTTCTTTTAAGTGATTGCTCTTTTTAGTTCAGTTCAATTGAGTGAACTAGTTCGTTCATTTAGTTCAACAGCTCACTTTAGCACTCCAGCTCTTTAGCTCACCGGCTCTTTAGCTCACCAGATTTTTAGCTCTCCAGCTCTTTATCTCACCAGCTCTTTAGCTCACTAGCTCAATTTACTTAAACATATCATTTCGTTCAGTAGATCACCAGTTCAAATCAGCCGCTATTAAAGGAATCTAATTGGAATAGGAATGGAATGAGTTGAAAAAACTTATACAAAGGCGTTTGTAGAATCATACATTCATGATGAGAATCATACATTCATGATGACATAAAAATTGAAACAACACGTAACAGCTGAGAAGAGAGAACGAAATGATAAGAGAGAACGAAATGATATGATTGAAGAAAAAACATTGTGAACTACTGAGCTGAAATGAACGAGTTGTGTGAACTAGTTCGTTCAGTTCAGTATAGTGACCCGTTCAATTGAACTAGTTCGTTCACGAACTACACAACTCAAGGCTCAACATCGTTATTTTTGATTACTGATTTTTTTTTGGAGATATGCGCTTTTAGCAAACAGTTCACGTTAATGTTACTTGAGCTGTGCGTATATATTCTAATGATCGACTGAAGTAATCGTTGTAATAAGGATATTGACAATGGGAGTTTGATGGCCCTCGAAACAGATCTGTGTATCCAACCATTACAACCACCCCCAAATACATGTCACTATACTTCTCCTTTCATTTTTAACAAAGTTGTTTTCATATACTGAAAACAACAATAACGATCTTGAGCGTAACTAAGTGCAAAAACAAACCAGTAAGGAAAGGCAGAAAGTCGGCAGGGCCGACTACATAACAAAACCTTCAAGGGTTTCTTTCATTTCGATAATAACACTGTGACACAAAATCGAACTTTTCGAATGGGAATGGGATAAGACCAATTGAAAATGAAAGTTGTTATTATCCATTAGAAAACCTTCAAGGGTTTTTTTCAGGTTAGTGCCATTTGAAGTTGGTGATTTTGGAACGCTGTCTAACAAGAAAAAATCATTGAAAATTTGATAAAATAATGCTTATTTATTTTTATTATCATGGAAAGTTGTGGTATCTTACTGGTTTTGGGGTCGAGGAATTCATTTATTACCTACAACTCACGCTAGATGGCGCCGACATACAAATGGTGCTGTTACTTGTCGATTTTCATAGAAAAAACGGTTCAAAATGACCAAAAACGGTTCAAATGAGTGCAAAAAAAATCTAGCACTAAACTGAAAAAACCTCTCGAGGGTTTTGTTATGGATAATGTCAACTTTCATTTGCAATTGGTTTCATCCCATTCCCATTTTGGTTGTTGCACTGTGTAATAGAACATATATATGGGGCTATATCTAAATCTGAACCGATTATCGCTAAATTAAGCAATATTCGTTCCTAAATTGAGAAACATCTTTCTGAAAAATTTTGTAATAATCTAAAGTAAAGTACAACTTCTAAAGCGCTTTGATATCAAATCAGGAGGAACATATATACATATGGAGGTTATATATAAATCTGAACCGATTTTCCTTGAATACCCATTCATGTAAAAAGAAACCTCTTTCTGTCAAATTTCGTACTGACCGGATATAAAATACAGTCTCTACAGCACTTACATGTCAAATCGGGTAATATATATATGGGAGCTATATCTAAATCTGAAGCGATTTTCACTGAATTTGGAAGAATCCCTTCATATAATAAGAAACCTCTTTATGTCGAATTTCGCACTGATCGGATATAAAATACAGATTGTACAGCGTATTGTAATTCATGAAATGAGAAACCTCTTTCTGACAATTTTTTTTACTGGTCGGATTTAAATACAGTTTCTACAGTGCTTACATGTCAAATCGGGGGTAACATATGTATGTGGGCTATATCTAAATCTGAACTGATTTCCATCAAATTTGGCAATGTTAATTCATGTAATAAGAAACCTCTTTCTGCCGAATTTCTTACTGATCGGATTAAAAATACACTTTTTACAGCGCTTACATGTAAAATCGGGAGTAATATATATATGGGGGATATATCTAAATCTGAACCGATTTTCCCCAAATTTTGTATTGTCTCTCAGTGTATCATAATACTACACTCTGTCAATTTTTGTACAAATCGGTTGAAAAATGTTGCGTATACAGTGCATTTGTATATGCCAAATCGGAGGTACATAAAGGGTTTTCCAACAAGATGTGTTACCTTGGTATTCAAATAAAAATGCAATTTTTTGAGATAAAAGATCGGATGTTTATTTCATAATAAAGAGGAAGGTATGCCGTTGAAAAATAATGAAAAACCAGTAAGGAAAGGCAGAAAGTCGGGCGGGGCCGACTATATAATACCCTACACCTCCCTAATAATGTGATAAGGGTCATTGCGATAATAATTTGGAATAATTGGTAAATGGGTAGGAACATATTATCTAATTCTGAACCGATAATCTCTAAATTAAGCAATATTCGTTCCTAAATTGAGAAACATATTTCCAGAAAATTTTAATGATCGGAAGTAAAGTACAACTTCTATAGCGCTTTGATACCAAATCAGGAGGAACATATATACGGATGTTATATATAAATCTGAACCGATTTTCCCTGAATACTCATTCATGTAAAAATACATCTTTCTGTCGAATTTCGTACTGATCGGATACAAAATACAATCTCTACAGCGCTTACATGTCGAATCGGGGGTAACATATATATGGGGCTATATCTAAATCTGAACCGATTTTCTCCGAATTTGGCAGTATTTCTTCATTTAGAAGGAAACCTCTTTTTGCCAAAGTTCGCACTGATCGGATATAAAATAACACTTTTACAGCGCTTAAATGTGAAATGGGGGTAACGTTTATATGGGGGCTACATCTAAATCTGAACCGATTTCTTCCAAATTTAACAGTGTTCATTCAAATAGTAGGAAACCTCTTTCTGCTGAATTTCATACTGATCGGATATAAAATAACATTTTTACAGCGCTTACACTTCAAATCGGGAGTAACGTATATATGGGGGCTACATCTAAATCTGAACCGATTTCTTCCAAATTTAGCAGTGTTCATTCATATAATAAGAAACCTCTTTCTGCCGAATTTCAGACTGATCGGATATAAAATAAAGTTTTTACAGCGCTTACATGTCAAATCTGGGGTAACATATATATGGGGGCTATATCTAAATCTGAACCGATTTTAACCAAATTCAATAGAGATCGTCCTTATGCCAAATCAAACATATGTGTAAAGTTTCGTCGAGATCGGACCATAATTGCGACCTGTACTTTGATTACAAGAATACATGCACAGACAGACGGAAAGACAGACAGACGGACATAGCTAAATCAACTCAGAAAGTAATTCTAAGTCGATCGGTATAATAAACGATGGGTCTATTTCTTCTCCTTTTTGGTGTTACAAACAAATGCACAAAGTTATAATACCCTGTACCACAGTGTGGTGTAGGGTATAACAACATCAGCCAAATGGCCACCACGATCACGCTTACAGGACCATATCCTTTTCATGAAATTTTCCATAACCAAATCGCAAAGTGGCTGCCCTATGTCCTCGATAGCCTCTAGAATTCTATCTTTGAGGTCCTGAATCGACGCTGGGCTGTTGGCGTATACCTTATCTTTCACGTAGCCCCAAAGAAAGAAGTCGCAAGGTGTTAAATCACAAGATCTCGGTGGCCAATTGTGATCAACTCTTCGAGAGATAAAGCGGCCCGGAAACTTTTCCCGTAACAGAGCAATGGTTTCGTTGCTTGTGTGGCACGTAGTGCCGTCTTGTTGAAAGTAAACGTTGTCCAGATCAATACCATCCAACTCCGACCATAAAAGATCATTAATCATCTCTCGATAGCGCAATCAATTTACCGTAACTGTTGATCCAACCTCACTTTCGAAAAAGTAAAGTAATAGAGAGGCTTCTAAACAATAATTCTTGGGTTTTCCGAGCCCCAGATGCGTCAATTTTTATTGTTGACGTAGCCAACGAGGTGGAAATGGGCCTCATCAGTCAAGATGATTTTTCGATGATTTTCGAATTTTAATATTTTCAATGCGTTGTTGAATAGTGTATCGTTCCATTTTTATACCCTACACCACACTGTGGTACAGGGTATTATAACTTTGTGCATTTGTTTGTAACACCCAAAAGGAGAAGAAATAGACCCATCGTTTATTATACCGATCGACTTAGAATCACTTTCTGAGTTGATTTAGCTATGTCCGTCTGTCCGTCTGTTCGTCTGTCCGTCTGTCCGTCTGTGCATGTATTCTTGTAATCAAAGTACAGGTCGCAATTATGGTCCGATCGCGACGAAACTTTACACATATAATTTGTTTGGCCCACGGACGATCCCTATTGAATTTGGTTAAAATCGGTTCAGATTTAGATATAGCCCCCATATATATGTTACCCCCGATTTGACATGTAAGCGCTGTTAAAACTTTATTTTATATCCGATCAGTATGAAATTCGGCAGAAAGAGGTTTCTTATTACATGAGGGAATACTGCTAAATTCGGAGAAAATCGGTTCAGATTTAGATATAGCACCCATATATATGTAACCCCCGATTTGACATGTAAGCTCTGTAGAAACTGTATTTTATATCCGATCAGTGCGAAATTTGGCAGAAAGAGATCTCTCATTACATGAAGGAATACTGCCAACTTTGGAGAAAATCGGTTCAGATTTAGATATAGCCCCCATATATATGTAACCCCCGATTTGATATGTAAGCGCTGTAAAAACTACATTTTATATCCGATCAGTATGAAATTCGGCAGAAAAAGGTTTCATATTATATGAATGAACACTTTTAAATTTGGAAGAAATCGGTTCAGATTTAGATATAGCCCCCATATATAAGTTACCCCGATTTGACATGTAAGCCCTGTAAAAATGTTATTTTATATCCGATCAGTGTCTGTATTTTATATCTGATCAGAACGAAATTCGACAGATAGAGGTCTGTTTACATGAATGAGTATTCAGGGAAGATCGGTTCAGATTTATATTAAATCTCCATATATGTGTTCCTCCTGATTTGGTATCAAACCGCTATATAAGTTGTACTTTACTTCCGATCATTTAAATTTTTAAGAAAGATGTTTCCCAATTTACGAACGAATAATGCTAAATTTAGCGATTATCGGTTTAGAATTAGATAATATGTTCCTACCTATTTACCAATTATTCCAAATTTTTATCGCAATGACCCTTATCGCATTGTTAGGGAGGTGTAGGGTATTATATAGTCGGCCCCGCCCGACTTTCTGCCTCTCCTTACTGGTTAGTAATGGCGTAGTTTCTACTTGCCAAATGTCAAAGAATAAAAGCTTCAAAAGTGACAGCTACCGAAATACCGAGTGATTCAAAATAACACCTCTTGTTGGAAAACCCTGTATATAAAGGAGCTATCTGAATCAATAATCTGAACCAATTTTAGCCAATAGGGATCGTACTACACGGAGTAAAAAACAGGAAACAAAATATGTTTGGGATCAAAATTGAAATAAAATATACTTTGGTGCAAATATTTTATATTTACATACCGGAAAAAAAGTTTGAATATCTCTCTTATCAATGTTATTTTTTCGGAGTTTTGGTTCATATTATCTTTAAAAAGGGGGAAATATTTAAATCGGCTACTTAATTTGTTTTCCTACCTATAGGAAAAAAGTAATTTTTCTCAAATATCATATGTTTACAGAAAATATACTACAGAAGCAATTTTCTTTCTTAGGGTACTACTCGGAATTTTTCACAATTCGCGCCCCTTTTGGTACCTCCCATACAAATGGACCATTTTGCACAAAAAGTTAACGGCTAATAACTTTGATTGCAGTCCATAAAAAAAATACTGGAAATTATGTAATGAAATAAGTGTAATGCCTTTAAAGTACCTACAGTGCCGTGCAAAATGGACGCTATTGTCACGCCCCTTTTGGTACCTCCCATACAAATGGACCATTTTGCACCAAAAGATAGCTGCTTATAACTCGGATTCCTGCACATACAAACACTTGAAATTTTGTGGAGTGTAATGGTTATACCCTCACTTTAGTGTGACGAGGGTATATACCATTTGCTACAGGCCAAAAATGTAACACATCGAAGGAGTGACATAAGACCCCAGGTATGTTCGCCGGATATTCGTTTTGGGTCATTCTAAGTAATTTGAGCAATGTCCGTTCTTCTGTCTGATGGCTGGTGCGCACGACAACTCTCGAAAGCAGCAACCGATTGACTTTAAATATGGTATGCGGTAATATTTTTCTCTATCTCCGGCTAAGTTCGAAAATGGGTCATATTGGTCTACTCCTTCTAGTACCTCCTTCACAAGGGATTACAATTTAGTGAAATATTGATTGTTCGAATCTTCTGAAATTCCACTCATAGTATTAATTTATAAGCAACTAGCTGGACCCGGTCCACTTTGGTTTTTATGTGTGGGCCACGCCCACAGGTCCAATCCCCCTATTTTTGGATCAATCACATTGACTTTCAGCTACTTCCAGTTGGACCCCAGAAATCCCAGGATTGGTGGCCCATCTGGGACACGGTCTGGTCCCAATCATGGAAGTAGATAGGGACAGTAGTAATCTCATTGATCTATTCGTAGGTACGGACAGTAGGAATCACTCAACAAATGATAGCTCCAAATTGGCTTATATTGGCGGGGCCACGCCCACTCAATCAAGAACTTATACAGCCTATGTCACCCGCTAGGCTTATCTGAAGATTCCCTGAAAATTTAATCGAAATTGGTCCAGCCGCTTTGGAGTCCATACGTTACATACATACACACATCCTGTTTTATATATGTATATAGATAGATTATCACCTTAAGAAAAATGGGCGAAGTGGCCCCGTTCCTTTCGGTATCTCCCACACAAATTGACAATTTTGCACCAAAAGTACAGTGTAAAGCTGTTATAGTGCCTACATTTCAGTGAAAACTTGGCGTTAATTCCCCGCCCCTTTTGGTACCGCTCACACAAATGAACCGTTATGCACTGGTATTAAGGTTATAAGCTGTTAACTTTTGGTGCAAAATGGTCCATTCGTGTGGGAGGTACCAAAAGAAGCGGCACAATAATGCCCATTTTTTACCGGAATGTAGGTACCATTAAAACATTACACTGTACAAAATTTTACGCACTGGTATTAAAGTTACAAAATATTATGTTTTGGTACAAATGGTCCATTTGTGTGGGGGGTACCAAAAGGGGCATGTCGATGAAGCCCATCTTTCAGTGGACTGTAGGTACTGTAAAAGCATTACACTGTACGAAATTTAAAGTATTTCTATGCACTGGTACTAATGTTATAAGCTGTTAATTTTTGGTGCAAAATGGTCCATTCGTATGGGAGGTACCAAAAGAAGCGTGGAAACTCCTATTTTGAAAGGCTTTATTGGAACATGTTCTGACATAAACTGAATTATCTTTCTTATGATTACACTATGCAACAAAAATTTTTTTTTTGTATCGGAGACCAAAAAATGTTGTTTTTGTATATTTATATGTACTATTTTTTGAAACAAAACCACATTTTTTTATGGTAAAGTTATTTTTAAAAAAGTTTTTTTAGAATTCCAATTTTCATGGAAGTTACCTTTAGTATTTGAACCATATTTTGGAGTATATGCTCGATAAAGCCGAGATACCATTTAAATTAAATTTGGTACCTCCCATTCGTTTGGGAGGTACCAACAGAAGCTTGGAAACTCCTATTTTGAAAGGCTTTATTGGAACATGTTCTGACATAAACTGCATTATCTTTCTCATTAAAAAAATTCATAACATCGTTTACCCTGTTATATGATTCCACTATGCAACAAAAATTTTTTTTGTATCGGAGACAAAAAACTTGTTTTTGTATATTTATATACACTATTTTTTGAAACAAAACCAAATTTTCTTTATGGTAAAGTTATTTTTAAAAAAAAATTTTTAGAATTCCAATTTTCATGGAAGTTACCTTTAGTATTTGAATCATATTTTATGAAGTATATTTTATATTTTATGAAGAAATTATGAGGGCTTAAAATTCTGAAAACATACATTTTTTGTAGAGACTGAAGTTTAGTAACTGTCGTTAAAGCAATTAGAAAAATTATTATTATTTTTATAATATTATATATATTTATTTTTCAAAAACATCGATTTTTGCTGGCACGAAAAACCCTAAAAAAAAGAAAAAAACTCACAAAAAATATTTTTTGTAAGCTAGCATCCTAACGAAGAAAACAATGCCAATGTATAAATTAAGACACATATTGTACAAATAGGGAAATTAAAAAAAAATATTTTTCATATTTCTTATTTTGGCAATTTTGTTTGGAAGGTACCTACGGGGGTGTGGCAATAGCTCCAATTTTGTATATACTATAGGTATTATAACAACATTACACTGTACAAAATTGTAAGTATTTGTATGGACTGGAATCAAAGTTATAAGCTGTTAAGTTTTTGTGCAAAATGGTCCATTTGTATAGGAGGCACCAAAAGGGGCGTGGCAACTACGTACATTTTTTACGGGATACACAGAATACAGTTTGGTTGCCTCAACCGAATTATTTGCCAACCAAATTTTGGTAGTTCTGTCTACTATCATGCGACTCCACCAGGACAACCAATATTTTGGTTGTGGTATAATTCTGCTTCCATGTTGACAACAATCATATTTGGTTGCGCCAACTACGAAAATGGTGGCTAAAAGTATCTGTTGTAGTTGCCACAAACAACTGTTTTAAAAAATTGGTTGTTCTGACAATTTGTCAGTCATATACTGCCGACAATTAATTAAAAACAGTTTTCTTTAATTTTTATTTTATTTATTGAACAAAAAACAAAATAATTCATAGCAAAATTAAAAATCCCATATTACAATTCATCACTATTATGAGATGTGGAAATATTTGACAAACATTTTAGTACACGAAAAATAAACACAAAACTTTTATGCAAATATTGCTTAACCCTGTGCTTTCAATTTCATGGTTGTTGCTTTTATTTTTTATTTATGTAAAACATTTTGCACAACATTATTATCCATATTATTTTCCACACATTATTATCCACACTAGATTATTTTTGATTACCTATACCGTTCTTGAACAAAATGTTGAAGATTTGTTTATGTCGAGTAATTTTATTTTTTGTTTGTATTTTGCATGTATCCGCAAAATAACAGCAACCAATCTTTCGGTTGTATTTCCCAAAATACATTTAATTATTATAAATTTGAGAAATGATTGGGATAACCAATAAACGATTATTTATTAATATTTTTTCTGTTGTAGTAACCAATTATTCGTTGCAATAATAATCTTTGGTCTATTGATACAATTTCTGTTGTCAAGAATAAAGTTTTGGTTGTCACAACCAAAAATCGATCATATGGTACTATAATGAAAATTTAAAATTGGTTACCACAACTAACCGAGTGTCCATGAAAAAACAAATCTTAATTCGATTGATACAACCATCGATTTAGTTGCAAGCATTTTCATTTGATCGTATCCATGTTATTATTGTTGTTTTAACTAATTATATATAAATACAACCGACAGACGTTGTAGGCAATATACTTTTTGTTGCTAGTACTATTTTTTATTGTTACAATCGAATTCCAACCAAATATTTTCCTGGGTGTACTATAAAACTAGTAAGAAAGTTGCAGTCGGGTAAACCGACTAACAATATGGAATATCACAAGAATCAATCTGTCAATTTGTGTGCGATGTACCAGAAGGGGTTTAACAAATACACCTAAACACTAGACTCTCTAAATACATTGCACTGTGCCGAATAATAAGTGATATGTGCCCTGGTATATTAACGTTATGAGCTGTTCAATTTTTTTATTATTTCATCATTTTGTGTTATTGTTTCATCATTTTGTGTGCATTGGTACTCACACTATAAGAAGTTAACTTTTTGTACAAAATGGTACCTTTCTGTGGGAGGTACCAAAAGGGGTCAATTTTTCACAGGACTGTAGGCACTATAACAGCGTTACACTGTACAAAATGTGAAGTATTTGTATGGACTGGCAAACTCAAAATTTTGTACAGTGTAGTGCTTTTATGAAGGGTCCGCCAAATAACTTTTTTTTTGAAAACATCGCGCCAAACATCGAGTGTAGCTTCGGCTGTGTGGCACGTAGCGCCGTCCTGTTGAAACCAAATGTTGCCAATATCCTCCTCTTTAATTTTTGTGAACAAAAATTCATTCAACATGGCCCGATAACGATCGCCATTGACTGTAAGGGCCACTTGCTCATTTTCGAAGAAAAATGGGCCAATTATGCCTCTGGACCAAAATCCGCACCAAACAGTGACTCGTTTTGGGTGTATCGGCTATTCAATGTATGTATGTGTGCGGGTGCCCCAAATGCGACAATTTTGGTTGTTTACATACCCGCCAAGATCAAAATGAGCTTCATCTGAAAAGATGATTTTTTTTTTTTGCAAAATCGGCATCTTCTGTAAGTCGATCGCTCCCAGCGTTGTTCAGGCGTATACACAACCATATTCGTTCAGCGGAAGGATAAAACTAATTATCTGTCAAATCAGACATGAGCTAATTGTTACCATTCACGAAATAAGCACTAGTTGAAAAAAACGTTAAATTGCGGACCCTTTAGTACCTACAATTCACCGAAAAATGGACGTCGTTGACACGCCCCTTTTGGGACCTTCCATATAAATGGACTATATTGCACCTAAAGTTAACAGCTTATAACTGTAAAACCAGCACGTACTTTAAATTTATTAAATGCAATTTAAATTGATAATAACAATTTAATTAAAACAAAAAAATAAATAAATTTATTAATATTATTTTGCGACTGATGGTGAGGGGATTCTTAAGATAACTGGAAAGATCATCTTGAAGAACGAGTTACAAAGGCCCACAGATGTTGGTCGTTGTGCAGAGGAGCTATAGGTTTAAAAT
This sequence comes from Eudasyphora cyanicolor, assembly GCA_963930755.1. Taxonomy (NCBI): domain Eukaryota; kingdom Metazoa; phylum Arthropoda; class Insecta; order Diptera; family Muscidae; genus Eudasyphora; species Eudasyphora cyanicolor. The sequence continues at coordinate 205,206,263 of OZ005735.1, forward strand.
GTGGACTACGTCCAAATATGACTCACTGAGCGTGATTAGACCAATAATCACCTACGCCTGTGTAGTGTGGTGGACATCAATGGCCAAGAAGTGCAACGTAATACCTTTGCAAAAAACTCAACGTATGTGCTGTGTAGGCATAAGCGGGGCATTTAGAACTGCACCAACAAAAGCGTTGGAGACTATACTGCACATCCAACCAATAGACATCCGTATAATGTATGAGGCAGTCCTCACAGCAAGACGTCCGCAAGTGATGGGTGAATGGATAAATAGAGACCACAAGTCGTACCATCAGAAGATTTTAGAATCTCTAGTTGGTCACATTCAAACGCCAGAAATCTCCGACCGCATTCCTGATGTTCGGCTTACAGCTACCTGTGATGCGTTTGTGCCAGACAGACGATCCTAGGAAAATGGAACTTTGGCCCATGTGCCAGTGGGAACCAGCTGCTACACGGATGGGTCCAAGCGAGGAGGAAGGACGGGTCTGGGACTTTTTATTGATGTACCAGAAGTCGAACTTCATCTCCGCCTCCCAGACCATAACACGATCTCGAACTTCAAGCAGAAGTTCGAGCAATCACGGAGTGTGTGAACTGGCTCAGTAACACGACAAAGCCTAAATATGGCAACATCTTCACAGATAGCCAAATGGCGATTAAAGCAATAACATCGGAAAGGGTCAAATCCAGAACTGTATTGGACTGTAAAAGAACTATAAATGATTACTCAGCCCATGGCAAACAATGGGCAAACAGCTTGGCTTCAAAGGGCAGAGAGCTTCGAGTAATAAACTTGGAAAATTGGAAACCTTTCGAAGCCACGAAAAATTAGTTGAAGCTCTGGGCAATGATGGCTCACAAAACTGTCTGGAATAGCGCAACAGTAGGAGCAACTGCAAAGATTCTGTGGGGTGACCCAAATGAAAAGAAAACAAGAAGCCTTCTGAAACTAAACAAGATCGATATTAATAAGATGATGAGTGTTCTAACGGGGCACTCAAGCTTAGAAGCCCATCTTCATCGCATAGGACTAGCAGGAAACGACGAATGCAGGGCATGCAGGGAAAACATCGAAACGATGGAACATTTTCTGTGTCACTGCCCGGCTTTCACACATGCAAGATTCCAACATTTCGGATCCGACATATTGCCAGACTTGACTCATCTCAGAGAATATGACTGGAAGATACTGAGAAAATTCGTGTCTAGTACCGATTTTCTATAACTCGTGAGATCATAAATAAGGAGCGCACAACAGGCCGAACCACTGGCTTAAGTGTATGTCCATGGGCATGAGACATTTAAACGTCTCCTCTCTTCAACCTATGCAACCTAACCTAAGTTGGTTTACTCGACTGAACTTTCTTATTTGTTTTTTTTTTTTTTGATGTTTGTGTACACACAGAATACAGTTTGGTTGCCTCTACCGAATTATTTGCCAACCGAATTTTGTAGTTCTGTCTACTATCATGCGATTCCATCAGGACAGCCAATATTTTGGTTGTTGTATACTTCCGTTTCCATGTTGACAACAATCAAATTTGGTTGCGCCAACTACGAAAATGGTGGCTTAAATTATCTGTTGCAGTTGCCACAACCAACTGTTTTAAAAAATTGGTTGTTCTGACAATTTGTTAAAAACAGTTTTCATTAATTTTTATTTTATTTATTGAACAAAAAACAAAACAATTCATAACAAAATTAAAAATCCCATATTACAAATTCATCACTATATGAGATGTGGAAATATTTGACAAACATTTTAGTACACGAAAAAAAACACAAAACTTGTATGAAAATTTCGCTTAAACCTGTGCTTTCAGTTTCACGATTGTTGCTTTTATTTTTTATTTATGTAAAACATTTTGCACAACATATTCTGCATTCCACACATTATTATCCACACGATATTATTTTTGATTACCTATACCGTTCTTGAACAAAATGTTGAAGATTTTTTTTATACCGAGTAATTTTATTTTTTGTTTGTCATGTATCAGCAAAAGAACAGCAACCAATCTTTCGGTTGTATTTCCCAAAATACATTTGGGAAATGATTGGGATAACCAATAAACGATTATTTATTAATATTTTTTCTGTTGTAGTAACCAATTATTCGTTGCAATAATAGTCTTTGGTCTATTGATACAATTTCTGTTGTCAAGAATAAAACATTGGTTGTCACAACCAAAAATCGATCGTATGGTACTATAATGAAAATTTCAAATCGGTTACCACAACTAACCGAGTGTCAATGAAAAAAACAATCTTAATTCGATTGATACAACCATCGATTTAGTTGTAATCATTTTCATTTGATCGTATCCATGTTATTATTGTTGTTTGAACTAATTATTTATAAATACAACCGACAGACGGTGTAGGCAATATACTTTTTGTTGCTAGTACTATTTTTTTATGGTTACAATCGAATTCCAACCAATTATTTTCCTGGGTGTAAAATTTTGGGCTTTGGTGTGTCCTGAAATATAGTAAGATTTTATGGCCAATATTTTTGTAGAATATTTCATACCTGCCCTCCCCGTTTTTAGGGGTATTTTTTACGATTTATTAAAATAGATCCAAAAATGACGGTTATGTGGGGAAGCTAGAGGGTTAAAATGTTCCTAGTAGTATTTAATTAATATTGCTGAACATTTCCTATATCTACAATGTAAGGAGCACAAGGTTTCTTATGCCGATTAATCACAAAAGTGTGAAAAAGGGGGAAATAATGTTATCAGGAACACTTTAAAATATAATATTTGATCGTCTGTGTACCTATGAAAGTGGAATTTCCTAACTTTGTCACAGTTCAAACCACAGTGCTGAGCAAAATGTAGTCTGATTTGATTATTCCTCCACAGGTTGCGTGTGTATGTTCAAAGAAGAGTGGCAGAGGGGAAATGGGAGTGGGAGGCACATCCATATGCATCAGGTGAACCTTGAACTGCACACCAGATCGGATGCTTTCGTGTATGTTCCGTTGTTAATTCCTTCCTTAAAGTGGTAAATTGAAGTATGGCGCTTATTGTTGCTGGGCCGCAACCATTTCTTATGTCTGCGTTCGCCGTCGTACATGCTCCGATTTTGGCATCTTTTCATGTCTTTCTTGACTTATCTTCGGCCTGGCTTCCTACTTCTGGTGGCTGCGTCTCCGCCGCCGCCGTCGCCACATCACAGCATCTTAACAATGGCAATGGCCTCTGTTATTTATTGGCTCTGGGCATGAATGACTTAAACAAGTGCAATTCGCAATTCTCCAAGAAGATATGCCGGTGTATTCGACACAAACTAGTTACCTCTTTTTTGTGGGTATTCCCAGTCCCAGGCAGACTTGTCGGATGCAGCCTGCCTGCCTGCCTGCCCGTCGACTGACTGGTGGTAGCGGTGACAGTGGCGGTGGCTCTGGTGATAGTACATAAGTCAATTTAAGTACATATCACAAGATAATATGTATAAACGAACCAAAAATAAATAAAAAAACTTGAAATGATATAAATTTCTTTTGTCATTCGCCGGCCGTTCTGACAACTTTCATTTTCAAAGAATGTGAATGTGAACGAATTTCTTTCGAAGAGTATATTTCGTAATAAAAGAAACAACATGAATGTTCCGGTATGTTCCCATGAAAGTGCTCTATTTTTGGAGAAACATGTTCACAAATATTTTTTGCAAGTTGATATTTTGGAAATGCCTTGATTTATTGTAACAAATAAAAAATGTATATGTATTATATAACTGTGCAACATTTTAAACTGAAATTCGTAAAATTAGGACAGGAATCTCTAATGAATTTACCTGTGTCTCAGCAAGTAGCTGGTCTTATTGCACCATGTCATATGTCCTGGTGCATCTGCATCTTCCCCAAATTTATGGAAATTGTACAGGAAATTGCCGACTAAATGAACCCATACGGGCAAGGGGAGAACTCTTACAGAGGCATTAGAGGTGAAATTTTGAGTACCATAGTATCTGCTTAGGATTACCGGGAAGAACTTTAAAAATAGAGATATTCTGTACAATACAAGTGAGGGTCAGCGAAATATGGAGTAACGCAGAGGTTATATAAGGTTAGAAAGGCAGCCGGAAAACCAGCTCACACAGACTAATTGAGGTCTGTAGTTCTACCACGGGCGCAGTTGCCTCATCAACCTTTTTGATACACAAACTTGCCCTCGACTGCCGCAGATCTCTTAACGAGATGGCTGAGCAGTTCAACATACACCTCATATGAGTGCCTGGGCATGGGGATATCCCTGGGATACTGCAAGGCTGATGTACTTGCTAGGAAAGGGACGACATTGCAAAATCTCGAAGAATTTGCATATATTGATGCGCCACTATCCCCATGCAAGCTTCGACTTAAGCAGAAGGCAATCAGTCATTACAATGAAAGATGGACAGAAAACACTACCTGCAGGGTAGCTAGACAAATCTGGCCAAGACATGACCTAAGAAGGTCAAAATATCTCCTCGCACTAGAGAGGAAATGGCTGTCTACGTTAAGGTCAGTTCTGGCGGGACAATGCCAGTAGGTTGAATATTTACTCCAATGACTTCTGCAGGAGCTGTGTAGATGAGGAAGAAGTGGAGAGCATTGAGCACTTGCTATGCTACTATCCCTCTTTATTTAAACGTAGTCTGGACATACTGGGGTCGGCCTTTCTAAGTAGTTTAACAGATCTTTCCGGTACCGATATTCGTACTATCGATAACTTTGTATATCAAACAGGTTGGGACCTAAATTGGTCTATGTGAGCTGGTAAAAAACGGCTGCCACCCTAACCTAAACCTACACAATGTTATCAATAGAACGAATATCGGTAGCGGCCAGATGTGTCAGACTTCGGACAGAGGCCGACCCCACATATATCCAGATGTCGTTTACTCAATGCGGAGCTGCGGAAGCAAGTCAGGTTGTCAATGCTCCCCGCCTTTCCTCAACTTCACAGCTTCAGCAGAAGTCATAGGTTCTGTGGCCTGCCCTGTGGAACATAAGTTATGAATATATACTGACTTATATTGCAGCTGTATAGAATAGGTTGAGTCAACTCATACTCGCAGACAGGATGTGATAGGTAACAAACTATGGCATTGCGAAAATGGCTTGGACATACAAAACTGAACTACAACTTCTTATCTGGCGAAATATACCTATGGAAATAGACAAAGAGATTGATTAATTAATAATAACAGTTGGGTTATGTACCCCTGGTATAGGACCAAATGGGTTATCTTCTCCTTACATGACGACCAGATAGGTTATCTACCCATTATACTATTTGGTTATCTACATCTTAGCTGACGATCAGCTGATTTACATACCTAGTTATACCTAGTTATCTACTCCTTACACGACGACCAGTGTGGTTATCTACTTCCTACAGTTAGGTTATATACCAGGCCAGTTAGGTAAACTCATTAGTAGATAGAAAAACATCCACATCCAGAGGATATTATCATACGACTATATCAGCAAAATCGACTACATAGTATACGATCAGTTGGGTTATCTACCCACTGGTAGAAGAGCAGTTGGGTTAGCTAATCCGCATTTGTAGTGAACAGATTAGTTCCAACTAGACCAGTTGGAAATGTTTTAGATGTTTGGGCATAATATAGGGTGATCCATTTCGAGGTTCCCTACTTTACGACGTAAGTCTTTCCATGATGAAATGCCAAACAATACTTAACAAAAATAACATGACAACATGACACGACTCACACGTGATCTGTCAAAAAAAGGCTATTGAAAAAAGTATCTCTACTTGGATCACCCTTTATAACATTACACTAATTAATCTGTCAATTTGTTGTCAAAACGTTGTAAACGTTGTTCAGGCGTAAGTCTTTCCATGACGAAATGCCAAACAATACTTAACAAAAATAGCATGACACGACTCACACGTAATCTGTCAAAAAAAGGCTATTGAAAAAAGTATATCTACTTGGATCACCCGTTATATAAGTATAGTAGACATTTAATTGGTTTAAAATCGAACTCATGTGGTGTCCGACATTGAAGGATCAGGTACTGTATATATTATTTTGAACAAACACATATGGCAATTCTCCACATCCAATGGCAAAACCAGTTAAATTTACCGATTGTTGTCATATGAAATGGTCAATCCACTTTCCCGTAAAGAACATACTCGAATATATATATAAAGTATATCCTGCAAATCCTCAAGGAAGCCAAAGAAGGGGACGCCCTAGCCATATGTGATGTAGACAGCTGGATGCCGAAGCATCTATGTATGTGCCACAAATCGTGGAACTAACTGAAGACTCTAGCATTAAACAAAACTGAATAGTGAGAGTTTGTTGAGGCCCTGTAACGTAAAGATGAAAGCTAAACTGAGCCATTTAATGGCGAATATAGGTGGCCTGTTTTCAAAAAAGCACAAAACAGAAAATAAACAAATGAGTATACAGTTTTTTTGTCAGCTTTCAGAATTATATAGACACTTCCATAACCCATAATTAATGTAGTATTTTTGTCGCACGGTGTTATAAGAGGCTAGCTGGACCCAGTCCAATTCGTTGCCCCCAATATCAGTTTAGTGAAATAGAAACATATCAAATCGTAATTTTTTTAAAAGGTTCTTACATATTGCTTTCAAATACGTATGTATTAATTTAATGATAATTGTAGCAATGTTGTTTTCCACATTTCGATTTCAATAATGTAGTCATATATGCGCATAGTATTGCCCATTTATAGGGTGGTGAATATTTCTGCCAAATACACCCAAACCAAATTTGAAAACAATTGGCTAAATGGTTCTGCATATATTTCGCTGTCAATAATGGAGTTATGTGGATAGGGCCACGCTCACTTATCCAATATTGCTGTGAAATACTTTCTTAATAAACCTCCAGGACTATTGGAGCACTGCTGTTCCAGATATTTCGTTTTCAATAATGGAGTCGCATGGGCGTGTTCACGATCTCTTATTCGAAATCTACTACATTATGTTGAGCCATGCACAGTGTTGTCAAATACATTCACACCAAATTGCAGGACGATTGTTGAAATGGTTGTCTGTATACATCGTTTTAAAAAAATGGGGTCAAGTCTATTGTTCCGATCCCGACCATTTTTGTACCAATTACGTAGACTACCCCCAAAAGAATATACACAAAATTAGAGCAGTCTTGAGATCCCGTCCATTTTTGGACCAATCACGTATACTGCCACCAAATGCATATAAACAAATTTATAGCACTCTCGCTAAGAAATTTAGCATGATATCTCAATTGGTCTGATCCCGCCAATTTGTGGGACAATCACGTAGGAAGAATGAAGAAGGAAGAATGGAAAAAACTCTTAAAGAATTTTGAAATTTTTAAAATTGCATTGGTCACTGCCAAAATGACCACAACCGTAGAATTCAAAATAGTTTTTTCCGTGTGTATTACTACATATAATTATATTTTTGTATCATTTAAGATGCTTCTGAAGTTGAAAAATAATGTAATTTATTCGATAGCGCGAGATCTGACCACGGCATAGTCCGTAGGTTGTAAAACACTCGAGTTATACATAAGCAACGGTTAAGCGGTCAAAAGTAGCTGGGTATAAAATCGCATCCGTGGTAGATCAGAACATACACATAACAGGTGGCGCAAAAGTAACCTTTCGAGCGTATGTTAGACGCGATTGGCGGTCAGCAGCTAACAGCTGATGCACCGTCTGGACTTTGTACGGAAACATCTTCAAATCTTGTACCAAAATTCGCTGTAGAGACCGTCGACTGATACCCATTTGCGTGGCACGTCGTCTGGTCGATGTCGAAGACGCTTCCATGACATCCTCGGCTACAGCAGCAATATTCTCTGCAGAACGGCTACTCCGGGGTCTGCCACGCCTGGCAGCATCTCGTGTTGTGCCAGTCTCTTCGAGGCGAGCGGCTAAACGTCGCAGTGTTTCACCAGTAGGCGTTGGACGGCCAGGAAATCTGCGACGAAATTCACGTTGTGCCAAAGTCACCGACCGATTATTAAATAGTCAGCAATATTCCGCGTTCTGGAGCAGTGTAGCGTAACATTATTTATTAACGTGTATTTCGCATGTGTTTACTACACAAATGTCAAAACAGAACTGACATTAGGGGCCAATCGCAAAATTTATAGCATTTTCTGATAGGAGGATTACTTTTGCGCCACCTTGTACATTAGCAGGATCATAGCTCATAATAGACTTTTAAAGTACAGAAAGAGTGAAAATTGTTTTGGTCACTGCTACACTGACCACAGTCTGAGAATTGAGCGAATTGAGAACGTTAGATATGTTACCACAGTAACTGGTGAGCGATATATTTTGAATAGGCTTTAGACATTTTTAGACGCGGTTTTATGTCCAGTTTAACCTCAGGCTGGCCATAAAATAGTTTTGTTCGCATCTCGTTTGAGGTCAGTATATACTAGGTCGGGTCGATTTAAAAATAGCCCATTGCTCAGTAAAAATCGTATTCTAGGGATCAAAATAAGAAACTTTGGCGAAGGAACCATACCTCTAAAACGAATTCTGATGTCCCGGAAAAAATCCCACTTTGACCCATTTAGAGTACTCCAATCGAGTCCAAATGTATGACCGACCCCCACTCAGTGAAGTGCTCAGTAAAAATTGTATTCTAGGGATCAAAATAAGAAACTTTGCCGAAGGAACATTACCTCTAAAAGAAATTCTGATGTCCCGGAAAAAATCCCACTTTGACCCATTTAGAGTGCTCCAATCGAGTCCGAGTCGAGGGGGTGTGCCACTGGCATGGGTGGGTCGGGCCTCCAAAGTTAGTGGGGGTCGGTTATACATTTGGACTCGATTGGAGCACTCTAAATGGGTCAAAGTGGGATTTTTTCCGGGACATCAGAATTCGTTTTAGGGGTATGGTTCCTTCGGCAAAGTTTCTTATTTTGATCCCTAGAATACAATTTTTACTGAGCACTTCACTGAGTGATCCCTAGAATACGATTTTTACTGAGCAATGGGCGATTTTTAAATCGCCCTACGACGGATGCGATTTTATACCAAGCTACTTTTGACCGCTTAACCGTTGCTTATGTATAACTCGAGTGTTTTTTAACCTACGGACTATGCCGTGGTCAGATCTCGCGCTATCGAAATCGAATAAATTACATTATTTTTCAACTGCAGAAGCATCTTAAATGATACAAAAATATAATTATATGTAGTAATACACACGGGTCAAAGTGGGATTTTTCAAAATTTGCCCCTACCCAAAAGTTCGGCCCGAATTCCGGGACATCAGAATTCGTTTTAGAGGTATGGTTCCTTCTGCAAAGTTTCTTATTTTGATCCCTAGAATACGATTTTCACAGAGCAATGGCGACTTTTTTTGCCTCCCCCACAAATCGACCCGGCCTAGTATATACATATACATTTTTAGATTATTAGCTATGAAAATTGCTACTGCTACACCGACCACAATCTGAAAATTCCAAATTATTTTTCGCGCATATATTTGCCGTTTATAGTAAGTACTTAATATTTACCAAGTATTAACTTTTTATCTTTTAGGAGGTTTCTGAAAGAACAAAAACAATACTCAAGTTTTTGATAGCGCTAGGCCGAAAATGACTATGTGAGTAGCCCGTGGTTTATAAAGGGTGAAATGCAGAAAAAACTTGACGTTTAGGTGTGGTTCACATTCAACATCGGCCCTTAAAATTTAACCATCCTTTACAATGCTTATGTCTATGTTTATGTAGATCTGTCGCTCTAACAGAAGCCTCAGCGTTCAAATGGTCGAAAACCTCTTGGCGGAAAATAGATAAGGAAAGTGGCCTATGAAACTTCCCACTGTTCACCAAGTTTCTAGAAAATCGGTTCAGCCATTTAGGTGTGATGCTGGAACAAACAAGCAAACCGACAAACAAACGATTTTAAACGATAAGAAGTTAGATATATAGAAAATAGTCATAATAGGTTAGTATTTTGAGCTTCGTTTTACCCAAAAACATTGTCATGAACAGTGGTCATCGTAGTAGGTCAATGTGTATACTCACATATATGGCTCTCAGACAAAGGTCCCTTCCGATTAGACTTCTTGACGCTGTATTACTTTCACCTGTTGAATTATGGTCTTGGAGGCCACGTTCCTAGGCTATAATCAAATTGTATGAGTCATGCATGTCGTAGTTTTCTTGCCGCAAAGTGTTATAAAATTTAATTTTCTAGATCAACTTGATGGGAGTGCCACCATCCGTAGTTTCCCAACAACGTGAAAGTATTTCTTTTGGTTCAAGTACTCAATATTTTATAAGATATAAAATTTTCATTATTAAACCGTGGATTGCGATTTTGTGTGGAGGATATATCAGATTCTTCCTTCACGGACCTATTGCTGTTTTTGTTAGTTTAATTTTCTTAAAATTTTGTTCACGTAAGAAAATGTCAAGTTCTATAACGAGCGCCCCAGTAGGAGGTTTATCTGGATGACCTCAATCATTGTCCTTCCAGTAAAAATTTCATTTGGGAGTCTATCCTATCTGGTGGCACCCCCTCATTATTTGGTAGTGGTTCATTCTCCTCCTTTCGTTCACTACCTATTACACCATCTTCCAGTCGACAATTTTGGGAGGCGGTGTTATTTTTTGTCGCTCCCTCATTGGTTTGAATCGTTTTGTGGCTCTTTTTATTTTGATCACCACCTTTGCTGGGAACTTCCTGCAAAAGTGGCGGTACTGTTGGTGAACTGGTGATGTTATTGACTACTTCCACATCAGTTTTTGGCAGTGTCTCACTTGTCTCCATCCGTTCAATACCAGTGTTTGCCTCTTCAGACAGTATATTTGGACTCGATTTATTTGTCCTGCCAATCGGGACCTTTCCAATTATGAAAAAGACTGTCCAGATCAAGAAGTACGCCATGCCCTTCGCCATGACAAGATTGTTCTTGGATTCTGGGTCTATGCCAAACACGAGGAGAGTACCCTCGGTATCATCCTTCCTATAGAAGACCTCCCACTTTTTCACGGAAAGTTTTGAATTCTGTTTGCCAATGATGTCGAGTATGTACTCTGATGAGAACTTACTGGGACATCCCTTAACATATAGGGTCGTTTTTATGAGTTCAGGAATGTCGCTTTTCCTTACCAATTTTAGCTTTGCGCCGTCCCAAGGTGAGGGAAAGCTATCCACAAGTTTTACGAGGACACCAGCGCAGCGTTGTGATGCCAGCCTTAGCATCAAAACACCCCTCTTAAACTTGCAACTCATTACTTCGATTGGTGGTTCATCCTTAGATTCGAGGACGTACTCCGCTACCCTAGTGTAGACCAAATCTTCGAAGTTGCTCTTTTGGTCTTCGGGGATTCTGCCAGATGCACTACTGCTCCAAACATTCAGTTCCCCTTGAAACTAACTTATTATATTATGGAGGACTACCATAAAACACCCACTAGCCTCTGGCTACGACATTTTTTCTTGCATTTCTTTTAATTAAGCAATTAAGCAAATTAAAGCCAAAAACAATAAATGTTCGCCTGTTTATATGGACTTTTTCTAATAAATTCGTTTGCAATTTCTGTTGTTGTTTTCAATATTCCCAATGCAGCGGTGGGGAAAAAATAGTTGCTTTCGTTTTTTTGCTGTTTTGCTCTTGATTTGATATCACATCACAAGATCAAAGTAAATGACAACGTAACAGCATCACTTTCATCCATCCACACCAGAGCACCGCATCAGCAGCAGCTCCCCATCCACATCATTCAACTTTGAGTACTTGAGGCAAAAACGTCATGATCGTCGTCACTATCATTTTCCACCTGTCCGAATGCTGCCTGCATTCATTGCGAACCAATTCAAGATTCAATCTCCAAAGCCATAGTCACTGAAAAGAAAATAAGAAAAACCTACAAAACACCAGCACTTGCAATAAAATCACAGATGTCCGCGTAGTCCGCGTAGTCCTCGAGTCTGAATGTGTGTGGCTGTCTTTATTGTTCAAAATAATTATATATTTCCCTGCCCCTCTCTCTCTCTCTCTCTCTGTGTCTTTGTGTGCTCCCCTCCAAAAACAAAACACCAAGCAAAAACTACTCTAAATGTGAAACATGTTGTCCAAGTGATGAACATTAAGATATGATATCGATTTGATATCAGATGTCTTTGAATCGAGGCTTTTTTGTTTTGTTTTGTTTGTTTTTTTTTCAACGACCCAACAAAACTATTGGTTAGAAAGAGGCGATAGATAACTGAGCAGACAACGACATACTATAATCGGTCAAGGTCGAAGCATCGATTACTACTCCAAATTGCCGGTTCTTAAGCCATCCTAGCCTCTATAAAGCCATTTCTGGCGCTGAGGCATTAAGTCATCAATTGTAAGGAAATTTTACAGAAAATAACAAAAAAATAATAGTTCAATGGATTCCCACGGAATATATAGGTCATAAACTAATTAGAGACAACCATAAATGTCTGTGATTTAGATCACAAAAAAAAAATGTTGAAAACATCTCCAAAAAATACCACCATAAATGAAGATATCGGATATTACTTATTCCTACTATACTCGTACATGCTAAAACATTATTTATCTGTCTGTTTATTTTCCACTTAACAATTTGTCCGCTTATATAAGTACATAGCTGGACCCGGTCCACTTCGTTGGCCCAGATTTCAGATTTCCGATCCCGATCATTTTTGGACTAATTACGTAGACTGACACCAAATATGAATGAAAAAAACACAGCAAAAATACAGCACTCTCGCCAACAAATTGTGCAAGATATATCAATTTAAAATATTGACTTATATGGCCGGAGGCCGGAGGCCAGAAACATGTACACAAAATTACAGCACTATCGCTAACAAATTGTGCAAGATATTCCAATTTCAAAACTTGACTCACTCGGTCGGTGTCACGCCCATAGGTCCGATCCCGCCCATTTTTGGACCAATAACATAGACTGCCACCGGATACGTATGCACTAAATTGCAGCACTCACGCTAACAAATTGTTCAAGATACAGTCGAAACTCTCTATAACGAATTTCTCTTTATTACGAAGCAATTTAAAGAACACTGTGTTTTGGGACTACTTTGAGTGTATTATAATCTCCATATACCGAATTTCCCTATAGCGAATTTTTCCTTATAACGAAGCATTTTTGCGACCGTAACTTCAAGATTGAAGCGTTTTCAATCTCCATATAACGAAGTCGCTTTGTTGTGTGTTATTGGTGTTGTTATTGTTGCTCTGTGTGTACTTTCTTGCGTTCACAACGCACAAGCTGAGACTGATGCTTTGAATCGTTTACATATTTACTAGGGATGTAACGAAAGTGACTTTAGCGAAAGCGAATATTGAAATATATTTCTTGCGAATGCGAAAGCGAATAGTAAAATATGCATTTTTGCGAAAGCGAATGTGAATGCGAATAATAGTTTGACCTTTTAGTACCAGCAAATTTAAAGAACTGAACCGATACTTTTCCAGGATATTCAAGTATTAAGAATGTTTTCCATATTTTTACCTCCTGTTACCACAAGGACAAACATATTTTTTCAACTGTTTTGAAGAGAAATGGCAGAGGTTTTCATTTGTATTAATGTCTTCATCGAAAAATCCGAATGCGAATGCGAAAGCGAATGTTAAAATGATGCGAATTATTTGCGTTCGCATATGCGAATGCGAATATTCGTTACATCCCTAATATTTACCATAAAATTGAAAGTGTATTTTGGAGAACGCCCGAACTATGCAAGTGACAACTGGAATCATTACCATCTCTCACATTTCTTGCAGTCGCTATCAGTTTGCCGCTGCATATCGCGATAGTAAGTTATAAAATGACTCCGCGCATAAGTATTACTGGGGAAAAAAATCTATTGATCATAAAAAAAAATTGAAAAGGGAGAAGCTTTAAAAAAAAATATTGCTAAGCAATTTGGAATTCCTTTCAGTAGCTTATCTACGATTAAAAAAAAAAGGATAAGCTTTTAGCCAGTGTCACAGATAATGCATACAGTATTAAACGCAAGAAGCTTCGAACTTGTACCTTTGAGGATATTGACGAAGCAACGCTGAAATGAAACGAAGCAATTCCTGAAATAGGTAGGAATCTTCCTCTGTCTGGACCAATCCTGAGCGAAAACGCAAAACAATTCGCTGAGACATTGGGCCACGAAGAATTTGAAGCATGTGTAGGCTGGCTTGAAAAATTTAAAAATCGTCACGGAATTGTTCAAAAAACATTGTGTGGTGATAGTACTGCCGCCAACATCCAGACTAGGGATGTAACGAATATTCGCATTCGCATATGCGAACGCGAATTATTCGCATCATTTTAAAATTCGCTTTCGCATTCGCAAAAACCATCTTTGGATTATTCGCTTTCGCATTCGCTTTCGCAAAACTATATTTCAGTATTCGCTTCCATTTATTAAAGTGTTAAATCTCCTTATTCCCTTCACACACTTTGAAGATATGTGTGTGCTTGTGGTAACAGGAGGTAAAACTATGGAAAACAGTCTTAATACTTGAATATCCTGGAAAAGTATCAATTCATTTCCTTAAATTTGTGGGTACTAAAGTCTGAAACTATTATTCGCATTCGCTTTCGCAAAAATTCATATTTCACTATTCGCTTTCGCATTCGCATCAAATATATTTCAATATTCGCTTTCGCTAAAGCCACTTTCGTTACATCCCTAATCCAAACTCGAGATGAATGAGTGACGAATGTCTTGCCAAAATTGTTAGAAAAATATGACGAAAACGACATCCTTACCGCCGATGAGACGGGTTTGTTTTTTAAGTGCTCACCAAATAAAACGATGGCGTTTAAAAATGAGAAGTGTTTTGGGGGGGGAAACAGCAAAGAGAGGATCACTGTTATGGTGGCATGTAATATGACCGGATCGGAGAAAGTTAAATTGCTTATTATAGGGAAGGCCAAGAATCCGAGATGCTTCAAAGGAATCAAATCTCTAGACGTGGATTATGAATTTAATACGAAAGCATGGATGGAAAGCGAGATTTTCTTGAAATGGCTCTTCTCAACAAAGAAACGTTTTGCTTTTTGTTGATAACTGCGCTGCACACCCTAGGGATGTTAAGGACCAATTGAAAAATATTGAAATTGCTTATTTCCCACCCAACATGACTTCCATACTTCAGCCAATGGATCAGGGCATAATTTGTAACATTAAAACGCATTTTGACAAACATTTTGTTACAAATGGAGGAGAAAGAACCTCCCACGCCCATAAATTTGCTGGATGCCATACGAAACTTAAGCAAAGTGTGGAATGTCAATGTTAAATATCCGAGACAATTGCAAACTGTTTTAGAAAAGCAGGATTTGTAAAAGTTGGCACCACAACGAACAACAGTATGCTTTGGGACGAAGAAGACTATCTACCACTATCCCACTTCGCATTTTTAGAGTCTTCATTTAAAACAGTTGCTAATATTAATGCAACATTTAAAGACTACATCAATGTTGACTGTGATGTCATTACCACAGACTACCCTTCCGAAGAAGAAATCCTCGACAGTGTTCAAGAAAATTTTGGAGCACCAGCTATCTCAGGTAAAGAAATAATAATAAAACCAGTAAGGAAAGGCAGAAAGTCGGGCGGGGCCGACCATATAATACCCTACACCTCCCTGACAATGCGATAAGAGTCATTGCCACAATAATTTGGAATAATTGGTAAATGGGTAGAAACATATTATCTAATTCTGAACCGATAATCGCTAAATTAAGCAATCTTTGTTCCTAAATTGAGAAACATATTTCTGGAGAATGTTGTAATGATCGGAAGTAAAATACAACTTCTATAGCGGTTTGATACCAAATCAGGAGGAACATATATATGGAGCTTTAATATAAATCTGAACCGATCTTCCCTTCATGTAAAAAGACCTCCTTCTGTCGAATTTCGTACTGATCGGATATAAAACACAGTCTCTATAGCGCTTGGATGTGAAATCGGGGGTAACATATATATGGAGGCTATATCTAAATCTGAACCGATTTCTTCCAAATTTAACAGTGTTCATTCATATAATGAGAAACCTCTTTTTGCCTAATTTCATACTGATCGGATATAAAATAAAGTTTTTACAGCGCTTACATATCAAATCGGGGCTCACATATATATGGGGGCTATATCTAAATGTGAACCGATTTTAACCAAATTCAATAGGGATCGTCCTTGGGCCAAAAAAAAGATATGTGTAAAGTTTCGTCGAGATCGGACCACAATTGCGACCTGTACTTTGATTACAAGAATACATGCACAGACGGACAGACAGACGGACATAGCTAAATCAACTCAGAAAGTGATTCTAAGTCGATCGGTATAATAAACGATGGGTCTATTTCTTCTCCTTTTGGGTGTTACAAACAAATGCACAAAGTTATAATACCCTGTACCACAGTGTGGTGTAGGGTATAAAAATCCGTGGGTAATAATTTTCTGATGTACACTATTATTTATCTTTTAACAGATTCAGATGAATACGCAGAAGAATCTGCCGATATTGCGAAACCGTTACCCACATATGGACATCTTTCTTCATCAGTTGAACCTATTGGAAATAAAAAAATGAAATACTGTATTAACTTCTCTAAATGTGTTAGCAAATTATATTGGAGAAGAAAAGTGGGAAAATGTACTTCAAACCAAAATAACTGACTACTGCAAATAAAAAACGTTAAAAGGAACAAGATTGTTTTTATTTTCTATATAGCGAATTTTCTTTATAACGAAGTAAATATTCAGTCCCTTGGAATTCGTTATAGAGAGTTTCGACATAACAATTCTAAAATTTGGCATATATGGGCGGGGCCACGACCTTTGGTCCGATCCCGCCAAATTTTTGGGCAAAACAAGTAGACTGGTACCAAATACATGTGAACAAAATTACAGCACTCTCGCTAAAAAATTGTGTAGTATATCTCAATTTCAAAATTTGGCGAATATGGGCGGGGCCACGGCCATTGGTCCGATTCCCCTCTGAATGTATTATACCCTCCACCATTGTTTTCCAACAAATTCACGGAGAACCATTATTAATATGAACAGTTAAATAAGGTTAAATAGAGTACAATTCTAAATTAATTTCCTGACTTTGAAGTGACGTTTCGGCCATTTGTAAATAAAAACCAGTAAGGAAGGGCAGAAAGTCGGGCGGGGCCGACTATATAATACCCTACACCTCCCTAATAATGCGATAAGGGTCATTGCGATAATAATTTGGAATAATTGGTAAATGGGTAGGAACATATTATCTAATTTTGAACCGATAATCGCTAAATTAAGCAATATTCGTTCCTAAATTGAGAAACATATTTCTGGAAAATTTTAATGATCGGAAGTAAAGTACAACTTCTATAGCGCTTTGATACCAAATCAGGAGGAACATATATACGGATTTTATATATAAATCTGAACCGATTTTCCCTGAATACTCATTTATGTAAAAAGACATCTTTCTGTCGAATTTCGTACTGATCGGATATAAAATACAATCTCTACAGCGCTTACATGTCGAATCGGGGGTAACATGTATATGGGACTATATCTAAATCTGAACCGATTTTCTCCGAATTTGGCAGTATTTCTTCATGTAGAAGGAAACCTCTTTTTGCCGAAGTTCGCACTGATCGGATATAAAATAACATTTTTACAGCGCTTACATGTGAAATCGGGGGTATATGGTTTATATGGGGGCTATATCTAAATCTGAACCGATTTCTTCCAAATTTAACAGTGTTCATTCAAATAATAGGAAACCTCTTTCTGCCGAATTTCATACTGATCGGATATAAAATAACATTTTTACAGCGCTTACACTTCAAATCGGGGGTAACGTATATATGGGGGCTATATCTAAATCTGAACCAATTTCTTCCAAATTTAGCAGTGTTCATTCATATGATAAGAAACCTCTTTCTGCCGAATTTCAGACTGATCGGATATAAAATAAAGTTTTTACAGCGCTTACATGTCAAATCTGGGGTAACATATATATGGGGGCTATATCTAAATCTGAACCGATTTCAACCAAATTCAATAGGGATCGTCCTTGGGCCAAAGAAAACATATGTGTAAAGTTTCGTCGAGATCGGACCATAATTGCGACCTGTACTTTGATTACAAGAATACATGCACAGACAGACGGACAGACGGACAGACAGACAGACGGACATAGCTAAATCAACTCAGAAAGTAATTCTAAGTCGATCGGTATAATAAACGATGGGTCTATTTCTTCTCCTTTTGGGTGTTACAAACAAATGCACAAAGTTATAATACCCTGTACCACAGTGTGGTGTAGGGTATAATAAACACTTTCCAATCGACCTACGATCTTGTCAACCATGAGCAATATTTTAGTTCTCGCTAAGAGCTATCTTTTTGATAATTAGGGATTGTGGCTACGTGACACACAGCAAATGAAACAATTGAATTGTTGCGAGAAAAGTTTGGAGATTCGATAATTTTAAGAAATTGTGATATTGAATGGCCTCCAGGAAGTTGTGATTTAACACCATTAGACTGTTTCAAGCTTTACAAGTCAATATTGAACGTGCCATTCATGACATACGACTTGATTTAGTGGAAAAAGTACTCGAAAATTGGGTTCATCGAATTCGTTCCTACAGAAGAAGTCGTGGAGGCCATTTGAATGACGTTTTGTTTAGAACTTAATTGTATTGATTTTATTTCGCATTAAATAAAAACCTTTTGAATTTCCTTTTTTTTAAGAAATCATATCATCTTATTGGAAAACCCTGTATTACCGCCTAGAAAATTTTGAAGTCAATCGGTTAATCCTTGCGAGAGTTATCTTGCGCACCAGCCAGCAGACAGACATACAGACGGACGGACATTGCTCATATGACATAAAATGGCCCAAATCGAATTTCCGCCAAAAAAACTTCGGGTCTTGGGTCGCTTCTTCGGTGTGTTACACTTTTGGCTCGTAGCAAATGATATATACCCTCCTCTCTAAGGTAAGGGGATAAACATTAGCTAAATATATTGCCGCAGTAATAGGCGGGATATATATTTGTAAATAATTTAAAATTCTTGGTCTCGGTTTTGTGTGCCTCTCTTGATCTCAGGTCGGACCATGCATTTCCTTAAAGATCGGTAAATATACATATATGTGTAGGTCAATAGCTCCTTATGGGATTTTTTGTGTAGTGGAAGAATGAAAAAACTCTTAAAGAATTTTGAAATTCAGTAAAAGAATGAAAATGATTTTAGTCACTGCTTAACTGACCACAGTCGTAAAATTCAAAATTGTATTTCCCGTGTATTCTAATAAAGGGGTTTCCAACAAGAGATGTTATTTTGGTATTCAAAGAAAATTTTTTTTAGATAAATGATAAATGCCGTTAATAATGCAAAACAACATCAGCCAAATGGCCACCACGACCACGCTTACAGGACCATATCCCTTTCATAAAATTGTCCATAACCAAATCGCAAAGTGGCTGCCCTATGTCCTCGATAGCCTCACGAATTCTATCTTTGAGGTCTTGAATGACACTGGGCTGTTGGCGTAGACCTTATCTTTCACGTGGCCCCAAAGGAAGAAGTCGCAAGGTGTTAAATCACAAGATCTCGGTGGCCAATTGTGATCACATCTTCGAGAGATAACACGGTCCGGAAACTTTTCCCGTAACAGAGCAATGGAGCTTGAGTGGCTCGTAGCGCGTCTTGTTGAAAGTAAACGTTGTCCAGCTCAATACAATCCAACTCCGACCCTAAAAAATCATTAATCATCTCTTGATAGCGCAATCCATTCACCGTAACTGTTGATGCAAACTCATTTTCGAAAAAATATAGTCCAATGACCCCGCCGGACCATAAACAGCACCAAACAGTCACACGTTGAGGATGGAGAGGCTTCTCAACAATAACTATTGGGTTTTCCGAGCCCCAGATGCGAAAATTTTGTTTGTTGACGTAGCCACCGAGGTGGAATTGGGCCTCATCAATCAAGTTGATTTTGTATCGTTCGTATCTTGTTTTGTTCGATCGTTTTGTCATCATTTTGTATCGTTCGTTGATCGTGTATCGTTCCATTTTTAGTAATGGCGTTGTCAAATGTCAAAGAATAAAAGCTTCAAGGGTGACAGCTACCGTAATACCGGGTGATTCAAAATAACACCTCTTGTTGTTAAACCCTGTACCATACTACATATATACCCCATTTTTATACCCTATACCACACTGTGGTACAGGGTGTTATGACTTTGTGCATTTGAGATAGACCCATTGTTTATTATACCTATCGACTTGTAATCACTTTCTGAATCGATTTAGCTATGTCCGTCTGTCTGTCTGTAGATGTATTCTTGTAATCAAAGTACAGGCCGAAATTATGGTCCGATCTCAACGAAACTTTGCACATATCTTTTTATAGGCCCAAGGACGATCCCTATTGAATTTGGTTGAAATCGGTTCAGATTTACATATAGCTCCCATATATATGTACCTCCGATTTGGCATATATGCACTGTATAAGCAACATTTTTGAGCCGATTTGTACAAAAATTGACAGAGAGTAGTCCCGTCATACACTTAGATACAATACAAAATTTGGGGGAAATCGGTTCAGATTTAGATATAGCCCCCATATATATGTTAGCCCCGATTTGACATCCAAGCGCTGTAGAGACTGTATTTTATATCCGATCAGTACGAAATTCGACAGAAAGAGGTTTCTATTTTACATGAATGAGTATTTAGGGAAAATCGATTCAGATTTATATATAACCTCCATATATATGTTCCTCCTGATTTGGTTACAAAGCGCTATAGAAGTTGTACTTTACTTTCGATCATTACATACATTCTCCAGAAATATGTTTCTCAATTTAGGAACGAATATTGCTTAATTTAGCGATTATCGGTTCAGAATTAGATATATCCACATATATATATTCTTACCCATATACCAATTATTCCAAATTATTATCGCAATGACCCTTATCGCATTGTTAGGGAGGTGTAGGGTATTATATAGTCGGCCCCGCCCGACTTTCTGCCTTTCCTTACTGCTTTCAATTTAACTTTTGACCCACTTTGTGGAAGTAGAATTGCACCAAATTTTTACCAGCTATAGAATCGATTACGTAGATTCTTATAACGCAATAAAAATAATGGTGTAAATGCGTATACGCATTTGTTTTATTGAGGGTAGGATTTAAGACGCTTCTGAAGTAAAAAAATAATTTTAACAATTTTGAAAGCGCGAGAACTGACCACTTGCCAATAACGACTATTTGAATAGACCGCAAGGTATACAACACTCGAGTCTATACATACGCAAATTTATAACTTCCTAATTCTTATAGGTGCCGCAACGGTCAAAAGTCGCTTGGTGTAAATTCGCATCCGGAGATCAGTATACGCGTATAAATTAGTAGGATCATAGCTCTTAATGGACTTTTAAAGAAGGAGGGGGAATTTGCTTTGGACACTGCTAAACTGACAATATGACTGAGAATTGACCGAATTGACAACGTTAGATATCTTTATAATAGAGCTAAATTCTTGGTCATAACATTAAATGATATGCGTTTTATTTCTTCTTGAAAACCACACCTCTAAAAAACACCCTTTACAAAGAAATGTGAGAAGTCGTAATACCCTATACCACAGTCCATCAATATTAACTTTACAACAATAATGTTTTCGAGTACAATTTTATTGTCGTCAGTAAGTTTGTGTCTTAAGTCTTTTGTTTTTACATGTTATTTTATTTTATGAGACCATATCTATATTATGCCCATATGACCTACTGTAGCGGACATAAATCACAGACAGAGCAACAACAATTGTAGAAACTAAAAACAAAGCGAACTTGTTCGCTTGATTTTATGGGAGTATAAGTATTTATCGCTCGCTTTAATTGTTGCATTTATTTTAGTTGCACCTTAGCTTAAACGCTTGCAACACTTTTCAAACGAATGACATTATTTGATCAGCGAAGTTTGATATTTATTAAACTGTTGTGGTTGATGTGTTTTGCTTTTGGATGGATGCTTAGATGTTTGGTCCACCTTATCTCGATGTCTCTTCATGCTCCCGACGCTGATGACGCTGGACGACGACTGTGTTGATGATGATGTGTGTTGGATGTTGGATATGGATGTGATGATGATCTCCTTTTTGGATGGCATGGAGTTTTGATGAAACGGTTCAGGTTCAGTGCAATCGAGTCCATCGCCAGAAAATAAAACAGAAAAAACCAAAGTAAAATAAAATAAAGTGACTTATTAGCCAATCAAGGTGATGACAAACTTGTCATGATAAATTGCATTAATAAGTTTATAAAATTATTTTAAATCGTCTGTGCCTGTATGAGTGAGTACCTCTCAACATAGAGTGCATCTGTGAGTATCTGTGTCGGTGTCGGTGTCGGTGTCTGTGTGTTGTGTGTCCACAAAAATCAAACTGGCTGTTTTTGCTGTTGCTCCTTCCAAGAAGAAGTCGAAAAAATTGAAAGTGTGTACGCGCGTCTTTGGGGTCTCCCGTTTGTTGGGTTTTAATTAACTTTGATTTCGGTTTAAAGATATTCTCCAAGGATTTGCTGTCGTTCGATCGTAGAGAGCTCATTTTAACGCAGTGCAGTCGAGTTTTTTTCTCCGTCTCCACACATATTGCTTTATCGCAATGTTGTCCATGAATTTGTAAATGGTTTGCTGTCGATTTCCGTTGAGATTCTAATCGAGTTTCTTGTTTTCGACGCGCTGTATTTTTTCGATTCCGATAGAGGAGTGGTAATTTGGTGAAATTGATTACACTTTTATTATGATTTTGCAAATCTAAATATGTGTTATTACATGTACA
Source organism: Eudasyphora cyanicolor (assembly GCA_963930755.1). NCBI lineage: Eukaryota > Metazoa > Arthropoda > Insecta > Diptera > Muscidae > Eudasyphora > Eudasyphora cyanicolor. The sequence continues at coordinate 205,229,126 of OZ005735.1, forward strand.
TGTATTTACGAATCTGTTCGATCATGTTTTGACAAAACACTTGGGATTTTTCCTCTATTGACTGTTTACATTTTCATCTCATTAAATGGCATTTCAAACAAATCACATACAAACGAGTAACAAATATTGTTGAATTCAATAATAATATTATCCCCTATAGGTTTTCACTGACGCACAGTGTTTGCTAAAGGAACTGGTTATAAATACTTATCCGACAAAAATGTATGTAAAATATATTTATTTAATATTCATACATATGTAATAAAAATTATAAAATATGACGAGCGTCGAAAAAGATTTACTTAATATATTACAACTAATTCGCAGTAACCAAATGTTAAAAACATAATTCCTTACAATCCGACAACTACATATAACTGTAAGTTAGCTCCAAATGTAGGATAACCAGATTTCGAGAAAATTATAGTGCATCTAATTTATAGATCAGAACTAAATTTGCGGATTTATTTTTTATTCCTTATTCAAGCATGGATTTTTGGTTTTTGACGATCGGCATAGAATAATATGAGCGAAATATTTGTTTAGAATTTCGAATGTCAATTCGGCACTTCTAGTACATTTATGATGACATCGGAAATAATAATGGAAAAACTTCACCATAATTTATCAATTTACGACGTTTCCCTGCGAAGATGTTGTAGCGTTTGTAAAAAAAACTTCAAATTTGTTAACTCTTGTTAACCTTATCCTCCGAGATATTCTACAGGTGGCTCTGAACAAGTTGGCTAGATGGGCCAGAAGCAGCGGTTTGCAGAATTTTGATCTCTTTACTAGGATGAATAATGTCCCTCATGTGGACCCTCCTCCCCGGATAAATGGAACAGATCTAGTCATTTCTGAAAGTGCAAAATTTTTAGGAATAATTTTGGATAGGAAACCGTCATTCAGACTAAACGTACTGGAACGTGTAAAGAAGGCCAACATCGCCCTATATTCCTGCAGGAAGGCTGTAGGGTCGCGGTGGGGCCTCTCTTCTGAAATTGTCCATTAGATATATATAGCAGTGGTTCGTCCAATACTGTCATACGGCATTGTGGTATGGTGGACGGCAACTGACAAACTAACCATCACAAATCTGCTATCAAGGGTTCAGAGAACTGCCTGCCTGTGCATAAGCGGAGCGTTAAGGACTACAGCGACTGAGTCTCTATAAGCCCTTCTCCATATACAACCGATTAATGTTGTGGCGAGAGAAAATGCAACCAAAGCGGCACTAAGATTAAGCTGCCTATCAATGTGGAGGTACAAGAACTACGGTCACATGAGGATACCAAAGTGTAGGGCTATGGTAACCGACCGAGTGGACTATATATCAACGGTGCGCACCTTTGAGAGGAACTACATCACTATGATACCAGCCAGGGATGAATGGAGTACACTGTGAAGAACTTAATTTGGATATAGCTCACACACTACCAGATACCTGCAGTGTCTATCAAGCCGAAATAATGACAATATGGGAAGTCGCCAAGTGGCTGAGTCGGAACATAGTAACCAACACTGGCGTGGTCATTTACTCGGACAGCCACACTGATAGAAAAAGCTTCGTCATTCGTCAAAAGTCAGCTAACGTACGGATAATCCTATCTATGAATTTGTTCGTCGCCATGACGAATCTCTGTCTAAGTATACTAGAACAAGAACTATTTAGTGGAATAAAAAAAAACCCCACAGGGTGATTACAAATCATCCCTACGATGAATCGTGCTCATAAATAAAAAAAATATATGTACCCTCCTCTCTAAGGTGAGGGGATACATATGGGGATTTATTTGATTTATAATACAAATATCAATAAGTATCCGTATAGGATTATCCGTACGTTAGCTGACTTTTGACGAAGCTTTTCCTATCAGTGCAGGCTGCCATCAATTCTCTGGAGGCCACATCCCTAAATTCACAAATAGCCCTCGACTGCCGCAGATCTGTTAACGAGATGGCTGTGCAGTTTAATATACACCTCATATGGGTGCCTGTGCATAGGGATAACCCGGGGAACTGCAAAGCCGATGAACTTGCTAGGAAAGGGGCGACTTACAAATTCTCGAAGAATTTGCATATATTAGTGCGCCACAATCCACGTGCAAGCTTTGGCTTAGGCAAGAGGCAATCAGGCAGTCCAACGAAAGATGGACACAAATCGGCACCTGTATGGTAGCTAGACAAATCTGGCCAAGGTATGACCTGAGAATATCAAAATATCTCCTCGCACTAGAAAGGAAAAGATTGTCTACGTTAGTATCAGTTCTGACGGGACACTGCCTTATCGGCGAACACACCAGAAGATTGGGTATTAACTCCAATGACTTCTGCAAAAGCTGTGGAGATGAGCAAGAAGTGGAGAGCATTGAGCACTTGCTATGCGACTGTCCCGCTTTGAGTAAACGACGACTGGACATACTGGGGTCGGCCTTTCTAGGCAGCCTAACAGATCTTTCCAGTACCAATATTAGTGCTATCGATACATTTGTATATCAAACAGGTTGGTTTCGATGAAGGGCATTTTAGCGCGTGGTACCACTAGGGACCTAAACTGGTCTATGTGAGCTGAAGAAAAAAAAGAAAACAGCTGCCACCCTAACCTAAACCATACAATCCGACAACTATATATAACTGTAGGTTAGCTCTAAATGTAGGATAACCAGATTTCGAGAAAATTGTAGTGCATCTTATTTATAGATCAGAACTAAATTTGCGAATTTATTTTTTATTCCTTATTCAAGCATGGATTTCTGGTTTTTGACGATCGTCATAGAATAATAAGAGGGAAATATTTTTATAGAATTTCGAATGTAAAGTCGGCACATCTAGTACATTTATGGTGACATCGGAAATAATAATAGAAAAACTTCACCATAATTTATCAATTTACGACGTTTCCCTACGAAGATGTTGTAGCGTTTGTAAAAAACTTCAACTTTGTTAACCCTAGCCTGAACTTCAAATATTCTACAATGATGTTTTCAACATCATTTCACGAAAATTCGCGTTGTATTAAAAAATCCACGTTTCATAAGAAAATGAAAACTGACAGAGTGAAGAAATGACAAATGACAGAGTTACACTATGAAGTCCGATCGATAACAAGTCTGGCTATTGAAGGATTTAAATTACTCATGGCGAGTATTATGTTACGTATTGATTCTTCTCACCTCATCCCACAGTCATGCCCATTTGTTATACCCTCCACCATAGGATGGGGGTATATTCGTTTTGTCACTCCGTTTGTAACACCTCTAAATATTTATCTGAGACGCCATAAAGTATAGGGTGATCCACTTCGAGGTTCCCTACTTTTTTAAAGAAAACCAGTAAGGAAAGACAGAAAGTCGGGCGGGGCCGACTATACCCTACACCTACCTACCAATGCGAAAATGGGCATTGCGATAAGAATTTGGCAGTGTTCATACATGTAATAAGCAAACTCTCTCCGCCGATTTTCGTACTGATCGGATATAAAACACGGTTTTTACAGTGCTTACATGTCAAATCGGGTGTAAAATATATATTGGGACTATGTTTAAATCTGAACCGATTTTCCCCGAATTTGGCAGATTTTCCCCGAATTGCGCAGTGTTTTTTCATGTAATAAGAGAACTTTCTCTGCCGAATTTCGTACAGGTCGGATGTAAAATACGGTTTCTACAGCGCTTACATGTCAAATCGGGTGAAACATATATATGGGGGCTATATCTAAATCTGAACGGATTTTCTCCGAATTTGGTAGTGTTCATTCACGTAATAATAAAACTCTCTCTGCCGAATTTCATAAAGATCGGATGTAAAATGTGGTTTCTACAGCGCTTACATGTCAAATCGGGTGAAACATATATATAGGGACTATATCCAAATCTGAACCGATTTTAACCAATTTCAATAGGGATCGTCCTTGGGCCAAAAAAGAGCACTATGCTAAATTTCATCACAATCAGACCATAAATACGACCTGCACTTTGATCACAAGAATACATGGACAGACAGGCGGACAGACGGACAGACACACGGACATGGCTAAATCGAATCAGAAAGTGATTCTGAGTCGATCGGTATAATAAACAATGGGTCTATCTCTTCTCCTTTTAGGTGTTACAAACAAATGCACAAAGTCATAATACCCTGTACCACAGTGTGGTGTAGGGTATAAAAACACAGAAAATTCAAATTGAATGGGGAATGTTTATTATCATTTGAAAGAACATACTTTGGCATTTATAGTTTGAAGATTATGTCTATCAAATGTTGGCCGCGGCTACGTCTCAGATGGTCCATCCGTTGAGTCCAATTTTCGATGACTCATTCGAGCATTTCGACTGGTAACTGGCGAATGACACGCGTAAACGTTGTTCAGGCGTAAGTCTTTCCAAGTTGAAATGCCAAATAATACTTAACAAAAATAACATGACAGCATGACACGACTCACACGTGATCTGTCAAAACAAGGCTATTGAAAAAAGTATCTCTACTTTGATCACCCGTTATAACATTACACTAATTAATCTGTCAATTTGTTGTCAAAACGTTGTAAACGTTGTTCAGGCGTAAGTCTTTCCATGATGAAATGCCAAACAATACTTAGCAAAAATAACATGACAGCATGACACGACTCACACATGATCTGTCAAAAAAAAAATGCTATTGAAAAAAGTTTCTCTACTTGGATCACCCTATATATATTCTAAATCATCGTAAAATTCTAAGACGATTTAGCAATGTCCGTGTAATCACGCTACAGTCTACAAAAATTGAGCTAGATGACTGGAATTTTGTACGGATACTTCTTATAGCTGCAGGTAACTTTGGATTGCAAATGGGCAATATCGGTCCATTTTTTGATATAGTCCCCCTAATATAGCATCTCTCCCATTTGACTTCTTAACATCATAGAGACCACAACTGTCATCTGATCGGGCTAAATATTGGTAGCTGGAGTTTATTTGTATCCGGAATCCTTCACACGAACAACGGTAGTCATTGGTCATGTTTCGATATAGCCCCATACGGTCTAGATTTGAGTTCGTAACGCCATAAGATCCTCAAATTTCAACGAATTGGGCTTAAATTTGGTATAATCAGTTTATATGTACCCGAAACCATCCACATGCGATCCATGGTGGAGTGTACATAAGATTCGTCATGGCCGAATTTAAACCGTCTTTACTTGTTTTAAATTAAAATAGTTTTGTTTGGAATTAAACTCTATGGCATACAGAGGAACTTTTTGCAGAATAACAAAAATCAAATCTAATTTTGTGGACAAGTTCCACCAAATCTCAAATCTGCCCTTTGTAAATGGTTTTCCAATAGGGATGATATGATTTTGAAGTGACGTTTCAGCCATTTGTAATATGTCATGATCTGTCATTTGTTCTGTATTGTATTCAGTAGTGTTTACAATTTCATCATGGAGAGATATACCCAAGAACAACATTTACAAATTATTCAGTTCTATTATCAAAATAATCGTTCTCCAATTGCAACTTTTCGTGCCATTTTTTTTATTTTAAATAAAAAAAAAACACTTTCTAGTCGACCTACGACCTTGACAATGAGATTGTGGCTACGTGCCATACAGCAAATGAAACAATTGATTTGATGCGAGAAAAGTTTAGAGATTCGATTCGAAGTTGTGATATTGGATGGTCTCCATGTTGTGATTTAACACCATTGGACTATTTATTGTGGGGTAATTTCAATTCATTGGTCTTTCGAAATAAACCAGACTCTCTTCAAGTTTTACAAGTCAATATTGAACGTGACATACGACTTGATTTGGTGGAAAAATTGCTCGATTGGGTTCATCGAATTCGTTGGTGGAGGCCATTTGAATGACGTTTTATTTAGAACTTGATTGTATCGATTGTACTTCACATTAAATAAAAAACTTTTGAATTTTCTTAACAATAAGTGTGGTTTTTTTACAAAGAAATCATATCACTCTTATTGGAAAACCCGTTAGTAGTCCCAAATAAAATCCAGTAAGAAAAGACAAAAAGTTGGGCGGGACAGACTATATAATACCCTACACTCCCCTAATAATGTGAAAAGGGGCATTGTGATCATAATGTGGAATAATTGGCTTCGTTTCAGTTAATAAAGTACTCAACTCCACCTCCTCATCAATGCATATTCCAAGGAGGAGCTGAAGATGTTGATCATATCAAACTAGACCTGAAACGATAACTTTAAAGTGCGCAATATTCATGCATAGATCTAGAATCGGAAGGAACAAATAGATGCGGCTGTACATAATCTAAACGGATTTTCATCACCTAATTTCTGCCAAATAATATAATGATAGGATTTAAAAAAAAAATTCAATAGCGCTTAAATACTAAATAGACGTAGTATACGTAGTATATATGTGGCTATATCTAAATCTGAACCGATTATCCCCAATTTAAGCATATTAGTTCCTAATTCTTCTTTCTGCCAAATGTTGCAATGATGAAATTTAAGTACACCTTCTATAGCTCTTTGATACCAAATCAGGCGAACAAATTTATGTATATTATGTATATATCAATCTGAACCGATTTTCCCCGAATTTGGCAGTGTTCATTCATGTAATAAGAAAAGTCTTTCTGCCGAATTTCGTATTGATCGGATATAAAATATAGTTTCTGCAGCGCTTACATATCAAATCGGGGGTAACATATACGTATATGGGGGCTACATCTAAATCTGAACCGATTTTCCTTAAATTTAGTTTTATTTCTAAGTGTATCAAGATACCTCTTTGTGTCCATTTTTATTCAGATCGGTTAAACAATTTTGCTTATACTGTGCATATATGTAAAATCGGAAACGATTTTGACCAATTTCAATCGGGATCGTCCTTGGGGCAAAAAATAGCACTGGCCTAAATTTCATCACAATCGGACCATAAATACGATGTGCAATTTGAGTACAACGATACATCTACAGACGGACGGACGGACAGATGGACAAACGGACATGGTTAAATCAACTTAGGAAGTGATTCCAAGTCGATCGGTGTAATAAGCGATGGCCCCATCTATTCTACTTCTGGGTGTTACAAACTCATAATACCCTGGACCACAGTGTGGTGTAGGGTAGGACGAAAAGAAAAATTTGATTAGAACACATATATCCAAATATATAATATTTGTGTGTGCCAAATAAATATATTATCGAGTGTACCCTAAACATGTATATATTTTAAGCAGAATATGTTTGAGACAATATACTAGAGAAGCGATTTTTTCCGACATGTTGTTGCCAACCCATCTTGCATAATTTTGCAAGATTGTACGGTTTTATAAAGGAATTTTACGAACATTTAAAATTTCCAAAAAAAAAAAATTTCTGAGTACTTACACGAAAAGAAAGAAAAAACCTTTTGAGGTCGTTTATCGCAAACATAGTTCGTTTGTCTCAAATGATCTACTTTTCGCGTAACGGTTGAAATATTTCTGGTAACTGAAATCGTTGATCGTAAACGTAGTTTGTCTTGCTGTACACGAACATGCTTTCATTCCATAATTTTCATAATTTACTTTTATGCTAAACGAAAAATGTTTACGGAAGCATATTGTATTTAAACATGATTGAATATTTTAAAAAGAGTTGAGAGTACACAAAAAGAAACGTTGTTTGTCCGCGTTGTTTTATTAACAGTTATGCAGACGGACATATGTATATCTCTCAATCAGGCAATCAGGCACAATGCAACTGGATACTTCTGGAAACAGATGAAATTTTCAACAATAAAGAGGTTAATTTCTTTTAATAACACTACACGGGGCAAAATCGTCTGTTTTGATATGTTTGAATCGAAAGAAAATATATTTGGAACAACTATTTTTAAATATTATATATTTCTTAGCAAATACATTTTATTTGAAAATCAATAAAATATATTTGGAACACATATATTAATATATTACAACAAATTATATTTGCAAACTAAATTTCTCAAATAAAGTATGTGTTTAAATACAAATAAAATTATTATTTAGGAATTTTTCGAAATATATTTTATTTAAAAAAGATTTCCACAGATTTTTCTGACTTTTTCGAATTTCAGTTTAAATTTTTCCTTGGTTTCGAATTGTACCTCCCAGTTATGATACCATATGCAGAATTAACTTTTGTTTTAAATCAATAATTAAAAATTTCTGAGTATTCCAAGCCATCAATAGTTGTCAATCGTCTATGTACTTTTTATTGATCCAAGATTATACGATTTCAATTATTATTATTTTTACGAACATTAAAAATTTCTAAAAATAACTTTGAACTGTTGAAAATTTTAACACAATTTATGTATTTTATGAATATCTAAATGCAAATAAATATTTGTTTCGGAAATAAAAGTCACATTGGGATGTAAACAAATATTTGTTTAGAACAACATCTTCCCAAATACACGATTTTTGTGTGTACTAAATATTATATGTTCAGAGTGTACGCTAAACGTATATATGTTTCAAGCCGAATATGTTCGGGACAATATACTACAGCAGCAATTTTTTTTCAGCGTGTATGCAACACAATTTTTAACTGGAAGTTTTTCATGCTATTTTCTGATATAGTTTCGTATTCTATTCACGATCGTGGAAACCTTTGATTGGTCAGCATTTAGGCAACAATTTTTAATATTGACCTATGAAGTTCACTTTTGACTAAAAAGTTTGATATATGGTAAGATAACATCTCGCTTTGATCCATACAATGACCTCCTAAATGTTTAATGGAAAGATATACGAGCCAACAACGAGTCGAAATTATTAAAATTTACTACCGAAATTCGGAGTCAGTGGCCCCAACGTTAAGAGCGCGAAATGTCGAAAAATCATCTTCAGCGATGATGCTCATTTCTGGCTGAATGGCTTCGTCAATAAACAAAATATGCGTTATTGGTCAGACAGCAATCAACACGTACTCCAAGAGTCATCATTGCATCCCGAAAAAATTACGGTTTGGTGAGGTTTATGGGCCTGCGGCGTCATTGGGCAGTACTTCTTCCGTGATGATCAAGACCGACACGTTACTGTGAATGGGAATCGCTACCGTTCAATGATAACCGAATATTTTTGGCCCCAATTAGATGATATGGACTTGGAGGACATGTGGTTCCAACAGGACGGCGCCACAAGCCACACAGCTTCCACAATCAATTTATTGGAAACCAAGTTTGGAGAACGTGTTATCTCACGAAATGGTCCAGTCGATTGGCCGCCCCGGTCGTGCGATTTGACGCCGTTAGACTATTTCCTGTCAGCCTACGTCAAGTCTATGGTCTAAGCCAACAAGCCAGCGACGATTGATGATCTTCGTACGAATATCGAACGTGAAATTGTATATCGGCCGTTTTATGCTTGAAACCGTCGAAAATTTGGTTCAGCGTCTGGACTTCTGCCAGCGAGCCCGTGGTGGTCATGCAAAAGAAATCGAGTTCCATACATAATGGCATCGAACGTACTTTCACAGGAATAAAGAATTTCATTGCTATCCAAAACCGTTTTTGTTTTATTTAAAAAAAAACTTTTGTAGCGCTCTATTTGCCAAACCCGTTATGTTCTAACATATATGTCTTCTTATGTACAATTTGTCTGAACTCAATTAGAAGATATCAGCCAATTAATAACAGATGTGTTCGCCGGGGAGCTCCCGTGTACATATTACTACAAATTGTGAAATTTTTGATTATTAACATAATTTTATAAAACATATTAAATAACATAATACAACAATTTATTCTTTTGCGACAAACGTTTTCTAATTTATTGATAAACTGGCATTGCTTGTGACAAACGCAATAACCGTTTGCAGCAAACGTTTAACAGGGTTTGTAATATATATAAATAATTTACGATAATTACACTAACCGTTTGCTATAAACATTTCTTTGAGTTTTGGGATTAACATAAATTGTTTACGACAAACGTAGACCACAAACGAAATTAGTTTGTCTAATTTTTCATTTGGAAGAAACTAATTTTTTCCTTGCGTACAATGACAATAAAAATTTGTTTCATGAATAATAGTCCCAAATAACAAGTATTAGGACGGAAACAAAAATTAGTTTAGAACAAAATCTTCCCAAATATATAATTTTTGTGTGTGCCAAATATAATTAGTTATAGTTACTAAACCACTGTACTGCCACTGCAGAAGGTGAGTCGTCCACCGTGTCACTTTCTGGAAGTGTGGAGGTACCCACGCCTATTATTTCTTGTGACTCCAACTCTAACAGAAGATCTGTAACGTCCTTCTCTGAGGACAAAAGCTCTACTTCGGACACAGAGAGGCTGAGGGGAGTCTCCGGACTCTTTGACGCATCTGGCGGGGACATGCTTCTCGACGATACGGACGAAGAGTTCGATAACACCCTTGTCGGGGTGGATGTTAATCTGTCAATTACCAATGATGGTAAGAATTCTACAGATTAACCTCCATCACGCTATAGCAGCCTCAGCGGCTCTATTGCTGCGCCTGTCCACAGGCGCAGTAGACATCGTCCTGATACAGGAGCCTTACGTGGGAGGAAGGGTGTGCGGTATTAGGACACCAACTTTAAACTGCTTGTGGCCAACTGTGAAGGCACTCCAAGAACCTGCATTTTGGCCAGGAAAGATCTAAGTATCTTTCTCCTGACTAATTTAAGTGGTAAAGACCAAACAGCTGCTAGCCTGGAGATCGGTAATCGCATATATTGGGTGGTCTCCAGCTACTTGCCTTATGAATCTGTAGTACCGACTGCTCTATTCAGGGAAGTAGTAGAAGAAGCAACGTCTGACGAGCTCGAGCTGATTATTGGCGCAGACACGAACGCTCATCATACTATCTGGGGTAGTACGGATATAAACAATAGGGGTGATTCGCTTCTTGACTTTATTCTAACTACCAACCTTAGTATTTGTAACATAGGTAATAAACCGACCTTCGCAATTACAGACAGACAAGAAGTACTCGACGTAACGTTTGCTACTGACCGGCTGTCAGACAAAATTATCGGGTGGAATGTACTGGACGACCACTCATTCTCAGATCACCATTATATTGAGTTCAAACTCGCGGAAAAAGCGCCTAAACCCGCCGTCCACAGAAATGTAAGGAAGACAAAGTGGCATCTGTATGAGAAGAATTTCAAGAAAGTCCTCAACTCTAAACTTCTGTACGAACCGAATGACAAAGCCGGTCTGGATAATCTGGTCGATCATATCACCATATCATTCAATAGAACCCTTGAAGAAGCCTGTCCAAAAACAAGGTACAAGGGTAAAACTAAACCCCAATGGTGGACTTCTGAGCTAACGGCTATGAAAAAGACCTGCAACAAGCTATTCAATAAGGCTAAATCTACTGGGGTCGCTAATGATTGGGATGCCTATAAAGAGCAACTCAAGATCTATAAGAAGGAGCTTAGAAAGGCGCAAAGGCGCTCTTGGTATACAGTGGGATATTTACAGGATGAGGCAAATAACTGGACCAAAAACAGCAGGCAGTCGCTCAATGTACTGCTCGACACACATTTCCCGGGGAACTCTGTAACAGAACCCGAGGATCAGCAGGACCAACAAGAGTGCGTGTGGACTGCGAGCGTCGCTAGCTTTTTGACTGAGAGATCCAGAATAAGCTGGGCTATTAACAGCTTTGAGCCCTTCAAGTCACCTGGACCAGATGGCATCACTCCAGCAGAAATGCAGAAAATGTTAAAGTACATTATCCCCTGGCTGGAGAAAATTTATGTAGGTTGTATCAGGCTTTCATACGTCCCGAATCGATGGAGGGATACCAAAGTGGTATTCATACCTAAAGCGGGAAAGATATCACACACTAGGCCAAAAGACTTCAGACCAATTAGCCTATCCTCCAACATGCTTACAATAAGGGCAAGGCTACAGAATCAGCCCTGCACGAACTTGTGAGCACTATCGAATCGTCCCTGCATTTCAAGGAATTAACCATAGTGGCATTTCTTGACATAGAAGGGGCTTTTAACAACATTCACTCAGATGCGGTAATTGCGGCACTCTCACATCTAAAAGTTAACACTAGTTTGATTAGACTAATTCAAAGTCTGCTCACCAGAAGACGCATAACAGCATGTCTAGGGTCCACAACTCTAACAAGGTATGTAAACAGAGGGACCCCGCAAGGAGGAGTATTGTCTCCACTAATTTGGAACCTAGCGGTGAATGAAATCCTGCTAGATCTAGAACGTTGTGGCTGCAAGGTCGTGGCATATGCGGACGACGTGGCAATCGCAGTGAGTGGCAAATTCGTAAACGTCCTCAGAGACATCCTACAGGTGGCTCTGAACAAGTTGGCTAGATGGGCCAGAAGCAGCGGTTTGGGCGTTAACCCCAACAAGACAGAATTGGTTCTCTTTACTAGGATGAATAATGTCCCACATGTGGACCCTCCACCTCGGATAAATGGAACAGATCTAGTCTTTTCTGAAAGTGCAAAATTTTTAGGAATAATTCTAGATAGGAAAATGTTATTTAGACTTAACGTATTGGAACGTGTAAGGAAGGCCAACGTCGCCTTATATTCCTGCAAAAAGGCTGTAGGGTCGCGGTGGGGACTCTCTCCTAAAATCGTCCACTGGATATATATAGCAGTAGTTCGTCCAATACTGTTATACGGTATTGTGGTATGGTGGACGGCAACTGAAAAACTAACCATTACCAACCTACTAACAAAGGTTCAGAGAACTGCCTGCCTGAGCATAAGCGGAGCCTTAAGGACTACAGCGACCGAGTCTCTACAAGCCCTACTCCATATACTGCCGATTAATATTGTGGCGAGAGAAGTTGCAACCAAAGCGGCAATAAGATTAAACTGCCTATCAATGTGGAGGTACAAGAACTATGCTCACATGAGGATATCAAAGTGTAGTGCTATGGTAACCGACCGAGTGGACTATATACCAACTGTGTACACCTTCGAGAGAAATTACATTACTATGATTCCCGCCAGAGATGTATGGGTCGGCAGAATACCAGGTAATAGAAACCATCACCACTTTTACACGGATGGTTCGAAGCTTGATGAAAAGGTTGGCTTCGGAGTACACTGTGAAGAACTTAGTCTGGATATAGCTCACAGACTACCAGATACCTGCAGTGTCTATCAAGCCGAAATAACGGCAATATGGGAAGTCGCCAAGTGGCTGAGTCGCAACATAGTAACCAACACTGGCGTTGTCATTTACTCGGACAGCCAGGCTGCCATCAATTCTCTGGAGGCAACATCCCTAAATTCACAAACAGCCCTCGACTGCCGCAGATCTCTTAACGAGATGGCTGAGCAGTTTAATATACACCTCATATGGGTGCCTGGGCATAGGGATATCCCGGGGAACTGCAAAGCCGATGAACTTGCTAGGAAAGGGACGACATTACAAATTCTCGAAGAATTTGCATATATTGGTGCGCCACTATCCACGTGCAAGCTTTGGCTTAGGCAAGAGGCAATCAGGCAGTCCAACGAGAGATGGACAGAAATCGTCACCTGCAGGGTAGCTAGACAAATCTGGCCAAGGTATGACCTGAGAAGGTCAAAATATCTCCTCGCACTAGAGAGGAAACGATTGTCTACGTTAGTACAGGTTCTGACGGGACACTGCTTGATCGGCGAACACGCCAAAAGATTGGGTATTGACTCCAATGACTTCTGCCGAAGCTGTGGAGATGAGGAAGAAGTGGAGAGCATTGAGCACTTGCTTTGCGACTGTCCCGCTTTGAGTAAACGACGACTGGACATACTGGGGTCGGCCTTTATAGGCAGCCTAACAGATCTTTCCAGTACTGATATTCGTACTATCGATAAATTTATATATCAAACAGGTTGGTTTCGATTAGGGGCATTTCAGCCCGTGGTAACACTAGGGACCTAAACTGGTCTATGTGAGCTTGTAAAAAAATACGGCTGCCACCCTAACCTAAACCTACTAAACCACTGTCACTACGTGAAGGTGATATTTCCAATATTTGTAGCCCCAATAATTTTGTTTAATTTAAAAGGAATCGCTAATACTTTAAAAAATATGGTAAAAATACTAAATATATGTATAAAAATACTAAATATATGTAATCCAAAAGGAAAATTGTAATTAAACAAAAAATTAAAAAAAAAACTTTGCCATAAACGTATTTTTGTTTTGGTTTCATAAAATAGTATACGTCAATCCATGTATCGATTCTAGAATTTGGTTACCATTGATTACTTTGAAGAAATATAAATTGGCATTTGATATTTCAGTAAATATATTTCTTCTATTAACAGAATAATATGTATACACAAATGGTGGAATGAGGAGTAAAAACTTCAAACAGAAAATCCGTTACCGCGCCCCTTAGCTCTTAGCATTTATTTCTAGTACGTCTCAGTGATTTAGAGAAACTTGGTTAGTTGTGAGAAATTTGGTTAGTTGTGCTACGACAATTCGGAATAATTTAAGGCTATGCAATCAATTAAAATTGATAAACAAAAAAAAAATGCAGAAAGTATTTTGTTATTGCTTATTACATCATAGCCTATGGAATAAAAAAACATACAATATGTATATATATATGAAAATATGTATGTATTTACAAATGTTTTTCAAATTTAGATATGTACATATGGATATGCTTAAATGGATGATGGACAAATCTTTGGAATAAAACAGTGCGCCACCGTTCGAATGATTAAACATTTCTTCCAGACGATTGTATATCCATCCATCCATCCTAATTGCTCAGTACGGTGGAGTGAACTGGCGATCGAACAATCCACGTACGACTACATACATATGTTAGCAAGCAATTAAAGAGCGTAACAAATTAAAAGCAAAAAATGTGTTTCTAATAAACAAAAAATTAAATTACCAATTACGAATAACTTCCTTGTATTCAATAGGTCGGTCGCATATTCCCCTAGACTGGCGAGGGGAGTGTGATTGCCCGTTCGGGGGTAGGGGCAAATTCAAATTTTGTAGCAACTCAACAAAATACGTAGGGGCAGCCAACCTCCCAACCCGTCTTATCTATCCACCATTCGATAAAGACAGAAAGAAAGATATTTCATATTAACCGCCAACCAAACCATTGATTCAGTCACTTGGTACTGGTACTGCTGGTGGTAGTGGCGATGGTGATGGCGGTATTAAAGAGCAATTTATGCGGTTTCCAATTTTCTTCTTTTGCTTTGCCAACAGATTTTAGTTAGCCTTGTGCTTGGCGGTGATAGTGATAGCGATGCTAATGGTAGCGGTGGTGGACGTGGACTTGGACGTGGCGAACGTACAAGTGTTTCCTTAATGACCGAAAGACCCAATCGACCACCTTCGCCGGCCGGCCGCCACTTCGACCGCTTTACTTTGATTGTTCGGTTGTTTCCTTTGCAAAAGTGTTTTATGTAAATATTTCACAAATAATTATGTGCGAAGTAATCAGCGGCGAAGAAAAAAGTCCGATGAGATAAATTTCTTCTTAACAAGCTTAATGGTTTTATACACATAAAGAGCTACAATAGAGTGGGTAAATATAAAACTTGATTCTTACAACATAGCAAAAATTGACAACATAGCAAAAATTTCGATTTTCCCGTTTAAACTATGTTTACCGGAAATAAATCTTATAAACATTTTTCTTAAAATCTATTAAATTGTGAAAATTATATCCAAGATCCCACAATTTTATCCAATACCACCTCAATCGATGGAGGGATACCAACCATTCATACCCAAAGCGGGAAAGATGTCGCAAACTATGCCGGAGGATTTTAGGCCAATTAGCATATACTCCTTCCTCTTGAAAGGTCTGGAAAGACTTTTACATTCTTTCGTTAGAGAAAGCCTGGATACAAAACTCCTGTCGGGGACCCAACATGCCCACAACTAGGGCAAGTCTACAGAATCTGCTACACGAAAAATTGCTATTGTGGCCTTAGTCGAATTCAAAACCTGCTCAACAGGAGACGCATAACAGCAAGTCTTGGGCCCACAACTCTTACAATAGGGATGATATGATTTTGAAGTGACGTTTCGGCCATTTGTAATATGTCAGGATCTGTAATTTGTTTTTCATTGTATTCAGTAGTGTTTACAATTTCATCATGGAGAGATATACGCAAGAACAACGTTTACAAATTATTCAGTTTTATTATCAAAATAATCGTTCTCCAATTGCAACTTTTCGTGCGCTAAGTCCATTTTTTTAAAATCCAAAAAAACACTTTCCAGTCGACCTACGACCTTACATCCATGACTA
Source organism: Eudasyphora cyanicolor (assembly GCA_963930755.1). NCBI lineage: Eukaryota > Metazoa > Arthropoda > Insecta > Diptera > Muscidae > Eudasyphora > Eudasyphora cyanicolor. The sequence continues at coordinate 205,245,373 of OZ005735.1, forward strand.
ATATTTTAGCTCTCGTTAAGAGCTATCTTTTTGCCATTGACCGATTGTGGCTACTACAAATGAATTTTTGCGAGAAAAGTTTGGAGATTCGATTATTTCAACAAATTGTGATATTGAATGGCCTTCAAGAAGTTGTGAGTTAACACCATTAGACTATTTCTTCTGGGGTTATTTGAAGCATTGGTCTTTCGAAATAAACCAGACTCTATTCAAGCTTTACAAGTCAATATTGAACGTGCCATTCATGACATACGACTTGATTTAGTGTAACAAGTGCTCGAAAATTGGGTTCATCGAATTCGTTCCTGCAGAAGAAGTCGTGGAGGCCATTTGAATGACGTTTTATTTAGAAATTAATTGTATCGATTGTACTTCACATTAAAAAAAAAACTTTTGAATTTCCTTAACAACAAGTGTGTTTTTTTTCAAAGAAATCATATCGCTCTTATTGGAAAACCCTGTAGTTGCAATGTATAGTAATTGACAAATTCCCCAGCATACCCAGAGACAACCTACAAGTGGGCTAGAAACAGTAGTTTGGGCGTTAACCCGAACAAAACAGAATTGGTTCTCTTTACTAGGAAGTATGTATATATGGGGTGATCCAAGTAGCGATACTTTTTTCAATAGCTTTTTTTGACAGATCACGTGTGAGTCGTGTCATGCTGTCTTGGTAGTTTTGTTAAGTATTGTTTGGCATCATGGAAAGACTTACGCCTGAACAACGTTTACGCGTGTCATTCGCCAGTTACCAGTAGAAATGCTCGAACGAGTCATCGAAAATTGGACTCAACGGATGGACCATCTGAGACGTAGCCACGGCCAACATTTGATAGACATAATCTTAAAAAAATAAATGCCAAAGAATGTTCTTGCAAATGATAATAAACATTCCCCATTCAATTTGAATTTTGTGTGTTTTTTTTCTTTAAAAAGGTAGGGAACCTCGAAATGGATCACGCTATATAAAGTCCCACGTGTGGACCCTCCTCGAATAAATGGAACATACCTAGTCAGTTCTGAAAGTACAAAGTTTCTAGGTATAATTCTGGATAGGAAATTGTCATTCAAAACGTGTAAGGAATGCCAATGTCGCCTTATATTCCTGTAGGAAAGCTGCCGCGTTGTTGTCTATCTCCCAAAATCGCCCATTGGATATAAAGTTACAGAAAATGGGGCTTCAAAAACTACAGCGACTGAGTGTCTATAAGACCTACTCCATCTTCAATTTTTTTTTGATATTGTTCCAAGAGAATTTGCCACCAAAGCTGTCTATCAATGTTCAGCCACCTAAACTGTATATCAATGTTCAGGTATAGGAACAACGTCCGCATGAGGACATCACTATTTAGAGGTGAGGTAATCGATCGAGTGTACTATATACCATCGGTGTACACCTTCGAGAGGAGGTTAGGTTAGGTTAGGTTGAATAGAGGAGACGTTTAAAACGTCTCATGTCCATGGACATACACTTAAGCCAGTGGTTCGGCCTGTTGTGCGCTCCTTATTTATGATTTTCATACCCCACGGATTACAGAAAATCGGTACTAGACACGTATTTTCTCAGTATCTTCCAGTCATATCCTCTGAGATGAGTCAAGTCTGGCAATATGTCGGAACCGAAATATCGGGATCTTGCATGTGTGAAAGCTGGACAGTGACACAGAAAATGTTCTATCGTTTCGATGTTTTCCCTGCATGCCCTGCACTCGTCGTTTTCTGCTAGTCCTATGCGATGAAGTTGTGCCTGTAAGCTTGAGTGTCCTGTTAGAACACTTATCGTCTTACTAATCTCGATCTTGTTTAGTTTCAGAAAACTACTGGTTTTCTTCTCAGAAAACTACTGGTTTTCTTCTCAGAAAACTACTGGTTTTCTTCTCATTTGGGTCACCCCACAGTATCTTTGCAGTTGCTCTATTCCACACAGTTTTGTGAGCCATCACTGCCCAGTGCTTCAACTCATCCTTCGTGGCTTCGAAAGGTTTCCAATTTTCCAAGTTTATTACTCGAAGTTCTCTGCCCTTTGAAGCCAAGCTGTTTGCTCGTTCATTTCCAATCACTCCGTTGTGTCCCAGTACCCAGAAAATACGCAGTTGACCATGGACTGAGTAATTATTTATCGTTTACAGTCTAACGCTGTTCTGGATTTGACCTTTTCCGATGTTATTGCTTTGATCGCCATTTGGCTATCTGTGAATATGTTGGCATATTTAGGCTTTGTGGTATTACTGAGCCAGTTAACACACTCCGTGATTGCTCGAACTTCTGCTTGAAATACTGTGTTATGGTCTGGGAGGCGGAAGTAAAGTTCGACTTCTGGTTCATCAATAAAAAGTCCCAGACCCGTCCTTCCTCCTAGCCTGGACCCATCAGTGTAGCTGCTGGTTTCCACTGTCATTGTCTTTCCAGTAAAAGTTTCCTTTGGGAGTCGTCTATCCTATTTGGTTGCACTCCCTCTTTATTTGGTAGTGAGTCTTTCTCCTCCTTTCGTTTACTACCTATTACACACTCTTCAAGTAGACCTCTTTGGGAGGCGGTGTTGATTCTTTATGTACCTATTCCTATCACCACTATTGCCGGGAACATTCTGCAAAATTGGTGATATTATCGGCAATTTGGTAATGTTATCGACCTCTTTTTGGAAGGCGGTGTTGTTTTTTGTCGCTCCCTCTTTGTTTTGAGTTTTTGTGCTCCTCTTAATATCCTTATGACCACCTTTGCTGGGAACTTTCAGCAAAATTGATGATGTTATCGGCAAATTGGCGATGTTATCGACCACTTCCACCTCACTTTTTGAAATTGTCTCACTCGCTTCTTTCTGTTCACTATTTTCGTTTGCCACTGCAGGCGTTCGTGTTTGGGCTCGACTTAACTGTCCTGCCAATGGGGGTTTTTCCAATCTTAAAGAAGATTTTCCATATCCCGAAAAATGCCATGCCTTTTGTCTTGACGGGTATATGCCTACCACCAGGAGAGAACCATCGGGATCATTTTTCCTGTGGAAGACTTCCCACTTTCCCACTTTAAGGTTCGAATCTTGTTTGCCAATGACGCTGAGTATGCGCTCTGACGGTACCTTACTTGCCCATCCTCTGACATAGAAAGATGTTTTTATGAGTACTGGGATGTCGCTTTTCCTTACCAGTTTCAGCTTTGTGCCGTCCCAAGGTGAGGGGATGCTCTCCACTAGTTTTCCAAGGACATCGACACAGCATTGTGATGCCAGTTTCAGCATCATAACGCCCCTCTCAAACGTGCAACTCATTACTTGGATTGTTGGTCCATCATTAGATTCGAGAATGTGGTCCAATACCTTTATGTAGAACAAATCTTCGAAGATGCTCTTTTGATCTTCGGGAATTCTGCCAGACGCACTACTGCTATCAATTATGGCATAGTGCAGTTCGTCCTGAATATGTTTTTTTTCCTTTAGAATGGGTCTTTTTGTTTGAGGCTCCCTCTTTTATGGATGGTTTGGTGGACTTACTCACCTTCTCAACAACAGGATCAACTTCACCTCTCACCATTAACGGATTCTGACTAGAAACTCCTTTTTTGGTAGATTGAATAGGTTTCTCCGAAGTGCTGGGTGTCGGTGAGCTTTTTTTCTTCTTAGTTAATTTCGCATCGCTATGCTCTTCGGGAGATCTGACTCTTTTAGTAGATGCCGGTTCATCTTATTCAGTTTCCTTCTTTGTGCCCCTGACAGTCTTTTCCGATTTTCAACAATAGTAATATTGTTATCACTTGATGACTCAGAGTCCGAGTTCCCACTAGCTTTTAAAAGCTGGGGTTGCTTAGAGTCTCCCCCCCCCTTGGGTTTTCTTTATCTTCCTCATCGTTTATTTTGCCAAAGGCTAGATGTGCGCTTGTATCTGTTTCGACTACGGAATCCGAGGCACCCAACCCCGTAGAAGTTACTTGCTCACGATTGTTTGATAACGACGACACGTGACTCGCAAGTAAATCAACGCTTTCCGCCGGTACTGGGTTTATTTTTCCCTGCACCGTAATATCATTTACTTCATCAGGGTTAATCATAAATTTTTGGGAGAGACCCCCATAGCCAGTATTTGCCCGTAATAGGTACGTCGATGTTGGCCTTCCAGACTACTTCCAAAATGTGTGTCCTGAGACCGATGCAACAAATTCTACCCCCACTTTAAGAACAACACTTTGTGGTTGCGTAGTAGGTAGGTGAATAAGTATTGGGTAATAGGTTGAAACAACTATCCGCTCTGCAATAACACGTCCGTTCGCTACCACTGGCGGCGACTGACCCGAGAGTAACTTCGCCACTAAGATACCTGACAGAGAGGAATTGGTTGGCAGAATACCAGAAAACAGAAACCATCTTCACTGCTACACCGATGGAATGAAGGTACAGAACTCAGTCTTGATATACCACACAAAGGGAAGTCGACAAGAGGTTGAGTCGCAACATAGTTGTTGTTGTAGTAGCAGTATGTATTGTATTTGTTGTCAATTATTTGTTGTTTTTATTCGCCTTGAGTTGTGGGTTCTGCTGTATCTGTTTCCAGGCCGAGGAAGATTGCTGATTCCACTGGTTGGGTCCAAAGAGACCTGGGAACAAGGTGTAGTGTGTCGTGTGGTCCCTGGTTACAAGCGGGACATGTGTTCGACACGGTGGCATCAATTCTTGCCCAGTATGAATTGATGTGGCTACACCAGCCTGATCTTAATTGGGCCAAAAGTACTCTTGTCTGTCGCGGTTATTCCACTTCCTCTGAGGCCACTGATGGAGGGTGGTCTCCTAGCACGACATTGACGACAAACAGCTGATCTGTAATTATTCACGACTTCAGCGACTGCATCTGAGTGCATGTCAGCCAGATCTGCCTGGAAAGCTCTTTGTTCTAAAGGTTCTCTATTGTAGCGTTGGACCTCGCGCTATAGATCATGAAGGTCTTTCCTGATCTGCCTGGAAGGTGGACGCCTATCCGCAAGATGGCGGTTGGGATGGCTGGGACGGTAGCAACCAAGCGGATACTTCGACAGCAAAAAATTGTGTCGTCGCACTGTTATGATCTCCGTCTCCTTATGTGGTTCACAGAAGACATGAGAAGGCACCCTGTCGCAGTTCTCAGGGCGGTATTTTGGCAGGTCTGTATATTCTTCCACTCATATTCGGTGACCACACTGGTGCTGCATAGTTTACCACAGATCGACCTATCGCTTTGTAAGAGGTCAACAAGGTTTCTTTATCTGTTCCCAAAGTGATGTCTTGAGGACCTTGTTCCTACTTCTCATTTTATTGCAGATAATTGCGGCATGGGCGTTAGACCTGAAGAGGCTATCAAATGTGACACCAAGAACCTTAGGGTAGTTGGTGGTCGGAATTCTTGTGCCATCGACTATCACATTGAGTTTCTTCACTTGCGCTGTCCATGCAGAAAACAGTGTGACCGATGATTTGGTGGCGGATATTTTCAGGTTCCTCGCAGGGAAGAAATTGGCATTCTCAGCCAGGTAGACACTCAGTCTTCCACATATGTCATCGATCAAATGACCCGACGCCAGAATCGTATAGTCATCAGCATATGATACGATTTCAACGCCGTCAGGTGGATGTGGAACTGCAGAGAGGTAGAGGCTAAACAGTGCCGGAGATATCACTCCACATTGGGGAACTCTTGTTTCTGAATTCCACATACGACTGTGCGCCCACGTTTCAAACGGTCCAACGTTTCAAACTGTTCTGGAGGGACGTGTTGGCGATGTCCTCAAAAAGCGTGGTGTGTAAAGCAGTAGTCTTACTATGCTGCTTTCGGAATCCGTGCTGATGATCAGCAATTGGAAAATGTCCAATCAGGTTTGTGAGGGATTACGCCTCAAGCGTCTTCGCTACTGGCGAGAGAAGGGAGATAGGCCTGTACGATTCTCCCTTGCTCGCATCTTTGCCCGGTTTCAGAAGCGGGACCACTCTGCCCATTTTCCATCGATCCCACGGCAGCCGGTTCTTTGTACCGGATTGACCCGAAGCAGTAAGTCTTCGGCCAGGGGCTGTCACCTCAGTACTACGTGTTTTGTGTACGCAACATAGTGACCAACACTGGCGTTGTCATTTGTTCGAACAGTCAGGTTGCCATCAATTCACACATCCCTAAATTCACAAGCAGCCCTTGACTGCCGCAGATCTCTTAAGCAGTTTAACATACACCTGGTACCTGGGCATAGAGGTTTCCCGGGGAACTGCTAAGATGGCGAACTTGCTAGGAAAGGGAAGGCATTACGAATTTTCGAAGAATTTACATGTATCCATATGCAAACTTTGGCTTAGGCAAGATGCAATCAGGCAATCCAATGAAAGATGGACTCATATCGGCACTTTAGGATTGCTAGACAAATCTGGCCCAGATACGAACTGAGAAGGTCAAAATGTCTCCTCCCACTAGGGAGGAAATATTTTCTACGTTAATGTCAGTTCTGAAGGTTAGGTATTGAGCCCAATGACTTCTGCAGAAGCTGTGGCGATGATGAAGTGGAGAGCATTAAGCACCTGCTTCACTACTGTTCCTCATTAAGCAAACGACATCTGGATATACTGGGGTCGATCATTCTAGGAAGTCTGACAGAACTTTCCGGTACCGATATTAATGTTGGTTTCGAGGGGCATATGTGCCCGTGGTATCACTAGGGGCCTACATTGGTCTATGTGAGCTAAAAAAGCTGGCGGCCCCCCTCTAACCTATACACAGGAAGAAAAAATTGGAAATTCGTACTTGAATGAAGCCGCATCGAGATCAAAAGTACGGCAATGACTAATTTTCTAAAACCAAGTTCAAATACTTGATTCAAGTTTCTCAAAACTACTAAGATGGAGGTGTGACTATCTTTCTTAGGTGGGCAGTATATATCTTTAATGTTTTTAGCTTTATCGACTTTAACTTTATTATGTGACACATTTTTTAATAATACCCACCTTCGTGTATCAGATATGTTAACACAATACTTGATTCAAGTTTCTCAAAACTACTAAGATGGAGGTGTGACTATCTTTCTTAGGTGGGCAGTATATACTATCTTTAATGTTTTTAGGTTTTTCGACTTTAACTTTATTATGTGACACATTTTTTAATAATACCCACCTTAGTGTATCATATATGTTAATACGATAATACGTTTTAAACTGACGTTTTGTCTTGCTTCTGCATTCATGTCCAACATTTTATTGAATATTTGCGTGACTTACAAATTTTTCACGAAATAAGTGTTTTAACTCATTTTTCATTGACGTGGAACATTAATTTTAAATTAATATATACACGCTGTCTTTATACACTTTTCCCAGAGATATTCAAAAACTTCGATAACCTGGAAGAACTGTCTAGCTCCTTAAAAAAGTCTAGCTCAACCATAGACTTCACCTCCCCATTGTTGCCAAATCTTTTACAACTGAGCCATTTTTTCAAATTTAGAAATAGATATGATAAAGTGCAATTCGAACATTAATTCAGTGAGTGTGGCCATCGCAATAGTGTATGTGTTAACTGTCGCATTATGGGGCCTTGTTCCTTAATTTGATTACTTAAAAGCAGCAATAAGTTAGCATAATATTCGTCGTTGATTGTTTTTACCACGCTCATCCCAAAAGACAGACGACATGGCCTTACCTGGAGAAGGAACTGTCTTCGCCTTCTTTGGACAGGATTCTCTCTTTCCAGTCCACTGCTTTGAGTGTTCCTTTGTCTCAGGTGAGAAGTGGTGGAACCATGTCTCATCCATGGTAACTCGGCTGTATTGCGGAGAAACATTGCAAACACTCTATTGAAACATCTTCACGACGCTGTTTTTGTTTCATTGTGAGAAAACGCGGCACCCATCTTGGTAGCTTGTTCGGCATTGTGTAAACTCCTCCGCTCAAATTTTTATATTCGTAGACGAACGAAATGTCTACTCGACGATAGTCTTCTCCTTCGTCTAGCTAGGCTTTATGGCTGGACTGAGACCCTTCAAATGAAAATATTTTTTTCATGTTTGCAAATTCACTGAGACTGTTTCTTTTTATCTCAAAAAAATATTAAGGGACTAAACGACTTGTCTCCTTGAAACTTAAATCATATGTTTTAGAATACTGCCACTTTTTACCAAAGTATTTTTTTAAAATACTGCCGCCACCTACAGACCTCAGGCACAATTATTTTGTTCATTTTATACATACCACCATAGGATGGGGGGTATATTCATTTTGTCACTCCATTTGTAACACCTCTAAATATTGATCTGAGACCCCATAAAGTACAGGCTCTTCCAACAAGAGGTGTTATTTTGAATCACCCGGTATTTCGGTAGCTGTCACTTTTGAAGCTTTAATTCTTTGATATTTGACAAGTAGAAACTACGCCATTACTAAAAATGGAACGATACACGATTCAAAAACGTATTGAAATTATTAAAATTCGAAAATCATCGAAAAAAAATCATCTTGACTGATGAGGCCCATTTCCACCTCGGTGGCGACGTCAACAAGCAAAATTGTCGCATCTGGGGCTCGGAAAACCCAAGAGTTATTGTTGAGAAGCCTCTCCATCCTCAACGTGTGACTGTTTGGTGCGGTTTATGGACCGGCGGGGTCATTGGATCTTACTTTTTCGAAAATGAGGTTGGATCAACAGTTACGGTGAATGGATTGCGCTATCGAGAGATGATTAATGATTTTTTATGGTCGGAGTTGGATGGTATTGATCTGGACAACGTTTATTTTCAACAAGACGGCGCTACGTGCCACACAAGCAACGAAACCATTGCTATGTTAAAGTTTCCGAACCGTGTTATCTCTCGAAGAGGTGATCACAATTGGCCACCGAGATCTTGTGATTTAACACCTTGCGACTTCTTCCTTTGGGGCCACGTGAAAGTTAAGGTCTACGCCAACAGCCCAGCGTCGATTCAAGACCTCAAAGATAGAATTCGTGAGGTTATCGAGAACATAGGGCAGCCACCTTGCGATTTGGTTATGGAAAATTTCATGAAAAGGATATGGTCCTGTAAGCGTGGTCGTGGTGGCCATTTGGCTGATGTTGTTTTTCATTATTAACGGCATACCCTCCTCTTTATTATGAAATAAACATCCGATCATTTATCTCAAAAAATGGCATTTTTCTTTGAATACCAAAATAACACTTCTTGTTGGAAAACCCTTTATATATATTCTCAATCGTCGTAAAATTCTAAGACGATTTAGCCATGTCCGCACGTCTGTTGCAATCACGCTACAGTCCTAATAATAGAGCTAGGTTGATCAGATTTGGTAGAAATGTTTCTTATAGTTGCAGATTGTTTGGGATTGCAAATGGGCCATATCGGTCAATCTTTTGATATAGCTCCCCTATAGAGGTCGCTTTAAAATACGGTTTTTGAGCCATAGATATCACATTTTTAAAGCAATTTAGCAGACACTTTGCAGTTTGCATTCTATTTTGACAAGAATTCATCACAGCAAAAATTTTACAAATCGGTTCATATATTGTTATAGTCACCCTATAGAGGTCGCTCCAAAATATACGTATTTAAGTAATAAATACCACATTTTCTAAGCATTTTGACTGAATCTTTGCAGTATGTACTTACTGAAGACAAGAATTCATCGCAGTAAACATTTTTTAAATCAGTTCATTTTTTGTTATAGTCAACCTATAGATGTCGCTCCCAAAAATGCTTATTAAAGCCATAAACACCAAATTTTCTAAGACATTTAGCAGAAACTTTGCAGTTTGTATTCTATTTTGGCAAGAATTCATCTCAATAAAATATATACAAATCTGTTTATACCCTACACCACACTCTGGTACAGGGTATTATGACTTTGTGCATTTGTTTGTAACACCCAAAAGGAGAAGAGATAGATCCATTGTTCATTATACCGATCGACTTGTAATCACTTTCTGAGTCGATTTAGCTATGTCCGTCTGTCTGTCCGTCTGTAGATGTATTCTTGTAATCAAAGTACAGGTCGCAATTATGGCCCGATCTTGACGAAACTTTACACATATCTTTTTTTGGTCCAAGGACGATCCCTATTTAATTTGGTTAAAATCGGTTCAGATTTGATTATAGCCCCCATATATATGTTACCCCCGATTTCACATGTAAGCGTCTTAAAAAATTTATTTTATAACAGATCAGTGTGAAATTCGGCAAAAAGAGGTTTCTTATTACATGAAGGAATACTGCCAAATTCGGAGAAAATCGGTTCAGATTTGGATATAGCCCCCATATATATGTAACCCCCGATTTGACATGTAAGTCCTGTAAAAACTGTATTTTATATCCGATCAGTGCGAAATTCGGCAAAAAGAGCTTTCTTATTACACGAAGGAATACTGCCAAATTCGGAGAAAATCGGTTCAGATTTAGATATAGCCCACATATATATGTTACCCCCGATTTGACATGTAAGTTCTGTAAAAACTGTATTTTATATCCGATCAGTATGAAGTTTGGCTAAAAGAGGTTTCCTATTATATGAATAAACACTTTTAAATTTGGAAGAAATCGGTTCAGATTTAGATATATCCCCCATATATATGTTACCCCCGATTTGACATGTAAGCGCTGTAAAAATGTTATTTTATATCCGATCAGTGCGAAATTCGGCAGAAAGAGGTTTCTTATTACTCGAAGGAATACTGCCAAATTCGGAGAAAATCGGTTCAGATTTAGATATATCCCCCATATATATGTTACCCCCGATTTGACATGTAAGTCCTGTAAAAACTGTATTTTATATCCGATCAGTATGAAATTTGGCAGACAGAGGTTTCTTATTATATGAATGAACAATGTTAAATTTGGAAGAAATCGGTTTAGATTTAGATATATCCCTCATATATATGTTACCCCCGATTTGACATGTAAGCGCTGTAAAAACTGTATTTTATATCCGATCAGTGTGAAATTCGGCAGAAAGAGGTTTCTTATTACATGAAGGAATACTGCTAAATTCGGATAAAATCGGTTCGGATTTAGATATAGCCCCCATATATATGTTACCCCCGATTAGACCTGTAAGCGCTGTAGAAATTGTATTTTATATCCGATCAGTGCAAAATTCGGCAGAAAAAGGTTTCTTATTACTCGAAGGAATACTGCCAAATTTGGAGAAAATCGGTTCAGATTTAGATATAACTCCCATATATATGTTACCCCCGATTTGACATCTAAGCGCTGTAGAGACTGTATTTTATATCCGATCAGTACGAAATTCGACAGAAAGAGGTTTCTATTTTACATGAATGAGTATTCAGGGAAAATCGATTCAGATTTATATATAACCTCCATATATTCCTCTTGATTTGGTTACAAAGCGCTATAGAAGTTGTACTTTACTTCCGATCATTACAAAAGTCTCCAGAAAGATGTTTCTCAATTTAGGAACGAATATTGATTAATTTAGCGATTATCGGTTCAGAATTAGGTATATCCACATATATATGTTCTTACCCATTTACCAATTATTCCAAATTATTATCGCAATCACCCTTATCGCATTGTTAGGGAGGTGTAGGGTATTATATAGTCGGCCCCGCCCGACTTTCTGCCTTTCCTTACTGGTTTATATTCGTAGACGAACGAAATGTCTACTCGACAATAGTCTTCTCCTTCGTCTAGCTAGGCTTTAATATTGGCTGGACTGAGACCTTTCAAATGAAAGTATTTTTTTCATGTTTGCAAATTCACTGAGACTGTTTCTTTTTATACCCTCACTTTAGTGTGACGAGGGTATATATCATTTGCTACGAAAAAAAGTGTAACACATCGAAGGAGTGATCTAAGACCCTAAGTATGTTCGGCGGATATTCGTTTTGGGTCATTTTAAGTCGAATGAGCAATGTCCGTCCGTCTGTCTGTCTGTGTGTCTGTCTGTCTGCTGGCTGGTGCGCACGATAACTCTCGAAAGGAGTAACCGATTGACCTCAAATTTGGTATGTGGTAATATTTTTTTCTATCTTCGGCTAAGCTCGAAGATGGGCCATATTGGTCCACTCCTTCTAGTACCTCCCCCACAAAGGGTTAAAATGTTGTGAAATATTGATTCTTTAATAACTGCTATTATACGTATTCCAATCTTCTGAAATTCCACACATAGTATTAGTTTGTTAGTCGCTATCAACTCGAGGAAAATGGGCGAAATTGCCACGTCCCTTTTGGTACCTCCCACACAAATGCACCATTTTGCACCAAAAGTTAGCAGCTTATAACATTAATACCAGTGCATAAAAATACTTGAAATTTTGTACAGTGTAATGCTTACATAGTGCCTACAGTCCAGTGAAAAATGGGTGTCATATTCACGCCCCTTTTGGTACCTCTTACACAAAGGTACCATTTTGCACCAAAAGATAACAGCTTATAACATTAATACCAGTGTATAAAAATACTTGAAATTTTTTACAGTGTAATGCTTTTATAGTGTCTTTTGCACTGTGAAAAATGGACGCTATTTCCACGCCCCTTTTTGTACCTCCCACACAAAGGTACAATTTTGCACAAAAAGTTAAGAGCTCACAGCATGAGTACCAATTCACGAAAATGCAACAACATTTTGCACAGTGTAACGCTTTTGAAGTCCCTATAGCCCTGTAAAAAATGGCCGTTATCACCACGCCCCTTTTTGTACCTCCCACACAAAATGGCCAAATCATACCAAAATTTAATATTTCATAATGTGCAAAAAACGTTTATAATTCGGCGCAGTGTAATGTATTTAAAGAAACTACTATTCAGCGAAAAATAGGTGTATTTGTTAAAAACATTCTGGTACATCCCATACAAATTGACAGAATAATTCGTTTAATATTCCATATTACATTACTCACAAAGTGAGGGTATACCTTAGTCGGTTTACCCGACTGAAACTTTCTTACTTGTTTTAATTTATTTTTAAATTTTATTGTTCAAAAGCAAAAAATTTCGGAAATAACATAAGATTTTAAAAACAGTTTAGATTTGTTCGAATTGGCCACCTTTGGCACGAATTATGGCCTTCAAACGGCCGACAAAGCCATCACACGCTGCACGAAAGTGGCTCTGCGGTATTTTGGCCCATTCCCGGCGAAGCGCCGTCTTGAGATGGTCGATACTTTCGTATTTTTTAGTACGAACCTTACTTTCTAAAATGCCCCAGGCGCAAAAGTCCAACGGATTGAGATCCGGAGATCTCGGTGGCCATTGTGCGGTAGAAATGAAGCGAGGAACCTCCTTTTTAAGCCATTCTTGGTTGACGCGTGCTGAATGCGATGGTGCTGAGTCCTGTTGGAATGTCCATGGTCTACGACCGAAATGTTTGTCTGCCCAGGACTTCAATACTGTCTTTAGGACATTTTCCCGATAATATTCGGCATTTATTTTGACTCCATGGTCGATGAATACGAGCGGGGAGCGACCATCGGCCGTTACGGTGGCCCACACCATTACCATCGGCGGCGCTTGAGTTCTGGTGGCCAATCGAAGGTGTACATTTTCAGCTGACCTCTTTGGCAAGTAAACCCGATCATTTTGTTTGTTCACAAACTGCTCAATTTGGAATGGCTTCTCATCGGAGAAAACCAAATTCCGTAACTGGCCACTTTCGTGCAAGCGAAGCAACTCCTTGGCTCTTTCCAGTCTAACTTTTTTTGTGCATCGGTGAGCTCTTGCACTTTTTGGAACTTCAATGGCTTTAGTCCGTTTTTAATATATGTTGTATCCGTTCTCGCGATATTTTCAGCTCACGAGCAATTTTTCTACCACTGCGGCGTGGATTTCGATCAAATCTGGCCTTCACTTTTCGGATCATTTCTGGTGTTGTTACCGTTTTTTTTCGTCCACTTTTTGGACGCGATGCAACACTGCCAGTATCACGGTAACGAGCAATGGTACGAGAAACAAAAGATTTATTCACATTTAAATGCTGGAGGGCTCTAACGATAGCCACTTGTGTTTTTCCACCCAAATATAAAGCAATCACACTATCACGCTTGAATTCCATCACGAATAACTCTTTTCTGAATGCAATACATCAAAATGCTTTTGTAAGCTTGTAAATAATAAAATGAACTGTCACTGAAATAAATCTGTCAGCTATCAGACTAGCGGTTTAGAAATGATAGCAACCTGAAGTTGGTCGAAATACATATCAGCCACCCTGTATATGTTACCCCCGATTTGACATTTAATCGCTGAAGGAACTGAATTTTATATCAGATCAGTACGAAATTTGGTAGAGGGAATTTTCTTATTACATGAATGAACACTACCGAATTCGGGAAAAATCCTTTCAGATTTAGATACGAGTATAGCCCCCATATAAAGAGTGGTTAAATTTTTAAGGGCCGAGGTTGATTTTGAATAAAACACAAATTATTTAGGAAATTATTGCCATTTCTTTTTATTATGATAATATTGGTATAGTTCAATTATGCATGGAACAAAATATCGGCCAAATAGCCGACGCGACGTCGGCGGCACACCTCCATCCGATGGTCCAAATTTTCGATGACGCTGAGGCATAATTGAGGTTCTATGCCGTTAATGCGCCGCATTATCTCATCCTTTAGCTCTTGAATTGTTGTTGGCTTATCGACGTACACCTTTTCTTTCAAATAACCCCAAAGAAAGAAGTCCAACGGTGTCAAATCACATGATCTTGGTGGCCAATTGACATCGCCACGACGTGAGATAACACGGCCATTGAATTTGTTGCGCAAAAGAGCCATTGTTTCGTTAGCTGTGTGGTAAGTGGAAACCACATATTATCCACATCCATATCTTTCAATTCGGGCCATAAAATGTTCGTTATCATCCCACGATAGCGAACACCATTCACAGTAACTGCCTGACCGGCCTCATTTCGAAGAAGTATGGCCCGATGACGTCGCCTGGGCGAGCATGCACAGGTGTTTTCACATCTCCTACAGACCCGGTTTGCTGATCAAAAAAACATCACGAAATGCATTTTGAATTGAACGCCCATTTTCGTAAAAGGCTTAAAAAACTTTAACGCGTTGCTCGATTGAGTATCTTTCCATGGTTCAAATTGAGTTAGTCTGAAATTGAGAAATGTCAAATGAAAGGCAGAAAAGAACTTGACGTTTAGGTGGCCCTTACAATTTAACCACCTATATGAATTACAATACAAAGTAAATTTATATTATATTTGTTGGGACTGAAAATGGGCAATATCGGTCCTTTTGTTGATAATCCCCCCTATATAGCATCTTTCCAATTTGACTTCTTAACGCTACAGAGACCACAAATTTCAACTGATCGGGCTGAATATTGGTAGCTGGGGTTTATTTATAACCGGAATCCTTCACACGTGCATCGGTAGTCATACGTCCATGTTTTGATATAGCCCCCATACAAAGGTCCCTCTAGATAAGACATTGTAACGCCACAAAAACCCCAAACTTGAACGAATTGGGCTGCAATTTGGTATAATGAGTTTATTTGTATCCGAAACCATTCGCATGCGATCCAAGGTGGATGGTACATAAGATTCGGCATGGAGGAACTTAATCCGTCTTTACTTGTTTATTTTGGTTTGGTGCATAGTTCTAACCTACGATATTAATAGACTTATTATGACAATTACAATCCTCTTTTAGTTGTATTTCCCAATGTCCCCTTTAATTTGTTGTCAGATATTTTGTAACAATATTCAATGTTTCGTCAGATCAGACCGACCCGGTTTGGGGTATTTTATATTGCACAACACCGCCTATTATATTATCGCTAACAAGATAACCGATTGTCAAAATATTGCATGAAACGTTACGCATATTACAAAGAAATTGTATTTTTTTGTGGTATAATTGGGCAGTATAAAGAAAAAAATCTGAAAACAAGGGAGAACCCGATATACTCCATTGGATTGTCGTTAATCGCCACATTTAGGCTTTTTGTTCGACTTTACGCCGACAGAGAGACAGACAAACAAACAGATTATTTCAATGGTGAAACAAAATTTACAGTGTCACATATTACATACTCGTACATTCATTCCATCGCTCATGTTGCAATTAAGATATCGAAAGGAAAAGCTGTGGCGCTTAACGTATTTCATCATCATCGTCGTCGTCATCATCCCACTAAATGAGCTGGATGAAGTTTCTCCAACGAACTGCTGCTGCTGCTACTACTGCTTAACATCATCAGCTTCGGCAGCCTCTGCCCCATAAAAAGACCCCAAGTCCATCAAAATGTATATTTTTATACATAAATGGTCTGGTTAATCATCATAAAATTTCAGCTCAGAGTTTTGTGCAACAATTGTCGTTGTTGTTGTTTTTGTTGCCCTGAACTGCTGCCTTCGGTGGGGCACAGTGGGAACATTTTAAACAACGAGCCGATTTCACATACCAAAGATGGGTTCTATTAAAAGTTTGTTTTGGGCCAGATGTTTGCAAAGCCTAAAAATACTGACTCAGAATCTTATCTGTTTCGATTTCACCACGTACTCGTATGTCCGTCGTCCATCGTAAGTTGTTCGCAAACGACAGATCGCTCCGATCTTGATAAAATTTGGTACAGAGCACTATCTTGCATCTGGGACGAAGCCTATTGAAATGGCGGCCGGAAGTTGGACCCCAAGAAAATTCACCCCAAATTGAAAATTAAAGTGTGCCCCAAATTAGAGGCCTATTTTCGTTATAAAAACTGATTTAGGAAATTATGTACACCCCAATCAAGAAAACAGCATGAAATTAAAATAAACCCCAAAAAAATTAAGAAATTTTCTCTTCGTAAATCTGGGGAGTACGCAATAATACACGAATAAAAACCTATTTTCTAGTTATAAATCTTTTCCCGTGCGGTCGGCCTTCGGCCTCTGTTTAAGAGTTTCTTCTATAGACAGGATCCAAAGTTGGCAACGTGGAGCAAATCTTTTATGCGTAGACTCTACTGTTCCTAAATTAATAGATGAAAATAAGCCCCAAAAAGCAGACAAGATACGAAAGTAAACCGCAAAAAGCAGACAAAAAATGAAACTAAGCCCGAAAAAAATGGTTGTTGTTTGACATGTTATTTGTTGGGGCTCATACTCATAAAAATATTGGGGTATATTTTCCTGGGGCCCAATTTCATTCCGCCTATTGAAATTTGTCAAAATCGGTTTAGATTTACAGGGTGGCTGATATGTATTGCAACCAACTTCAGGTTGCTATCATTTCTAAACCGCTAGTCTGATAGCTGACAGATTTATTTCAGTGACAGTTAATTTTATTGTTTACAAGCTTACAAAAGCATTTTGATCTATTGCATTCAAAAAAAAAGTTATTCCTGATGGAATTCAAGCGTGATAGTGTGATTGCTTTATATTTGGGTGGAAAAACACAAGTGGCTATCGTTTGAGCCCTCCAGCATTTAAATGTGAATAAATCTTTTGTTTATCGTACCATTGCTCGTTACCGTGATGCTGGCAGTGTTGCATCGCGTCCAAAAAGTGGACGAAAAAAAACGCTAACAACACCAGAAATGATCCGAAAAGTGAAGGCCAGATTTGATCGAAATGCACGCCGCAGTGGTAGACAAATTGCTCGTGAGCTGAACATATCGCGAGAACGGATACAACACATATTAAAAAATGAGCTTGGACTAAAGCCATTGAAGTTCCAAAAAGTGCAAGAGCTCACCGATGCACAAAAAAAAGTTAGACTGGAAAGAGCCAAGGAGTTGCTTCGCTTGCACGAAAAAGAAGCCATTCCAAATTGAGCAGTTTGTGAACAAACAAAATGATCGGGTTTACTTGCCAAAGAGGTCAGCTGAAAATGTACACCTTCGATTGGCCACCAGAACTCAAGCGCCGCCGATGGTAATGGTGTGGGCCGCCGTAACGGCCGATGGTCGCTCCCCGCTCGTATTCATCGACCATGGGGTCAAAATAAATGCCGAATATTATCGGGAAAATGTCCTAAAGACAGTATTGAAGCCCTGGGCAGACAAACATTTCGGCCGCAGACCATGGACATTCCAACAGGACTCAGCACCATCGCACTCAGCACGCGTCAACCAAGAATGGCTTAAAAAGGATGTTCCTCGCTTCATTTCTACCGCACAATGGCCACCAAGATCTCCGGATCTCAATCCGTTGGACTTTTGCGCCTGGGGCATTTTAGAGAGTAAGTTTCTCACAAAAAAATACCAAAGTATCGATCATCTCAAGACGGCGCTTGAAGGCCATAATTCGTGCCAAAAGTGGCCAATTCGAACAAATCTAAACTGTTTCTAAAATTTTAAGTTATTTCCGACATTTTTTGCTTTTGAACAATAAAATTTAAAAAAAAAAATTTAAAAATATAGCGCTT
Organism: Eudasyphora cyanicolor; assembly: GCA_963930755.1. NCBI lineage: Eukaryota > Metazoa > Arthropoda > Insecta > Diptera > Muscidae > Eudasyphora > Eudasyphora cyanicolor. The sequence continues at coordinate 205,263,681 of OZ005735.1, forward strand.
TACTTTGTTGCATTACATATCAGCCACCCTGTAGATATAGCTCCCATATATATGTACAACCCGTATTGGTTCTATGATGTAGTAGTGATGTGGCAGTAATTAATTACCTATGCCAAATTTCATAAAAGTAGATTCACATTTATTTATAGCTCCCATATGGGTAGTTCTTTCTCAAGAGTCACAGGTCAAAACGTTATCCTAGTATGTGGACCCACAGGACCCACAATATTAAAAAATTAAGTGAAAACTGGAGGCAGGGGCGAGGCCAAAGTTCTGAAAAATTGTTTTTTTTTCTATGTAATGGTTTTTTTAAGTTCATTTTAATGCTACAAATCATAAGAAATTGAAAATAGAAAATATTGTTTCTTGAAGGATTTTCCATGCACTTTTTATAAAAAATAATAATTTTATCGCAAACAATTTATTTCGGTCACTTTTCGCAGAAATAAAAAAAAAGCGATATCTCAGAATCGACATAATTTTTGTTCCTTAAATTTCTTTAAAAAATGGTCCATATGTACTCGTACTCTACCGATGTTGTAAATTTTGGAGTGGGACCGACTTTGGTTCAGAAGTTACATGATAATAACTGAATATCTTGGCAAATTGCAAAGAAAAAATATCACTGTCCAACAAATAAGGACTTTTTGATTGGAACAGAATAGCGACCCTAGAATTCTGAAAGGGCATGTTGAGTAGATAATTTTTGTAGAATAAACTTATGGTCTAGCTGGTCTGAGTTTTTCTTTGCGGTGGGTCAAAGTTTTAATTTTTCGGTCGAAGGGAGTATTATACTAAATGAAAAAAGTGATGTAATTTAATGTCTGAGAGATTTCTTATTGTCAGAGTTATATAGTGGAATTTTAAGAGGATCATTTTTGTGGAAGATCTTAACCCTCTAGCTTCCCTCTTAATGGGTCAATTTGGCCCTGTTTTCGAACAAATCTAAAAAAGTACTTTCAAAAAGGACTTTTACGGATTAAAATATTCTACGAAAATTGTTGCCGTAAAATTCCAATGGGGGTCGCCAAAGACACCAAAGTTGTAAATATAGTTCTTTACGCTTAATTAGCAAAATTAAAGGCCAACTTATACAAAAAAATACTATAATGTAAATTTATAGTCGTAATATCTATGGAATTATTGGAACAGAGTAGCGACTTTGTAATTCCGAAAGGGCATATTGAGTAGATTATTTTTGTAGAATAAACTTATGGTCCGGCTGGTCTGAGTTTATTTTTACAGTGGGTCAAAGTTTTAATTTTCTGGTCGAAGGGAGTATTATACTAAATGAAAAAGATGCTGCATGTTAATGTCTGAGAGATTTCTTATTGTCAGAGTTATATAGTGGAATTCTAAGAGGATCATTGGATCATGTGGAAGATCTTAACCCTCTAGCCCCCTCCCCCCCCCTTAATGGGTCAATTTCGCCTTTTTTCCAAAAAACTAAAAAAAGTCCTTTCAAAAAGGACATTTAAGGATTAAAATATTTTACGAAAATGTATGCCGGAAAATTTCAGTGGGGGTCGCCAAAGACACAAAAGTTGTAAATATATTTCTTTACGCTTAATTAGCAAAATTAAAGGCCAACTTATAAATAAATAATATAATGTAAATTTAAAGTCGTAATATCTATGGAATTATTGGAGCAGAATAGCGACTCTGTAATTCTGAAAGGACATATTGAGTAGATTATTTTTGTAGAATAAACTTATGGTCCGGCTGGTCTGAGTTTTTATTTACAGTGGGTCAAAATTTTATTTTTTTGTGGTCGAAGGGAGTATTATACTAAATGAAAAAGATGCTATAAGTTAATGTCTAAGTGATTTCTTATTGTCAAAATTACATAGTGGAATTTTATGAGGATCATTTTTTTGGAAGATCTTAACTCTCTAGCTCCCCTCTTAATGGGTCAATTTCGCCCTTTTTTCGAAAAAACTGATAAAAGTCCTTTTTATAAGGACATTTAAGTATTAAAATATTCAACGAAAATTTTTGCCGGAAAATTTCAGTGGGGGTCGCCAAAGACACCATAGTTGTAAATATAGTTCTTTACGCTTAATTAGCAAAATTAAAGGCCAACTTATAAATAAATAATATAATGTCAATTAAAAGTCGCGATAAATTAAAATACAAACACTTGCAATTTTGTACAGTTTATTGCGATTATATTACCCATAGTCTATTGAAAAATTGGTGTTATTGCCATACCTGGTACCTCTTAAATAATATGGCTAAAATAAAAAATATGAAATTTTTTTTTTTAATTCCTCTTATTTTTATAATGTCGGTAATAGCTTATATATTTATTCATAGATACCATACTGCTATTTTTCCTCATATAAGTCTTTACCAATTCTTTTTTACTCGAAAACTTTGAAGCAAAAAAATAAATACTATGTATTAAAAAAATGATGGAGATGTTACCAAATATTTCTTGTTATTTCTTAATAAATGTTTAGCAACCAAACTTCGTTAAACATATTTTAATTTATTACGACTTTAAATTTACATTATATTATTTATTTGTAGAAGTTGGCCTGTAATTTTGCTAATTACGCGTAAAGAGCCCACTGAAATCTTCCGGCAAACATTTTCGTAGAATATTTTAATCCTTAAATGACCTTTTTGAAAGAACTTTCTTGACTTTTTTCGATAAAATGGGCCCAATTGAGAGATTTCCTATTGCCAGAGTTATATAGTGGAATTTTATAAGGATCGTTTTTCTGGAAGATCTTAACCCTTTAACTTTCCTCTTAATGGGTCAATTTGGCCCTTTTTGGCGAATTTACGTTATATTATTTATTTGTATAAGTTGCCGTGTAATATCGCTAATTAGGCATAAAGAGCTATATTTACAACTTTGGTAAAACATTTTCGTAGTATATTTTAATCTTTAAACGTCCTTTTTGAAAGGACTTTTTTAGATTTTTTCGAAAATAGGGCCAAATTGACCCATTAAGAGGGGAGCTAGAGGGTTAAGATCTTCCACAAAAATGTTCCTCATAAAATTCCACTATATAACTCTGACAATAAGAAATCTCTCAGACATTAAATTACATCACTTTTTTCATTTAGTATAATGCTCCCTTCGACCAAAAAATGACCCACTTTGTCCCACTGTCAAAAAAACTCAGACCAACTGGACCATAAGTTTATTGAACAAAAATGATCTATTCAACATGCCCTTTCACTATTCTTGGAAACAAAACACATTGTTTTGTTGCATAGTGTAACTGGATGTTGAGATCTCATGTATTTTTAGTACAATTTAAGCATTTTCTGTAAAATGGATGAAAAGGATGCCCTTGCATTAGAGATACAGGATAAAAATGTTATAGGAAAAAAATTCCCCATATAAAAATGTTAATGAAAAATATTCCCAACACGATTCACTGAAGCTATCCGTACGTTTTCATAATAAATTTCCTAAAATTAGCACATATAATGATTTTTGCTTTTTATTGATCCATATTTGGTAGAAACACTGTCCTTAGGAGGTTTTATTTCGCTCGGCTATGACTGGCGTTTTGGAAAGGGAACCGTTCAAGCCCAGACATTTTGCATGATTTTGTGCACGGTATTAATTCGATACCTCCAATATAAAACACGCTAAATCAACTTTTTAATTTCTAAATATTCCAAATTATATTCAGTCAAAATTTGGTGTTTATCCGTCAACCCAATCAAAAGTTATTCACAAAACAGTACAGGTCATTCGATTTGCATTATAAAGGAATTCCACACAAATGTAAAAAAATCATCAAACTTTGATCCCCTCTCCTGCATGTACTTAGTTTAGAATGGAGGCATCGAACTGTAGATCATTTAAAAATGTTTATTACAATTTCCGAATTGAAATAAATATATTCATTCAATAGATTGTGCTGTTATAGTATTGAATTCGATCTTTTGTGGCGGATAAGGTTCGACTTACATATCATCGTTCTTCGTTACTGGCTCAATCTAATCATAACATAGCTAAATTGATGATAAAACTTTTTTATATTATTCAAATACGTTAATAAAAATGAGTGTTCCATGTAACAGGTGGCGCAAAAGTAACCTTTCGATGTTATGTTAGACGAGATTGGCGGTTAGCAGCTAACAGCTGATGGACCTTCTGGACTTTGTACGGAAACATCTTCAAATCTTGTACCAAAATTCGCTGTAGAGACCGTCGACTGATACCCATTCGCGTGGCACGTCGTCTGGTCGATGTCGACGGCGCTTCCATGACATCCTCGGCTACAGCAGCAATATTCTCTGCAGAACGGCTACTCCAGGGTCTGCCACGCCTGGCAGCATCTCGTGTTGTGCCAGTCTCTTCGAGACGAGCGGCTAAACGTCGCAGTGTTTCACCAGTAGGCGTTGGACGGCCAGGAAATCTGTGCCAAAGTCACCGACCGATTATTGGTCAAATAAATAGTAAGCAATATTCCGCGTTCTGGAGCAGTGTAGCGTAACATTGTTTATTAACGTGTATTTCGCATGTGTTTACTACACAAATGTCAAAACAGAACTGACATTAGGGGCCAATCGCAAAATTTATAGCATTTTCTGATAGGAGGATTACTTTTGCGCCACCTTGTATTTTAATGAGATATTTGAAGACCTATTGTTCCGCGCCATAATAACGTCAAATTAATTTCCATTTTTTTTCGAAAATCTCCCACTGTGAGTTGTTGTGTTAAATTGAATTTCTTTTTTGGGATTCTTTTTTCTGTGCATTTCATCAAAACAAACTTCGATTTTTTCAGCTTTGTCATCAAAGCAATATCTGTGGCACTAAAGTGACACACGGAAGTCCACCTTTAAGCCCTTGGATAAGGCACTTAAACATGCGCCATCGCTTCGTTGTACTTAGCCGCACTCGTTTGCGGATCGATGGACGGTTGGTCGGTCCGTGGCGCATGCGCATGCGCGCAGTAGCTATACAGCATCACATTGTCTCTGTTATTATACCCTCACTTTAGTGTGACGAGGGTATATATCATTTGCTACGGAAAAAAGTGTAACACGTCGAAGGAGTGACCTAAGACCCCAAGTATGTTCGGAGGAAATCCGTTTTGGGTCATTTTAAGTCGAATGAGCAATGTCCGTCCGTCTGTCTGTCTGTCTGTCTGTCTGTCTGTCTGTCTGTCTGTGTGTCTGCTGGCTGGTGCGCACGATAACTCTCGAAAGGAGTAACCGATTGACCTCAAATTTGGTTTGTGGTAATATTTTTTTCTATCTCCGGCTAAGTTCGAAGATGGGCCATATTGGTCCACTCCTTCTAGTACCTCCCCCACAAAGAGTTAAAATGTTGTGAAATATTGATTCTTTAATAACTGCTATACTACTTATTCGAATCTTTTGAAATTCCACACATAGTATTAGCTTGTTAGTCGTTATCAACTCGAGAAAAATGGGCGAAGTCGCCACGTCCCTTTTGGTACCTCCCACACAAATGCACCATTTTGCACCAAAAGTTAACAGCTTATAACATTAATAACAGTGTATAAAAATACTTGAAATTTTGTACAGTATTATGCTTTTATATTGCCTACAGTCCAGGGAAAAATGGGTGTTGTTGTCACGCCCCTTTTGGTACCTCCCACACAAAGGTACCTTTTTGCACCAAAAGTTAACAGCTTATAACACTAAAACCAGTGTATACAAATACTTGAAATTTTGTACAGTGTAATGTTTTTATTGTGTCTATAGCCCTGTGAAAAATGGGCGTTATTGCCACGCCCCTCTTTGTACCTCCCACACAAAATGCCCAAATCATACCACAATTTAATGTCTCATAACGTTTATACCAGTGCACATAAATGCTTATAAGTCGGCACAGTGTAATGAATTTAAAGTATCCAATGTTCAGCAAAAAAAAAGTGTATTTGATAAACCCCTTCTGGTACCTCCCACACAAATTGACAGAATAATTCGAGTAATATTCATTACATTACTCACAAAGTGAGGGTATACCTTAGTCGGTTTACCCGACTGAAACTTTCTTACTTGTTTTTTTTTCTTTCTTGGTAGATTTTGTTAAAGGAAAAAATCAGCCAATTATTTCTATTTTTAAGAGAGAGAAAAAAAATGCTTAAAAAGCAAAGAAAAGAGAAAAGAGTCATGAAATTTGCCACTTATGTGTTTATGTCTAAAACCTTTTGGTTGATTAATGTACGTACGGTCGGGACGGGTCCGTTGATGCATCCACCCCCTTCGCCCCTCTCCTGCTCTTTTGATCTATCAGCGTACATAGAGAAGTTGAATCAAAGTCATTGAAGTTCATCCGTTTGGTGGTTAGATAGATCCATTCAGATTGTTTGTGGTTTCGCTTTCCACAGGGAAAGTAATGACATAATACGCGAGCGGTCGCGCGTTACTACACTTTTTTTCTGGTGCCTGCCTGCCTACAAACCCAAAAACGACGCTCATTTATGAGTTTTGTTTATGAAATCTCTTCCAATGGTTTTAAATTTTAAATCGTCATGATTTCTTAACGAACCAGAAATGAGACAATTTGTTCAGGCCACTGGTAAAGGTCTAAAACATAATTCCCATTGATTGTTAAGATTAAGTTTACGCCAGAAGTGCTGGTGTACTAATATATAACCAAACTAGCTAGGTACAGCAAACAAAATAATTTGATGCAATATGTATTCTATGTTGATAGACATAATTCGAAATCAGTGTTTGCGGTCTTATTATTATACGCTCATTTAAGTGGGGGATAGAAATACGTCGAAGAAGCGGTCCAATCCGCTATGTACGTTCGGCGAAAATCCGTTTTTGGACATTTTAAGTCGTTTGAGCAATGTCCGTCCGTCTGTCTGGCTGGAGCGCACCATAACTCTCGAGCGGAGTAACGGATTGGCTTCAAATTTTGGTGTGTGCTAATATTTGTTTTTATTCTAAGACCATTTAGCCATGTCCGTCCGTCCGTCCGTCTGTTGTAATCACGCTACAGTCCTAATAATACAGCTAGGTTGATCAAATTTAGTAGAAATATTTTTTATAGTTGCAGGTTGTTTGAGATTGCAAATGGGCCATATCGGTCAATGTTTTGATATAGCTCCCCTATAGAGATCACTCCAAAATACGGTTATTGAGCCATAGATACCACATATTTTAAGCAAAGTAGTAGAAACTTTGCAGTTTGTATTCTATTTTGACAACAAAAATTTTACAAATTGTGTTATATTTTGTTATAGTCACCCTATAGAGGTCGCTCCAAAATATACGTATTTAAGCCATAAATACTACATTTTCGAAGCATTTTGACTGAATCTTTGGAGTTTTTATTGAATTAAGACAAGAATTCATCGCAGTAAAAATTTTGTTAATCATCTCACATTTTGTTATAGTCTACCTATAGATGACGCTCCCAAAAAGGCTTATTTAAGCCATAAACACCAAATTTTTTAAGAAAGTTATCTGAAACTTTGTTATCTGAAGTTTGTATTCTTCAGTAAAATTTATACAATAAAAATTTTATTTTGTTGCAGTGTCCGCGTAGATGTAGCTCTCAAAAATGCTATTTTAAGCCATAAATACCACATTTTTTAGGTGAAGATTTTGGCTAAAGAAATTGCGGCCTAAAATTTGGCTAAAACTTGTAGCGTTTGTTTTTCTAATATTGTACTTAAATATATCCAAAGATTTTTCCAGTAATAAAATTGAATGCAATCCATGGTGGAGGGTATATAAGATTCGGCAGGGCCGAACTTAACACCTTTACTTTTTTATCTTACTGTTATATCCTGTCTTTTCCCTGTTCAGTTTACTTAATTTCTTAAGTTTTTCTCCCCGTCATCTTGTTTTATCTTCCTACTTCGTTCTGTGCCTGGTACTAACATAAGAGGCGAGACTCTACCAGAATATTTACAGGAGTTTGGTTTGATCCTTCATAACAGGGGTATGGACCCTACGTTTGAGACTAGACATAGGGAAGAGGTTCTAGACCTGACCATTAGCTTTGGATATTATTTTGTAGTCGACGACTGGCGGTTGTCCAGAAAAGTAAGTTTCTCGAATCATAAGTGTATTGCATTTTAAATCAGGAACATCAACAAGAATGTCGTGTGCGCCTTAAGGGGTTAAGCTATTAGCGCCATCTGGAGGGAATTTTGGCACCGAGAAAAGAGAAAATGCATTACAACTATGCTGTTTTTCCTTGTCTGGACTGCAACATGGTTATTTCTCATGGTAAACATACCAAAAAAAATGCATAATGAGGATTGACTGGAAAGGAACCGAGCCAAAATGGGAGTTTTTAACATAAAGATCCTTCTTTATGGACGAGAATTTCTAGGCAGACGGAGGTGCGACCATCAGCAAAAACAAAAATCTCCCTTAACAAACCAGTGGTTTTATGCTAATAAAAAGGGCAATCATCAAAGTTTGACAGAAAATTTTATTAAATCAAAGTGGTTTACATTCTTATAAAATTGGTTTTAATGACCAAACCACTACAAAGTTGTGGATCTAAACCAAAAGAACAATATCAAAATTCACAAACTGAAATATATCGAATTAAAATCAAGAAGAATTAAAATTACGTGAACATTTATTTAAAAAAAAGGAAACAAAATAAAATCAAATACTAACAAAAAACAACTAAAATATAAAGTATAAAAACAAATTAAGCACCGTCCACCTCCTCTGCCACAACGTGGGATTTACCAGCCAGTCCTTGGAGGCGATCTGCACCAATCCATCAGGTGGTGTTGAGGTATTCTATCAATTCTGTCCTGAGACAGTGACAAAATACTGACCACTGACGGACAGACGGACGTCCCAATACTTCTGAAAATAAAAAGAAAAGGAAAACTTAATAAATTGTCCATTGTTAAGGCAGGGTAGACATTTTTGAAGGCAACTTTTAGCAGGGTTTTTTTTTCGCTTTTGAACTTACCTACGAACAGGTTGAGCTCCTCCTAGGCTGTAGGGTTAGTTTTCTATCGAAGGATATTTTTTTTTGTCCGCGTCCCCCATCTTAAATGTCCTACCTTTAGCCTAAGTAAGGTGACCTTAAAAAAAAAACAAAAGAGAACGTAAAAATAGAATAACGAAACGAAATCGAACCTTTTTATTTGAAGAACTATACTTTTGTACATACAAACTCATACTTACGGACAGACAACTACGGACGGACATCAGGAAGACAACATTACCTCCCCTCTCGAAAATCCGGTTCGCCATCCTGGCCCAGGAGCCAAAAAAGTCTCAGACAAAGGCAATTGAAAATAAAAGAAGAGGAAAATACATGGATGAAAACGTTTTATCAAAGAAGAAATTAGTCTTGGAATACTTACATCTCGGGCTACATTGTCGTCAAAACCTGTAAAGAAACAAAAATGAAAATAAAAAAATTGTTTTTATTTAAATTTATTTAAATAATATATTGAGAATAGCGCAGAATTATCATATTAAATTAACAAATGTTTTGGTTGTAGTTTACTTAAATGAATAAATAAAAACAGGAAATTGTAAACAATGGTAAAAACTTTTGGGTTAATGGCTAAAATGTAAGACTAGAAAGGGATAGGAAGGTAACAACACCTCAGAGCGGTAGGTATGGGGCAACCTGCTAAATCATTGGTGTTGCCAAGGTGGAACTTGAGGTTCCAGCGGGAGGGACACCCGGTAACAACAACATCCGGGATTTATCTGGTGATTTTGGGTGGGAAGAAATTGTCAGCTGATCTTTTCGACCCTTTTTCTATTTTTTCATTTATTTACAAGTCTGGCATGTTTTAATTTTTTTGATACTGTCAGAAATGCTCTTTGTCAGAAAAAACCCCCCATCCGGCGAGCTTAGTCGCGCTAAAAGCCATCATGCCAGCTACTCTGACAAAGCGGAAAAACAGACACAAAGTTTTACATTTTATGACAAGAAGACAGTACAAATGTTATTGCGTCCTTTTGAAACCCAAGATGAATGAAATGGGTGAAATTTAGAAAAATCTTAGGTAAATACTTCTCCTTTGCAGGTCATTTGGAGAGCGTTGCGGACCTGTATAGCTCGGTAAATATATTGGAGGACCAAATGAAGTAGGCAGAGAAAGTCAAAGGATAAAATATGGTGAAATCAGGAGCAGATTTAAATATACTTATATACCCCATATATACGGGATCTATTCATCTGTTGTTTTTTACCCTCCACCATAGGATGGAGGTATATTCATTTTATCACTCTGTTTGTAACACCTCTTAATATTGTTCTACCACCCCATAAATTATATATAGGGGTTTCCATTACGAGTGATATGATTTCTTGGAAAAAAAAACACACTTATTGTGTTTTTTATGTAATGTGAAGTACAATCGATACAATTAAGTTCTAAATAAAACGTCATTCCAATGGCCTCCACGACTTCTTCTGCAGGAACGAATTCGATGAACCCAATTTTCGAGCACTTTTTCCACTAAATCAAGTCGTATGTTATGAATGGCACGTTCAATATTGACTTGTAAAGCTTGAAGAGAGTCTGGTTTATTTCGAAAGACCAATGACTTCAAATAACCCCACCAGAAATAGTCGAATGGTGTTAAATCACAACTTCTTGAAATAATCGGATCTACAAACTTTTCTCGCAACAATTCATTTGTTTCATTTGCTGTGTGACACGTAGGCACAATCGGTCAATGGCAAAATGATAGCTCTTAACGAGAGCTAAAATATTGCTCATGGGTGTCAAGGTCGTAGGTCGACTGGAAAGTGTTTTTTTTGGGTTTAAAAAAAATGGACTTAGTATCATTTTTAAATGTGAGCGGATAGTTTATTTTTGCTCTAGCTCCTTAACGGTACGTCAGATTGGGAATCGGTGAATGACAAAAAGATAGCTCTTAACGAGAGCTACCATATTGCTGTCAAGGTTGTAGGTCGACTGGAAAGTGTTTTTTTTATTTAAAAAATGGACTTAGCGCACGAAAAGTTGCAATTGGAGAACGATTATTTTGATAATAAAACTGAATAATTTGTAAACGTTGTTCTTGCGTATATCTCTCCATGATGAAATTGTAAACACTACAGAATACAATGAAAAACAAATGACAGATCTTGACATATTACAAATGGCCGAAACGTCACTTCAAAATCATAACATCCCTATTGGAAAACCCGTTATATTCTTAATCGTTTTAAAATTCTAAGACGATGTAGACATGTCCGTCCGTCTGTTGTAATTATGCTACAATCTATAATTTAGTATAGATACTTCTTATAGCCGCAGGCAACTTGGGATTGAAAGGAGACAATATCGGTCCATATTCTGATATAGCCCCCATATTTAGCATCTGTCCGATTTGACTTAATAATGCTTCAATCTATAATTTAGTATAGATACTTCTTATAGCTGCAGGCAACTTGGGATTGAAAGGAGACAATATCGGTCCATATTCTGATATAGCCCCCATATTTAGCATCTGTCCGATTTGACTTAATAACGTCGTAGAGACCACAAATGTCAACTGATCCGTCTGAAAATTTATAACTGGGGTTTCTTTATACGCAGAAATCTTCACACGAACAATGGTAGCCATAGGTCCATGTTTTGATATAGCCCCCATACAAAGGTCCCTCTAGATTTTACTTCTTAACGCAACGAAAACCACAAATTTCCTCGAATCGCTCTGAAATTTGGTTATATGACTTTATTTGTGCCCGAAATCATTCACATGCTATCCATAGTGAAGGGGATATAAGATTCGGCTTGGCCAAAGTTAACGGTTAGGTTTAGGTTTAGGTTAGGGTGGCAGCCGTATTTTTTTTTATACAAGCTCATGTAGACCAGTTTAGGTCCCTAGTGTTACAACGGGCTGAAATGCCCCTCATCGAAACCAACCTGTTTGATATACAAATTTATCGATAGTACGAATATCGGTACTGGAAAGATCTGTCAGGCCGCCTAGAAAGGCCGACCCCAGTATGTCCAGTCGTCGTTTACTCAGAGCGGGGCAGTCGCATAGCAAGTGCTCAATGCTCTCCACTTCTTCCTCATCTCCACAGCTTCTGCAGAAGTCATTCGAGGCAATGCCCAATCTTTTGGTGCGAAGAGATATTTTGATCTTCTCAGTTCATACCTTGGCCAGATTTGTCTAGCTACCCTGCAGGTGCCGATTTCTGTCCATCTTTCGTTCGACTGCCTGATTGCCTCTTGCCTAAGCCAAAGCTTGCAAGTGGATAGTGGCGCACCAATTTATGCAAATTCTTCGAGAATTTGTAATGTTGTCCTTTTCCTCGCAAGTTCATCTGCTTTGCAGTTCCCCGGGATGTCCCTATGCACAGGTGTATATTAAACTGCTCAGCCATTTCGTTAAGATATCTGCGGCAGTCGAGGGCTGTTTGTGAATTTAGGGATGTCGCCTCCAGAGAATTGATGGCAGCCTGGCTGTCTGAGTAAATAACAACGCCAGTGTTGGTTACTATGTTGCGACTTAGCCACTTGGCTACTTGGCTACTTCCCGTATTGCCATTATTTCGACTTGATAGACACTGCAGGTATCTGGTAGTCTGTGAGCTATATCCAAACTAAGTTCTGCACAGTGTACTCCGAAGCCAACCTTTTCATCAAGCTTCGAACCATCCGTGTAGAAGTGGAGATTTTTTTCTATTACCTGGTATTCTTCCAACCCATTCATCTCTGACGGGAATCATAGTGATGTAATTTCTCTCGAAGGTGTACACGGTTGGTATATAGTCCACTCGATCGGTTAATATAGCACTACACTTTGATATCCTCATGTGACCATAGTTCTTGTACCTCCACATTGATAGGCAGTTTAATCTTATTGCCGCTTTGGCAGTATATGGAGTAGGGCTTGTAGAGACTCGGTCGCTGTAGTCCTTAAGGCTCTGCTTATGCTCAGGCAGGCTGTTCTCTGAACTTTTGTTAGTAGGTTGGTGATGGTTAGTTTGTCAGTTGCCGTCCACCATACAACAATGCCGTATAGCAGTATAGGACGAACTACTGCTATATATACATCCAGTGGACGATTTTAGGAGAGAGGCCCCACCGTCCTACAGCCTTTTTGCAGGAATATAAGGCGACGTTGGCCTTCCTTACACTTTCCAATACGTTAAGTCTAAATAACAGTTTCCTATGTAGAATTATTCCTAAAAATTTTGCACTTTCAGAAAAGACTAGATCTGTTTCATTTATCCGAGGTGGGGGGTCCACATGTGTGACTTTATTCATCCTAGTAAAGAGAACCAATTCTGTCTTGTTTGGGTTTACGCCCAAACCGCTGCTTCTGGTCCATCTAGCCAATTTGTTCAGAGTCACCTGTAGAATGTCTCGGAGGACGTTTTGGAATTTGCCACTCACTGCGATTGCCACGTCGTCCGCATATGCCACGACCTTGCAGCCTCAACGTTCTAGTTCTAGCAGAATTTCATTCACCGCTAGGTTCCAAATTAGTGGAGACACTACTCCTCCTTGTGGGGTCCCTCTGTTTACAAACCTTGTTAGAGTTGTGGACCCAAGACATGCTGTATTGCGTCTTCTGTTGAGCAGACTTTGAATTAGTCTAATCAAACTAGAGTTAACGGTTACTTGTTTAAAATCGTATGTTATTTTGACAGTAACAGCTCTCATACGCGGCAATGTGTTGGTCTCGATAGGTACTACATCTGCCTCATAGATGTCGCCGATGTACAATGTCATTTTCTAATGAGGACTTAACTTACTGCAGTTTCTACCCCTAAAATTTAAAAATATCTTTCTAAAGGATCAAAGCGCTTTAAAAACCATGAACATTCTGCTTTGGATGTACGCACTTTTATTCAAAAACAAAAAAGTTATGTCTTCATTAGAAAATGACATTCTACATCGGCGACATCTATGCGGCAATGAAGAAATGAACCCTGTAAAATTTGACGAAACTCGCTTCAGATATAGATATAGGCCCCATATACATATAGGTCACTTCCGTTTTGGTGTCGAATAATGAATTACTTTATATTTTACATCCGATCATTATACAATTTGAAAGCGATGATGATGCGGAAATGAACATTGCCAAGTTTGAAGAAAATCGGTTCTAATTTATACATGTGTGTCCAGGTTTGGTAAAAATTTTGGATCCTAACCACTTTAAATAGCTCTGTCATCTTAAATGAGCGTTCAAAAGCGAAAAGGAACTCATTTTAGATTTCCTTAGCAAAACTAAAAATGGCTGTGTCTCCTGTAATAAGCGTCCTAGAGCGAAAAGAACCAACATTTGTGATCAAAATTTCATTTGCAATATTTATTAGGTTTGTATCTCTTATTCGATTGAGTCGTAATATTTCAGCTGGACAGATTTTTCCGATTTACTTTTTGCCTATTAATTTGAAATTTCAAGACATCATCGCTGTAATTCAAAATGCCGTTTCAACACTGTCGCCCAATCGTGTAATAATTCATAATGGCGGAGCACATGAAAGCGTCTTCAATGAACTAAGTTTGCCTCCAAAATCTGCACATACCCCATCGATTTATTTACCATCGATTGGGGTGTTTGTGTGAATGGGATAAAAGTTAATAACAATTAGTAAAAGTAAACCACTTTCAATCACACATCAGAGGCAGCTGCCATACCATATTTGTACAGAGCGGCTTTATGAAAGTTTCCATTTCGACTTAATTCGATACGATTCGTTTTGTTTCAATTTCTTGTCGTTACTTTTGGTGTTGTAATAATAGTCGTACGTACGCAGTAGTAGTTTGGCCAATGATTATGATTATCATTATGATTATTTATTATTTAAGATTTAATCGTTCATCACATTGTCACCGCTTGACAGATCTGAGATTGATGAGAAAATTGTCTTTGGCATTGGCGCATATATCGTCGAGGTGAGCAGTGACAGACACCTGAACAGACAATGGACTCATGCGCAGAAGATATGGACTGAGTGACAGACAGACATGTGTTTTAGCTTACTTGAATCATGTGTAAATTTTATAGAGATTGCAATTAAATGATCCGCAATTTATTATATTTTTTTTTTTTTGACAAAATTATTGTTGATGGCGTTGAGAAATAAGTGAAATATTATAAAAATAGTGGGTCATAAGTAGTAGCTAAAAAGCCAAAACTTGTTATCTTCTAAAATCTCATAGATGGAATTTTAATTTCCTCACCAAAACATGTAATGGCTATATCTCGGTAAAGAAGCCTCTTAAAGGAAAAGGACGATATTTTGGTATCACTTATTTGTTGGCTTAAATTTTGAATTTTCTCAACAAAACTTTAAATGGCTATATCTCGGTAAAAAAAAAGCCTCGCAGAAGGAAAAGGACGATATTTTGGTATCATCTATATTTTTAATTCCCTCACTAGGACTTAAAATGCCTTTATCTCGGTAAAGAAACCTTCTAGAAGGAAAAGGACGATATTTTGGTACCACCTTTTTTTAATTTCCTCACCAAAACTTAAAATGACTATATCTCGGTAAAGAAGCCTCATAGAAGGAAAAGTACGATATTTTGGCATCACTTATTTGTTGGCTTAAATTTTGATTTTCAATGGCTATATCTCGGTAAAGAAGCCTCGCGGAAGGAAAAAGGACGATATTTTGTTATCATTTATTTTTTGACTAAATTTATGAATTTCTCACCAAAACTTAAAATGGCTATATCTCGTTGAATAAGTCTCCCAGATTAAAAAGGACGATAGTTTGTTATCACTTATGTTTTGGCCACAATTTTGAATTTCCTCACCAATACTTTAAATGGTTTTAGTTTGATAAAGAAGCCTCCTAGAAGGTAAAGGACGATATTTTGGTATCACTTATTTTTTAGCTAAAATATTGAAATTTCTCACGAAATTTGATATATATCCGTCAGTTTGACTTGCTGAAGTACGCGATAATTGTCGTAAGGTGTTACCGATTGACTTAAAATTTTTTATATGATAATGCTATCTCTTATCTCAGACTAAGATAGAAGATAAGTGATATTGGTCCACTATTTCTGGTACCTCCCCTACAATATTTAGTGAAATATTAAATCCCCGAATCTTCTGTAATTCCGAACATCGTAATAGTTTCTTCATACGAAAAAAATTTCGCCATATTTTCTGCAGTGATCATCTAAATAAATTCATATTTGATAGCTTAGACTATTTTTTCAATCTTTGTTTAGAATATCTAAATAAAGTTTAATTTTGAATATTTTTCATCAAAAAATAACTGTATTTTTGCAATTTTATTTTCTTTATTGTTAAAATTTAAAATGCTTACTAAGGTAAAAATATTGAAGATATGATTTATTATCTTTCTGACGTTGTAAGTCGCAGCGTGCTCGCCTATGAGTTTGGGGGTCGTGGGTTCGACCCCCATCCTATGGTGCAGGGTATAATAAACAATCAACAAGAAAATAAATCAAATATAATTTCTGAAAACTAAACAAAATTCAATAGTGTTTTAATGGAATTTATTTAAAATTAAGTTTGAAGTAATTTGGAGAATTCTTTTGTGGACGCTTAATTTACGAGATATAACCATTTTAAGTTTTTCTAAGAAAATTTTAAGTCTTGGCTACAAATAAGTGATAACAAAATGTCTTCCTTTTAAGTTTTCCTAATGAAATTTAAAATTTATTAAAAATTTGCACAAAAAAATCTGTGGTAACAAAAATTCGTACATTTAGCTGTACGATGCTTAATTAACGAGATATTTCCATTTTATGTTTTGCTCAGCAATTGAACAATTTCTCAAAATTTTGGACAAAAAATAAGTGAAAACAAAATTTTTTCCTTTTACGGGGCTTATTTGAAAAATATATGTATTTAGATTTGAAGTTTGCTAGGAAAATTCAAAATTTATCAAAATTTCCCCCTTTAGCTGTACGACGCTCAATTAACAAGCTATTTCCATTTCAAGTTTTGCTAAGGAAATTCAATATTTTGGCCAAAAAATTAGTGATAACAAAATTTTGTACTTTTCCTTCTACGGGGCTTATTTAAGGAGATATTTACATTTTAAATTTGCTAAATTTTGGCCAAAAAATTAGTGATCACAAAATGTTGTACTTTTCCTTCTACGGGGCTTATTTAACGAAATATTTACATTTTAAGATTTGCTAAGGAAATTCAAAATTTTGACCAAAAAATTTGTGATAACAAAATTTTTTCCTTTTCCTTCTACGGGCATATTTAACGAGATATTTACATTTTTAGTTTTGCAAAATTTTGGCCAAAAAATTAGTGATAACAAATTTTTGTCCTTTTCCTTCTACGAGGCTTATTTAACGAGATATTTACATTTTAAGTTTTGTACAATTTTGGCCAAAAAATTAGTGATAACAAAATTTCGTCCTTTCCCTTCAACGGGGCTTATTTAACGAACTATTTACATTTAAAATTTTGCTAAGGAAATTCATAGGTTAGGTTGAAGAGAGGAGACGTTTAAACGTCTCATGTCCGTGAACATACACTTAAGCCAGTGGTTCGGCCTGTTGTGCGCTCCTTATTTATGATCTTTTTATACCTCACGAGTTTCCCTTCTACGAAGTTTATTTAACGAGATATTTACGGATGAAATTTTGTTATCACTAATATTTGGTCAAAATTTTGTAAAACTTAAAATGTAAATTTCTGGTTATATAAGAACAAGAGAAGGATAAGGACGAAATTTTGTTATCTCTTATTTTTGGCCAATATATTATTATCACTAATATTTTGGCCAAAATTTAGCAAAACACATCGAAGGAGGACCTAAGACCCTAAGTATGTTCGGCGGATATCTATTTTGGGTCATTTTAAGTGTACATAATGCTTATACAGTACCTACACGCTGAAAAAAAATAGCTTCTGTAGTATATTGTCCCAAACATATTCTGCTGGAAACATACATATGTTTAGAACACACTTCAAATATATAATATTTGACATGCATAAATATTAAATGTTTGGGAGGATGTTGTTCCAAACAAAATTATGTTTTCATTCGCATATTTTTTTATTTGGAACAAATATTGTCGAAACAAAGATTAATTTGTATTTAAGTATCAAGGACTTAATTTAAAGGCAAGGTTTCTGTTTTTCAGAAGTTCAAAGTGAATTTTTTTAGAAATTTCATATGTTTGTAAAATTAGATTAAAATTTAAATCGTATACTCTTTCGTAACTTATAATTGCATTGATGGATTGACAAAAAGTGATGAATTGGAATATTTATAAAATACAAATTAGTGCTGCAAAACCAAATATAAAGCTGCTTATGATATTTTTATATTTAATGATATACCACGAACAAATTTAAACTAAAATTCGAAAAAGACAGCAAAGTTTTAAAAATCTTTTTAAATAAAATATATTTGGAAAACTTCTTAAACAATAACTTTGGTTGTGTTTAAACACATATTTTATTTGTGAAAGTCAGTTTTGGTTCCAAGTATAATTTCTTTCAATTCAAACATATAAAAAATGGCGATTTTCCTCCGTGTAGAGTCCAGTGAAAGGTTATAGACACGCCCCTTTTGGTACTTCCCACACAAATGCACCATTTTGCACCAAGAGTTGACAGCTTATAACTTTAATAACAGTACATACAAATACTTGAAATTTTGTACAGTGTAATGGTTGTCTAGTACCAACAGTCCACTGAAAATTTGCGTTATTGACATGCCCCTTTTGGTACCTCCCATACAAAGGAGCCATTTTGAACTAAAAGTTAACAGCTTAAAACTTTAATGTTAGTGCATATAAATACTCAAAGTTTTGTACAGTGTAATGTTTTTATAGTACCTACAGTCTGTCGAAAAATGGGCGTTATTATTACGCTACTTTTGGTACATCCCACACAAACGTGCCTTTTTGTACAAAACGTTAACGGCTTATGTAGTGAATACCAATGCATATAAATATTCAAATTTTTTGCGAGGTGTCAAGTTTTTAAAATTCTAAGAGCCCTGTTCAAAATCGGAATTATCACCGCGCCCGTTTTAGTACCTCCCATACAAAAAGAGCCAATACATACCATAATTACTTCTAAATAGCTCATAATAACTGGTTTTACAATATGGATGATATGATTTTGAAGTGAAGTTTCGGCCATTTCCAATATGTCATGATCTGTCATTTGTTTTTCATTGTATTCAGTAGTGTTTACAATTTCATCATGGAGAGATATACGCAAGAACAACGTTTACAAATTATTCAGTTTTATTATCAAAATAATCCTTCTCCAAATGCAACTTTTCGTGCGCTAAGTCCATTTTTTTTAAATCAAGAAAAACTCTTTCCAGTCGACCTACAACCTTGACATCCATGAGCAATATTTTAGCTCTCATTAAGAGCTATCTTTTTGCCACTGACCGATTCTCGATCCGACGTACCGTTAAGGAGCTAGAGCAAAAATAAACATTCCGTTCACATTTGAAAATGATGCTAAGTCCATTTTTTAAAAAAATCAAAAAAAAAACACATTTCAGTCCACCTAGGACCTTGACACCCATGAGCAATATTTTAGCTCTCGTTAAGAGGTATCATTTTGCCATTGACCGATTGTGGCTACGTGCCACACAGCAAATGAAACAATTGAATTGTTGCGAGAAAAGTTTGGGGATTTGATTATTTCAAGAAGTTGTTATTTAACACCATTACACTATTTCTTGTGGGGTTATTTGAAGTCATTGGTCTTTCGAAATAAACCAGGCTCTCTTCAAGCTTTACAAGTCAATATTGAACGTGCCATTCATGACATACGACTTGATTTAGTGGAAAAAGTGCTCGAAAATTAGGTTCATAGAAATCGTTCCTGCAGCAGAAGTCTTGGAGGCCATTTGACGTTTTATTTAGAACTTAATTGTATCGATTGTACATCACATTAAAAACCCAGTAAGGAAAGGCAGAAAGTCGTGCGGGCCGACTATATAATACCCTACACCTCCCTTACAATGCGATAAAGGTCATTACGAAAATAATTTGGAATAATTGGTAAGTAGGCAGGAACATATTATCTAATTCTGAGCCGATAATCGCTAAATTAAGCAATATTCGTTCCTACATTGAGAAACATCTTTCCGGAAAATATTAATGATCGAAAGTAAAGTACAAATTCTATAGCGCGTTGATACCAAATCAGGAGGAACATATATATGGAGGTTATATATAAATCTGAACCGATTATCCCTGAATACTCATTCATGTAAAAATACCTCTTTCTGTAGAATTTCGTACTGATCGGATATAAAACACAGTCTCTACAGCGCTTACATGTCAAATCGGGGGTAACATATATATGTGGGCTATATCTAAATCTCAACCGATTTCCCTCAAATTCGGCAGTATTAATTCATGTAATAAGAAACCTCTTTCTGCCGAATTTCGTACTGATCGGATTAAAAATACACTTTTTACAGCGCTTACATGTAAAATTGAGGGTAACATATATATGGGGGCTATATCTAAATCTGAACCGATTTTCTCCGAATTTGGCAGTATTCCTTCATGTAATAAGAAACCTCTTTCTGTCGAAGTTTACACTGATCGGTTATAAAATAAATTTTTTACGGCGCTTACATGTGAAATCGGGGGTAACGTATATATGGGGGCTATATCTAAATCTGAACCGATTTCTTCCAAATTTAACAGTTCATTCATATAATAAGAGACCTCTTTCTGCTGAATTTTATACTGATCGGATATAAAAAAAAGTTTTTACAGCGCTTACATGTCAAATCGGGGCTAACATATATATGGGGGCTATATCCAAATCTGAACCGATTTTAACCAAATTAAATAGGGATCGTCCTTGGGCAAAAAAAAAGGTATGTGTAAAGTTTCATCAAGATCGGGCCATAATTGCGACCTGTACTTTGATTACAAGAATACATCTACAGACAGACGGACATAGCTAAATCGACTCAGAAAATGATTACAAGTCGATCGGTATAATAAACAATGGATCTATCTCTTCTCCTTTTGGGTGTTACAAACAAATGCACAAAGTCATAATACCCTGTACCACAGTGTGGTATTGGGTATAAAAACTTTTGTATTTCCTTAACATTAAGTGTTTTTATTTCAAAGAAATCATATCACTCGTATTGGAAAACCCTGTATTAGTACACATACCAGTAACATATTTACGTTGCTCACAAAGTAAGGGTAAACCTTAGTCGCTTTACCTGACTGAAATTTCTTACTTGTTTTTTTAATTTCTTTACAAAAATTTTAAATGGCTTTAAATAGATATTTTGGTATCATTTTTTTTTTTTAATATCCTCAGCAAATCTTTAAATGGCTATATCTCGGCAAATAATCCTCCGAGAAGGAAAGGGACGATATTTTGGTATTACTTTTTTAAATGGCTATATGTATCTCGGCAAGTCTCCTTGAAGGAAAAGTAAGATATTTTGGTATCGCTTATTTTCTGATTTTTTTTTTTCTAAAACTTTGAACTTATTCACCAAACACTAAAATTGCTATATCTCATTAAACAATATATCTCATTAAACAATCATGTTGATATTTTGGTATTACTTAGTTTTTTTAATTTCTTCACCAAATCTTTAAATTGATATATCTCGATAAATAAGCCTACTAGAATAAAAAGGAAGATTCATTGATATCACGTATTATTTGGCTAAGTTTTTGAATTTTGTCACCATAACTTTAAACGCCTATATCTTGCCAAATACCTCGTAGAGTGAAAAGTACAACATTTTGGGTTTTCTCAGCGAAGCTTCTAGTGTCCCTATGTCAACCAAATTTGATCACTAATATTTTTGTATCTATACTTCGTTAACTTTAACTTTTAGAATACAAAAATAACGAAATTTTGGGGTTTCTTAACAAAGCTTCTAATGACAATATCTAATCCAAATATTGTGGTAACAATCTTGGAGTTCCTTTGTATAACTTAAAATGGTTATATCCCCTTAAATAGCTACCCTGGAGCGAAAAGGATCAAATTTAGGGAGCTCATACAAAATTGTTGAGTAAAACTTTAAATGCCCCTAGTTCATTAAATAAGCTTTCTACCGCGACTTTGGTGGAGGGGGGAATATATCATTTACGGATTGAGCACAAATTTGGTATGTGATAATATTTTTTCTATCTCAGTCCAAATTCGAAGGTGGGCCGTATTGGTACAATCGTCCAAGTACTTCCTTCACAAAGGTTAACATTTAGTGAAATATTAATTCACTGTCCCTCGATTTTTATAAAAAATAAGTGATCACAAAATTTGGTAGTTTTCGGTGTACGAGTTTTGCTTAAGCAGATAATGAAATGCAAAAATGTGGCCAAAGATAAGTGACTACAATACTTTCTATTTTTCGGTCTTGCAACTTCTTAAAGAACTTTTGCTTTGGAAAGGTTATGTATTTCCGATCCATATTTCCGAAGCTCATCTATGTCTGTGAAGATAAATTGTTAATTTAACTAGAAAAGACACAAACCACCAATTTTAACAGATCCCTGTTAATGGGTTAACAGAGGTATGTTAAGACGAAATGAAGCAGCTGATAGCATATATTGAATCGATTTATGGACGATCGGGCAAATATATATATTAAAACTAAGGTGTATAGAATAGATATAATATCTATGCAGTTGTGTAAACATCAAACATAGACAAAATCTCATGGGTTATATATATATATATAGCAACCAAAAGTACATATATACATATTTGCAAAATTTTTGTCAACACAGCAAGTAAACTGGTATACATAGGGTAATAGAACTTATAGAAGGTGAAAGGTCTTAGAACGACCTTTCAGAATATATATAGACTATATCCCAAAACAATTTGTGAATCCGGATATTTTCGATATAAACCAAACAATGTTTTTAACAAAGGAGCCCACTGTGCGAAAATGGAAATACAAAGGGTAATGAAACTTGTACCGAGTGAAAGGTCTTGAAATAACCTTTCCGAATATATGTAGACCATATCCGAAAACAATTTGTAAATCCGGATATTTTCGATACAAACCAAACAATGTGTTTAACAAAGGAGCCCACTGTACGAAAACGGAAATACATAGGGTGATAAAGCTTGTACAGGGAGAAAGGTCTTGAAATAACATTTCCGAATATATATAGACCATATCCGAAAACAATTTGTGAATCCGGATATTTACGATATAAACCAAACAGTGTTATTAACAAAGGAGCCCACTGTACGAAAACGAAACCAGTAAGGAAAGGCAGAAAGTCGGGCGGGGCCGACTATATAATACCCTACACCTCCCTAACAATGCGATAAGGGTCATTGCGATAATAATTTGGAATAATTGGTAAATGGGTAGAAATTGAGAACATATTTCTGGAAACTTTTAATGATCGGAAGTAAAGTACAACTTTTATAGCGCTTTGATACCAAATCAGGAGGAACATATATATGGATGTTATATATAAATCTGAACAGATTTTCCCCGAATACTCATTCATGTAAAAAGACCTCTTTCTGTCGAATTTCGTACTGATCGGATACAAAATACAGTCTCTACAACGCTTACATGCCCAATCGGGGGTAACTTATATATGGGGGCTATATCTAAATCTGAACCGATTTTCTCCGAATTTGGCAGTATTTCTTCATGTAGAAGGAAACATCTTTTTGCCGAAGTTCGCACTGATCGGATATAAAATAAAATTTTTACAGCGCTTACATGTCAAATCGGGGGTAACGTTTATATGGGGGCTATATCTAAATCTGAACCGATTTCTTCCAAATTTAACAGTGTTCATTCAAATAATAGGAAACCTCTTTCTGCCCAATTTGATACTGATCGGATATAAAATACAGTTTTTACAGCGCTTACATGTCAAATCGGGGGTAACGTATATCTGGGGGCTATATCTAAATCTGAACCGATTTTAACCAAATTCAAAAGGGATCGTCCTTGGGCCAAATAAAATATATGTGTAAAGTTTTGTCGAGATCGGACCATAATTGCGACCTGTACTTTGATTACAAGAATACATGCACAGACAGACAGACAGACGGACAGAGGGACATAGCTAAATCAACTCAGAAAGTGATTCTAAGCCGTCGGTATAATAAACGATGGGTCTATTTCTTCTCCAAATGCACAAAGTTATAATACCCTGTACCACAGTGTGGTGTAGGGTATAAATACCTCCTTCTGTCGAATTTCGTACTGATCGGATATAAAATACAGTCTCTACAGCGCTTACATGTCAAATCGGGGGTAACATATATATGGGAGCTATATCTAAATCTGAACCGATTTTCTCCGAATTTTGCAGTATTCCTTCATGTAGAAAGGAACCTCTTTTTGCAGACTTTCGCACTGATCGGATATAAAATAACCTTTTTTACAGCGCTCACATGTCAAATCGGGGGTAACGTATATATGGGGGCTATATCTAAATCTGAACCGATTTCTTCCAAATTTAAAAGTGTTCATTCATATAATAGGAAACCTCTTTCTGACGAATTTCATACTGATCGGATATAAAATACAGTTTTTACAGCGCTTACATGTCAAATCGGGGGAAACATATATATGGGGGCTATATCTAAATCTGAACCGATTTTCTCCGAATTTAGCAGTATTCCTTCATGTAATAAGCAACCTCTCTTTGCCGAATTTCGCACTGATCGGATATAAAATATTATTTTTACAGCGCTTTCATGTCAAATCGGGGGTAACGTATATATGGGGGCTATATCTAACTCTGAACCGATTTCCTCCAAATTTAACAGTGTTCATCCATATAATAAGAAACCTCTTTCTGCCGAATTTCATACTGATCGGATATAAAATAAAGTTTTTACAGCGCTTAAATGTCAAATCGGGGGCAACATATATATGTGGGCTATATCTAAATCTGAACCGATTTTAACCAAATTCAATAGGGATCGTCCTTGGGCCAAAAAAAAGATATGTGTAAAGTTTCGTCGAGATCGGACCATAATTGCGACCTGTACTTTGATTACAAGAATACATGCACAGACAGACAGACGGACAGACGGACATAGCTAAATCAACTCAGAAAGTGATTCTAAGTCGATCGGTATAATAAACGATGGGTATATTTCTTCTCCTTTTGGGTGTTACAAACAAATGCACAAAGTTATAATACCCTGTACCACAGTGTGGTGTAGGGTATAAATACATAGGGTAATGAAACTTGTACAGGGAGAAAGGTCTTGAAATAGCCTTTCCGAATATATGTAGACCATATCCGAAAACAATTTGTGAATCTGGATATTTTCGGTATAAACCAAACAATGTTATTAACAAAGGAGCCCACTGTACGAAAACGAAAATACATCTTCAACTAGGATAGGTTTTTAATTTTGATTTAAAAAGTCTTCACTGATTCTCATACATAGATATGTATAGCATTTTCAGATTAAATGAAACCATTTTCAATTTAAACGAAACTTTTCAAATCAAATAAAACTATTTACAAAGACATTTCAACTGAAAATGTTTTGATTTGAAAAATATTTTGTTTAATTGGCTTAATGGTTTCATATAATCTGAAAATGCTATATATCGATACATCCATTCCAAAGTATGCTAAGTCCAAACATGTATTTTTCAATGTTCTATGGTATTTTTAAATTTTGTTTGGAATTCTTTAAACGAATGATCTAGACTATTTTGCTCATAACTTTTGATTGGGTTGACGAACATATACTAAATTTTGACTGAATACGGTTTAAATATTGTGAGCTAAAAATAGTGTAACTTTTACTCTATCTAAATATTATATACTTACTCCAAAGTTGAAACTGTTATAATTAGCATTGAAATCTATAGGCATTTTTATAATTTTCACCGTATTTACACGGTGCAGCTTGTCCCTGCGGCTTTTTCAATTCCTTTTTGAAATCCCTGCGTAAAATCATGCTGGTTGCTGAAACTAAAAACTCACCGTCTAAGTTTTTAGTTTCAGCAACCAGGGGACAAATTTTTGTTTTTATTCGTTTACTCACATTTATTATATTCAATTTGTTTTTCGTATTTAGTCACACATAAAAGGAAATTTCAATTTGTCCCTTGAATTTTTATTTCATGTACCCCTCAAACTTCTCTACACCCTTCGCCGAGAAACTCGTGTCGCAGGGACAGTCGCACCGCGTAAATTGGGTTTTTCTGGTAATATTTTACACGCTTACATGCGCTATACAACTGATATTTTTGTGCAATAGTTTTGTTTGTTAACCAGGTATTTTTCATCAAATAATTAGGATACCGATCAGTTGCGATTATGTGATGTACTACAAAAGGCTGGAAAATATTGCAGTCTAAATGATATAATGGCGTGCTTTGATGAAATGATGAATATACTTGGGATACATAGTTTGACGCTCTCTCCTAACGTGGGCATATCCAGTAATTCCATCAAAAACAATATAGAACAGCAGTGTATTAAACAAAACCAGTAAGGAAAGGCAGAAAGTCGGGCGGGGCCGACTATATATTACCCTACACCTCCCTAACAATGCGATAAGGGTTATTGCGATAATAATTTGGAATAATTGGTAAATGGGTAAGAACATATATATGCGGATATATCTAATTCTGAACCGATAATGGCTAAATTAAGCAATATTCGTTCCTAAATTGAGAAACATCTTTCTGGAGAATTTTGTAATGATCGGAAGTAAAGTACAACTTCTATAGCGCTTTGTAACCAAATCAGGAGGAACATATATATGGAGCTTATATATAAATCTGAATCGATTTTCCCTGAATACTCATTCATGTAAAATAGAAACCTCTTTCTTTCGAATTTCGTAGTGATCGGATATAAAATACAGTCTCTACAGCGCTTGAATGTCAAATCGGTGGTAACATATATATGGGGGCTATATCTAAATCTGAACCGATTTTCTCCAAATTTGTCAGTATTCCTTCGTGTAATAAGAAACCTCTTTCTGCCGAATTTCGCTGTGATCGGATATAAAATACAGTTTCTACAGCTATTGCATTTCAAATCGGGGGTAACATATATATGGGGGCTATATCTAAATCTGAACCGATTTTCTCCGAATTTGGCAGTATTCCTTCATGTAATAAGAAACCTTTTTCTGCCGAATTTGATACTGATTGGATATAAAATACAGTTTCTACAGCGCTTACATGTCAAATCGGGTGCAACATATATATGGGGGCTATATATAAATCTGAACCGATTTCCCCCAAATTTTGTATTGTATCTAAGTGTATCACGAGACTACTCTCTGTCAATTTTTGAACAAATCGGTTACAAAATGTTGCTTATACAGTGCATATATGCCAAATCGGAGGTACATATATATGGGAGCTATATGTAAATCTGAACCGATTTTATATATAATATAATAGGGATCGTCCTTGGGCCTAAAAAAAGACATGTGCAAAGTTTCGTTGAGATCGGACCATAATTGCGACCTGTACTTTGATTACAAGAATACGTCTACAGACAGACAGACGGACAGACAGACAGACGGACATAGCTAAATCGTCTCAGAAAGTGATTACAAGTCGATCGACATAATAAACAATGGGTCTATCTCTTCTCCTTTTGGGTGTTACAAACAAATGCACAAAGTCATAATACCCTGTACCACAGTGTGGTGTAGGGTATAAAAAGAACACGGGGAAATCATCGCAAGAAAATATACATTTTCTAATCGGTGATGTTGCAGATTTCTTCGATTTGAATGTAGAAGTAGGTGATATTATTGATATATCCAAGGCTGATATTAAATTGTACAATGACCATACCAGCGAACGATAACACAACAGATATAACCACGTCATTGTGTTCCGCCAAAAATTCCATTGACTTTAAATGCATCCCAAGCGAAACTCGAACGTTAACCGAATCAGAATGTATTAACAATTTTATGGACGAAGAAAATGACATAATTTTGCTCAATGATAAGAACTCAACAATTAATGAAAGTCGTATGGAAATCACAACACGGTCGAATACTGTTGTAAACGATTACTTACCTGTAAGGAAAAAAATTAAATATAGCAAGGTTCCAAACCAAACAGTTCCAAAAACCAACGCAAAAGGAAGTGCGCAAAAATGTCAATCGTATGGGGAAATTCAATTCACACAGTACGAATTCTTAGTGCTTAAAGAACATTTTCTTGACAAAAATGATTTTATCGGGATTTTAAAATACTTAGAGGATATGCTTAGAGGATACTTAGAGCAGCGATGGGCACACAATACTTCTACAAAATGTTTGTGTATTTGTGAGAAGTGTTAACACTCTCTTTATGCACTGCGAGAAATGGTATTTGCATTTTCCTAACATATATTTGTTGGGTAAGATAATAAATAAAGTGGACAACGAATATCACATCAACATCAACGAAGTACATTTGGTGTTATTATACGCGTACATAAATAAATCTAACTTTAAATATGTTATGACTAGCCACATACATATTTATTATGCTATGTAAATTAATCAATCCAAATTTTCCAACAAAAGTACTGCATACTCGTATTGATTATGCCATATTCTTTATTTTTTCTATTAACCGTTTTCGAGTGTCCAACTTTTTTTTTGGTTAGTATATTTAGGTGTTTATACAAATTTTATTAAAAAATCGTTAAAAGATAATAATATATACCTTTAAAATTATTTTAAAAAAATCGTTACTTTATTTAATTTTGACAAAAGAAAATAATATATACATTTCTGCAGTAACATAATAAATAATTTAAACTTGTAACTATTTAGAAATGTTTATAAATTCTTCGGTAAAAATACAATACATACTAAACTTTATTCCCATACTTGAAGTATATATTGTAATAATTGTATCACCCATTTTTTCTTTATGTGCACGCTAAGCAACAAGCGACGACACAACCTCGTCGATCGAATGTCCAAGCGCGACTGAATGATAGTGAACTCTCATTCAATGTGTGTGCTCATGTACACGTGAGAGGAAAACCCCCGGGTAGTGCTTTTGCCCATCGCTGACTTAGAGGATAGTTTAAAGAAATTAATAATTATTGTCCAATTAATTTCTGTGGGCACTATCCAAAAATAATTTCTCCAAAGCTAACAAACCTTAATTTTTATGCTAGATGCAATTATTTTAAAAACGGATGTGCCCGATACAAATTTGCAATGAATTTTTCTGAAAACTGTATAAAATCTGACGTTTTTACAACACAAACAAGTAAGAAAGTTTCAGTCGGGTAAACCGACTAAGGTATACCCTCACTTTGTGAGTAATGTAATATTGAATATTACACAAATTATTCTGTCAATTTTTGTGGGAGGTACCAGAAGGGGTTTAAGAAATACAACTATATTTCGCTGAACAGTAGATACTTTAAATACATTGCACTGTGCCGAATTGTAACCGTTTATATGGACCAGTGATGGGATTGGAAAATTTTCTAATTGTACCACAATGATCAAGAAATTGTACCAAGAGTACCAAATTACCAGAAGTGAGAAATTTAGTTTGTTTTTAAAACTTATTTCAATATCGATACCTCCATTCTAAACTATGCTAAGCGCAAAAAGGTAGTTTTTCAGGAGAGGCGATCAAAGTTTGATGATTTTTTGAAGTTTGTGTGGAATTCCTTTATAATGCAAATCGAACGACCTGTACTGTTTTGTGAATAACTTCTGATTGGGTTAACGGATAAACACCAAATTTTGACCGAATATAGTTTGGAATATTTAGATAACCACCTGACAGAACTGGCAATTTTTAGGAAATTGAGTTAAGGCCATTATTGGCCTTGCCTAGTCATTGTACAACGTGTGTGTACATTTAGAGTTTGTAGCTATTCAGTGGTATCGAAAAAAACGATAAACATTATCGACGTATCTGACAATATGTATGTTACTTAACTTTTTATTAGGAATATTGAGAAATAAGTTTTGTACATAATAAGAAAAACGAACTATAAATTGCTTCTTCCCAATGGTGTATTATAAATATTACTCCATTGGGAAGAAGCAAACTTGTCTCCAAAACAGAAAATCTGCTCTACTGAACAATTTTGAAAATGTTAGTTCCGTCAGTTGTTCATCCAAGCGACGATATATCCCCTTCTTCCGATTTGATTTCTAATCGCCATAGAGACCACAAATTTAAAATGATCGGTCTGAAAATTGGTATTTTGGGTGTATCACACGAACAACGGTTCATGATTTAATATAGCCCCACACAAAGATCCCTCTAGATTTTTCTTCTTAATTTGGGTTTATTGAAGTTTACTTGTACCCGAAACCATTCAAGTGCGATCCATGGTGGAGGTTATACAAGATTCGGCATTCGAATTTAACGCTGTCTTCTTGCTTAATTGTTTTAAACAACGATGCAAATAATAGTCGCGGTGTATACTGGAACGAAAGGCATACGTACAAAATGATATCGTAAGTAGGTACCCTTTTCTTCTTTTAAAATGGTGTAAATAGGTTTTTTTTATTAATTTTACCAGCCAGAGAAATGTACCAAAAATTGTTTGATTGTACCAGCGTACCAAAAATTCCTCAATTGTACCAAAAGTGGTACAATTGTACCACGTTTTCCATCACTGATATGGACTGGTATATTAACGTTGAGATATTAAATTGTGGTATAATTTGGCCATTTTGTGTGGGAGGTGCAAAAAGGGGCGTGGTAATAACGCTCATTTTTCACTGGACTATAGGCATTATAAAAGCATTACACTTTACAAAATTTCATGTAATTGTATACACTGATATTAATGTTATAAACTGTTAACTTTTGGTGCAAAATGGTACCTTTGTGGGAGAGGTACCAAAAGGGGCGTGACAATAACGTCCATTTTTCAATGGACTGTAGGCACTATAAAAACATTACGCTGTACAAAATTTCAAGTATTTTTATACACTGGTATTAATGTTATAAGCTTTTAACTTTTAGTGCAAAATGGTGTATTTGTGTGGGAGGTACCAAAAGGGGCGTGGCAATTTCGCCCATTTTCTTTGAGTTGATAGCGACTAACAAACTAATACTATGTGTGGAATTTCAGAAGATTCGAATACGTATAATAGCAGTTATTAAAGAATCAATATTTCACAACATTTTAACCCTTTGTGGGGGAGGTACCAGAAGGAGTGGACCAATATGGCCCATCTTCGAACTTAGCCGGAGATAGAAAAAAATATTACCACATACGAAATTTGAAGTCAATCGGTTACTCCTTTCGAGAGTTATCGTGCGCACCAGCCAGCAGACAGACAGACAGACTGACGGACGGACATTGCTCATTCGACTTAAAATGGCCCAAAACGGATTTCCGCCGAACATACTTGGGGTCTTAGGTCACTCCTTCGATGTGTTACACTTTTTTCCGTAGCAAATGATATATACCCTCGTCACACTAAAGTGAGGGTATAAAAAAACTGGATCATTCACAAGATACAAAAAAAACCAACTAAGAGGAGTACGGAGAATAATTACAAAACAAGAAATCCTGAATATAAAGTCATCCAATTGGAGAAATTTGCAACTATAGACTCAGTCGAAGCCTTTGCAACGTATTGGAAACGACCATGCTATTCTCCTCGACAGCGGCGGCGCTAAGATTGAAGTTAGGAGCAGTGCGTTCTCTTGATAGAGATGGCGACAATTTTATCGACTTGTATAAAATGTATCTTGATAAAGATTTGAGAACCTATATACAGGAAATATCTGTTCCGCAAAGAATATACCTGTTTACAGAAAAACAGCTAACAATAATGCAGGCCAACAAAAATAAGCTCTTAAAACTTAGTCGAAATACTCTTTTTTTCGATGCCACGGGCAGCATACTAAGAACATTTGATAAGTCCACTAAACGAGTATTTTTGTATTCCATTATTGCACATATTCGGAGCGAGAAAAACGAACAAGGCATTCTGTTACCTATTGCTGAAGCTTTTTTGTGTAGCCATTATACAAGAGACATTCTACAATTTCTACTCTTTTTAAAAACGTATTGCCAAAAAAAGGGAATAAGATGGCCAATTGCGTCACGAATATGCACTGATTGGGGTTTAGCAATAATAAACGCTATTCTGTTGGCATTTAATTCCGAACATAAGCTAACGACCATACACTGAAAAAAAATGCTTCATAGCATAAATGAACGCGTTTCATTAATTATTTTACATTGATACAATGAAAGTGTTCATTGATGCAATGAAAATGCCATTACGGGAATGAAATGATTCTTTAAAGCGTTTTTCTAATTTATGACGTGTCATTGATGGAATGAAACGGTTTACATTGATGGTATGAAGTTTACATTTTATAAAAAAAAAGGAAGACTTATATAAAATTAACAAAAAAATTATCAGTGGTGTAAAGATTTTAACATTAATAAAACAAAATAATACTACACAAACAGATTTACTATTTTTTATGTGCTTTTTATTCTCAAAAAAGGTCTATGAAACTGTTTCTTTATATTAATGTAACATTTCATAGAAGTTTAAAAGTTTCATTGCTGCAATGAAGTGGTGCGGTGAAGAATATAAACAATGAAATTAGCTTTATATTGATGTTCTATATATATATATATATTTTACCTATTTTATAAACATTTTAGGAGTATGTAGTGGTGTTAATTAAACAACAATACTTTACGGAGGTCTATGAAACTGATGCATTAAATTAATGTAACAATTCATAGATAGAAATATAAAGTTTCATTCCAGCAATGAATTTAAACAGTGAATATACTAACAAAGTGTTTGTCACATTACATACATATGTACATACCTATATCCCCTGCAAACATTTTCGATCGTGAATGACTCAGCCGCGATCCGCTGGCAAGATTGTTTTAATCGCGGAAGACGGTTGTCTGGGAAGCATATTCGACTCTTCTCTATAAAGAAGTTGTGCCCTCAAAGCGATTCGCTTAGAAGAGTAGTTAATGAATCGCAGAGATGGATCTTCTAAAAATCGCGTGTGTGAACGTTTCACAAGTTGTTTATTACACTTTGTGAAGGGTACTTTACAAGCCGCGAAGAAGAGTAGCAATTAAATCCCGTAGAAGAGTAAAACGCAGGTTGCACGGAGGAGTCACAGACGACTTGCGTAGAAGGGTCCCAAATGAATTTCCTAGATGTTGATTGGACGAATTGCACAGAAAAGTTATAATCTATACACCACTTCAGCATGTCTGCGATTCCTATAAAAAAATACACTTTCGAATAAGAAAGAAACAACATTGAATATCTTGCCTCAAGAGATCATATTGTTGTCACAACTCTTCTCTTGTGATAAAATATTCAATATTAATGTATGTATATATTGCAATATTCAATATTGAATTTATTATAAAGAAATAAATTAAATGCAGAAATTAAGTAGTAAAATAAATTAAATGTAGTTCATATTATACAAAGAAAAAACATAAAGGAATTTTTAGATACATATAAAAAAAATGGAATAAAAAAAATTAAGTAACTTTTTGGCGTTTCTCCACACGATCTTTAGCGTGAACAAAATGTTGCTGGAACACGGAATTCATTCGTGTGTCGTCGATACTTGCAAATTTCTGATGAACTACATCTACAACAGAATTAAAAAAAACGTCAAAATACATAAAGTGTGTTTTACAAACTTCATAAAATTCTTACCTCTAATAACAGAAACGCAGAACAATTTCTGTGCACTCGGTTTTTCCTTGGTTCCTCTCCAAGAGAACTGCATCGCCAGTTCATCTTTTACAATTCGTTTGACCGCAGATCTTATATAGGTAGGAAAGTCTTCTCCTCCTACTCTAATAAGTATTCGTTTCTGAAAATAAAATAAAGTTAAATTAAATAAAAACTAAGCAAAGTTGTATTCTATAAATTTTTCTTAACTTACCAGTTGTGCAATCATATCACTATCAACTTTCAACTCTTCGTTAAAAATCGTGAGTGCTGCAAATATATTATTCACTAAATATATTATTTACTAATTTTGATGCTTCTCGCTTACTTTTTAATCTTAGAGCTCTGGCAGATAACATTATAAAATAATTTTAATTTTTTTACGGAACACAACCACTCACTTTGAAATCAGGAACTAAATGACAAATTTGCATTTTTCCAATTCCAATAGAATTTTTTTACCGCTATTTTTTCTGCTTGCTCGGCAACTGTTTTTTTTCATTTCGTACTTACCCTACCTCTACGATCCTCGAACAATTGCGTGTGTGGTCGTTTCACGAGTTTTTTACTGGGGCTGTTTTTTTCATTTCGTACTTACCCTATCTCTACGATCCTCGAACAATTGCGTGTGTGGTCGTTTCACGAGTTTTTTACTCTCTGTGTTAATTTCTCTATCACATTTTACAGAGAAACATAAACAAAATACGGAGAAAATTTACCACTTAAGAAAGATATGCTGAAAATGTCATACAATCGCCGAGAAGATTTGCAACTTATTTATGTACACGTTCAAAAGACAATGATCTTCAAACAATCGTCTAAAAGAGACGCAGAATAATCTTCTAGACCAACAATCTTCCCAAATTGTCAAAAATGTTTGCAGGGTCTTCACAAATGTGTTTGTGTGGTAATAAATGTAATATGTTGATGTGTGAATCAGAGTCGTGCAAGCTCAATGAAAACGATGGAGCGGCGTAGTTTTCTTGCATTTGTGTGAGAGGAGAGAGAGGCGGAATTCTATGAATCTACACCGCACAGTGGCATTAACGTCGAATGAAGGTGGTTTGTTGGTAATAATATGATTCACTAATAATTTCAAGGTGTTCATATTATTAGATGTATTATCAATTAACATGACATTTTGGCAATAATTTTATACTTTTATAATCGCACTGACATATTTATTTAATTATTATTATTATTCAAACAGCAGTCGGTGTACATTAATTCAAAATTGTCAAAAGGGTTTTTTTTAATCAAATTTTATGTATTCATGATCCATTCTGTTTACGTTTACGAATTTGTAAACTAAATTTTTTTTGAATCGATTATTGTCGTGAAGCTGAATTCTATTCACAATATATTTCGAACATTAAACAGTTTATAGTGCACGATATTAATTATTCTGAACCACTGTGCCACAACTGTCATCAATAGATAAACAAATATTAAATGCATTAGGTGTGCTGTTGCGACCAGAAAATAAATTCTCTATGGCAAACTTACAACAACAACCCACCCCTTGCTATGCAAACTCTTCGTAAAAAAATATCCAGTTATTTTTCTGTGTGTTTGGCGAGTCAAAACAAATCAGTGGCGAAGAATCAATTGTTGCATGAGTGCTGATTTAGTTTATAATAGACATTAAACGGACGTAGTTGTGCGCGTTAATAAAAAAATTCAAAAGTGAAAATATTAAAAGTGAAACAAAATGTCAACAAATACTGAATGAGAAATGTTTTTTGTGTGGTACTTCATTTGATAGAAATGAAATCTATTTAAGCACTTAAAATAATATAATTTTCTTAAAACAAATGACAACTGTAGATGTTGTGGAAGTACATTCAAAGACACGTCAAGCTTGAAATGACATGTTCGAAAAAACAGAAATTGGAAAATATATGTCAAATGCCACAACAAGAAACAATTTTCAAGAACCATATCCGAAGTCAACGATGAAACACTCCAAAAACACTAGGTAAGTACTTTCTACCAAGTTATCTCCTAAACATATTTTCATTCACTCCTATTTATAATTTTTTTATTTGTTTAGAAATTGGGGAAAATGCGGAAATGTACGCACATAGCCTTAGATATGACAATCTATCCGCAGATGACTTTAGGTTGGCCTGGACTGCTTATTCCAAATTTCGAAAATTATGCACAAAAGCAAAAATATTAATTAAGCTTTTTCACTTTGGCCTCAGTACAAGCGAGTGAATGGATTTCAATGTAAATGTAAAAATGCGTTTTAAGTGTTTACTTAAATTGTATTTACGAATTCACAAATGCAGTTAAAAAACGAATTTAAAAGAACAAACTGTATTGTGATTTTTTTTGTTTCATTTTTTATTTTCTCAACTTCAGTTGTCTTTTTATTTTAAAATTTCTCAAAACCCACAATTTTAATTATTTATTTATTTTTTATATTATATTTTCAGATTGAAATGATTTTAAAGTTAAGAACAAACACTGATGTACTGCAATAAACATTGCAATAAAAAACGGAGAATTTTGTTTAATTTTCTATTTTATTTCAGAGCAAAGGTATGAAACATGTACATTTCACAAATGAGACATGTTCATTGCATCAATGAAACATGTTAATTGAATCAATGAAACATGTTCATTGCATCAATGAAACATGTTCTATGAATCAATGAAACATGTTCATTGCATCGATGAAACATGTTCATTGCATCGATGAACCATGTTCATTACAACAACGAAACGTTTTCATTACATTAATGCAACTTATTCATTACATTAATGAAACTCGTTCATTACATTAACGTAATATTTCATGACATCAATGTAACACATTTCTATGAAACATTTACTAGTTCAATGTAACATTTTACATTGTATCAATGAAGCCTTACATTGGTTCAAAAACAATGTAACTTTTCATTGATACAATGTAAAATTTCATTGATGGAATGAAGCTTTTTCTCTGGGTGTAGCCGATTTTATAAACGAATGTTACTCTGTTTGTACCAAAAAGGAGACTCCAAAGTTCACAATTATTCAAATTTGTTGTTCTCATTTCATACGTATTGTCGTGAAGGACTTGAAACAGTTGCAAATTGAGGACGAAATCTCAACATTTTTGAAAAGGCAACTTTGCGTAGCATTAAATGTTTCTGATATAAAGGAGTATTTAATTTGGATGGAAAATATGTTTATTGTGATCTGTAGTCCAAAAGAATCGGAGGAAGTTGTTGAAGCATTAACAATTTTGGAAGATACTTCAAAGAATGTAGTCGATGAGGAAATTAATGACGAGAGCCCTAAAAGTGAAATAAGCAGCACTGAACAACTGACAGCTACGTATAAAAAAAGTCAGTTTTATATTCGGTCACATGATATATACAATGCAATTAAGAAAAACGTGAACCGAGTTGGCGAAAAAAACAAGTTTTATTGTGAGGATTCCCTATGCTCCACTGTGGACAAATTTGACGGGTTGTTTTGTTGACGACACAAACGCCAGAATATCGAATAGTCCAGCGGAAGGTTATTTTCATTTCAATATCAATATCATATCGCTATGGATATGTCTACGCCCAAGCTAAACCTACAGATATTGAGAACATTCATCCCGACATAATAGCGAAAATTAAAAAAAAAATGTGAAGCTGGATGAGGATGTATGGAGACGAACACCGAAGAAAGTAAAAGCGAAATTTAACAAAAATATTATTTGCCAATAATTGCTTTCCAATTTTCAAAATTTGTCGCGAAATCTGAAAAGGTCTAGAAATTACGTTCTTTTAAAATTTAATAACATTCATGAGAAGCTAAATTTAACTATTAATTTTGTCCCCTGTCTGAATATTCCTGAGTTTAAAACAATTGAGAGTAAGGAAGAACTTTTCAATAATATTGTAGATACATTTATATCTATACTAATATCTAAATCTGAGGATTCAAATTGTTCATCATCAACAAGTGAAGCTGGGTACAATTTTTTTTATGGACCTACAAATTACGGAATAAATTTTATGCACTACCAAAAATATTTTATACCACTTCTTAATAATAGCCATTTTACACTAGTATATCTAAATTTCGCCCACAAAACATTTATTTTTTTTTAACCCTACTCGAAATGAAAATATATCACACACGCTGAAAAAATATCGCTTCTGTAGTATATTGTCCCAAACATATTCGGCTTGAATTATACATATGTTTAGGGTACACTCCAAATATATAATATTTGACATACACAAATATTATATGTTTGGGAGGATATTGTTCTAAACAAAAATATGTTCCCATTCCAACATTTTTTTTATTTGGAACTAGTATTTTGTATTTATATATTTTGGCAATGTATCAATGCCTTAACTTAAAGACAAGATTTCTGTTTTTCAGATGTTCCAAGAGCATTTTTTTATACATTTTATATGTTTATGAAATTTAATTAAAACTTAAATCGTATAATCTTTCGTAAATATAAATTGCATTGATGGATTGACAAAATGTGATGAATTGGAATACTTATAAATTAAAATTTATTGATGTAAAACAACAGCTAATGCTGCTAATGTCATTTTTAACTATAATCTAGGAAAAACTAACTCAAATTAGAAAAATTCAGCAAAGTTTAAAAATCATTTTTAAATAAAATATATTTGGTAAACATCTTAAACAATAACTTTGTTTGTGAGTAAATACATATTTTATTTGTGAAAGTCAGTGCGCAAATATTTATTGTTCTAATATATTAATATATGCGTTCAAAACAAAGTTTCATGATATTCAAATAATATTTGTTTGTTAACAAATATATAATATTTAAAAAATTCGTTTCCAAATATATTTTCTTTCAATTCACACATATCAAAAATGGAGATTTTCCTCCGTGCAAGATTTATTTAAAACATTTATAAGTAAGCCAGAGCAAAAGTCAGTACCTTGGAAAATTCAAACTGTCAAATATGACACGCAAAAGGATAATTTTAATTGTGGTGTGTTCATTTGCCAGTATGTTGAGGCTTTATTAACCGGTAAAGGGTTGACAAATTTGCAAAACCCACAAGATTATCGCAGATACATGAAGGAAACTTTTATAACATATTCTGACGATATGCAAAAAATATGCATCCATTGGTATACAGTGTGAACCAATTAAAAAAAATGCCATGAATGTGAAAGACCAACCTGTGAAGGTTGCTACAATTTGTATTATGCTAGCAAGTTTCAAGAACAATTCAGATGTGAGTTGTGCAATAAATAAAAAATAGAACAACTTATAAATTTGATATTTTTGTATAGAAACTTAACTATTATATAGCGATTAAGCATTATAATGGTTATCTAACCCTGAAATTAAAGCTTGTTTTGTTTCCTGAATACCCTCAAAATATTTCGGCTATATTTATATAATCTACACTTAAAACCTCTAAAATTCATAGAAAATTACTAGAACTCTCCATTCTGTTTAATGGAGAGGTACACCCATTCTGGGTGTACCGTCCCAGAGAAAAAGCTTCATTCCATCAATGAAAAGTTTCATTGTTTTTGAACCAATGTAAGGCTTCATTGATACAATGTAAAATGTTACATTGAACTAGTAAATGTTTCATAGAAATTTGTTACATTGATGTCATGAAATATTACGATAATGTAATGAACGAGTTTCATTAATGTAATGAAAACGTTTCGTTGTTGTAATGAACATGTTTCATTGGTGCAATGAACATGGTTCATCGATGCAATGAACATGTTTCATCGATGCAATGAACATGTTTCATTGATTCATAGAATATGTTTCATTGATGCAATGAACATGTTTCATTGATTCAATGAACATGTTTCATTGATGCAATGAACATGTCTCATTTATGAAATGTACATGTTTCATACCTTTGCTCTGAAATAAAATAGAAAATTAAACTAAATTCTCCGTTTTTTATTGCAATGTTTATTGTAGTACATCAGTGTTTGTTCATAACTTTAAAATCATTTCAATCTGAAAATATAATATAAAAGATAAATAAATAATTAAAATTGTGGGTTTTGAGAAATTTTAAAATAAAAAGACAACTGAAGTTGAGAAAATAAAAAATGAAACAAAAAAAATCACAATACAGTTTGTTCTTTTAAATTCGTTTTTTAACTGCATTTGTGAATTCGTAAATACAATTTAAGTAAACACTTAAACCGCATTTTTACATACTTACTAATTGAAATCCATTCACTCGCTTGTACTGAGGCCAAAGTGAAAAAGCTTAATTAATATTTTTGCTTTTGTGCATAATTTTCGAAATTTGGAATAAGCAGTCCAGGCCAACCTAAAGTCATCTGCGGATAGATTGTCATATCTAAGGCTATGTGCGTACATTTCCGCATTTTCCCCAATTTCTAAACAAATAAAAAAATTATAAATAGGAGTGAATGAAAATATGTTTAGGAGATAACTTGGTAGAAAGTACTTACCTAGTGTTTTTGGAGTGTTTCATCGTTGACTTCGGATATGGTTCTTGAAAATTGTTTCTTGTTGTGGCATTTGACATATATTTTCCAATTTCTGTTTTTTCGAACATGTCATTTCAAGCTTGACGTGTCTTTGAATGTACTTCCACAACATCTACAGTTGTCATTTGTTTTAAGAAAATTACATTATTTTAAGTGCTTAAATAGATTTCATTTCTATCAAATGAAGTACCACACAAAAAACATTTCTCATTCAGTATTTGTTGACATTTTGTTTCACTTTTAATATTTTCACTTTTGAATTTTTTTATTAACGCGCACAACTACGTCCGTTTAATGTCTATTATAAACTAAATCAAAGGGCTGCTGCCAGCACTCATGAAACAATTGATTCTTCGCCACTGATTTGTTTTGACTCGCCAAACACACAAAAAAATAACTGGATTTTTTTTACGAAGAGTTTGCATAGCAAGGGGTGGGTTGTTGTTGTAAGTTTGCCATAGAGAATTTATTTTCTGGTCGCAACAGCACACCTAATGCATTTAATATTTGTTTATCTATTGATTACAGTTGTGGCACAGTGGTTCCGAATAATTAATATCGTGCACTATAAACTGTTTAATGTTCGAAATATATTGTGAATAGAATTCAGCTTCACGACAATAATCGATTCCAAAAAAATTTAGTTTACAAATTCGTAAACGTAAACAGAATGGATCATGAATACATAAAATTTGAAAAAAAAAACCCTTTTGACAATTTTGAATTAATGTACACCGACTGCTGTTTGAATAACAATAATAATTAAATAAATATGTCAGTGCGATTATAAAAGTATAAAATTATTGCCAAAATGTCATGTTAATTGATAATACATCTAATAATATGAACACCTTGAAATTATTAGTGAATCATATTATTACCAACAAACCACCTTCATTCGACGTTAATGCCACTGTGCGGTGTAGATTCATAGAATTCCACCTCTCTCTCCTCTCACACAAATGCAAGAAAACTACGCCGCTCCATCGTTTTCATTGAGCTTGCACGACTCTGATTCACACATCAACATATTACATTTATTACCACACAAACACATTTGTGAAGATATAGGTATGTACATATGTATGTAATGTGACAAACACTTTGTTAGTATATTCACTGTTTAAATTCATTGCTGGAATGAAACTTTACATTTCTATCTATGAATTGTTACATTAATTTAATGCATCAGTTTCATAGACCTCCGTAAAGTACAGGGTCTCCCATATTCGACGGACCCATCTGGCAACGCCATAACTTTTGACAGAGATGTCAGATCGCTTAATGACATACCGCGTTTGAAGCGTCAGTCCAAGCAGATTTTTACCATGGAACAATACACGCCACGCGAAATAGTTGAAATTTACATTCAACAGAAGAAGTCAATTGTGAAAACTCAACGTGCTTTTAAAATATTAAAAAATGTGAGAAGTGCGCCTTCTAAGAACACCATTAAGCGTTTATACGAAAAATTTTCGACTGGTGAGGCTCTTTCTAATCCGAAGAGGCCAAATAAAAGTCGACCAAGGCGATCGGCCGAGAATATCGCTGCCGTACGAGCCAGTGTTGAGAGGTCCCCAAGAACATCCCAAAAACGCCGTTCTCAGCAGTTGGGCATGGCTCGGTCCACTTTACAACGGATTATTCGCGTTGATTTGCATTTGTTCCCGTACAAAATTCAATTGACGCAAAGATTGTTGTCTGCGGACAAGCCTCGTCGATTGGAATGGGCCCAAAAAAAACATGGGTCCGTCGAATATGGGCAACCCTGTATTGTTGTTTAATTAACACCACTACATACTCCTAAAATGTTTATAAAATAGATAAAATATATATATAGAACATCAATATAAAGCTAATTTCATTGTTTATATTCTTCACCGCACCACTTCATTGCAGCAATGAAACTTTTAAACTTCTATGAAATGTTACATTAATATAAAGAAACAGTTTCATAGACCTTTTTTGAGAATAAAAAGCACATAGAAAATAGTAAATCTGTTTGTGTAGTATTATTTTGTTTTATTAATATTAAAATCTTTACACCACTGATAATTTTTTTGTTAATTTTATATAAGTCTTCCTTTTTTTTATAAAATGTAAACTTCATACCATCAATGTAAACCGTTTCATTCCATCAATGACACGTCATAAATTAGAAAAACGCTTTAAAGAAACATTTCATTCCCGTAATGGCATTTTCATTGCATCAATGAACACTTTCATTGTATCAATGTAAAATAAATAATGAAAAGCGTTCATTGATGCTATGAAGCATTTTTTTTTCAGTGTACATTACACATAATGTGCTTTAGTCCAAGATATCCAATATTTGGAAGAAAACATGATTTCTCGAGGTAATATTAAATTTTTATTAAACCATAGTAGCTACACGGGGCAAAATCGCCTTTTTTGATATGTTTGAACCGAAAGAAAATATATTTGGAACACAAATTTTTAAATATTATATATTTCTTAGCAAATAAATTCTATTTGAAAATCAATAAAATATATTTGGAACGCATATATTAATATATTACAACAAATTGTATTTGCAAACTAAATTTCTCAAATAAAATATTTGCTTAAATACAATTAAAATTATTATTTAGGATATTTTCCAAATATATTTTATTTAAAATAGATTTTCAAAATTTTTGCTGACTTTTTCGAATTTCAGTTTTAATTTTTTCTTGATTTCGAATTGTACCTCCCCGTTATGATACCATAATTTCTGTTTCAAATCAATCATTTCAAATTTCTGAGTATTCCAAGCCATCATTAGTTGTCAATCCTCTAAGTACTTTATTATACGATTTCAATTATTATTATTTATTATTTTTACGAACATTAAAAATTTAACTTTGAGTTACCGAAAAATTAGACACAATTTATGTATTTTATGAATGCTTAAATGCAAATAAATATTTGTTTCAAAATAACAGTCACATTGGGATGTTAACAAATATTTGTTTAGAACAATATCTTCCTAAATACACAACTTTTGTGTGTACCAAATATTATATGATTAGAGTGTAACCTAAACATATATATGTTTCAATACTACAGAAGCGTAATATTTTAGCAACAGATCTCATATTTTATATATGTTAAAACATATTCAGTTTATTCTATAATATAAGAATAATAAATAATCGCACTTATACGTATATTTTAAATGATCTCATTTTTTGAAATGTTAGACCATATTTTAGTTTCATGCCATTTTCATTATAATAAGAAATTAATTGCCTTTAATTTTATGTTATAAACACAATTAGCATTAAAAAGTAACATGTAGATTAAAAATGTTCGC
The DNA here is from genome assembly GCA_963930755.1 of Eudasyphora cyanicolor. Lineage (NCBI taxonomy): Eukaryota > Metazoa > Arthropoda > Insecta > Diptera > Muscidae > Eudasyphora > Eudasyphora cyanicolor. Next base: position 205,307,044 of record OZ005735.1, read on the forward strand.
AATAAATCATACTAAAACACGAAATAGAAAAACATATTTTTTTGTGGTTATAGGACAATTTTTATTTTCATCATTCCTTTTAACTATTTGATATTACGGACGGAAAGACATTGCTCACATTACTTAAAATGTCCTAAAACGGATTTCCGCCGAACATACTTAGGGTCTTACGTCACTCCTACGATGTGTTAAATTTTAAAGTGAGGGTACACAAATATATGTAGATACAATAAAAAATATTGTTACCTGTAATAGATAAAATTAATTTTTGTGGCTATACAACCACAGATTTTATATCATTAAATCGTTTTTGTGCATAAATTGATTGAATTCTGATTCCGATTCAGATTCCCAGTAACTCGAACCTTTCATAAGTCGACTTAAGGGTTAATATACATTTAACTCATGCGAGTTGTCTTTTTTTATTTATACAGCAGCATATATAGGGTTTTCCAACAAGAGGTGTTATTTTGAATCACCCGGTATTTCGGTAGATCACTTTTGAAGATTTTATTCTTTGACATTTGACAAGTAGAAACTACGCCATTACTAAAAATGGAACGATACACGATTCAACAACGCATTGAAATTATTAAAATTCACTACAAAAATGGTGAAAATCTTGCAGTAACAGTTCGCAAAACTAAAGCATTTTGGGCCGTCGTGAAGCAGCTTGGTGGCCATTTGGCTGATGTTGTTTTTCATTATTAACGGCATACCTTCCTCTTTATTATGAAATAAACATCCGATTATTTATCTTAAACAAACACATTTTTCTTTGAATACCAAAATAACACCTCTTGTTGGAAAAGCCTTTATACTATTTCTGCTGATTCTACTTACATGGTCAACCCATTCACCCCGTTTTTGTAAAACGTTTTCGGTCGTCTACGACGAATCATCCAAAATCACAGGAGTCATCTACTATAGTTCGTACACAATATATATATATATATAGATATCGTTGATTGAAATTTGACGTTTCGTCGTAAAGGAACGAAAGCGTTGTACAAAAACAGGGGGCAAGGGTGGTGTGGGCACGGTGTCGTTTCCATATTCGAAATTGATACACGGATTAATATGTTTATAAAAATAATTATTTTAGTACAATGAATTATTTCGGCGAAGGCCGAATGCGGACCGGTTAGACCCTCGACACTCTAGGCTGAAGGTTCAGCAGATTATCGGCGTTTTTTGGACGATGGAGTTTAATCGGCCGAACTCGAATATAGTATCCATGTATACGTACATCCGAATTGGTATATAAGCACTGCAATTTTTTAATAAAACAATCATCCTTATTCACGCGAGGCATAGTGTAGAAAATTTTTGGTTCGGGTAGCAGGCTTCGAACAATATAATAAAGTACATACAAATATATTTCTCCGTTGTCGAGGTTAAAGATCTCTATTTCTCCGGGTTATGTTTAAAGGCGGCAATGCAAACCGAAGTACTCCTGCGTAGACGGACTTCGCCAGATTTAAAGTTTTTCGCTTCTGATATATGTATGTGTGCCCAAAGCCGGCTAAACAAACCAAAGTATTTCGGGGAAGCCGCCCTCGCCCAAGGTTAGACTTTCTCCTCTGGGTTATGTCCAACGTATTCCTGCGTATGTTATGAACATTTTAACAAAATCCGAGGTGGGTGAGAAACTACATTTAAATAGAATTAAAAAACAGACAAAGAATTTATAATTTCGAGTATAGTTTGTTCCCCGAATAATGACAATATAAGAAAAAATAAGAAATTATTTCATTCATTTATCTCTTTGTATGTATGTATCTATGTACCCAGCGGCGTAAATACGGAGGCCTACTTGGAAGAGGCCATCAAGAATACCTTATAAAAAAGTCAATACCCATACTTGCTGGCCTTCCTTGACAAAGCCTTCTGTAATCCCTATTTTCGCCTTACAAAAAATCGTGTATTCATTCTCGTCCGCCTTGCGCGTTAAGACCTTACACAGGGCCTTCATATGGTAGGGAATTCATAAGGTCTTTGCAAATAATAAAAAATAATTGTTGGGCAACTTATTCCGTTACTTTAAAAATCACGCGAGAGCGAAAGAACTAAGAGGGAGCAAAACAATTCCAAACAGAAGAGAGCAAGCAAAAAACAATTGCGCTTCCAAAAAGAGTCAAGCAGCCGTATTGTGTTTTTAGTCTTTAGAAGAATTTTGTTGAAGTCAGTTATGTTTTTTTGTGGTTCGCGTGGTAAGTGCGTTTTTCTAAACAAGCAAATAAAACAAATGTTACATATCGGCATCAGAAACGAGAAAGGGCGTATCATCATATTTGAAAATTTTGTAGGAGAAGCAAAAAACAAAGTAAACTGCAAAATGTTTTCGTTAGAAAAACGGTTCTTCAGTATAATACATAAACATAATAAAACATATATAAATTAACTACAAAAAATTTTGTTAATAAATTCGCTATTTTTGATAGTAGGTCGCTAAAAATTTGTCAGGATGTGTATTTTGATGCAGTGTACCGAAATCCATCAAAAACTTAATTTCCATTTTTCTTTTTGTTACGCCCTTTTTCGTTTCTGATGACGATATACATATCTAATTTCAGATTTGGAAAATCGAGTAAAACCTTTGAGGAACGATTTATAAACTCAAAATTAAGTTTTTGTGGAAGAATTCTCACAGATCATTTAGAACATTCAGTTAAAAACAAAATTGATAACAACAAAGAACAGGAGGAAATTTATTTCATTATATTTATTTTATTTTCTAACTACACCACAAAACATGTATATTTCATTAATAAAGATTTGGCAAATAAGGTCTTTTTAATTAAAATCTTCCATAAGGCCTTCTAGTTCGGGGCTTATGTAAGACCTGCCGTATTACACTTTCCATAAGACCTTGTATAATAGGTCTTCTATAAAGTATTCTGGAATTGTCGTTCTATAAGGCCTCACAAGGGAAGTGAGTGTGCAAGGCGTACGTAATGGGACTGGCAGGCCTTGTGTCTCCAAACCAAGGCATGATATAAGGCCTGCTGAGACCTTCTTTACGCCGCTGGGAAGTTCAGTAAACTGTATGTATGTACATGTAGGAATATGTTCATACATACAAAGATGTGAATACATTTTGTTGTGTGCAAAGAGAGCAGCAAAAATGTTAAAAAAAATAGTTTTTTTTCAGCTCTCTTTCTACACCACAAAGGGAAAACAAAATGTATTCACAATAGACAAGTTCATACATTTCCATTTCACGCAACCGTATTTAAAAAAAACACGTAGAAATATGCTTTTGGATATTTTGTCGATCTTAATAAATTTGATATTATTTTGGGCAGTCCTAGGGTAGGGGGAGGTGGCTAGACAAAATTGAGACAATAAATAAACTCACTGTTCCGAATGAAGAAAATGACAATTTCCAATTTCGTATAACTTTTGTCAATGGTTCTGTTTTGTACAAATTTATAATCAATACTGACAGACGAACGCGATTCACAGCAAACGGCACTAGTGAACAACCACGGCCCAGGGATGCAAAAGTTGGTACACTTGTACTTTTTTGGTACATATTGATAATCAAAAGTACTATGGTACTACCGCGACCAATTTGGTAAATTTTTCTTCTTCTTATTAATGTCAGATGGAATGGTCAACAAAATATCCATAACTAACTACGAGAAAAGCTGACGTGACATTTGAATGTATATTAATCCCCTCACCTTAAAGGGAGGGGATAAAATACATTAAAAACATTGTTTGGTTTATATCAAAAACATCCAGATTCACAAATTGTTTTCGGATATGGTCTATATATGTTCGGAAAGGTCATTTAAAGGCCTTTCACCCTGTACAAGTTCCATTACCCTATGTATTTCCGTTTTCGCACAGTGGGCTCCTCTGTTAAAAACATTGTTTGGTTTATATCGAAAATATCCGGATTCACAAATTGTTTTCGGATATGGCCTATATATATTCGGAAAGGTTATTTCAAGACCTTTCACTCGGTACAAGTTTCATTACCTTATGTATTTCCGTTTTCGCACAGTGGGCTCCTTTGTTAAAAACATTGTTTGGTTTATATCGAAAATATCCGGATTCACAAATTGTTTTCGGATATGGCCTATATATATTCGGAAAGGTTATTTCAAGACCTTTCACTCGGTACAAGTTTCATAACCTCATGTATTTCCGTTTTCGCACAGTGGGTCCCTTTGTTAAAAACATTGTTTGGTTTGTATCGAAAATATCCGGATTCACAAATTGTTTTCGGGTATGGTCTATATATAGTCGGGAAGGTTATTTCAAGATCTTTCTCCCTGTACAAGTTACATTACCCTATGTATTTTCGTTTTCGTACAGTGGGCTCCTTTGTTAATAACATTGTTTGGTTTATATCGAAAATATCCGGATTCACAAATTGTTTTCGGATATGGTCTATATATATTCGGAAATGTTATTTCAAGACCTTTCTCCCTGTACAAGTTTCATTACCCTATGTATTTCCGTTTTCGCACAGTGGGCTCCATTGTTAAAAACATTGTTTGGTTTGTATCGAAAATATCCGGATTCGCAAATCGTTTTCGGGTATGATCTATATATAGTCGCAAAGGCTATTTCAAGACCTTTCTCCCTGTACAAGTTTCATTACCCTATGTATTTTCGTTTTCGTACAGTGGGCTCCTTTGTTAATAACTTTGTTTGGTTTATATCGAAAATATCCGGATTCACAAATTGTTTTCGGATATGGTCTACATATACTCGGAAAGGTTATTTCAAGACCTTTCACTCGGTACAAGTTTCATTACCCTTTGTATTTCCGTTTTCGCACAGTGGGCTCCTTTGTTAAAAACATTGTTTGGTTTATATCGAAAATATCCGGATTCACAAATTGTTTTCGGATATGGTCTATATATATTCGGAAATGTTATTTCAAGACCTTTCTCCCTGTACAAGTTTTATTACCCTATGAATTTCCGTTTTCGCACAGTGGGCTCTTTTGTTAAAAACATTGTTTGGTTTATATCGAAAATATCCGGATTCACAAATTGTTTTCGGATATGGTCTATATATATTCGGAAATGTTCTTTCAAGACCTTTCTCCCTGTACAAGTTTCATTACCCTATGTATTTCCGTTTTCGCACAGTGGGCTCCTTTGTTAAACACATTGTTTGGTTTGTATCGAAAATATCCGGATTCACAAATTTTTTTCGGGTATGGTCTATATATAGTCTGAAGGGTTACTTAAGAACCTTTCTCCCTGTACAAGTCTCATTACCCTATGTATTTTCGTTTTCGTACAGTGGGCTCCTTTGTTAATAACTTTGTTTGGTTTATATCGAAAATATCCGGATTCACAGATTGTTTTCGGTTATGGTCTACATATACTCGGAAAGGTTATTTCAAGACCTTTCACTCGGTACAAGTTTCATTACCCTTTGTATTTCCGTTTTCGCACAGTGGGCTCCTTTGTTAAAAACATTGTTTGGTTTATATCGAAAATATCCGGATTCACAAATTGTTTTCGGATATGGTCTATACATATTCGGAAATGTTATTTCAAGACCTTTCTCCCTGTACAAGTTTTATTACCCTATGTATCCCAGTTTACTTGCTGTGTTGACAAAGATTTTGCAAATATATATGTACTTTTGGTTGCTATATATATATATAACCCATGAGAGTTTTTCTATGTTTGATGTTTACACAACTGCATAGATATGTATTATATCTATTCTACACACCTTAGTTTTAATATATACATTTGCCCGATCGTCCATAAATCGATTCAATATATGCTAGCAGCTGCTTCATTTCGTCTTAATATACCTCTGTTAACCCATTAACAGGGCTCTGTTAAAATTTGTGGTTTGTGTCTTTGCTAGTTAAATTAACAATTTATCTTCACAGACATAGCTCATCTGTACATATCGCAGCATGTAATTACCAGTTGTGTGCTATTAATTTGTCTTTTAAATCTAGTTAACTGTGTCAGTGAACTGGCCACATGTATTTTAACCACCACCACCACCCATACATTATTAATGATATCAAATCAGCAAATTCAAGCGGAAAAACTGAATAATAGACATTAACTGAAAAAAAAAAAATTCTCCAGGGAACTTAAATCAAAGCTGCGGTAGCACGGTGTGCTGAACATGCTATTCTTTATTGGCCCTTTGCTTTCCCATACCAGAGATATTCTTTTTTTCATAGTGCAGAAAGTTTCGCATAGCATTTCTATTCGTGATATAAAATAAATTAGATCGACCAGTATGTCTACAGTTGGTTGGTATTCGTTAGTTTCTTTGTGGGACGGTGTAATTAAGAATTGCACTTAAAAATTCCAATGTATGAATTGTCAAAGAAGAAGGGACCGACAGAACCAAGTTAACCACCCAGACGGCTGATGAACATGACATCGCTTGCAGTACATAGTGAGAAAAACTGTAATGACTGACTACTGGTGGCACTAAGTACATAAATTAAGTATAAACAATAAAAATAACGAGAGAAAAAAGGCATGTTCTCACTCTGTGTTCTGGAAGCCCATTAGATTAGTGTGACCATGCTGTCTTCAACCATACTAAAATTAAATTCGTACTTTGCACCTCAGCGAATATAAATTGAGGAATGACTTTCAGGTTAGAGATCAAAATCAAAGGGACCTTTGTATCAAAGACCTGCTCTCCTTGATTTATGAAAAATAAACTAATTTCATACAACAATTTAAATTGATTAATTTCAATGGCCTAACAATTTTTATAGTTGACAACAAAACGCAAACGAACTGAAGAAACTACTGAAGTTTTATCCGGACGAAACCACAGAGGAAAAACATAAGTTATCTCTAGCCCCTCCCGTTAAACCAATTTGATTGAATAAAACAGCTCAAAATTTGATGGATTTTAACATCAGCCAAATTAGTCTACTCCGCAAATAAATGAGAGCCTAAGGTTGCATGCCTCCCTCTAGAGAGAGCGAGGAACAAAGACAGAAATTGTTCGATATATTCTTCCTCCTCTTCGCCAGGACAGCTGCTGCAAAATTCATTATAACTACAAGACCTTCACACTCTCTGCTTGCCGTCTAATAAGATAGTGACCCGTCATTACAAACACGATAGGTGAGACGTCCGGTCGCGATAACGACAGTAGTGCATTTGGAGTTTATGTAGGGCCACATCAGCCTCGAATGTATGCAATTCCTGACTAGTAACCATCTTCCATTTGTTTCCGTAAGGGCATTATCTATTCATAAGAGCTTGTAGTTCGCTAGAGGCATGCCCACATATTCCAATTCCCCTGAAGCGTGTTAGGTAGTTCCTAGTCTTGTATGTTAATCTGCTTTGCTGTTCCCTGGTATTTGCCTATGGCCCGACACCCATATCAGGTGAATATTGAATTGTTCTAACAGTTAAGAGATCTGCGACGATTGATGACAGTTTTTGAATTCAGGAATATAGATTCCAGGGAGTTGATAGCTACTTGACCATTAGAGAAAATATTAATACCGACTTCTTGTCAAAGAGGGACTTGATAGCTGCTCAACCATTAGAGAAAATATTGATGCCAAAGAGTGGTTCAGTCATAGTGTAATCGACAGAGCCCGGAAGGTCAGGCATTGTGTCTAGAATGGCACTATGCCCGTAGCCATTTCCTGACCAGAGCGACAGTTCCCTAAGTCTGATAGCAGGAGATGCGGCACATAACCTTGATATAATGACTAGCGGTATTAAATGTAGTATAACAGTTAGTTGGCATCGTTCTCAAAGCACCAGTCATATATATAGAAGCCATTCGCTGAACTTTGTTTAGTATCGCGCAGGAGGTGAATTTCTGCAGAGCTGTTTACCAGACGACAATGCAGTACAGCATTATTGGCCTGACAACTACCGTATATAACCAAAAAACTCTATGCACACCCCAACGTGACTAGCAAAAAAGGGGATTGGAAAGAGAATTTTGTAACAGAATGCTGTTGTCGTCATCCATAACTATATCAGGCATCTTGTGAAGCCCAGAATTCTGTCGATATCATGTGATGATTACCCTCACCTTATAAGCAATGCCTTTGCCTGGATAGGGAAGGACATTGGCAAAGAAGGTGTTCGATCGTATATAGTTCCTCTTCATACTTAGAGAGACGATAATAGTGGGCGGAATTGCGCTGCCATTTGGATGTCAGTGATCTATGATGCTAATCCTGACAATTGTTGCATTTCGAAACGACAATCATTTACTACCGTGGACTTAATAACATTTTATTTCAATGCTTTCAGAGTAGCTTGACTGCCAACATAAAGTATGTATTATGTGTTTCTTTTTTCAGAGATCTTGTTCGTTTATTAAGCGAAGTGTGTCCAGTATGGCAAATTACCGCAAGGAAAACACAGGTAGTCTAATAGACCTACTTATACCAAGAGATTTACTAGAGATGCCTGCACCCGTGTCCACATCCATTTTTCAACCATATAACTATTTATATTGCGTGGGCATCCAGAGGAAGGTTACCACACGACCAATCTGTTCTGAAGGAGATCATTATGTCGACTTTGGGGAACATTTTAGAAATGGTGTCTGTTGGTCCTGTTAAATCCATAAAATTTGGCAAGGTTGATAACTCATTCATAATGACCGAGTGACTCCATTCTGTTACATATTTACGCCACATATGTGCCCTGCGGAGTCTCAAAGCACACTTTGTGGCCCTATTGGTTGAAGGTTTAAGGCCGGGTTAGGCATACGCAACCGTAATTTATCTTTACCGTTGTCGTAACGTTGCCCGTTTGAGCGATTAGCCAACGTTGAGAAAACGAGTCATATGTTCTGACAACAACAATACATAAGTAAACAAAAAAGCCGCGATTTCTTTTTGTTTAGGTTTATTAAAAATTAAGTTAAAAAGAATGTTTATAAATTTGTGTTTTTTAAATCTATGCAGAATTTACAATAAAAGTAATCAAGAAAATATCGTCGGATAAGAAGATGAGGTGGACGTCCTATAAACAATGACTGGCGAAAGCCGGATACTAGAATGCCTATGGCAGTTTTTAATTTGTTATTAATATTAATAAAATATGAGTTAACAACGCCAAAGCAACGGATTAGACCGGCAGAGAGACTAGCAATAACACCACTGTATGTTAAATATTGCTTTATCCTTTGATTCCAAGATGGGAAATATTAATATTCTATTCTTTAAAATTGCAACGGATTAGACCGGCAGAGAGACTAGCAATAACACCACTGTATGTTAAATATTGCTTAATCCTTTGATTCCAAGATGGGAAATATTAATATTCTATTCTTTAAAATTGTAGATATTTGGGTCACGGTTGTTCCATACAATCGATTGCATGGAGTCACAAGCTGGGGAAAACAACAATTCGAAATATTATTTTAGAATGCAGTGAAGTTTTGTGGCGCTTGCTTTCGCCGATTTATTTAAGTGAACAAACTACACAGCAGTACAAACACATTGCCAATGATTTTCAACGAAAGTGGGATATGCCGAATTGTGTGGGAATCTGCGATGCTAACTATACATTCATATCAGTTAATGTTGGATGTTATGGCAGCCAACACGATGGGGGTATGTCCATTAAACTTCAATTTATTTATAATCTATTTTATTACAAACAATATCCATTTCTTAATTTAAATTAAATACAGCTATATTCCACTACTCTCCATTTGGCCAATCAGTTATTTTAGGAACAGTACCTGTACCTCCTAGTAAACCATTATCGTCAGCATCCTCTGAAGCCTTTCCTCATTTTTTTATTGGCGATGCGGCGTTTCCCCTGAGGAATATCCTTGGTCTAAGTCAACAACTTTAGACGAGCTCAGAGAAAACATCCAACGCGAAATTGCCATCGTTCCGGTCGAAATGTGTCCAAGAGTGGTGGAAAATTGGGTCCAAAGAATAGATCGCTGTTGACGGGCTCGTGGTGGTCATATGACCGAAATTGAATTTCATTCTTAAAATGTAACATTTGCACTTAACCTGGAATAAATTTGAACTCTATATCTTAAATATTCTGTGTTTTATTAATATATAAAATTCTTATGTCCTTAATGGAAAACCCTTTACTTATGTCTATTCCCATTGAAGAGGGACTCAGCCAAATCCAATCCAATCTCTATCTATAAATAAGTCCACTTTTGTAGAGACGCTTATATTGCTGTCAAATTAACCCACAATGAAGAAGATTGGCGCAATGATTGTCTCGTACTGTCGCCAAAAGAATCCTGAAGCAGATTATAAATTTAATTGTTAATGGAGTCAGCCGCGATCTTCATAAAACTCACCTGTGACGCCCAGCTCCTTGCCAATTTGCTTCCAAGCTTCTCGGTTTTTTTCAGATATCCTATATACTGGATTATATTTATTGTATAAATACTCGTGCGACTGCACCAATGAAATCAAATATTCCTCTTTCATGTTTATTTGCACTTTTAAAAAACAAATAATTAATAAATTATTTTCTTTACTTTTCTCGGTGAACATACAATTGTAATTGTAAACAACATGTAGTATCAGCTGTTGTCAAATTGTACGTAAACGGAACGCCCAATTCTGATTTCAACAGATTCAGCCGTCCGTTTACGTTTCGTTTCCGTTGGCTAATCGTTTACACTGATTTCCATATGACAGATTGAATCACCGGATTCGTTACGCTACGGGGGCGTTACGGTTAAGTTTGCCTAACTGGGCCTTTAGTATAGTGTTGAGGGTCGCTTGTAGTGTACTCTTTCTCGCACCGGTTATATATACTGATGTGATTATTTGTACGTTCTCTAGCGCTTTGAGATGAGTACTGTAATTCACCGCATTCCACCAGACCTCAGGTATTACCACTATCTAACGGGTGATCCAAAGAGAGATACTTTTTTTCAATAGCCTTTTTTGACAGATCACGTGTGAGTCGTGTCATGCTATTTTTGTTAAGTAGTGTTTGGCATTTCATCATGGAAAGACTTACGCCTGAACAACGTTTACAAATCGTTCAACTTTATTACGAAAATTCACGTTCTGTGAGGAATGTGTTTCGTTCACTTCGCTCAACTTATGGTCAACATAATCGGCCTACTGAGCGTACTATTCGCAACACCATCACCCATCTTGAGACCCAGCATTCATTTTTGGATAATATTCGACCGAATACTCGTAGACCACGTCCAGCACGGAGTGAAGAAAATGTAGCAGCCGTAGCTGAGAGTGTACACGAAGACCGTGGGAGTCGATTCGGCGCCGTTCGCAGCAACTCGGACTGACGAATGGAACGACTTGGCGCATTTTACGTCGAGATCTTAAATTTAAAGCATACAAACTGAAGCCGCCCGACCTTCCCAAGCGTCATCGCTTCGCTCTATGGGCTCTTGAAAAGTTCCAAGAAGATCCGACGTTTTCGAGCCAAATTTTGTTCAGCGATGAGGCCCATTTCTGGCTCAATGGGTATGTAATAGCAAAATTGTCGCATTTGAGATGAAGAGCAACCTGAAGAGATTCAAGAGCTGCCACTTCATCCAGAAAAAACAATGGTTTGGTGTGGTTTGTGTGCCGGTGGAATCATCGGTCCATATTTCTTTAAAAATGATGCCGGTGAGAACGTAACCGTCAATGGCGACCGTTATCATGCCATGATAACCGATTTTTTGATACCTGAAATTGAAGCTCGTGATCTCGGCGACATTTGGTTTCAACAAGACGGCGCCACTTCCCACACATCGCATCAATCAATGGATTTATTGAGAGAACACTTCGGTGAGCAGATAATTTCACGTTTTGGGCCGGTCGATTGGCCACCAAGATCGTGTGATATCACACTGTTAGACTTTTTCCTGTGGGGATATGTAAAGTCTAAAGTTTATGCGGACAAACCCGCTTCGATTCAGACCTTGGAGCAAAACTTCACGCGTGTCATTCGCCAGTTACAAGTCGAAATGCTCGAACGAGTCATCGAAAATTGGACCATCTGAGACGTCTTCAAAAAATAAATACCAAAGAATGTTCTTTCAAATGATAATAAACATTCCCCATTCAATTTGAATTTTCTGTGTTTTTTTCTTTAAAAAAGTAGGGAACCTCGAAATGGATCACGCTATATTAATCTCTCCAGGGTTTTAGGAAGAAATCGGCCGGAAATCCTATATGGATCGCCTTTTCCGCTTTTAGGATAAAAACAACGGAAAGGGGGAGAAAAAACTCTCACGTACTCGGGTTCAACCTTTTGTGTTTTTCATTCGCACTTTGAAACAACAACAATTGACACAGGAAAAGCCGAAACAAAAGCACGTTCTGTGAACGCAAATGCAGTTTTAAAAGGTAATTAGATGAGAATCTGCTTAAAAAAATATCCTCGAGTGATTCACGACATTGCTACAATTTCTTTGGCGACCTCTGAAGGCTGCTCTTCGGAGGAATTCCCAATTGAAGTATTCAATGCCTCTTTAAAGTTGGCAGAGAAAAGTGAATCCAGGAGTACTCCCAGCTACTCATCATTGGACGTAGTCCAAGAGCTATCATCTTTCATGATGTACCCAATACTATGCGTTTGTAAGTTTAACAAAAATAATGTTGAGTTACTGTAAATGTTTGTGCTATTTTAATGATCATTGTTCCTATCTGTCTAACGGAATGTGAAACCATAAGGACTGTAAGCAAAAATAACCTGGTCACCTCAATCAGTCAGTCAAGCAATCCCATAAACAAATTCTGAACAAATTTTAGACAGACACAACTTCTATGAATCACAACACACATTCTTGGTCTTTGGTACTCGCTCTTATTGAAGCTTTTGATAGTGCTCAAGTTTAAATTAAATATTTTCGTTTCTGATATTGAATGACAAAGACGTGTTGTTGTGGCGTCGTATTGTGTGGCGCGAAAGGTGCCGAATGGAACGCGATAATCATTTCATTTCAGTAAATAAACGGTAAAATAGTAAAACATCAGCAGAATCAGCAGATTTACGATGCAGTCGGCTCTGTCCAGCCAAGGGACGGGCAGAAGTGGACGGACGCGCATACAATTCCATGTTGACAAAGAAAGAAGACTAGGCCATCACCAGCACTAATAATCATCAACACGATTTATTTACCCAAAGAAGCTACCAAAAGCAGCAGCATAAAGTATGAGCATACATACTCGTACATGACTGACTGCCCAAGAACACAAACAACAATAATGTTCAGTAATACCTAGCGAATGAAGTGAAAAATACTCGTAAACGAATTTAAATTACGCGCGCGCAATGTCTTCTCGTGACGCGCTATGCCTACGATATTAACTAACTAACGAGGTATCGTACAATGTGTGTGTGTGTGTGTACTTGGTTGATTGCGGCTCCTCTGCCCGCGTGTCTTTTGTTTATTTATTTGCTTTCATTGTTGTTCTTGCTCGTCCGTCCGTCTATTTTTCTGTGTCAGTCATATGGATGGATAATTTCTAAAGTTTCAAATTATCCCTGGTCTTTCAGTTGTTTTTGTTGCAGTTTTGGTATCGATGGTGGCTGAAGCACAGTGTTGTGATTTCTTGTAAGAATTGGCCAAAAATTAATGGAGTTGTCAATACCAAAGAAAGTAGATTTATAAAGAAGTTCCGTCGTGACTTTGTTTACATTTGCGTGAGTTACGAACGAATAGGAATGATTTTGAAACGCGAAAAAAATAGTTTTCTGGAGTCTTTTTTTGAACTTTTTTGGTACTTAACGAACGATATTAATTTTCTAAATATGATAATAACAAAAAAATCTCGAAAATCGGTCTTAAAATGTTAAAAAAATCACTCGCCGAAATCAAATTTTTATTCGTTCGTCACTGATAGAATACTCGCTACGGGACGGAACTTCTTTATAAATCTACTTTCTTTGGTCAATACAATCTTTTTTATTTGGTAAATACTTTCACGAACGGAAGCGGAAAGCAACACTTGATTGAAAGACTTGCGTTCACCGTCGCATACTTTTGTTACGCTGCGTTTTTTCTTTTATTTGTCAAGTTGAACAATGTGTTTATTGTGGGACATTTTATCAAATGGTCCAAAAAATCAGAAGCAACGAAGAATCTGCACTGAAGTTTTTAAAGGTTGGGTTAGCCATCGTTAACTTTAGCTTAAACGGAGAGCTGCTACTCGGAGCAAATAACTAACTTTGAAAAATTAAACAAACGGAAAAATGCTGTATAACTGAAAGTACTATTTTATATTTCATTGTGTTACAGTAATTTTACAAACATTTATTTTTACTACTGGGTTCCTCATTTTATTGACATTAAAAACTAACTTTTTAGCAGGTTTTAGCCAATGCAACTTACCGTACCAAAAATAAACATCCCTTTCCGTTTACCCAAAAATTATGCTACCCAAAGATTATGTTGTGGAAGCAAATTTAACTAAAGGTAAGTACACACGATTGTCAGATCGGACAACGTTGCCAGAAAAATGGCGGAAAAATGCAACCCTGTGAATTTACAACCGTGTGAACACACAATTTTTGTTTTGCAACGTTAGCAGAAAAGTCATTGCGAGATAATTTGCAGATTGTTATATTTGCAAAGTGTTTGCATATGACAACGGCGCCATTGCCAGAAAAATATTTTATTTGCAACACTGTCTATAATGTATGTTTATTGGCAAACCTGCATATAAATATTTACAACATATATTGTAAATATATAAAATTGTAATGTTTTCTTGCAATCGTCTGAACTGTCAATTCACATTTGCCTAACAATCTGTCATTGTCCGTATATTTGCAGCACTTTAGCAGGGTTGATAACGTTTGCCGATCTGGCAATCGTCTATACTCAGCTTAAGACAGATTCCAAGAGCTGATTCGATACGCTGCAGCATTACGTTTTCTAAAGGGTGGTTAAATTGTAAGGGCCGATGTTGAATGTGACATTTCATTTGACATTTATCAATTTCAGACTAACTCAATTTGAACCATGAAAAGATACACAATCGGCCAACGCATTAAAGTTATTCAGGCTTATTATGAAAATGGGGGTTCAAATCAAAATGCATATCGTGCACTTCGTGATTTTTTGATGAGGCACATTTTCACCTCAGTGGATTCGTCAATAAGCTGAATTGCCGCATTTGGGCGAATGATAATCCAAGAGTGATTGTCGAAAAACCAATGCACCCACGAAGAGTGACTGTTTGGTGCGGTTTATGGGCTGGCGGCCGGTCAGGCAGTTACTGTGAATGGTGTTCGCTATCGTGAGATGATAACGAACTTTTTATGGCCCGAATTGGAAGATATGGTTGTGGAAAATATGTGGTTTCAACAAAACGGTGCCACTTGCCACACCGCTAACGAAACAATGGCTCTTTGGACTTCTTTCTTTGGGGTTATTTGAAAGAAAAGGTGTACGTCGATAAGCCAGCAACAATCCAAGAGCTAAAGGATGAGATAATTCGGCACATTAACGGCATAGAACCTCAATTATGCCTCAGCGTCATCGAAAATTTGGACCATCGGATGGTGGTGTGCCGCCGAGGTCGCGGCAGCCATTTGGCCGATATTTTGTTGCATACATAATTGAACCATACCAATATTATCATAATAAAAATAAATGACAATAATTTCCTAAATAATTTGTGTTTCATTCAACATCGGCCCTTAAAATTTAACCACCCTTATATGGGCATTTCCGGCGAATGGTCAACCAGGGCCGAAAAATAAAAGGTTGGTTATCATCGTATTTTATTGTGAATAATTATAAAAAAATGAATAAAAAATGTCTAAATTTTTAAAATACAATGGTTTCATAGCATATCTCAGTTGTTTTCATGAGAAAATTGGCCTAAAAACTGAAAAAATGATTTTTTTCCATTTTGAGCTACTTTTAAAGACTTTTCTATATTTAATTATTTTATATGAAACAAGTAAGAAAGTTTCAGTCGGGTAAACCGACTAAGGTATACCCTCACTTTGTGAGTAATGTAATATATAACATTACACCAATAAATCTGTCAATTTGTGTGGGAGGTACCAGAAGGGGTTTTCCAAATACACATATTTTTCGGTAAACAGTACATTCTTAAATACATTGCATTGTGCTGAACTATAAGCGTTTATGTGCACTGGTATATTAAAGTTACGAGCTATGTAATTTTGGTATGATTTGGTCATTTTGTGTGGGAGGTACAAAAAGGGGCGGGGTGATAACGCCCACTTTTTACAGGACTATAGGCACTATAACAGCATTACACTGTACAAAATTTCAAGTATTTGTATGCACTGGTATTAAAGTTACAAGCCGTTTACTTTTGGTACGAAACGGTCCATTTGTGTGGGATGTACCAAAAGGGGCTGTACAATAATGCCCATTTTTTACCGGACTATAGGCGCTACAAAAACATTATACTGTAGAAAATTTCAAGCATTTTTATGCACTTGCATTAACGTTATAAGCAGTTAAATTTTGATGCAAAATGGTCCATTTGTGTGGGAGGTACCAAAAGGGGCATGCCAACTTCACTCATTTTTCTCGAGTTAATAGCGACTAATATACTAATATTATGTGCAGAATTTCAAAAGATTCGAATAAGTAGTATAGAAGTTATTAAAGAATCAATATTTCACTAAATTTTAACCCTTTGTGTGGGAGGTACCAGAAGGAGTAGACCAATATGGCCCATCTTCGAACTCATCCGGAGATAGATCAAAATATTACCACATACCAAATTTGAAGTCAATCGGTTAATCCTTTCGAGAGTTATCGTGCGCACCAGCCAGCAGACACACAGACAGACAGGCAGACAGACAGACAGACAGACAGACAGACAGACGGACGGACATTGCTCATTCGACTTAAAATGACCCAAAACGAATATCCGCCGAACATACTTAGGGTCTTAGATCACTCCTTCGATGTGTTACACTTTTTTTCGTAGCAAATGATATATACCCTCGTCACACTAAAGTGAGGGTATAAAAAGGTATGTTATGTTTGCACTCTTTCTACAAAATGTCTCTATTACAATCAATTAAGAATAGAAAAATTCAAGGAGACCAAAAAAAAAAAATTCGATTAACAGTAAATTTAACTGTTAAAACACATGGAAATATCGTACGTTCGCGACCGGCATCTAAGCCAATTAAAAAAGAACCAATAGAGATAATTTATTTTGTAAATACTCAATAGAAAGTTACATTAATCATCTTTTAAAATAAATTAATAGCTTTAAACTATTCCGTTCCATTTCGCAGATTTTAGCATGTTACTAAATTCAGATAAAGTTGACTTCTATTTCGCGTACGTTCGTGACCACATGTTTATTGCTATGATTATGAAAACAAAAACTCGATGAATCCTATCTTTTGCACCTAACATAGAGCTACCAATATGCTATCAAATCACTAAAAAAATGCGGCGAAAAATTTTGTTTCCTATATTTTTTGTACATCAAAAGCGTACGAACGTACGTTCGCGACCCGCGGAAATGCCCATATACATTGGTAGTTCAAAAGCAGTTGTATTTATTGTATGTAAATTTTTAACAGATATTTTAACTAATCTGCTCGATAAATAGGGTTTGGTTTTTTATCGAAATTCTTATTTGTTTAACCAAAATATTGATTTATGGTCGAAAATTATTTATATTCATATTATAATTTAATATTCAGTCAAGAATAAAATTACAAAAAATTAATCCGATCTAATTAAGTCGAAAATAGCAGGCTAACGTCTTCACCGCCTACTAGAATAACATAAACATGTATAAATAGAGTGATCAAAGTAGAGATACTTTTTCAATAGCCTTTTTGACAGATCACGTGTGAGCCGTGTCATTTTTATTATCACAATAATCGTTCGCCAATTGCGCTAAATCCATTTTTTTTAAATAAAAAAAAACATTTTCCAGTTGACACACGACCTTGACACCCATGAGCAATATTTTAGCTCTCGTTAAGAGCTATCTTTTTGCCATTGACCGATTCCCGATCCGACGTACCGGCATCATCGGTCCATATTTCTTCTAAAATGATGCCGGTGACAACGTAACCGTCAATGGCGACCGTTATCGTGCCATGATAACCGACTATTTGATGCCTGAAATTGAAGCTTATGATCTCGGCGACATTTGGTTTCAACAAGACGGCGCCACTTCCCACACATCGCATCAATCAATGGATTTATTGAGAGAACACTTCGGGGAGCAGGTAATTTCACGTTTTGGGCCGGTCGATTGGCCACCAAGATCGTGTGAAATCACACCGTTAGGCTTTTTCCTGTGGGGATATGTAAAGACTAAAGTTTATGCGGACAAACCCGCTTCGATTCAGGCCTTGGAGCAAAACATCACGCGTGTCATTCGCCAGTTACCAGTTGAAATGCTCGAACGAGTCATCGGAAATTGGACTCAGCGGATGGACCATCTGAGACGTAACCACGGCCAACATTTAATAGACATAATCTTCAAAAAATAAATGCCAAAGAATGTTCTTTCAAATGATTATAAACATTCCCCATTCAATTTGAATTTTCTGTGTTTTTTTCTTTAAAAAAGTAGGGAACCTCGAAATGGATCACGCTGTATTACCGAAAGCATTTCAACAGAGCTGTATAAACATTTAAAGATATGTATTTAATATACTCAAATATGAATTATACAAATTCAATTTAGTTATAAAAAGACTTTGTAATGGAAGATCTATGTATATTGGTTTCGACTGGAATTGTTGTCGCCAAGTAGTTATGTATTTTCAGAGTCTTCCAGACAAACTTAAAAATTTATGGCCCCGTAATTTATGTTGAAATAGACGAAAGTAATACAGACAAAAGAAAATAACCCAGATTTTTTCATGCTCTTTGTATGGCCTTCCACAAAGTTTCAATATTTGTTCGCGATTTCATCGGTATTTTTGTACCTAGAATGATTCACAATTGATCAGTGGGGTTTAGATCAGGGCTCTGAGGAGGCCAGCACATAACTCGCATCCATTAGTCTGGAAATTTGTTTTCCACTCTACGTTTGGGTTTGTTATCCTATAGAAAGACAAACTCTACCAATAGCATTTCTCGCTCACTTTCGTCTAGATTTTCACTCAAAATATTTACATAGTCTTTGTCTGCCATTTTACAGCCAATTTTGACTAGGCGACCGACTCCCGCCGTAGAGAAGCAGCCCGATACAATAAGCCTACCGCCGCACTATAGGCGGAAATGGGAAAATATGCCCCAAATGCTGTAAAATCTTCAAAAATGCTTGGATTTTGATGAAATTAAGGCATATAATATACCCTTTATTCATAACGAGCAGTATTTTCTTTATTATTTTAATTTTTAAATAAAAGGGTCATACAAATTTAAAAAATACTGATTCTGATCGATGATAGATAAAATCAGACAATTTCCATAAAAATCACTTAAATTTGTCAAGTCACTTAAATTAGAAAATAAGATATAACACCCAAAATGCACCGAAGGCGCAGTTGAAATTTGTACAGAATACTACAGAACACCTCCACGAAGATTTAAAAAAAAGTTTCTAGTGACACGTTTTCTAGTTATAAGAAACGTAATGTAAAACCAGTAAGGAACGGCTAAAGTCGGGCGGGACCGACTATATAATACCCTACACCACCCTGCAAACATATACATATATGGGGGCTGTATCTAATTATATCATTCACGTAACAAGAAAACCTTCTCTGCCGAATTTCGTACAGATCGGATATAAAATACGGTTTCTATAGCGCTAACATGTCAAATCGGGTGAAACATATATATGGGGACTATATCTAAATCTGAACCGATTTTCCCCGAATTTAGCAGTGTTCATTCATGCAATAAGGGAACTCACTCTGCCAAATTTCGTACTGATCTGATGTAAAATACAGTTTCTACAGCGCTTACATGTCAAATCGGGGGTAACATATATATGGGGGCTATATCTAAATCTGAACCGATTTTGACCAATTTCAATAAGGATCGTCCTTGGGCCAAAAAAGAGCACTGTGCTAAATTTCATCACAATCGAACCATAAATATGACCTGCACTTTGATTACAAGAATACATGGACAGACAGACGGACATGGCTAAATCGACTCAAAAATTGACGATCGGTATAATAAACTATGGTTCTATTTCTTCTCTTTTTGGGCGTTACAAACAAATGTAAAAAGTCATAACACCCTGTACCACAGTGTGGTGTAGGGTATAAAAATAAAATGTTTCTATTAGCAAAAGGACTGTATTTCCATGTACATTTTAATAAGGAAAACAAATAAAAATTTCAAGCGCCTATATATGATTTCATACCTCGTGCCTTCAGTTCGTGTGTATTTTGTTCCACTTAGTTCCTCATTTCTATCTTCTCAACATTTCAATTTTCAGCAAACTGTACTCTACATAAATGCGGGACCTTTGGAAAGGTATTTGATCTTCTAAATATTAAGATACTTTGTTTATATTTTGCATACAGAATAATGGAAATGTGCTAAACAGATTGGCATTTTTATACCCTCACTTTAGTGATACGAGGGTATATATCATTTGCTACGGCCAAAAGTGTAACACATCGAAGGAGTGATCTAAGACCCTAAGTATGTTCGGCGGATATTCGTTTTGGGTCATTTTAAGTCGAATGAGAAATATCCGTCCGTCCGTCTGTCTGTCTGCTGGCTGGTGCGCACTATAACTCTCGAAAGGAGTAACCGATTGACTTCCAATTTGGTATACGGTAATATTTTTTTCTATCTCCGGCTAAGTTCGAAGATGGGCCATATTGGGCCACTCCTTCTGATACCTCCCACACAAAGGGTTAAAATTTACTGAAATATTGATTCTTTTCTTTACACCTCGAGAAAAATGGGCGAAGTTGCCACGCAACTTTTGGTACCTCCCACACAAATGGGCCATTTTGCATCAAAATTTAACTGCTTATAATTTTAATACAAGTGCATAAAAATACTTGAAATTTTGTACAGTATAATGTTTTTGTAGCGCCAATAGTACGGTAAAAATGGGCATTATTGTACAGCCCTTTTGAGTACCTCTCACACAAATGGAGCGTTTTACACCAAAGGTTAACGGCTTATAACTTCAATACTAGTACATACAAATACTTCAAATTACAGTGTAATGCTGTTACAGTGCCTACAGTCATGTGAAAAGTGGGTGTTATCACCACGCCCCTTTTTGGAGCTCCCACACAAAATGACAAAATCATACCAAAATTGAATAGCTCGTAACATTAATATACCAGTACACATAAACGCTCAAGTTCGGCACAGTGCAATGTATTTAAAGAATCTACTGTTTAGCGAAAAATAGGTGTATTTGTTAAATCCCTTCTGATACCTCCCACACAAATTGAAAGAATAATTAGTGTAATGTTATATACTACATTACTCACAAAGTGAGTGTATACCTTAGTCGGTTTACCCGACTGAAACTTTCTTACTTGTTTCAATATTACATGTGTCATACAATTTGAATTTTGGCTTTATTTTTCAATTTCTATCCATAGTGCGCCTCCACGTTAATATAAATATAATTATACCCTCATTTTAGAGGGTATATATCTGTTGCTACGGACAAAAAGTGTAACACATCGAAAGAGTGACTTAAGACCCCAAGTATGTTCGGCGGAAATCCATTTTGAGCCATTTTAAGTAATTTAAGCAATGTCTGTCTGGCAGGAGCTCACGATAACTTTCGAAAGAAGTAACAGATTGACTTCAAATTTGGTATGTGATAATATTTTGTTCTATCTCAGGCTAAGTTCGAAGATGGGCCATATTGATCCACTCCTTCCACTACCTCCCTCACAAAGGGTAAACAGTGAAATATTGATTCTCTAATAACTTCTATGCTACTTATCCGAATCTTCTGTAGTTCATAGTAATAGTTTATCGGTCGCTATCAAATTGAGATAAATGGGCAAAGTGGCCTCCGACAAAAAGTGACAATTTTTTGGAAAAGTTAAATGCTTATAACTTTAATACCAGTGCATTAAATACTTGAATTTTTGTGTAGTGTAATGCCTCTATAGTGCCTTCAGTCTGTTAAAATAAATGGCGTTATTGCCACGCCCCTTTTGTTACCTCCCACACAAAGAGATTTTTTCGTGCAAAAGTTAACTGCTAATAACTTCAATATCAGTGCATATAAATACTTGAAATTTTGTTCAATATAAGGCTTTTATTGTACAGGGTGGAGCGCGATAATTTGCTTATTTGGGAATGAAATAAAAAAGTTATGAAGCTTAGAAAAATTTATTTTATATTTTAATTATATTGAACAGTAAGAGAATTTTTAATTTACATGGTTTTAAATAGTGTATCTGGCAAATGCCGACCTTCGCAATCCACACACTGCTGCATACGTTTCATGAACTTTAACAAGCATGTCGACTGGAATTCTGCCAATTTCAGCCTCAATATTGTTAATTAGGTCTTAAAAGGTGTTGGGACGGTTGATATACACCTTCGACTTCAGGAAAAAATCGCATGGGGCCAAGTCTGGTGAGCGTGCCGGCCAGTTCACATCACCCCTCAAAGAGATAAGCCGTCCAGGAAAAATTTGCCTACAATTCATGGTAAACCTTGCTGCGTGTGCAGTGGCACCATCCTGTTGGAACCATGTATCCTCTAATTTTTAATGTTTTTCTTTCTTCTAACACTAATATTGTGCTGGTACGATGAATGTACTTTATATTTTTTATTCAGAATAAAAAGTTCCACCTTTATCGTAAATATTCACCTGATCCGATGAAAATCAGGAAAGATATCGAAGAGTATATCCATAATTTCGGGGCCCATAACTCGGGAAGTACGGATCGGAGGCAAAAAATTTACCTTATATTTTTTATTCAGAATAAAAAGTTCTATCCATATTGTAAATTTTCACCCGATCCGATGTTAAACAAAGAAGATTTCGAAGAATGTATCTCCAAAATTCCGGAGGCCTGTAACTCAGAAAATATGAATCGCCGCCAAAAAATGTATTGTATATTTATTTTACTCGGAATAAAATGTTCTAACTAAGGTGTACATTTTGAGCAAATTGGTTCGCTTGTGCTAAA
The DNA here is from genome assembly GCA_963930755.1 of Eudasyphora cyanicolor. Classification (NCBI taxonomy): domain Eukaryota; kingdom Metazoa; phylum Arthropoda; class Insecta; order Diptera; family Muscidae; genus Eudasyphora; species Eudasyphora cyanicolor. Next base: position 205,330,059 of record OZ005735.1, read on the forward strand.
CTAGAAACAAATTCGTAAGTCGACTGAAACTTTCTTACTTGTTTTTATACCCTCCACCTTAGGATGGGAGGTATATTCATTTTGTCACTCCTTTTGTAACACCTCTAAATATTGATTTGAGACCCCATAAAGTATATATATTCTTAATCGCCGTAAAAGTCTAAGACGATTTAGCCATGTCCGTCCGGCCGTCTATTGTAATCACGCTACAATCTATAATACTTGAGCTAGGTGGCTCAAGTATTATAGAGCCATCTACTATATATTTCCTACTGTTCTCATCTACTATATTTTTTGTGTTTTTCGGTGTTATTTTCTTTAGGTTTGAGTTATTTTGTGAGGTCACATGCTATCCATGGTGGAGGGTATATAAGATTCGGCATGGCCGAACTTAACGCTTTTACTCGTTTATTAATAGTACACATTTTCGATATTTTGCTTGTACTATTTAATTCAGTAACAGTTAGGTATAGTTGAAGAGAGGAGATGTTTAAACGTTTCATGTCCATGGACTTACACATAAGCCAGTGATTCGGCCTGTTGTGCGCTCCTTATTTATGATCTCTCTATACCATACAGGTTACTGGAAATCGGTACTAGACACAATCTTTCTCAGTATCTTCCAGTCATAGCCTTTGAGATGAGACAAGTCTGGCAATAAGTCGGAGCCGAAATATCGGAATCTTGCATGTGTGACACAGAAAATGTTCTATTGTTTCGATGCTTGCCCTGCAATCAGTTCTGGAAAAGTTTTTGGTATCTATGTTTCCCCAATAAAAATCAGTTGATTGCACGGTGCTGCTATTTTTACAATTCTTGGTAGTTTCGCTTGATTTACAATATTTTTCGAGCCACCAAATCAAGTCATCAGCATATTAGTAAGTGAAGAAAACAGATAAATAGGGTAAATTTTTATGAAATTGCACGAAACACAAGAGTATAAAATATTCAAGTTACAAAATTGTTTGCCGATTTTAAAATTTTGTTTCGTTTGTTGGGTCTGTAACAATTACTGGCCATATAACAAGAATTTAAATTTGAAAAATGTCTTATAGCACGTTTTAAACAATTCCGTGTACATATAGTGATGTGTAATTGTAACTCTGATTCTCACAGCGCAGATTCGATCACCTGATTCGTTACACTTCATCAGTTGCCGTTACGTTCGTCTAATCCACCCTATAATCTAATTGGACAGACTTGGTCCCTTGTTACTGACGTTGCACGATTCCTTCAATATCCTACGCTAGGTCCCCATTTACATGGTACTTTTTTTTAAGTAACTTATCGACTTATTCTCTTTTGAAAAAGTATTTACGTTCACACACGTACTTTTTTTACAATACTTATACTTATTTTCATTTGTTTTGTTTTGGCTTTTCCTGTGTGAATTCCTGTTGTTTCCAAGTGCGAACGAAAAACACAAAACGATGAGTACGACAAGTACGAGTACGGCATACTTTTTTTCCCCCCGTTTCCGACTGCCTCTCTCGCCTATAAAACGCCGATAAGTATACAGTATAACCTCTCTAATCCGGACAGATATAGTTTCGACCTTTGTCCGGATTACAGAATTGTCCGGACTACAGTACAAAACTCGAAAGTGGGTCATATTTTCATATTTAATAAGAAACGCGTTTCTTAAAAAGAAAAAGATAAATAATAAATACAATCGACTCTTTACACTTATTTTTTTGCAGTTTTTTAGATCTGTTTTTAAATTCTTTTAGAAGTATTATTACTTTCTCAGCCTATAAAATAGCACTTGAAAGGGTTCGGCTGCTTTCTTATTGTTCTACAAAAAATAGTGAATTTCTTCAAGACTACAATAGAGTCTATGTCCTTTTCAGTATTTTCGTTTGACATAACTGACGGAACTATAACAGCATCATTGGTGAACAAGAAATGAAAGATTTGTATGGTCCCATTTTCTTTCTGTGTAATCCTCCGTATTGATTTCATTTTCTTGTGATGGAGCCTTACCCAATAACTGAAGTGCTATCAGCGGCTTCTTAGCATTTATCAGAAATTTCTTCAATCTTCAAAAAGTCGATATCCAGCCTTTTTTGGTAGACTTATATACAAAAGAAAGTTAAAATTGTTTAAACGCTCATGGATTTTCAGGCTTACATATTAAAAAGAAAGGCAACGTATGAGATCCAGGCTCGTTACCATGAAGGCAAATCTATCTGCTAACATTTTTCTGCCTGCAGCTGAATTAAAAACGTTGTTTTTGGAAGAGCCCTCAAAAATAGAGCAGAGCCAAGTTCCACTTCCTCGACGGTTTTCAAAAATAATACAGCAGAAATATCCAAGCACCAATTTCATTACAAATTTTGAACTTTAGCACCCACCGGTTACTTTGAAAAAATTATCATTTCCTAGAACCACTACGAGTACATAATTATTTGTTTTTGGCTAAAGGTTATACCTTAACGATAAAAAACTTAAAAACAAACACAAAAACATATTGTTGTCCGGACTACAGAGGTAAAATTTCGAAATTGTCCGAATCATTGAGCTGTCCGGATTACTGGATAGTTCGGACTATCGAGTTTCCGGATTAGAGAGGTTATACTGTACTTAATACTTAAAAAAAAAGTATCATGTAAATGCAGACTAGGCGTTAAAACAAGTATTAATTAATAAAGTGATACGGAAAATTATTAACAAATCTTTCAACCGTGCACAACACTTGTTATGAACTCATAACACTGTGCGGCAGTGGGGACTATGGTAGTCATCTCATTGTGGTTGTTGCTTTTGTTTATGTCGTTTTTGCATTATTTATTTACATGTTGTGCCAGTAACAAACAGTAACAATAACAACACCAAACACCCGAAAAACGCCAAGAAAAATACAAACATAAAGAAAATCCACTCAAATATCGAAAAACAAAAGCAAAGCAACATATGTATTATAAACTGAACGAAATCTCATATCACTGTCGTCACTAGAGAGTACAAGCAGCCACGGTTGGGTGGGGGTGGTGGTGGTGTCGGTATTGGCATTACCTTGTGCCATTCATTTCAGTCAGTCAACAGCAACATTCTTCATTGACAACAAAAACAGAGGAGAGCGAAAAAAACAAAATAAACCTTAACGAAAGTTTACAACACTACTTCTGTCGTATGTCCATCGTTCGCCGTCGCCTTGCGTTATTGCGCGTCGCGCGTCGCGCGCCCTCTGCTACTCCTCACACTGTCATTTTTATGTTTTCGGTTGTCAATGCGACGATAGTTGCGTTCCTCATTAACTGCCGTGCAATCGTTAGAAGTGCATCGAAACGAAAGTATTGTCTGTCGTCCGGTTTCGCCGTGTGTGAATTTTCAAGAAGAAAATAAACTAACAAAAAATAAGAAATGTAAATTATCAACAAAACGTAGAGAAGTGTTCTAAGAAAAAATCACTAATATTCTTAAGAAAAAATTGTGTTTACCTCCCATTAAGAGCAAAAACAACAAAAGTCTTAACCATTGTTCTAACGTAGTAAATTCATTGTTTTATGTCTCTCTCGTATAAATACTACAATCAAGAAAAAATCACTAAAATTCTTAAGAGAAAATATTGTTTGCATCTGTCCCTTTGATTAATTAAAGAAAATAAGTCTTGAATATTCTTCTACCGTAGTAGTAGTGTTTTTTGCCTCCCATCCGTGTACTACTCCAATCATTGTCCATTTTTTGTGTTAAAGTGTCAAGTGCGTAAAGTGTGGGAGAAAGAAGAGAGTGAGAGTGTTTGTGTACTTCATTATTTTTCCGTCATTTGCCGCCGCATTTCATCAACTGATTGTTTATTATGATACAAGAGATTAGTTTGTCACCTCGTCACCGTCTGTCACCATCATCACCCGTTCGTGTTATTGTTGCATATCATCGTCATCTTCTACTCCTACTCCACATCATCGCTGTTGTGTTTCTTGTTCCTCGTCACCGCCTTTGCTTTTAATCAATGTTTGGTTTTTCTTCAGTCAGTGATTTCTGTGTTGTTGCATGGCAGCAGCTTTTATTTGTGTTTACATTAATCTCCCAACGATTCAATATGTTTCTGGGACGAAGTGAGTCATTAAAATGGATACGCAGGAAATTCACGAAAAGGGTGAGTGAAATAATGTGTTGAATTTGTTTTAAATACCTTTATATTAAATAAAAATCATGTTATAAATTTGACAATGTGACGTACAAGCAAGGCTTGCAAAAATATTTGTTCTGTCAGTATGTGCATTAGGCCGGATCAAAAAAAAATATATCGCGGTTGTCCACTTATCAAATGAAAGCTTGTTTTGTTTAGTGAATATCCCCAACATATTTCGGATATATCTTGAACCGCCAGTGAGCTACAGCGATATAACATAGCCTCTAAAATTCATGTTTGTGTCATTTTTCGTATGTGCAGCTAGAACTCGCTATTCTGCTTAAAACAGTACCAATGTTGTGATTCTCGCGCGGATCAGGGTTACCATACGACCTCCTTGGGAGGACATGTCCTCCTTTTTAACCAGTAGCATCCCTCCTTTTTTCAAAATTTTTTTCAAAATTTTTTTTTTTTAATTTAAGCTGCTTTTTGTGTCATGTATTTTCTTACTTTGTAATCATTTTGGCCTATTACTGGCTTATCGATTACACTGTGCAACAGTGAAAAAAATACACGTATCTGACGGTATAGGTTCGATTCTACTGTCAAATGGTAGTATAACCCTATACTCAGTTTGGCGAGATTGGTGACCAATTTCTTTTTATGGGCCTCGAAAGATTCGGAAAATCAGTGGACCCCTTGAAAAAGGTGTCATCGGTTTTTGAGCAACAGCTACTTCAGACTTGGTGATAGCGCTTAACTATATTTGGCAATAATGTAGCTAAGAATACGTTGAACAAAGTCTGTTAACATTTCATGTCAAAAAATTTTTGTTTTCCTGCACTTTTTTTCGAAAAACATGGGATTAAATTTATTTTTTTTCACTTTTTTTGGCATAACTTTAAGGGATCGCTGATTTTTTACTAACAATATTTGGCAATATTGTAGCCACGGTAAATCTGAACAACTTTTATGAACATATCAATACAATCTGAACGTGTCTAGGCACCTTAAATAGCTCAAAAATCCACATTGTACCCCAAAAATGTAAGTATTTCACTGTTATGTAACAAAAATATATTTTTCTGGTATGGGGTATGTTCAGCAATTTTATAGAAAATATTAAGGCCAATATTTTTGTGGAAAATTTTAACCCTCTAGCTCCTCCACATAACTGTAATTTTTGGCCCCATTTTAACAAATCGTAAAAACACCCGTTAAAAGGGGGAGGGCGGGGATGAAATGTTCTACAAAAATCTTCGCCATAAAATTTTACTATATGTGTCAGAACACACCAAAACCCAAATCTTAACACAAAAACCAAAAAAACGGTCTAATTCCAGTCAACAACGTTCTTTACTGGTATCTTCATTGCTTCAACCACTAGATCGTACGACTAACATTGATGCACGATCAGGAATTTGCCCTTTTTTGGTGTTTGTGTTATGTTTTGAGCTCTGGTGTGTTCTGACACATATGGTAAAATTTTATGGCGAACATTTTTGTAGAACATTTCATACCCGCCCTCCCCCTTTTAAGGGGTGTTTTTTACGATTTGTTAAAATGGGGCCAAAATTTACAGTTATGTGGGGGAGCTAGAGGGTTAAAATGTTCCACAAAAATATTGGCATTAATATTTTCTATAAAGTTGCTGTACATGCCATATACCAAAAAAATTTATTTTTGTTACATAACAGTGAAATACAGTGCGAGCTCGATGATCACAACCACCTATTATCGCAACTGTTCGTTGTTTGCAACCACCCAAATTTTAACATTGAAGTCTTTATAAGCGCAACTTTGAGTCTCGTTTATCGCAACTTTCGTACAAAAATGTTCATGTTTGTTTTGCCGTTATGTTTTCTTATACAGATCCGTGCTTTTTGGGAGGGTATATCTAAAACTGCATATTTATGTACCTATTTTCTATTTTTTGCGACGCCACTGTTCACAAGAATTCATTTGGTAGTTTACCGTTAGTTTTTTTATTCTGATTTGTATGCTCTTCTGCACAATCAGTATAGATTATTTTTCTTTCAGTACAGATCACTCAATAATGGGTTTAGTGAAAAAAGTATTAAAATTGTCTATAAAACAAAAGACGGAAATTTTAGATAAGTTAAAAAATGGAGTTAAGTTAAAAATCAAATCTACTGTTTGCAGAATAAAGCAAAATGAAAAAAATATTAAAAAATTCATTAGTTCTACTGAGTCGGGTCCTGGCAAACGTATGAACCTAAGACAGGCTGAATTTCCTAAAATGCAGAAGGCTTTATTTAAGTGGTTTTTAAAACAAAGAGCCCTAAATGTTCCTATATCTGAAGAAATCTTAAAATCCAAAGCGCTCTATTTTTATAACAAGGCCCCAGAAAAGGCAGGAGGTTTCAACGCCAGTCTAGGGTGGATGAAGAATTTTAAAAGACGTCATGGAATACGAAAACTTAAAATATGCGGCGAAAAACTTTCAAATAAACCACAGCATGTTGATTCATTCTTGGACAAGTTCAGATGCAAAATAAACGAACTAGGATTGCTTCCTGATCAAATATACAACTGCGATGAATCGGGCTTATTCTACAGACTACTGCCAAATCAAACACTTGTAAGCTCAAAGGAAACATCAGCCCCAGGACGAAAAGTTGGGAAAGAAAGAATCACATTTCTTCCATGCACTAACGCAAGTGGTACGCACAAACTTAAAATGCTGGTCATTGGGAAATCTGCAAATCCAAGAGCTTTCAGAAACTTTAAAAACAATCCGGTAAACTACATGAGTAGTAAAAATGCTTGGATGACGTCTAATCTTTTCGATGAATGGTTTAAAAAAAATTTCGTTCCTGAGGTTTGTATTATACGAAGCTTTTATGTATACTGTTTTGTGTAATTCCTTTATATAAATTCAGGTCTCTAGATTTTTAAAGTCGAAGGGTCATCCAAATAAGGCTTTGTTGCTCATAGACAATGCACCGTGCCACCCAAAGGAGAACGAATTTCAAAATGACGATATTATGATTGTAACAATGTGTTTTCCTCCAAATTGTACGGCCATTCTTCAACCGCTTGATCAAAATGTTATTAATCTAACTAAACAGTATTACAAGAAGAGCTTATTAGCCCATTTGGTTTCGATAAGAGGGCTGGATTTGGAGGAGAAAATAAAGAATTTTAATTTGAAGACAGCTGTAAGCATTTTGGCAAGAGCCTGGGAAAGTTTATCGGCATCATCTATTAAAAATTGCTGGAATGTTGTAATGGAAAACAATGTCCATTGGACGAACGAAGATGACATTCCATTATCGATCATTAGAGCCCAAATTGTAAATGAGCAGATGGTAGTGCCCACCATTGTAAATTTACTGCTGGATATTTATCCCAACAATACCACGTCCGACAGTGAAATCAATCGGTGGATCAATGAAGCACAACTAACTGACATTTGTGAAGAGCCTGATGAGTCGGACGGTGCCGAAATATCCAGTGACGAAAACGAAGCGGAAAGTGTTGTATTACCAACCATTAAGATCGATCAAGTGATAAATGCTCTTGACATTGGCATTAACTGGGCAACGGAAAATGATATTCCATTCGAAAAATTTTTTGTTTTGCGGGAAGTAAAAGAGGCAGCAGTATTGAAAAGGTTGAAGAACACAAAGAGGCAGACAAATATCACTAGTTTCTTCACTACAAATTCGAATACATAAACAAAGCCTTTCTTTAATAGTCGAATTTAAACTGTTCACTTAATTTTTTATTTACATACTTATGTATATGAATATTTTCTTTTCCTTTTTTACTTGAATTTCCTATTTTAGTTGCATACATGTACATATTATTATTATTATGTTTTATTATTACCTACACTTATAACAAATAAATTTACTGTAAAAATCGAAAATTTTTTACCAATTTTTTCCATCAATAATTTGGGGATTGGTTATCGCAACAGTTGCGGTTATCGCAACAGGCATTGGCAGTAATTAGTTGCGATCATCGAGCTCGCAATGTACTTACATTTTTGGGGTACAATGTGGGTTTTTGAGCTATTTAAGGTGCCTAGACACGTTCAGATTGTATTGATTTGTTCATAAAAGTTGTTCAGATTTACCGTGGCTACAATATTGCCAAATATTGTTAGTAAAAAATCAGCGATCCCTTAAAGTTATGCCGAAAAAAGTGAAAAAAAATCAATTTAATCCTATGTTTTTTGAAAAAAAGAGCATGAAAACAAAATATTTTTGGCATGAAATGTTAACAGATTTTGTTCAACGTGTTCTTAGCTACATTATTGCCAAATATAGTTAAGCGCTATCAACAAGTCTGAATTAGCTGTTGCTCAAAAACCGATGACACCTTTTTTCAAGGGGTCCACTGATATTCCGAATCTTTCGAGGCCCATAACAAAAATTTGTCACCAATCTCGCGAAACTAAGTATAGGGTTATACTACCATTTGGTAGTATAATCGAAGCTATACAGTCAGGTTCGTGTATTTTTCAAAAAGTGCTCATTTGTTGCATAGTGTTATAAATAAAATAAATGAATGAATGAATGGATTTGTCCTCCTTTTGTTCCAAATTAAAATTTTTCACAATCAGTAAACCTCCACATGAATTATTCTCGCAACTACTTTTAGTACAAAGTTAGTACTACAATAATTGAGCTCGATGACTGAAATTTGGTACACATACTTCTTACAGCTGCAGGTAACTTAGGATTGAAAATGGGAAATATCGATCAATTTGCAAATTTCAACTGGACTAACTGAAATTGGTAATGTGGGAGTATGTATACCCAGAACCCTTCAGACGAACAATGGTCATCATAGGTCCATGTTTTGATATAGCCCCCACACAAAGGTACCTTAAGATTTTACGTTTTAACGCAACAAATTTCAATGAATCAGAAAGAATTTGACATGCAATCTATGGTGTAGGTTATGAAAAATTCGGCTTGTCAGATCTTAACGCCGCTTCACTTATTTATTATAATTCACACCTAAAAATACTGGAGCTAGACCCACTTTAAAGTACACCGATTGTCTGTCGGTCTATTTAAAATTGTTCCTTAAGTACAGGTCGCACTTTCATTCCGATATTGCTGAAATTTGACAATATTTTATACCTGGGAAGAAATTGGTCAAAGTCGGTTCAGATTTAGATATAGACCCTATATAAATTTTCTTTCCGATATGGCCTTTTAACGTCACAGTAGCTTCGTGAAAGTTATAAGGCTTAACACTATTTTCCGATTCAAAATGAGACACCTTCACTTAATTGTAAATAAAAACGAAAGATGTTCATCGATTTCTATGATCAATATCTCAGTTTGTTCATGGGTTATGTGGCTTTTCGTGAAAGTTATAAGGCTTAACACTATTTTCCGTTTTGGATTGATATGATTTAAAACAAGTAAGAAAGTTTCAGTCAGGTAAACCGACTAAGGTATACCCTCACTTTGTGAGTAATGTAATATTGAATATTACTCGAATTATTCTGTCAATTTGTGTGGGAGGTACCAGAAGGGGTTTATCAAATACACCTTTTTTTTTGCTGAACATTAGATTCTTTAAATTCATTGCACTGTGCCGACTTATAAGCATTTATATGCACTGGTATAAACGTTACGAGACATTAAATTGTGGTATGATTTGGGCATTTTGTGTGGGAGGTACAAAGAGGGGCGTGGCAATAACGCCCATTTTTCACAGGGCTATAGACACTATAAAAACATTACACTGTACAAAATTTCAAGTATTTTTATACACTGGTTTCAATGTTATAAGCTGTTAACTTTTGGTGAAAAAAGGTACCTTTGTGTGTGAGGTACCAAAAAGGGCGTAGCAACAACGCCAATTTTTCCCTTGACTGTAGGCAATATAAAAGCATAATACTGTACAAAATTTCAAGTTTTTTTATACACTGTTATTAATGTTATAAGCTGTTAACTTTTGGTGCAAAATGGTGCATTTGTGTGGGAGGTACCAAAAGGGACGTGGCGACTTCGCCCGTTTTTATCGAGTTGATAGCGACTAATAAGCTAATACTATGTGTGGAATTTTAAAAGATTCGAATAAGTAGTATAGCAGTTATTAAAGAATCAATAATTCACAACATTTTAACCCTTTGTGGGGGAGGTACTAGAAGGAGTGGACCAATATGGCCCATCTTCGAACTTATCCGGAGATAGAAAAAAATATTGCCACATACCAAATTTGAGGTCAATTCGTTACTCCTTTCGAGAGTTATCGTGCGCCCCAGCCAGCACACAGACAGACGGACGGGCATTGCTCATTCGACTTAAAATGACCCAAAACGGATTTCCTCCGAACATACTTGGGGTCTTAGGTCACTCCTTCGACGTGTTACACTTTTTTCCGTAGCAAATGATATATACCCTCGTCACACTAAAGTGAGGGTATAAAAAGAAAAAAATTAAATTTGTTCACAAAAATATCATTTCATAATGGTTTGTGCGTGACCTATTTCAATATTTAAATGGAATAAGCGTTATTTTAGTCATTAATAGGCCAGAGTTCATTCATTCGTGCAACAGGAAATAATTTTTGAGAAAATGAAAATCAAAAAGTCATCACCCTACTAATCATACCTTGGCAGAAAATTCCTGTGTAATTTCCGAACTCTTAAATATTGCTTCATAATTTTTTTTTAATTTTTACCTTGCACCATTTGCACTTGTAAGTCTTCTGATGAGTCTCTTTCTTCATTTTTATACCCTCACTTTAGTGATACAAGGGTATATGATAACTAAGGGCCAAAAGTGTAACAAATCGAAGGAGTGATCTAAGACCCTAAGTATGTTCGACGGATATTCGTTTTGTGTCATTTTTAGTCGAATGATAAATGTCGCACTATAACTCTCGAATTGGACCACTCCTTCTGGTACCTCCACACAAAGGGTTAACATTTAGTGAAATATTGATTTTTTTTATTAATTTCTATACTACGTATAAGAATCTTCTGAAATTCCACACATTGTATTATTTTATTAGTCGCTACCACCTCGAAAAAGGGCGAAGTTGCCACGCCCCTTTTGGTACCTTCCACACAAATGTACCATTTTGCATCAAAATTGAACGGCTTATAACTTTAATACAAGTGCATAAAAATACTTGAAATTTTGTAGAGTATAATATGCATCATTTCTTCCCGAAAGGTTCGGCTTCTTTTTCAAAATGTCTACTATTTTCTCAACCTTTCTGGTAACTAAAAATCCCCTTTTCCTGCCATTGACAGATTTCCTATTAATAGTCAAGAGATCCTTAAACCTTCTTTTAACTCTGTAAACTTAATGCTGAAGAACATTAATTTTCCTGAACATTTTTGATAATCCGATAAAGGTATTTTTATGAGCTATCCACCATATTTAAATATATAACTGGTCGATTGAGCTAATTTTTCCCACATGGTTTTTGATGACATTGACGTGCCAAAAACTAAAAACGTCGCCTTTAAATATGGAATAGCAAAAAATTTATAAGGCTAAAATCATGCATCATTTTTTTCGTGAAATAGCTTTGTAAGTATTTATCAGTGTCACATGCCCAGTATTTTCCAACTGTTTAATTATACCCTCCACCATAGGATGGGGGGTATATTCCTTTTGTCACTCCATTTGTAACACCTCTAAATATTGAGCTGAGACCCCATAAAGTATATACAGGGTTTTCCAATAAGAGTGATATGATTTCTTTGAAAAAAACACACTTATTGTTAAGGAAATTCAAAAGTTTGTTATTTAATGTGCAGTTCAATCATACAATTAAGTTCTAAATAATACGTAATTCAAATGGCCTCCACGACTTCTTCTGCAGGAACGAATTCGATGAACCCAATATTCGAGCATTTTTTCCACTAAGTCAAGTCGTATGTCGTGAATGCCACGTTCAATATTGACTTGTAAAGCTTGAAGAGAGTGCTTTATTTCGAAAGACAAAGACTTCAAACAACCCCACAAGAGATAGTATAATGGTGTTAAGTCACAACTTCTTGGAGGCCATTCAATATCACAATTTCTTGAAATAATCGAATCTCCAAACTTTTCTCGCATTAATTCAGTTGTTTCATTTGCTGCGTGGCCCGTAGCCACAATCGGTCAATGGCAAAAAGATAGGTCTTAACGAAAAGTTGCTATTGGAGAACGATTATTTTGATAATAAAACTGAATAATTTGTAAACGTTGTTCTTGCGTATATCTCTCCGTGAAGAAATTGTAAACACTACTGAATACAATGAAAAACAAATGACAGATCGTGACATATTACAAATGGCCGAAACGTCACTTCAAAATCATATCATCTCTATTGGAAAACCCGTTATATGTTACCTCCGATTTGACATGTAAACGCTTTAGAAACTGTATTTTATATCAGATCAGTACGAAATTCGTCAAAAAGAGGTTTATTATTAGAATAATGAACACTGCCAAATTTTGGGAAAATTGATTTTGATTTAGATATAGCCCCCATATATATTTTAGCCCCTATTTGACATGCAAGCGCTTTAAAGACTGTAGTATATATCCAATCAATTTGAAATTCAGCAGAAAGAGGTTTCTTGTTACATGAGTGAACACTGCCAAATTTGGGGAAATTCGGTTCAGATTTAGATATAGCCCACATATATACATATGTTAGCCTCGATTTGACATGTAAGAGCTGTAGAAACTTTATTTTATATCCGATCAATATTAAATTCGGCAGAAAGAGGTTTCTTATTATATGAATAAACACTGTTAAATATGGAAGAAATCGGTCCAGATTTAGATATAGCCCCCATATACACCTTACCCCCGATTTGACATGTAAACGCTGCAAAAATTTTAATTTATATCCGACCAGTGCGAAATTCGGCAAACCGACGTTTCTTTTTACATGAAGGAATACTGCCAAATTCGGAGATAATCGGTTCAGATTTAGATATAGCCCCATGTATATGTTACCCCCGATTTGATAAAAGGTTTTTTAATACATGAAAAAACACTGCCAAACTCGGGGAAGATCGGTTCAGATTTTTATACATCCCCCATATATATGTTCCTCCCGTTTTGGTATAAAAGTGCTATAGAAGTTGTGCTGGTGGAGCCAAGTACTTTGTTAACTGAAACGAAACCAATTATGCCAAATTATTATCACAATACCCCCTTTCACATTGTTAGAGAGGTGTAATGTATTATATAGTCGGCCCTGGATTTTCTGTCCTTCCTTACTGGTTTTTTTTATTAAAAACTTCAAAATATTTGTTTTCAATATCATTTCCATATTTCGATAAGTAAGGTAATTATCGAAAAATTTTATTTTTGTTTTTTTTTGTCTTAAACGTCCGATAACTCATCGAAATATCGTCAACATGCACTTTAGTTTTTTTAGTCATGGATACAATGTATGCATGGAGTCATCAATTCTTATTATTTTATATACAGAATTGATGACTCCATAGAAGAATGTATCGTAATGGAATTGACCATTTAGGTATCTTGGAATGTAAAGAAGTAATCGATGGTATACAGGACACACACACGTATTTGAAATACACGTTATTGAAATTTCTATGTAATTTTTTTTAGATGTTTTTCAAATTTATTCAAAATAGACTTTGTCAGTTTATTCTGTACCGATTTTTCGTATATATAAATCATGGCTTTAAATTTCGATAACAAAATTTATGGAAATTTTACTATGTCAGTTTATGCAGGATGCCGTCGATATAATAATTTGAACTGAAATTTCTTTAACAATGCTTACAAAGAGAGACTTCACCAGTTAATGCTGTGAAACCCAATATATGGAAGGCAACAGTATAAAGCGTTCTGTTTACATCTATAGATAGGGGCAACTTTTACAATTGATGGAAGACTAAAATTATACGAAATTTCGACAAATATATGTATAACAATTCGAATTGAAATTAGATAAAAAATAAATTTGTCGAAATGGATTGTCAAACTGTCAGCTTAATTCCAAAAAACGAACGCATTTTTTTCAGCAATTCAGAATTAGTTTCGTAAGTCTCATTCATTTATAAAAAGAATCGATTAGAGAAAAGAGTAGTTAATTAATACGCTTAATTCCCTACTCGATTGTTTATACCCTCACTTTAGTGTTACGAGGGTATATATCATTTGCTACGGAAAAAAGTGTAACACATCGAAGGAGTGATCTAAGACCCTAAGTATGTTCGGAGGAAATCCGTTTTGGGTCATTTTAAGTCGAATGAGCAATGTCCGTCCGTCTGTCTGTCTGTCTGCTGGCTGGTGCGCACGATAACTCTCGAAAGGAGTAACCGATTGACTTCAAATTTGGTATGTGGTAATATTTTTGTCTATCTCCGGCTATATTGGTCCTATCGAAGATGGGCCATATTGGTCCAATCCTTCTAGTACCTCCCCCACAAAGGGTTAAAATGTTGTGAAATATTGATTCTTTAATAACTACTATACTGCTTATTCGAATCTTCTGAAATTCCACATATAGTATAACTTTATTAGTCGCTATCAACTCGAGAAAAATGGGCTAAGTTGCCACGTCCCTTTAGGTACCTCCCTCACAAAGGTACCATTTTGCACAAAGTTAACAGCTTATAACGTTAATACAAGTGTATAATAATACTTGAAATTTTGTACAGTGTAATGTTTTTATAGTGCCTATAGCCCTGTGAAAAATGGGCGTTATCGCCACCCTCCTTTTTGTACCTCCCACACAAAATGGCCAAATCATACCACAATTTAATATCTCATAACGTTTATACCAGTGCACATAAACGCTTATAATCCGGCGCAGTGCAATGAATTTAAAGTATATACTGTTCAGCGAAAAATAGGTGTATTTGTTAAACCCCTTCTGGTAGCTCCCACACAAATTGACAGAATAATTCGTGTAATATTCAATATTACATTACTCACAAAGTGGGGGTATACCTTAGTCGGTTTACACGACTGAAACTTTCTTACTTGTTTTATGATTTTTTTTTACTGGGATCTTCCTTCTGGTTTGACATATACGCTGTACTTTGTTTTAGTTTCTTTCAATTTGACATTTATTTTTGGGCGTTATCTACTTTTGGACAAAAGTAATTTTGTATCAAAACTAAAATTTTCTGCGGTGAATTCAAACTCACTCAAAATATTTTTAATTATTTTTGCATAATCACATTTCTTTTAAAGAAAAGAAATTGGCACAAATGTACTTATGTTCGCAAGTATATATTTTCAGACAAAATATTAATTGAATTCATATTCAAAATTAATACTTTCGGCGCTGTAATCGCTCCCAAATTGCAAAATAAATGAAAAAAAATATAGCACATGGAAAAAGACCACATACGCACATGGAAGAAGGCGACAGACACACCTTTCCCATAAACCATTGTGTATTAGGTTCAGATCGTTCCACAGCATATCAATATTCCAACAATGTTTCAATTACTCATAAATACTACAACAAGTCAAGTCAATAAAATACAAGTTGTACTCGAAGTGTAAAATACTTTACAATAAGTGAAGAAACATACATATCTACGAATATCATAGACTTCACTCTGCACTTCAGTTCAGTTCAATGAATGGTGGAATAATGACTGACCACCAAATGAATGTGTTGGAACGATGTGTGATTCGATGTAAAACGAAACTAGTGAAACTTATCCAGACATGACCATGTCTGTATGGCATAATAATGAGGATGAGCGCATACCTATCTGACGCTTCCATAACGAGTAGTGTGCCAAGTAATTTCTGTGTAATTTCTAATAAAATTTCACTAAAAGCGTCCGCCGGCGTTGGCCACATTTGATAATTAAATTATGCTGTCGGCCATTAATTGAAAGGAAAATGACTTTTCATTAGTTTCATAGCTTGTTGAACATGTCAAAAAAAGAAGAAACACTCCTTCAGGAGTGTATGCCAAAACCATTCATCTATCCGTTTTGTCATGGGTGCAAGTTATCCTGGTTTTTGTGTTGGTGGTGGTGGTGAAAACTTTGTTTTCTTTTTTCCCCTGGTTTCCTTTCTACTTACAACTTCCTACCACTCCTGTCAGTTGCCCCCATTATCCCGTTTTTTGTAGGACATAAATTCCTGAATGCACTCCTTCCTTAGGCAAAGCGCCGGAAGTTGTATAAATCGTACTCCATGAATTGTTTGTTAGTAAATAAAACTGGAAATAGTAAATAGAGGCCATAACAATGGGGAAGACTAGAAGTCAAGTCAAATTGCCTATGTCTTCGCTTCATAAACTCCCACAACAACGTCAGGAAGGGTGGAAGTTTGTTTTGTATGCGGGAATATTGCTGGAAATCACGCAACTGTTTTGGCCACACACATATTTTAGGCGTGAACCCGAAGTTTTGTTTTGGTGTTTGAAATGGAACTTTTTTCATTGTTTACTTCTGATCCTAGTGTAACGGGTTAGAGTTTTTTGAAAATGAAAAACGTAAGGTATTTTCTTAGTTTGCATTTTGGAGTCAAGAAAAAATTCTCTCCAGTGACTTTTATATATGCACTCACTTTAGTTTTGGATAATATATCTGTGGTTTTCTGGCATAATAGCACATCTAAAAAACTTAATATATTAGGAGAGCACAACGATGGCTTATATCCAAAATGGGCTATATTAAAAACCCAATTTTTCAGGAGGGCAAAAAACTGTTGAATTTTATTATTTCACGATAAATTTAATATGATCTGAATCAAGAATTTGAAGGTATATATTACGAGTATACACTTTCACATACATAATTCATATCATATAAAAAGTATCGCGAAATAATAATGTATTTGCTCTCTTGAAAAATTGGGTTTTTTAATATGGCCCATTTTGTATATAAGCCATCGACAAATACTTTTTGCTTGCATTACAATAATTAGCTCAATACATTTATGCTAAATGTCTGAAATCGAAAATTTCTGAGATATGCGGTTATTCCAAAAAACCACAGATTTATAACTTGATATGACCCAAAGGGTAACATGTCGAAGGAGTGACCTAAGACCCCATGAAAGTGTAGGTATTTGTCTGTGAGTTATTTCATCGCTGGAGTGAAATCTCTTTCCACCGAGCCGTTTCTTCAGGTTTGGAAACAAGAAATTGCCACTCGAGGCCAGATCCGGATAACAAGGGGGATGAGTGACCAATTCGTTTCCCAATTCATGGCTGTTTGCCATGGAAACTGCACATATGGGTGATTCCAACGGAACGGGTGTGACATTGTTACTGAGTATCTTCCTGATTTTGATCTATATAATTTATAACGACAATTCGCAATGGGTGGTTTATGTTACCTACTGGCATTCAAGGCAATCAAATAATATTTTTAATTAAAAAAAATATGGTTGATATATCAGCGTAACGGGTGTGACCTTAGGTTTTGATAAAATCTTAATCAGCTGCTTTCTTTACCACATACTGTAAAATTTTTGTATGTACTGCCAACAAAAAAATATTTTTTCCAAATAATTTAAATTATTATTCCATTTGTAGTAAATATATTAATATATAACGGGTGTGACATAGTCTCAAGCTGGATGAGTAATAAGTAGAACGAAATGTTGTCCAGGATTTATTAGCCAACATGCATCTATTCAACTAGTTTTTTCTGCGAAAAACAAAATCGAAGTTGTTTCAGTCACTAAATCATATTCAAATTGCCCGCTTTGTTTATCACATAGAGTAAAAACTTACAAATACAAAATTCGTTGCCAAAAACAAGTTTTGACATCGTAACAAGTAAGAAAGTTTCAGTCGGGTAAACCGACTAAGGTATACCCTCACTTTGTGAGTAATGTAATATTGAATATTACTCGAATTATTCTGTCAATTTGTTTGGGAGGTACCAGAAGGGGTTTATCAAATACACCTTTTTTTCGCTGAACATTAGATACTTTAAATTCATTGCACTGTGCCGACTTATAAGCATTTATGTGCACTGGTATAAACGTTATGAGGCATTAAATTGTGGTATGATTTGGGCATTTTGTGTGGGAGGTGCAAAAAGGGGCGTGGCAATAACGTTCATTTTTCACAGGGCTATAGACACTATAAAAACATTACACTGTACAAAATTTCAAGTATTTTTATACACTGGTTTTAATGTTATAAGCTGTTAACTTTTGATGCAAAAAGGTACCTTTGTGTGGGAGGTACCAAAAGGGGCGTGACAACAACACCCATTTTTCCCTGGACTGTAGGCAATATAAAAGCATAATACTGTAAAAAATTTCAAGTATTTTTATACACTGTTATTAATGTTATAAGCTGTTAACTGTTGGTGCAAAATGGTGTATTTGTGTGGGAGGTACCAAAAGGGACGTGGCGACTTCGCCCATTTTTCTCGAGTTGATAGCGACTAATAAGCTAATACTATGTGTGGAATTTCAAAAGATTCGAATAAGTAGTATAGCAGTTATTAAAGAATCGATATTTCACAACATTTTAACCCTTTGTGGGGGAGGTACTAGAAGGAGTGGACCAATATGGCCCATTTTCGAACTTAGCCGGAGATAGAAAAAAATATTATCACATACCAAATTTGAAGTCAATCTGTTACTTCTTTCGAGAGTTATCGTGAGCTCCTGCCAGACAGACATTGCTTAAAATACTTAAAATGACCCAAAACGGATTTCCTCCGAACATACTTAGGGTCTTAGGTCACTCCTTCGATGTGTTACACTTTTTCCGTAGCAAATGATATATACCCTCGTCACACTAAAGTGAGGGTATAAAAATGCTTTCTCTTTTGTATCAATGTTGGTGACAATTTTATTTTCTCATTTTCTACAAAGAATTAATTTCCAAATTAGAATACGCTGTGCGTCCCGCTTGAATATTATAAGCAGAACTCTTTTCAAAATAATGTTTTGGTCGCTTATTCTTGATTTTTATTAGTTTTCCATCTATTTTCGAAAATAAATTGATATTCGTTAACTCCATTTGAGAAATATACTTATGCCTTTTATTCCAGAACCAATCAACACCTTGTAACAACGTATAGGCTAATTTAAAATAACCTTGTGAACCTTCATCCTTCTCTTAATGATTGCCCCCATACCATCTATTTAATTATCTATTTATTTATACCGAAATTTCTGCTTTATATTATTTAATTTCATACTTGAAATAAAATTAATAAATAGACAATATTTTTAAATCTTTTAAAAATTATTTACGGTCTTTGCGTAACGGGTGTGACAAATCTTCGAATGCACATTCTAGCGTAAATATTGCAATGATACTGAAACATTTTGATTTACTTTATATTATGTTACCTTGACCTAACTTACACAAAAGATGATATATGGATATCTACATAAAATGTATTAAATTTAATTTTTTGTATATTTTCCGTATCGGGTGTGACAAATAAACCACTCCAAGATACAAACCCGTTTGCAGGCACTGAATAAATTCCAAAAGTTACGAGTTTTACACTAAACTACACTTAAGGTTGTGTACTTTTTTGTAGTCAAAAGACAAATTCAGAAAATCAAAAAAATATTGCGAAAAGTATTTTATGTAAAGTAGTGCATCCAACAATTTTATGATAACCTATTGAAACGCATTGGTAGGAAAAAAACTATTCCTAAATTTTAGCAAATCTTTATGAATTTCTAAAATTTAATTGTTTGTGATGTCTCATATGGTAATTTTTTTTTTGGCAAAAATCTGATTTATTTATTTATGTGTGATGGGGTCAGTTTACGTGGAATCGCCCATATGCACTTTTACATTGTCCTGGTGGAAAGTAACATCTATCTTCATATTGTTTTTTTTCAAATCGTTGACATAATATTTGCCATTAATTGTTTACCCTTTTTTTAACTTTATTAGTAGACAAACACACTTTGGCCTTCTTTTGGCGCCGATTCCCCCCGAGACAACCACTGTTTTGTCTGGTGTGTTGTTGTGGATCCACGTTTCGACAACGGTTACGAAACGGCGCAAAAACTCGTTCAAATTGGTGCTAAATATCGGCATATATGTATATTCCTTTGAAGTAGTCGCAGCGTTGCGATTACACTACGCAACAATTTTTTTTTGTGTCCGAGAACTATAATATTTTCTTTATAGGCTGATGCATATCTTTCTTTACATATATAAAATCCTTTGTACGATTGTTGGTAACGCATGATCTCTGAAACCATAAAGGCGAATGGGCTGAAAATTGAACAATTTATTCAGTTTTGGGTCATTTGTGTTTTAGAATTGTTTTCACAGCGATAAGTTGCGGGGTGGTCAAGTTATTTGCAAAATTCGCATTTCCAGAGCAATTTGACTGAAATTTAAAATGCATGTGTGGTTTGTCTGATAATAGTTTGTATGCATGATTCTAACCGGTAGATGGCGATGTAGTGCCCATATGGTCAATATAAATTTTTCTCATGATTTTTTTCTTGAAACTAGGTTTGTATGAATTGTTTAATGAATTACAAATCTATACATCTCAAATAGGACGGGCAGGACAACGTCTGCTGGAGCCAACTAGTATATATAGGGTGATCCAAGTAGAGATACTTTTTCAATAGCCTTTTTTTGACAGATCACGTGTGAGTCGTGTCATGCTGTCATGTTATTTTTGTTAAGTATTGTTTGGCATTTCATCATGGATAGACTTACGCCTGAACAACGTTTACAACGTTTTGACAACAAATTGACAGATTAATTAGTGTAATATTATAACGGGTGATCCAAGTAGAGATACTTTTTCAATAGCCTTTTTTTGACAGATCACGTGTGAGTCGTCTCATGCTGTCATGTTATTTTTGTTAAGTATTGTTTGGCATTTCATCATAGAAAGTCTTACGCCTGAACAACGTTTACGCGTATCAATCTCCAGTTACCACACGCTGAAAAAAAATCGCTTCTGTAGTATATTGTCCCAAACATATTCGGCTTGAAACATATATATGTTTGGGGTAGACTCTAAGCATGTAATATTTGGTACACACAAAAATTGTGTATTTGGGAAGATGTTGCTCTAAACAAATATTTGTTTACATTCCAATATGTTTTTATTTGGGCCCATTATTTCCGAAACAAATATTTATTTGCATTTAAGTATGTATTCATAAAATACATAATTGTGTCAAATTTTTCAGTAATTCAAAGTTAAATTTTAAGAAATTTTTAATGTTCGTAAAAAATAATAATTGAAATCATATAATCTTGGATCAATATAAAGTACTTAGAGGATTGACAACTAATGATGGCTTGGAATACTCAGAAATTTGAAATGATTGATTTAAAACAGAAGGTAATGCTGCATATGGTATCATAACTGGGAGGTACAATTCGAAACCCAAGAAAAATTTAAACTGAAATATGAAAAACTCAGCAAAAGTTTTGGAAATATTTTTTAAATAAAATATATTTGGAAAAATTCCTAAATAATAATTTTAATTGTATTTAAACACATATTTTATTTGAGAAATTTAGTTTGCAAATATAATTTGTTGTAATATATTAATATATGCGTTCCAAATATATTTTATTGATTTTCAAATAAAATTTATTTGCTAAGAAATATATAATATTTAAAAATTTGTGTTCCAAATATATTTTCTTTCGATTCAAACATATCAAAAAAGGCGATTTTGCCCCGTGCAGTCGAGACGTAGCCGCGGCCAACATTTGATAGACATAATCTTCAAAAAATAAATGCCAAAGAATGTTCTTTCAAATGATAATTAAACATTCCCCATTCAATTTGAATTTTCAGTGTTTCTTTCTTTAAAAAGTAGTGAACCTCGAAATGGATCACGCTATATAGCCTGTTTGTTTTAAAAGTGACGTAAACGAGACGTAATAGGTTTTGCGTTTCAGTTCGTTTAAAAATCTGGGGAATTGTAGAAATAAAGTACCTGCATATAGCTCAACATAAGTATTCAAAGTTTTTACAAGGTGTACAATTTTTCGCTTTTGGGGCCTGTTAACCCACTTCTTACAATGGCGAATGTAGTTAAGCCACTTTCAAAACAAACTTTTATACAAAATGTTTGTTTTGAAAGTGACGTAAACAAATGTTTATTATTTCATTACTAAATGGCAGAATATATCTACTTCTACAAAGGTGTTTTCAAAAAAAAGTTTTTTTTATTCAGTCAGAATTTATTTTTTGGTTTGAGACCATATGTTCCATTTACTTTCTGTCTATTCCAAGAAAGTAATAGAAACAAATACAAAAATTGGTAGAGAGTTTTAATTGCTTGGTAGAATTGACTGCAGTTTCCGTAGCAAATGATATATACCCTCGTCACACTAAAGTGAGGGTATAAAAAAATGGACTTAGCATAATTTTCAAATGTGAACGAAAAGTTTATTTTTGCTGTAGCTCCTTAACGGAACGTCGGATCGGGAATCGGTCAATAGCAAAAAGATAGCTCGTAATGAGAGCTAAAATATTGTCAAGGTTTTTGGATTTAAAAAAATGGACTTAGCGCACGAAAAGTTGCAATTAGAGAACGATTATTTTGATAACAAAACTGAATAATTTGTAAACGTTGTTCTTGCGTATATCTCTCCTTGATGAAATTGTAAACACTACTGAATACAATGAAAAACAAAAAATGACAGACCATGGCATATTACAAATGACCGAAACGTCACTTCAAAATCATATCATTCCTATTGGAAAATCCTATATTACCACATACCAAATTTGAAGTCAATCGGGTACTCCCTTCGAGAGTAAACAGACAGATGGACGGACAAACAGACAGACAGACGGACGGACATTGCTCAAATTACTCAAAACGAATATCCGCCGAACATACTTAGAGTCTTAGGTCACTCCTTCGATGTGGGTATAATAACACTGTGCTCGAAATGGACACTTTAAAAATGTAACAGAAAGGAGACCCTATGGATATACCTATTTCGACCTTGCTGAATCCAATGGAGCTAACCGTTTTTCTAGGTTAGCTCATGTTTTCGCGATATTCGACCACAAAGTTTGCAAAAAATCAGAGAGGTTAGTTATCTCGGAGGTGATTTTGAAGTGTAAGACTTCCGAAAACGAGCTTCAGTCCAAAGAACAAAATAAAGGGAACCCTTCGAGTATTATTTCTCTCAAAATAGTCAACCACGCTTCTCACCACTTTACCCCTGAAAAAGTGCAATCAAATCTTACCATGTGTCAAACGTCATACAAATCGTCGACATTTTTAGTATCTGTCTTTGAGAAAAATGTTCCTCGCGAAAAATTACTATGAGTCTCCTTTCAACATATTTATGTAAAATTAGCAGGTTTCACAATTTAGCAGTTTTTGTTGGTTACCTTTGAAATTTCCATTAACTCTAACGAAAAAATAATTTCCAAAAATTTAAGTAAAAAAATTTTATTTCAAATATTTTCTGCTATGAGCAGAAAAATACACAAATTATGTAATAACTCGAAATTTGCTTAATTCTCATAAAAAAGTTGAGAAAGGACTTATAGTATTTCTTCGCGAGGAATATTTTTCTCAACGATGCCTACTAAAAATGTCGACGATATGTATGATTTTTAACATATGATAAGATTTCATTCCACTTTTTCAGCGGTAAGGAGGTGAGAAGCGTGGACGACTGTTTTGAGAAAAATAAGTGTCCAAATGTTCCCTTTATTTCGATCTTTGGACTGAAGCGTATATTCCGAAGTCTTACACTTCAAAATAACCAAAGAGATAAGTCACCTCTCTGATTTCCCAACAAATTTGTGGTCGAATATCGCGAAAACAAGAGCTAACATAGAAAAACGGCTAATGCCACTGGATTCAGCATGGCCGAAATAGGTCTATCCATAGGGTCTCCTTTCTGTTACATTTTTGGACTAGCATAGTGTAATGAATATAATTACTGTCTGAACTCTCAAATAGTTCATTAATTTATTACTATAATCATAATCAATCGATTGTGAACTACAAACGGAATTATTCATTGAAAATAGCTCTGGTCTATTACATCCGATAGGAATACTAATTGAAATGACACATACGAGTTGTATGGCATAGTTTCGATAGGCAATATTGCAATCTACATTTCATGTACAAAATATCAAGTAAGCTAACATTTTTGGGGAAATACCTATTGCTTACATTGTTGACGATTTGACCAACGACTATTGAGTAAACATACTGCAAAATATATAGCGTTGCGATTTCGCACAAAAAATCCAAACATATTTCACGCCATTCCGAAGGCCGTTATGACAGGGCATAGTGTAAACGGATATACATTTGATGCAGTACATACACGTAAATACAAATGGTTGTGAAGGGTTACCGGTTAATTGATAAAGTTTGTTTGTGCATTGGGTGAATTTAAATTGCATCCACAAAAACTAACAAAGAGTCAATAACCACAGCATGAAAAGAACCAAAAATACTTACATAAATATATATATTTGCTGCATTATAATTTGCTCAAGTTAGCGCTAAAAACAAAAATCTTATCTCCATATTCAGAGCTATTTAAAATATTTATTATCCCATTCTTCTCCCAGCAAAATATCTCATTACCAAATAACCTGACGGGTAAGCCAAACTCAAAACTAGTAACTGCTTATAATTTGGCCTCCCTTCGAATTATTTTTACACACGCATGTCATTGGAGGAAAGTGCTTCCACTCAAACATACCAGATGCTGAAAAATAACCATTTAACCCCACGCTTACAATTATCCAAAAAGTAAGCGTGGATGTGTAATAATTTTATGAGTGTTTTTGTGTGGTGGTGGTAGTGGATATTTCCGATTTGCTATTGCTTTGTTCACCACCACCAGTGGTGGAATGTGGTGAGAAAGTAGAAGAGCGAATAATTGGGAAGAGCGTAACATTGGAAAGAGCGTAAAATTTGGAGGAGAGTAATAATCGATTGCTGTTGTCATATACAGAAAAATGTCATTTACCGGGAGATGGGATTGAACTCGCGACCTCATGATTTCTTAGTTTAGCAACATAATCACTCATGGTTTCGTAGTTTAGCATCACAACCACTGGCCTACCTCGCGATTCATAGACAAATCGCTAAATAATCAAGTACAAAAATATAACCCATCAAAATCTTCGTAAGTAAATGTCGTTACCAGATGCATTACCAGGCAATGATATCTCATTATCGCCAGCTTTCCTTTCAGTAAATAAATAACGACTAAATAAATAATGACAAAAATAAGTTTTTATTAGTCATCAAATTTGAATTTTCAAACTTTTCTTTAAATGATTTAACTGAATACAAGCTACAACGTATATACGTATATATAAGAAAAAATCATAAATCGTAAATCATTTAAAGACATGTTTATAACTTAAAATAAGATTTTCTAACTTAGATTACCAGCAATAACTTATTTTTGTCATTATTTTGTTAGTCGTTATTTATTTACCGAAAGTAATGCTGGCGATAATGAGATATCATTACCTGGTAATGCGAGTGGTAATGACATGTACTTACCAAGATTTTGCTGGGCTGTACTGTAAACACCAAATTTTGACTGAGTATAATTTGAAATATTTAGAAATTAAAAATGTTATCCCCTAACAGCATGCTAACTCAACTTAGCATGTTTTAGAATATCATGTTTTAGATATATCGTAAACCATTTAAAGAAAAGTTTTTTAGTTCAAATTAGATTACTAGTAATAACTTATTTTTGTCATTATTTTGTTAGTCGTTATTTATTTACCGAAAGTAATGCTGGCGATAATGAGGTATCATTACCTGGTAATCCCGGTGGTAATGGCATGTACTTACCAAGATTTTGCTGGGTCTTTTTGTATTCGCACCTTATAGGATGTAGAGTATCGCCCCTGTTCTGGTACTCGCCTCACATTCATCTCACTTCTCACATTTACTTTACGGGACGAATAGCGAGGTGTCGTACAACTGCAGAGAATATTAATTGTCGAAATTATATTTACATATATAATGAGTAACATGTGATATGCCTGCCAACCATACGATTTTCACACGTGATAGTGACTTGTAGAACACCTCTATCTTGAGACATTTCACGTGAGATGCTCCAAGTGAGTGCCAGAACATACCCACATATCGATACCTCCATTCTAAAACATTCTAAGTCGACTTAGCATAGTTTTAGGGAGATTGCATTTTTAATTTCTACATATTTCAAATTATATTCAGTCATTCAGTATTGTGGCCAGTATCTGCAAAAGGGTAAAAACGCTTGGGAACATGTCCTTATCATTATCATTCTTCTGCTTCCAATAATCAATCCATATACTTATTTCAGCTAAAACAGATTTTGCTGAATTTTTAAAATCGTTTTTGTAAAAAAGTGTGACTTCTTCGAAATCTTCCTTTATTAGATTTACAACTCGTATCGGAACGATATTAAACAGACGTGTAATTATAGCTTCATGTTCGGAAAATCTATTATTTAAATGTCATATTACTTCGTCCAGATATGGTATGAACAATGTTGTCCTAAAATACGCCTTGGCATCTGAACCAGGAATATTAGCCCTATACTTTTGAGTGCCTACTCTTCTAGGTAGTGCAGCTTCTATTCCAAAACTTCCTGCAAGTTGTGTGGATTCTTCAAACAGTTTATCAAACTCCGCATCTGAATTTCTACGCATGTCACTTAATTTAGTCGTTGCCAATTTTATGATTTCGTAAGCCTTTATTATAACTAGGTTAATCGTTTGCAATTACCGTGATAAGTTCTGTGTAATGGCCAAAACCGTACTACTTATTACCACATCCAATATAAAGTCAAATTTACATACACGGTTGTATGTAAAGGTAGATAGATAAATAAATGTAATTTTAACTTAATTTTCGCCATATCTGGTTAACATAAATTTAAAGCCAACCAATAATTACACCGGTCGACAAAAACAACATTTTTTCTTGGGTTTCTGTTTTAATGCATAGCTTCTGATTCGAGACGTCAAAAAACGTCAAAATCTCCAATCTTAAAGTATGTTTTTGTAAATTTTACATCGATAAGAAAGTTTTAAAGTTAAAACCTTACTAAATTAGCTATACATTTTTAAATTATGCATCGATTTTCTTCGTTTAATTCATGACCGAACATACTTTGTGATAAAATCATAAAAATATAACATTTGTTCATTTTTAGATGGTTTTATGGGAGTTTTATTTTAAAAATATTAAATATTAAAAATTATCAAAAAAATCACATTTTTTGGCAATATTTTGTAATACTCGAATATCGTCGAAAGCGCTGAAGGGATGGAAAATGGTATTATATGAAGTTGAAGGCTACTTAATATTTAATTCTTTAAAACTTTCCTCAACCAAATCGGATAAATGGTTCTCGAGTTATGCCACTATATGCACGGGGCAAAATCGCCGTTTTTGATATGTTTGAATCGAAAGAAAATATGCTTGGAACACACATTTTTAAATATTATATATTTTCGACCAAATAAATTTTAATTGAAAATCAATAAAATGAATTTAGAAGGCATATGTTAATATATTAGAATAAAATATATTTTCGAACTAATTATCTCAAATAAAATGTGTGTTCAATAGAAATAAAATTATTGTTTATGAATGTTTCCAAATATATTTTATTAAATTTTTTTTTAAAAACTTTGCTGAATTTTTCGAATTTTAGTTTTAATTATTTCCTTGTTTTCGAATTATGCATTCCTTTTAAAAATGGCATACTTAGCATTAAATTCTATTTGAAACCACTTATTTTATTTTCTAACTATTCCAAGTCATTATTTTTAATTATAAAGAAATTTTACAAACATTAAAAATTTCTAAAAATTACCTTTCAATTGGTGAAAGCTTATAACAATTTAAGAATAGGTATAGATTCTCGCAAATAGATCTTTGTTTGGGAAATAACATATCCAAATAAAAAATATTAGGATGTAAACATAAGTTTGTTTAGAACAACATCCTCCCAAACATATAATATTTGTATGTGTCAAATATTATATATTTGGAGTGCACCCTAAAAATATATATGTTTCAAACAGAATATGTTTGGGACAATATACTACAGAGGCGATTTTTTTTCAGCGTGTGTGGTTCAACCACTAATTATACCCTCACTTTAGTGTGACGAGGGTATATATCATTTGCTACGAAAAAAAGTGCAACACATCGAAGGAGTGATCTAAGACCCTAAGTATGTTCGGTGGATATTCGTTTTGGGTCATTTTAAGACGAATGAGCAATGTCCGTCCGTCTGTCTGTCTGTCTGTCTATCTGTCTGTCTGTCTGTCTGTCTGTGTGTCTGCTGGCTGGTGCGCACGATAACTCTCGAAAGGAGTAACCGATTGACTTCAAATTTGGTACGTGGTAATATTTTTTTCTATCTCCGGCTAAGTTCGAAGATGGGCCATATTGGTCCACTCCTTCTAGTACCTCCCCCACACAGGGTTAAAATGTTGTGAAATATTGATTCTTTAATAACTGCTATACTACTTATTCGAATCTTTTGAAATTCCACACATAGTATTAGCTTATTAGTCGCTATCAACTTGAGAAAAATGGGCGAAGTCGCCACGTCCCTTTTGGTACCTCCCACACAAATGCACCATTTTGCACCAAAAGTTAACAGCTTATAACATTAATAACAGTGTATAAAAATACTTGACATTTTGTACAGTATTATGCTTTTATATTGCCTACAGTCCAGGGAAAAATGGGTGTTGTTGCCACGCCCCTTTTGGTACCTCCCACACAAAGGTACATTTTTGCACCAAAAGTTAACAGATTATAACATTAAAACCAGTGTATAAAAATACTTGAAATTTTGTACAGTGTAATGTTTTTATAGTGTCTATAGCCCTGTGAGAAATGGGCGTTATTGGCACACCCCTTTTTGTTCCTCCCACACAAAATGCCCAAATCATACCACAATTTAATGTCTCATAACGTTTATACCAGTGCACATAAATGCTTATAAGTCGGCACAGTGCAATGAATTTAAAGTATCTAATGATCAGCGAAAAAAAGGTGTATTTGATAAACCCCTTCTAGTACCTCCCACACAAATTGACAGAATAATTCGAGTAATATTCAATATTACATTACTCACAAAGTGAGGGTATACCTTAGTCGGTTTACCCGACTGAAACTTTCTTACTTGTTTTTTATACCCTCACTTTAGTGTGACGAGGGTATATATCATTTGCTACGAAAAAAAGTGTAACACATCGAAGGAGTGATCTAAGACCCTAAGTATGTTCGGCGGATATTCGTTTTGGGTCATTTTAAGTCGAATGAGCAATGTCCGTCCGTCTGTCTGTCTGTCTGTCTATCTGTCTGTCTGTCTGTCTGTCTGTCTGTGTGTCTGCTGGCTGGTGCGCACGATAACTCTCGAAAGGAGTAACCGATTGACTTCAAATTTGGTACGTGGTAATATTTTTTTCTATCTCCGGCTAAGTTCGAAGATGGGCCATATTGGTCCAGTCCTTCTAGTACCTCCCCCACAAAGTGTTAAAATGTTGTGAAATATTGAATCTTTAATAACTGCTATACTACTTATTCGAATCTTCTGAAATTCCACACATAGCATTAGTTTATTAGTCGCTATCAACTCGATAGCTTTGGCTTTTTTATGGCCAATGTTGCTACGCCCCTTTTGGTACCTCCCACACAAATGCACCATTTTGCACCAAAAGTTAACAGCTTATAACATTAATACCAGTGCATAAAAATACTTGAAATTTTGTACAGTGTAATGCTTTCATAGTGCCTACAGTCCAGTGAAAAATGGGTGTCATATTCACGCCCCTTTTGGTACCTCTTACACAAAGGTACCATTTTGCACCAAAAGATAACAGCTTATAACATTAATACCAGTGTATAAAAGCACTTGAAATTTTGTACAGTGTAATGCTTTTATAGTGTCTTTTGCACTGTGAAAAATGGGCGCTATTGCCACGCCCCTTTTTGTACCTCCCACACAAAGGTACCATTTTGCACAAAAAGTTAAGAGCTCACAGCATGAGTACCAATGCACGAAAATGCAACAACATTTTGCACAGTGTAACGCTTTTGAAGTCCCTATAGCCCTGTAAAAAATTGCCGTTATCACCACGCCCCTTTTTGTACCTCCCACACAAAATGGCCAAATCATACCAAATTTAATATCTCATAACGTTAATATACCAGTGCAAAAAACGCTTATAATTCGGCGCAGTGCAATGTATTTAAAGAATCTACTATTCAGAGAAAAATAGGTGTATTTGTTAAAAAAATTCTGGTACCTCCCATACAAATTGACAGAATAATTCGTTTAATATTCCATATTACATTACTCACAAAGTGAGGGTATACCTTAGTCGGTTTACCCGACTGACACTTTCTTACTTGTTATTTAAAAATTAATAATAGTTTTGATATTGGAAATGAAATAGGTACGTTTAACAAATACACATATTTTCCCCTGAACAATAGATACTTTAAATGCATTGCACTTTGCCGAATTATAAGCATCTATGTTCACTGGTATATTAACGTTTTGAGATATTAAATTTGGGTATGAATTGGCCATTTTGTGTGGGAGGTACAAAAAGGGGCGTGGTGATTACGCCCATTATTAACAGGACTATAGACAGTATAAAAGCATTACACTGTACAAAATTTCCGTTAACTTTTGGCGCAAAATGGTACCTTTGTGTGTGAGGTACCAAAAGGGGCGTGGCAATAACGCCCATTTTTCACTGGACTGTAGGCACTGTAAAAGCATTACACTGTACAAAATTTCAAGTATTTCTAAACTCTGGTATTAATGTTGTAAGCTGTCGAATAGGCAATGTCCGTCCGTATGTCTGTCTGTCTGTGTGCTGGATGGTGCGCATGATAACTCTCGAAAAGAGTAACCGATTGACTTCAAATTTGGTATGTGGTAATATTTTCCTCTATCTCCGTCTAAGTTCGAAGATGGGCCATATTGGTCCACTCCTTATAGTACCTCCCCCACAAAGGGTTAACATTTAGAGAAATATTGATTATTTAATAACTTCTGTACAACTTATTTGAATCCTCTGAAATTCTGCACATACACGCTGAAAAAAAATCACTTCTGTAGTATATTGTCCCAAACATATACGGCTTGAAACATATATATCTTTAGGATACACTCTAAACATATAATATTTGGTACACACAAAAATTATATATTTGAGAAGATGTTGTTCTAAACAAATCTTTGTTTACTTTGGACTATTTGTTTATTTTGGACTATTTTTTCCGAAACAAATATTTATTTTCATTTAAGTATTCAGAAAATATCTAAATTGTGTTAAATTTTCCAGTAATTCAAAGTTAATTTTTTCAAAATTTTTAACGTCTTAAATATAAAAAATAATAATAATTGAAATCATATAATCTTGGATCGAAATATATACTTGGAGGATTGACAACCAATGACGGCTTGGAATATTCAGAAATTTTAAATGAATGGTTTAAAACATAAGATATTGCTGCATTTGGTTTTATAACTGGGAGGTTCAAACCAAAAAAAAAACAAATAAAATTTCAATTCGAAAAATTCAACAAAAGTTTCGAAAATCTTTTTTAAATAAAATATATTTGGAGAAATTCCTAAACAATCATTTTATTTGTATTCAAATACATATTTTATTTGAGAAATTTAGTTTGTAAATATTATATGTTGTAACATATTAATATACGAGTTCCAAATATATTTAAGTGATTTTCAAATAAAATTTATTTGCTCAGAAATATATAATATTTAAAAATTAGTGTTCCAAATATATTTTCTTTCTATTCAAACATATCAAAAAAGGCGATTTTGCCCCGTGTAGTATTAGTTTATTAGTCACTATTACCTCGTGAAAAATAGGCGAAGTTGCCACTCCCCTTTTGGTACCTCCCACACAAATGAACAATTTTGAACAAAAAGTTAATAGCTTATAACTTTATTACCAGCTCATACGAAGACATGAAATTGTGTACAGTGTAATGCTTTTATAGTACCTAGAGTCCTGTACCATCACACTGTGGTACAGGGTATTAAAACTTTGTGCATTTGTTTGTAACACCCAAAAGGAGAAGAAATAGTCCCATCGTTTATTATGCCGATTATACTTAGAATCACTTTCTGAGTTGATTTAGCTATGTCCGTCTGTCTGTCTGTGCATGTATTCTTGTTATAAAAGTACAGGTGGCAATTATGGTTCGATCTCGACGAAACTTTACACTTAAATTTTTTTGGCCCGAGGATCTCTGTTGAAATTTGTTAAAATCGGTTCAGATTTATATATAGCCATGTTAACCCCGATTTGCATATGTTAACCCCGATTTGACATGTAAGCGCTGTAAAAACTTTATTTTATATCCGATCAATATGAAATTCGGCAGGAAGATGTTTCTTATCATATGAATGAGCACTGATAAATTTTGAAGAAATCGGTTCAGATTTAGATATAGCCCCCATATATACGTTACCACCGATTTGACATGTAAGCGCTGTAAACATGTTATGTTATATCCGATCAGTGCGAAGTTCGGCAAAAAGAATTTTCTTATTACATGAAGGAATACTGCTAAGTTCGGAGAAAATCGGTTCAGATTTAGATATAGCCCTCCTATATTTGTTACCCCCGATGTGACATGTAAGCGCTGTAGAAACTATTTTATATCCGATTAGTGCGAAATTCGGCAGAACGAGGTTTCTTACTACTCGAAGGAATACTGCCAAATTCGGAGAAAATCGATTCAGATTTAGCCCCTATATATATGTTAACCCCGATTTGACATACAAGCGCTGTAGAGACTGTATTTTATATCCGATCAGTACGAAATTCGACAGAAAGATGTCTTTTTACATGAATGAGTATTCAGGGAAAATCGGTTCAGATTTATATATAACCTCCATATACATGTTCCTCCTGATTTGGTATCAATGCGCTATTGAAGTTGTACTTTACTTCCGATAGTTAAAATATTGCTTAATTTAGCGATTATCGGTTCAGGATTAGATAATATGTTCCTACCCATTTACCAATTATTCCAAATTATTATCGCAATGACCCTTATCATCGTTAGGGAGGTGTAGGGTATTATATAGTCGGCCCGGCCCGACTTTCTGCCTTTCCTTACTGCTTTTTAGTATATATCCCGATCGGTCACAAATTGATTCACTAGATGAATCAGCAGCTGCTTCACATCGACTTAACATACCTTTGTTAACCCATTTACAGACCTCTGTTAATATTGGTGGTTTGTGTCTTTGCTAGTTAAATTTACAATTTGTCTTCACACACATCTTAAAATATACACGACGATAAATAAAATGTATATACGCTCCTGTGCTTGCTTTCACATCCGCAAGAATTTTGGGAATTCGGATTTGCCTATTGCCCATTTTCTCGTAAATCATGCAGATTTCGGATTTAAGTTTCTGTTGTAATAACAAGTGCTGTTAATACAAAAGAAACTGAAGTCCGAAATCTGTGTGATTTATGAGAAAAAGGGCAACTGGCAAATCCGAATCCACAAAATTTTTGTGGATGTGAAAGCCAGCATAGGGGCGATAATACCTCACTTAATCAACTAATTCTGCCAATCTCTAGTGAAGGAGAGAAAGAAAATGTGTGAACTAGACAAGTCTCTTCTGATTACATTTCAAAGTAGAAATTCGTACATTTTTACAATTCCAAGTGCACGAATAACTCAACTGAAGTAAAGAAATTAAAGTATCTCCAACAGGCATCTCTAATATACGAGGTATGTTCAAAAAATATCGCGAATTTTGTATTTTTTTCAAAAAGTATTTATTTATTCATGAATATCTATTTTGTCCCCTTCAAAGTAATCCCCCTCGGATATAATACACTTCTGCCAACGTTTTTTCCAATCCTCGAAGCACTTCAAATAATCATTTTTTGTGATTTTTGTTCAGCTGCTCCTTCGATGCCGTCTTTATCTCCTTTATCTTGGCGCAGCGTCGTCCTTTCATGGGCCTTTTCAGTTTTGGGAACAACAAATAGTCACAGGGGCCTAGCTAGGTCAGGGGAATACGGTGGCTGCGTCACCATTACTGTGTTGTTTTTGGCCAAATATTCGCGCACAAGCAACGTTGTGTGTGCAGGGGTGTTATCATGATGCAAAAGCCAGTTTTTGTTCTTCCACAAATCCGGGCGTTTTTGGCGGATTGCTTCGCGCAATTTGCGCATAACTTGCAGGTAGTATTCTTTATTGACCGTACTACCATGTGGCAAGAACTCATAATGCACCATGCCCCTGCAATCAAAGAAAACTGTTAGCAAAACCTTTACGTTCGACAGAACTTGGGCGTCCGGCACGCTGTTCGTCCTTCGCATCTTCTCGGCCCTCTAACAACATTTTGTACCACCGATAAACGTTGATTTGGTCCAAGATAGCTTCACCATATGCCACAGTCAAAATTCGGAATGCGTCAGCGCACTTTATTTTGTTTTTCACACAAAATTTGATGCAGATTCTTTGATCCATTTTCTGAAATAGATAAAAATCGAAGACAAGTTAAAAAACATCCAAGCACAACAGCTGTCAAAAATTAACTAAACATTCAAAATGGCCGACCTTGTCAGCATAAGTAAGGAACATGAGTACCAACATAACGCTACAAAAATATCAAAAATCAAATACACGTAGACCGGGGAAATTAAAAATTCGCGATATTTTTTGAACATACCTCGTACATATCTAGTTGCAAGTGACGCGCGCAGTTACTTAACTATGAATCTGCAGAAGCAGATGCTCAGCTCACCTTTTAACAACCTTGTGAATGAGGTTTTTTCTTTAAAATGAAAAAAAAAGAAAACCAAAACAAAAGAAGAAAAGTAGAGGACAAAAAATAAAAAGGCATCATAAAATAATTGAAATTAAAATGTTAGTTCGAGAAGAAGAAAAAGCGCTGTTGAATGTGTGAAAATGAACATGCCCCAAGAAATATCTGAAGTTTGTTCAACACGCAAACGCCAGTCAGACATTGATTGGCCTGGTCCCAGGCTGGCCCGGCCTGGTTTGATATAAAAGACAGCAATGAAGCTGACAATGACGACGATGGGTGGTGATGACGACGTGGACACATTGACGATGACGTTGATACTGCTGATGATGTTTCTATAATGGACAGACAAACAGACGGACAAAGTTATCAAACGAAGCCCACAACTTCACTTGGCTGGGAGGTACACGAATACCCATCCGGCACTCTCTTTTGACGGATTTACTAGTATGGCCTAATATATTCATAACATCGGCTTCATTTCTTCCAAAGATATGGATGAGCCGTTCACACGAACGTGTTGCCACCTCTGGTCGTAATATTGCCGGTGAATGAATTTCAAATGAAGGTGTGTTCATTCTTCCTCCTCTTCTTCTTCTTTGTTGTTCCTCTTTTAGACGCTAGTGCTGCACTAGATACAATTCTGAAGAGAGTAGACTTCAGAAAACTCCAAGCGGTGCGGTGGTGGTTGTTGCTCTGCGGCTTTTCTGTCTTCGCCATTTCCAAAGGTAGGGCAAAACAAACTTTCAACGTATCATTTTTTGACTGGAAGGGGGGGGGGGGGGTGGTTTGATTTGGAGATAGGGGGTTAAATTCAACAAAACTTAACAATTCATTAAACATAGTTAAGTACACGCGAGTAGTGTGAGTAAGTGTTGGTACAACACTGGTAAATGTGTGTAAAATTAATTTTACCGTTCATTTGGGTGTCATACTTAGACTACAGTGATGTTTGCACAGTGTTTCCTAAGCAAATGGAAAGAAATTTGTTCGAGTGTTGCCGTTCGAACTTCTAATTACACTATGCAACAAATGTCCTCTTTTTGAAAAATACACGGACTTGACTGTATATGTTCGATTCCACAGGGTTTTCCGACAAGAGGTGTTATTTTGAATTACCCGGTATTTCGGTAACTGTCACTTTTGAAGCTTTTATTCTTTGACATTTGACAATTAGAAACTACGCCATTACTAAAAATGGAACGATTCACGATTCAACAACGCATTGAAATTATTAAAATTCGAAAATCATCGAAAAATCATCTTGACTGATGAAATGATTAAAATTCGAAAATCATCGAAAAATCATCTTGACTGACGAGGCCCATTTCCACTTCGGTGGCTACGTCAACAAGGAAAATTGTCGCATCTGGGGCTCGGAAAACCCAAGAGTTATTGTTGAGAAGCCTCTCCATCCTCAACGTGTGACTGTTTGGTGCGGTTTATGGTCCGGCGGGGTCATTGGACCTTACTCTTTCGAAAATGAGGTTGGATCTACAGTTACGGTGAATGGATTGCGCTATCGAGAGATGATTAATGATTTTGTATGGTCGGAGGTTGATTTTGACCGTTTTCTGGTGTTTGTGTTATGTTTTGAGCTTTGGTGTGTTCTGACACATATAGTAAAATTTTATGGCGAACATTTTTTTAGAATATTTAGTCCCCGCCCCCCCATTGTAAGGGGTGTTTTTTACGATTTGTTAAAATGGGGCCAAAAATTACAGTTATGTGGGGGAGCTAGAGGGTTAATATGTTCCACAAAAATATTGGCCTTAATATTTTCTATAAAGTTGCTGAACATATCCTATACCAAAAAAATTTATTTTTGTTACATAATAATGAAATACTCAGAGATGCCAACTTTTTCTGAAGCAAAAGCGGAATGAAAAATTTAAAAAGCGTAGAAAAGCACTAATTTTTTTTAATTAGAAAAAAATTTTTAAATTAAAAATTGCTTTATTCAAGGCAATTTGGTATAACAATAAACAAAAATTTATAGTCCAAACAAAAAATATTTATGGTATACATATTTATAATATATTGTATATTAGGCCGGGTCGATTTGTGGGGAGGCAAAAAAAGTCGCCATTGCTCAGTGAAAATCGTATTCTAGGGATCAAAATAAGAAACTTTGCCGAAGGAACCATACCTCTAAAACGAATTCTGATGTCCCGGAATTTGGGTCGAACTTTTGGGTAGGGACAAATTTTGAAAAATCCCCCTTTGACCCATTTAGAGTGCTCCAATCGAGTCCTATGGGTCAAAGTGGGATTTTTTCCGGGACATCAGAATTCGTTTAAGAGGTATGGTTCCTTCGCCAAAGTTTCTTATTTTGATCCCTAGAATACGATTTTCACTGAGCAATGGGCGATTTTTAAATCGACCCGCCCTATTGTATATATATACATACAAATCAAGTTGGCTCAATTAATAATTAAATGGCCATACGAATTTTTTGGCTCAAGGTGGATTTTTGCACATTTTCTATATTTTTTCTTGGCATACCCTACGGAATACCTCTTTTGTGTCTGAAGCAAATTAGATATTGAATACGAGAAAAGAAATGCCGAACAAGTGTATCGGAAAAAGTGCATCCAGTGCTTTAAAATTCTTTTGTTGGGCGCAAATGCACTAAAAGCGTCAAAAGCACTAACAAAAACTATGAAAAGCGTACATTTAGTGTTTTTGGCACTAACTGAATGCTTTTCGCGTAGCCCCAAATGCGACAATTTTGCTTGTTGACGTAGGGCCTCATCAGTCAAGATGATTTTCGATTTTTCGAATTTTAATAATTTCAGTGCGTTGTTGAATCGTGTATCGTTCCATTTTTAGTAATGGCGTAATTTCTACTTGTCAAATATCAAAGTATAAAAGCTTTAAAAGTGACAGCTACCGAAATACCGGGTGATTTAAAATAACACCTCTTGTTGGAAAACCCATAATGCTACCTTCAACCAAAAAATGAAAACTTTGACCCACTGTAAAAAAACTCAGACCAGCTGGGCCATAAGTTTATTCTACAAAAATGATCTACTCAACATGCCCTTTCAGAATTATAGGGTCGGTATTCTCTTCCAATCAAAAAGTCTTAATTTTGTTGGACAGTGTAATTATAAAAAATAAGTTTGCACGTTGTAGCAGCTAAATTTTGTATATGCTATAGTCGGGATATTAAGCTTCAAAATAAAAATAAAACAGTGAACAAGGCTGAACAAGCGACGAAAACCTTTACCCAAAGTACAACTTATAAAAAAATATGGATCTACATATTTAGGGTCGCTGACACTATACTGTGCTATAATTTAATAATTTTAGTGTTTATATTTACTTGCCACACTTCCAAAAACAATACAAATCAATCAAAAGTATTAAGTTAAATGCTCCAAGACACAAGCGTTACTCAAAATTGTCAACCCGAATATGATCACTTCGCGTGGTCTTAACTATACTGGGTTTGAACAGAACAGCAATAACCTAAATTTAATAGTGCGCAGTTGTTTTTTCATAATTCATAACTTCGATTTTCTATTATTTCCATCGGGCTTATATAGCGTGATCCATTTCGCGTTCCCTACTTTTTAAGAAACCAGTAAGGAAAGGCAGAAAGTCGGGCGGGGCCGACTATATAATACCCTACACCTCCCTAACAATGCGATAAGGGTCATTGCCATAATAATTTGGAATAATTGGTAAATGGGTAGAAACATATTATCTAATTCTGAAACGAAACTCGCTAAAATAAGCAATATTCGTTCCTAAATTGAGAAACATCTTTCTTGAAAATTTTAATGATCGGAAGTAAAATACAACTTCTATAGCGGTTTGATACCGAATCAGGAGGAACATATATATGGAGCTTTAATATAAATCTGAACCGATCTTCCCTGAATACTTATTCATGTAAAAAAACCTCCTTCTGTCGAATTTCGTCGTCGATATAAAATACAGTCTCTACAGCGCTTACATGTCAAATCGGGGGTAACATATATATGGGAGCTATATCTAAATCTGAAACGATTTTCTCCGAATTTGGCAGTATTCCTTTATGTAATAAGAAACCTCTTTCTGCCGAATTTCGCACTGATCGGATATAAAATACAGTTTTTACAGCGCTTACATGTCAAATCGGAGGTAACATATATATGGGTGTTATATCTAAATCTAAACCAATTTTCTCCGAATTTGGCAGTATTCCTTCATGTAGAAAGAAACCTCTTTTTGCCGACTTTCGCATTGATCGGATATAAAATAACATTTTTACAGCGCTCTCATGTCAAATCGGGGGTAACGTATATATGGGGGCTATATCTAAATCTGAACCGATTTCTTCCAAATTTAAAAGTGTTCATTCATATAAAAGGAAACCTCTTTCTGACGAATTTCATACTGATCGGATATAAAATACAGTTTTTACAGCGCTTACATGTCAAATCGGGGGTAACATATATATGGGGGCTATATCTAAATCTGAACCGATTTTCTCCGAATTTAGCAGTATTCCTTAATGTAATAAGAAACCTCTCTTTGCCGAATTTCGCACTGATCGGATATAAAATAACATTTTTACAGCGCTTACAAGTCAAATCGGGGGTAACGTATATATGGGGGCTATATCTAAATCTGAACCGATTTCTTCCAAATTTAACAGTGTTCATTCATATAATAAGAAACCTCTTTCTGCCGAATTTCATACTGATCGGATATAAAATAACATTTTTACAGCGCTTACAAGTCAAATCGGGGGTAACGTATATATGGGGGCTATATCTAAATCTGAACCGATTTTCTCCGAATTTAGCAGTATTCCTTCAT
Source organism: Eudasyphora cyanicolor (assembly GCA_963930755.1). Taxonomy (NCBI): domain Eukaryota; kingdom Metazoa; phylum Arthropoda; class Insecta; order Diptera; family Muscidae; genus Eudasyphora; species Eudasyphora cyanicolor. The sequence goes on from OZ005735.1 coordinate 205,369,690, forward strand.
GTAATAAGAAACCTCTTTCTGCCAAATTTTGCACTGATCGGATATAAAATACAGTTTTTACATCGCTTACATTTCAAATCGGGGGTAACATATATATGGGGGCTATATCTGAATCTGAACCGATTTTAACCAAATTCAATAGGGATCGTCCCTGGGCCAAAAAAAAGATATGTGTAAAGTTTCGTCGAAATCGGACCATAATTGCGACCTGTACTTTGATTACAAGAATACATGCACAGACGGACAGACAGACGGACAGACAGACAGACAGACAGACGGACAGACGGATATAGCTAAATCAACTCAGAAAGTGATTCTAAGTCGATCGGTATAATAAACGATGGGTCTATTTTCTCTCCTTTTGGGTGTTACAAACAAATGCACAAAGTTATAATACCCTGTACCACAGTGTGGTGTAGGGTATAAAAACACAGAAAATTCAAATTGAATGGGGAATGTTTATTATCAATTTCGCACTGATCGGATATAAAATAACATTTTTACAGCGCTTACAAGTCAAATCGGGGGTAACGTATATATGGGGGCTATATCTAAATCTGAACCGATTTCTTCCAAATTTAACAGTGTTCATTCATATAATAAGAAACCTCTTTCTGCCGAATTTCATACTGATCGGATATAAAATAACATTTTTACAGCGCTTACAAGTCAAATCGGGGGTAACGTATATATGGGGGCTATATCTAAATCTGAACCGATTTTCTCCGAATTTAGCAGTATTCCTTCATGTAATAAGAAACCTCTTTCTGCCAAATTTTGCACTGATCGGATATAAAATACAGTTTTTACAGCGCTTACATTTCAAATCGGGGGTAACATATATATGGGGGCTATATCTGAATCTGAACCGATTTTAACCAAATTCAATAGGGATCGTCCCTGGGCCAAAAAAAAGATGTGTAAAGTTTCGTCGAAATCGGACCATAATTGCGACCTGTACTTTGATTACAAGAATACATGCACAGACGGACAGACAGACGGACAGACAGACAGACAGACAGACGGACAGACGGATATAGCTAAATCAACTCAGAAAGTGATTCTAAGTCGATCGGTATAATAAACGATGGGTCTATTTTCTCTCCTTTTGGGTGTTACAAACAAATGCACAAAGTTATAATACCCTGTACCACAGTGTGGTGTAGGGTATAAAAACACAGAAAATTCAAATTGAATGGGGAATGTTTATTATCATTTGAAAGAATATTTTTTGGCATTTATTTTTTGAAGATTATGTCTATGAAATGTTGGCCGCGGCTACGTCGCAGATGGTCCATCTGTTGAGTCCAATTATCGATGACTCGTTCGAGCATTTCGACTGGTAACTGGCGAATGGCACGCGTGATGTTTTGCCCCAAGGCCTGAATAGAAGTGGGTTTGTCCGCATAGACTTTACATATCCCCACAGGATAAAGTCTAACGGTGTGATATCACACGATCTTGGTGGTCAATCGACCGGCCCCGAACGTGAAATTCTCTGCTCACCGAAGTATTCTCTCAATAAATCCATTGATTGATGCGTCGTGGGTCGACTGAAAAGTGTTTTTTTTTGGATTTAAAAAAAAATGGACTTAGCGCAATTGGCGAACGATTTTTTATGGTACAGGGTATTATGACTTTGTGCATTTGTTTGTAACACCCAAAAGGAGAAGAGATAGACCCATTGTTTATAATACCGATCGACTTGTAATAACTTTCTGTGTCGATTTAGCTATGTACGTCTGTCTGTCTGTCCGTCTGTGCATGTATTCTTGTAATCAAAGTGCAGGTCGCAATTATGGTCCGATCTCGACGAAACTTTACACATTTCTTTTTTTTGGCCCAAGGACGATCCCTATTGAATTTGGTTAAAATCGGTTCAGATTTAGATATAGCCCCCATATATATGTTAGCCCCCATTTGACATGTAAGCGCTGTAAAAACTTTATTTTATATCCAACCAGTGCGAAATTCGGCAAAACGAGGAAGGAATACTGCCAAATTCGGAGAAAATCGGTTCAGATTTAGATATAGCCCCCATATATATGTTACCCCCCATTTGACATGTTAGCGCTGTAGAGACTGTATTTTATATCCGATCAGTACGAAATTCGACAGAAATAAGTCTTTTTACATGAATGAGTATTCAGGGAAAATCGGTTCAGATTTATATATAATCTCCATATATATATTCCTCCTGATTTGGTATCAAAGCGCTATAGAACTTGTACTTTACTTCCGATCATTAAAATTTTCCAGAAAGATGTTTCTCTATTCAGGAACGAATATTGCTTAATTTAGCGATTATCGGTTCAAAATTTGATAATATGTTCCTACCCATTTACAATTATTCCAATTTATTATCGCAATAATCCTTATCGCATTGTTAGGGAGGTGTAGGGTATTATATAGTCGGCCCCTTTCCTTACTGGTTTGATAATAAAACAGAATGTTTTGTAAACGTTGTTCAGGCGTAAGTCTTTCCACGATGAAATGCCAAACAATACTTAAAAAAAATGACATGACAGCATGTGACGACTCACACGTGATCTGTCAAAAAAGGCTATTGAAAAAAGTATCTCTACTTAGATCGCCCTATAGCATGCCTCAATGTACACAAAGAATGTTTTTAGGTCACGAACATACAAAAAAAATCCTTAAATGAAATAACATTGCGCCTAGTATTTCAAAATTTTTAATAAATGTTTTCTTTATTATTTTCAGGTAAGTGGCTATAAAATTTACTAACTTCTATCTGAACTTATATTTGATATTAAATCAAGGTAATTAACTAAACATCAAACTTTACGATTTTGTGTCATAAGTCGATAGTCAGATTTTTTGAAGACTGAGTAGGAGTAAATATATGTCCATCAGTCTGGTTTACAAACGTAAATTAAGCAAATCAACCATTGTTTTGAAGATTATCACTTGAAATTTTGTTGTCGGAAAAAAGCGTAATTTTGGTTCTTATCACATTTTTTTTTCTCGTAAGGCACTCATTGCTCCGAAATATTATCCTACCTTATGGTTGTTGTTTGTAGTCACTGTATGTAATTTTCACCACAATTTCATTCATTTTCTCTCTGTGATTGGCTTCAACTTATTCCCAGGTGTCAGCAGAAACTTCTCTACACTTTTTGGTTGGCAAAGGAATGGCGGTCGCTGCTTTCTCGAGAAATGCTGCAGGGCATTGGACATTTGTTTCACATAGCGCCTTAGTCAGTTCATAAAAATATATCCAGCTGTTGCAAAGAATTTGTGGCATACTTTTTTTCCATATGAATTTTCATAGTGACTGACATTACTTAATTAGGAATTAATTCATATTTGTGTCATGAAATGTGGAAAGGAAGTCAGTCACAGGCATCTTAATTGTAAAATTATTCAATATGCGGCAACATGCATTTGTCTATTGTTTATAGTTTGTTCGTATTATTTTTAGAAATATCACTTAAGAATCTTATAAGCATGTATTCCGCTATAAACGTAATGTTTCTGATTTTTAAATCCTTTTACTAGATTTCCCCGTCCCCTTAACGGTTTAGTACTTCGTAAAAATTCATTTTGAAATTCAAAGACTAAATGCCATTAACTTTTTCGATATAAAAAAAATATATATATTAACGGAAAGCAGGTTAATACAAATAACCTTTTCTCCGCTCCGATTTACCGCAAAAATTGCTTTGTTCAACGAAAATAACCTGCATTAAAAAGTAAAATTTATGAAAATTGAATATCGGGTTTTTATCATCTGCCTGCAAATTACCATGTTTTGTTTCGTTTTTTAGGCACAGCGATGATGTATTTATGCCAATATGTATTCTTCTCCTAAAGCTATGCGTTTTCCGTTGCAATTGAAAAACTTGTAAAATAACAAAAAAAAAACAACCGCAATCTTTAAATTTACGTCAGCCAAACAATATTAACAAAAAAGAAACGCAAATTTTTGATAAAAATCTATTATTATCTTCCGCAGCTTTATTGGTGTTTTGCACTATGTCAGTGTTATGCAAGATCGACTGTATAATGATCATTACTTACGTTCGCTTTATGGTTTTGGGGTGAACTTATTTGTCTTCTATACCCTACATTATACTGGGGATATTGTAGTGTTGGTTATTTGTGTTGGGGACACCTTGAAAGCCTTTCTTATTGCCTTCATAGTCGATTTTGGCGCTACACATTCTTATCATGTGAAAGTCGCATTTATGCCAACCGTAATGCAGTTTCTTTTTACTTCAGTCTCAAGGCGAATTGTTTTTATGATGCTCTTAAATGGGACAAAAAGCGACCACTGTGGTCCTCCTCTATACTAGAGTCGACCACTGTGGTCCTCCTCTATACTAGAGTCGACCACTGTGGTCCTCCTCTATACTAGAGTCGACCACTCTAGTATAGAGGAAGACCACTCTAGTATAGAGGAAGACCACTCTAGTATAGATGAACCCCACAGTGGTAGACTCTAATATAGATACTAGAGTATCGACTCTAATATAGATACTAGAGTATCGACTCTAGTATAGATACTAGAGTATACATTAGAGTATCGACCACTGTGGTCTTCCTCTATACTAGAGTCGACCACTGTGGTCCTCCTCTATACTAGAGTCGACCACTGTGGTCCTCCTCTATACTAGAGTCGACCACTGTGGTTCTCCTCTATACTAGAGTCGACCACTGTGGTCCTCCTCTATACTAGAGTCGACCACTGTGGTCTTCCTCTATACTAGAGTCGACCACTGTGGTCTTCATCTATACTAGAGTGGTCTTCCTCTATACTAGAGTGGTCTTCCTCTATACTAGAGTGGTCTTCCTCTATACTAGAGTGGTCTTCCTCTATACTAGAGTCGTATACTTGTAATATTTATGTTTATTTTATATTTTTATTTATTTTAACAAAAATGTATTGGTATGAGAGTTTTAGTATGTTGACTTAGTTCGGCAAAATACGGGTTTGGTTAGCAGTTCTTGTTAAATTCAATTTACTGCTTCCGTATTTCAGCAGCTAATTCAGCTTTAAGTTAAAGACATACACTATTGCTACTGAATTCTGAAGATGATAGAGTGGTGTCTATCGAAACTGCAGTCAATTCTACCAAGCAATTAAAACTCTCTACCAATTTTTGTATTTGTTTCTATTACTTTTTTGGAATAGATAGAAAGTAAATGGAACATATGGTCTTAAACCAAAAATAAATTCTGACTGAATAACAAAAGCACAGACCAACAATAAATAACAACAACACATTTATTTATTTTATTATTTATTTACGATTATTTTATTTATTATTTGATTGTTTTTATTATTATTTTATTTATTTATTATTATTATTTTATTATTTATTTATTTATTAATACAGGCAACTTGCGGTATAACGAATACTCGGTTTAACGAAAACCCGATATAACGCACGATCAAAATGTTTACATTGAGTACCTTATATTACGAACGACTGCAATTATTTGTACTCGATATAACGAACGATTGGGAAAAAATTATTAAAATTAAAGTCAAAACGTAAATAAAAGAATGTAAGAAGAAGGAAAAACACTCTAGAATCGTTGCAGAACCGTTATTTTTTATCACTTGCTCATTTTTGACTCATACCTACATACACACCGATAGCGAAATTTGTAATTTTACTTTTAACACAGCCAAAAGAGTATCATTAATTAGAATGGACAGAAGAAACTGAATTTCCTTAAGTCAAAAAATTTCAATTTTAGATGAATGTTTGATTTTAGTGATTTCGAAGAAAAATTGGATTCCAAAAGCATCAATATGCACATTAAAGAAATGCGAAATTAAATGTTGTCTAATTTTTAAGCAAATAACAATGTATCAAAAATCGTCGAATTCTTAAAAAAGATAATTCACAGATGGAACAAAAACTACGAGTGGTTTCTTGACGTTCCAGTTAATGGAAAAACACTAAAATTAAAGCCATAGAATTACAAAGGAAGCTACATGAAGGGGTTTTTTAATATTATATATAAAATGGAACACAACTTCACAAATCTATGCCATTTTGTATGCTGAAGCTAAACAATTTGTATAATCGTAAAATTAATTAAATATTATGTTTTAAATCCAAAGAAACATATCTAAAAAAACTTTATTTTATTTTATTTTATTTTATTTTATTTTATTTCATTTCATTTTATTTTATTTTATTTTATTTTATTTTATTTTATTTTATTTTATTTTATTTTATTTTATTTTATTTTATTTTATTTTATTTTATTTTATTTTATTTTATTTTATTTTATTTTATTTTATTTTATTTTATTTTATTTTATTTTATTTTATTTTATTTTATTTTATTTTATTTTATTTTATTTTATTTTATTTTATTTTATTTTATTTTATTTTATTTTATTTTATTTTATTTTATTTTATTTTATTTTATTTTATTTTATTTTATTTTATTTTATTTTATTTTATTTTATTTTATTTTATTTTATTTTATTTTATTTTATTTTATTTTATTTTATTTTATTTTATTTTATTTTATTTTATTTTATTTTATTTTATTTTATTTTATTTTATTTTATTTTATTTTATTTTATTTTATTTTATTTTATTTTATTTTATTTTATTTTATTTTATTTTATTTTATTTTATTTTATTTTATTTTATTTTATTTTATTTTATTTTATTTTATTTTATTTTATTTTATTTTATTTTATTTTATTTTATTTTATTTTATTTTATTTTATTTTATTTTATTTTATTTTATTTTATTTTATTTTATTTTATTTTATTTTATTTTATTTTATTTTATTTTATTTTATTTTATTTTATTTTATTTTATTTTATTTTATTTTATTTTATTTTATTTTATTTTATTTTATTTTATTTTATTTTATTTTATTTTATTTTATTTTATTTTATTTTATTTTATTTTATTTTATTTTATTTTATTTTATTTTATTTTATTTTATTTTATTTTATTTTATTTTATTTTATTTTATTTTATTTTATTTTATTTTATTTTATTTTATTTTATTTTATTTTATTTTATTTTATTTTATTTTATTTTATTTTATTTTATTTTATTTTATTTTATTTTATTTTATTTTATTTTATTTTATTTTATTTTATTTTATTTTATTTTATTTTATTTTATTTTATTTTATTTTATTTTATTTTATTTTATTTTATTTTATTTTATTTTATTTTATTTTATTTTATTTTATTTTATTTCATTTTATTTTATTTTTATGTATTTCATTTTATACAAAGTAAATTTTTATTCTAATTGAATGGTTGAAGGTGGGACGCGAACCCACTACCCCCAAGTTCAGAGGCGATCTTGCTACCAACTCACCTATCGGTGCCCTTATATATGTTTTTAATTGTGGCATATCGCTTATGTTTAATCTACTGTTTGTGGAGTGTAGGGCTTCATATAGTTTGCTCTGTTGGACGTTAACCTTTCCTTACCTGTTTTTTTAGGGAATTATACGCAGTTTTTGGTGGTCTTTGCTGCTTTATTCATCAATGCTGGTGATTATCACCAGTATCAGTGCAACAGCACCACCATCACCTCAGCCCGACAGCTCATACGACGAGGACCCAAAGCTAAATGATGCGTCGTTATGATCTAAAATCAAAATTTCCTTTGGGGGCTATATAAAATGATGTGATTTCAGGTTTCATTGAAATGAGGAGCTATGCCAAAGCCCATGTCAAGTATTGATGTGTGTGTGTGTGCGTCTCTCGGTGCGCCAACTTCCTTCTCTACCGAAAATTATCAGTTTCATTTTTTTTGTTGGCTTTTCTTCTTTGCGCAATAAGCCTTTATGCGTTTTGCAATTTCCTTTGGAAGCCTTAAGGCATTATGACATCTTATCATCAAAATTTGCATCATAGTTATTATGGCATGGATTTTCTTTGGTTGAAACTTTCGCATATTGTTAATTGAAATAAATGGAGAAAATCAAAAGTAAAAAAGCTAAAGTTGAAAACAATTTCTGAAGGCTTTGATTAACTATCCTTAATACTGTTTGAGAGAAATCAGGACTTCATAGGAACATCTTATGAGTATCTTAGCAGATGTGGGACAAACCCGTATTAAATTAATTTCCTCCAGATGTCTAAATATAAGTTGGTTTTTAATGTTTTAATGAAATGTTGACTATTGCCATTTCAGGACTGCAGCTAAAGCAGAAGTATAAATGGAGTATACTTTTTGTGTCCAAAAAACGTATGCAAAACGTAAAGTCCTCGAATTCATATTGAATTTTTAAATGTAAAAAATCTTCATTATATTATCCATATCATAGAAATTGATAGGCAGATATTTATAGTAAATTGCAAAGTTTAGAACATAATATTTGCAGACTTTGTAGGCGTCATAGTTATCATAAAACTCGCTGCTTTAGAGAAGTAGATTTCACAGTCACTTCAGCGGATGTTTTTTTTTATTAAAAACTGAACTTTCCCATGATCTGTTTCGTTTTTGTTTTCTTAATTTTAAATTTCGTCCTTTGTGTGTAGTAAGTATGTCTGCATTGCAGGACGAGATATGAAGATTTTCATACACTTGATGCTAATATCATCGAGTGTGGTCTTATTATTGTTTTTTCTGATTGATTCATTGATAACTAATCTAATTTAATGTTTTTTTTGCTGCATTTTAATATCTCTCACAGAGTCGTTCGACGAATTACACCGTGCGACAACATATTATGACAGGACCGGGCCATATAAAAAGAGAAAGTACTGCCACTGCAGGGTAAAAACATAGCTGGGTTTTCTTTAATTAGCTATGGGTACATAGCAAATTTATGAATTAGATGCAGAAGGCGTCGATATATATATTTGACGTGCATGAACAAAATAAAGATGTTACTTGGACACATATTTTGGTCTGTGAAACCGACACAACAACTTGCACCTGGAACACAAAAAAATCTCATTTAAAAAATGTTCCATATCAAATGTCATAAAAATCGTACCAATTTTATATAGTTTATCGGAAAAGAATCCATCGTGACCCTACATCGATCCTCTCTCATATTTTGAATGTTAAAAGAAAACAGAATATTCATGTTTGAGAGGTTTATGTTAGGTAGACTGTTCACTTATGGTGATTTCGATTCAGAAAAAATGTTGTCCCGCCACCGCGAAATTCTAAAAATTATGTCCCATTTTTAGGAGGAACTCGAATTAAACTTAGCTTCTATTTCAAAATGTGGAATAAAAGTAAATTTTTCGGGAAAAGTGCAAGGAAAATGTTGCACTTTTTTGAAAAAACGAAATTGCCATTAGTCTATGACAGGTATATGCGACAAAATTTAAGTTTTTCTTATCCCTTCCCGTTGAACCTATTTGATTGCTTTAAAAAACTCACGAGTTGGCGGATATTTACAATCAGCTAAGTTTGTCTAAAGAAATGAGAGCTCAGGGAAGCCTGCCGCTCTGGCTCTGGAGAGAGCAGAACACATATACAGAAGGTGTTCTACTGCTTTATCCTTCAATCTTACAACTGCTAAGTTTTCTAACTTTCCAAAGAAATGAGAGTTTAGCTCCTGTAAGAAATGAGAACTTGCCGCCTACTAGAGAGAGCGGGGCACGTACCAGAGACTATGGAAGATAAAGACGTGAAATCACACTCTGGCGCCGTTATCGTGCAGAAGTTCTACCTAAGACTGGCAGTGGGGATTACAAAGATGCAAATGAAGAGCTTTGCAGAACTTTTTGCTGCCTATGTAGTTGGTGTTGGGTAGGTTTCCTCTTGCAGATTCTGCAAATTAATTTCGTAAATCCTTTAATATCTGCATGCCGCCGAACAAAGCAGTGTCGTCCGGTCTTGAAAACGAGAGAATGGCGTTGACCAAGAATGTATGCAGCTCTTGACTATTGGCCACTTGTCATTCGATGTCATAAGGACACTATCTCTCAAGAAAGTCGAGCTTGCAGGTTCCTAGGGGCATGCTTACATATTCATGTTCCTCTGGAGCAAGTAAGGTGAATCATAGTTTTGCAAATATCTGAAAAATCTGCGAACTACGAAAGCGGCCCCAAAACTAGCCGACATGACATATAGATGGCGGTAGTAGTTTAAACAAATTACCATTGTGAAAAGTGGGAACTATCTAACACATATGTTTTAAGTTTCAAGGACCCACGTTGTTTAGCTTTTTGTCGAGCACTCAAAAGTAAACGATCTCAGTAAATTTGTAAACATAGAAAAAATTGCTAACCGTTATATTATACAATATTTTCATTTGAAAAGGTTTCAGTTCAACCAGTCTGGGAGTCTGCTCCTTCGTTTACAACTATAAAATATTGGGTTGAAATGGTTAAAAGAATCCACAAATGGTGTTGGATGACCTTCGGTTGAAGACAAGTGAGCTAGCTGAAGTCATAGGAATATCAAAAAATGCTTTTGATGATGAGAAAGCTGTGCGCAAGATGGGTGCCGCGTTTGCTCACAATCAAGACAATCCACCAGTTCACACATCCACTATTGCAATGCCCAAAATCATTTAATTAAAGTTCGAATTGCTTCAGCACGCACCTTTTTCGCCAGATTTAGCTCCCTCGGTTTATATTTTGTTTCAAAACTAAAAAAATGGCTCGGCGGAAAATGTTTTGCCAGTAATGAAGAGGTGATGGTTGCGATTGATGGCTATTTTCAGTAGCTAGACAGTTTACTATAAACGGCGTATAGAAGCTTTTGGAAATCGCTGAAAAAAGTGTATCGAGTTAAACGGAGATTATGCTGAGAAATAAAGGGAAAATTTTCCTAAATTTGTTGTGTTTTCTTTGTTTAAAGATCCGCGACTATCGATGGAAGTTTTTGAATTCAGGAAGACAGTTTCCAGGGACTTTATAGCAGTCTGTCTATCTTTGAAAATATTTATATCGCTTTAAATCCGAACATTAGTTATCATCCATTCTGCTACCTCTCTAAAAGCTAAAATATCTGCCTGGTAAACACTACAATGATCAGGCAGTGGATTTTGCAAAGGGAAGTTCTAGTTGCTTAGAAGAGCCACCAAAGCCTAAGTGTTTGTTGAGCTTGGAAGCGCTCGTATAGAAGTTCTCGAATCTCCTCTGACCATTTCATTCTTATCTATGTCAAAAAGTGATTCAATAATCAACAATACTAGGATGTTCAGGCATTGTATCTAGAATGACACTAAATATGTCCGTCATCATTTCCTGAATAGAGTAACAAATCCCTAAGTCTAATCGCAGCGGCACAGACTTTTTGCTCTTTCCTGAATGTTGGGTTTAAAGTTTAACTTGCTGAGAAGGGAATTTCAGTACCCCAAGGAGAGATGTATAACAGTTCGTACCTTATAGATTCTGCTGGAAAGCTATAGTTCTGTTTTGGTCAAGTTTAGGGTGTTATATTGATACATAAGGTTACAGCTTCTGTAAAAATTATTTCGAAAGACCTTCAATCTCTCTGAGTGTCGTCTACCAATGCAGTAACCTGTCATGATAAGTGAAACGTCCGGTCTCGATAACGACAGCTGTCCGTTGCTTCGTTTGGAGTTCATCAGTGCCATATGGGCACTATCTCTCAAGAAGAGCTTTAGAGGGAAGCTGTATGTCAGAGCTAGGATTTCTGTTTGGTAAACACAACAGTGATCAAATGGAAAGCCCTAGTTGCTTAGAAGATACTCCAAAGCCTACTAGGTTGTTGAGTTTGGAATCTCTTGTATAGATGAATTACCTATGTCCGGGAATGCGACCGTTCAATTCTGCTCTACGAGTATCAGGTACCATAGTAAATAGGTATGAACCATAGTAAATAGTTATCAGCTATCCTCTATATATAATTAAATACTTATATGGTAGGTATATTGAGATCCTTCAATGAATCCGACTTGATCAACTGGCGGTGTCAGTGGATTTACCCGTGCTCTAGGTATGTTGTTGATTGCACAGGAGGTGCTCTGAACAGGGGATGAATGTCAGAATGTCATATATGCGTACCGATTTGATTCGGGCGGAGCCTTCCTTAAATTCTTACCATTCTTAGGGTCATGACACCCTCTACGCAAGCTGGAATGAGTCACTTAATCAGAAGGTTCTTTATACGAGTATATTGTTATCAACCTCCAGGATTATGGAAAAAGCCATAACTATTGCGGGTGAACTTACAATATTGACTATGAAAGCTAGTATTGAATATTCCTTAACGGAGAAAGAGCCTTCAGTAAATATGACTAGATCCTTCAGGGTGATTTCCTACTGTTGGTTGGATATTAGCATTTAATCAATTTTAGTCCTAGGGTATTGATTAATATCTAATGGTGAATTCTTTTCTGCAAAAAAGTGATCGCTTTTTTGAAATTTTGAAATTTTAGTTGTGCTAAATTCGAGTAACTTAATTACCAAATTTCAAAAAAGTATCACAAAAGTGCCGTTTTCGGAAAAAGGGCAATGAAAATGTTGCACTTTTTTGCAGAAAAGAATTCGCCATAAGGTTTTAAATCCGTAGGTTCTGTATGGATTCTTGCAGTTGACGATCTTACTGTCCCTTCATTTTGATAGTTTATAGGCCTACATGATACAACAAGTATAGCGCTCCCTGAGCCAATGTATCAGCTACTGCCTGTAGCTTCGCCGAAGAAACGTTGTATGGTCAAAGCGACTTAAAAACAAGTAAGAAAGTTTCAGTCGGGTAAACCGACAAATGTATACCCTCACTTTGTGACTAATGTAATATATAACATTACACTAAATAATCTGTTAATTTGTGTGGGAGGTACCAGAAGGGGTTTAACAAATACACCTATTTTTCTGTAAACAGTAAATTCTTTAAATACGTGCCGAACTATAAGGGTTTATTTGGCCTGTTATATTAACGTTACAAGCTACTCAATTTTGGTATGATTTGGTCATTTTGTGTGGGAGGTACAAAAAGGGGCGTGGTGATAACGCCCACTTTTCACAGGACTGTATGCACTATAAAAACAGTACACTGTACAAAATTTCAAGTATTTGTATGTACTGGTATTAAAGTTAGCTTTTGGTATAAAAAGGTCCATTTGTGTGGGAGGTACCAAAAGGGGCTGTACAATAATGCCTATTTTTACCGGTCTATAGACGCTACAAAAACATTATACCGTAAAGTATTTTTATACTTGTATTAACTTTATAAGCAGTTTAATTTTCATGCAGAATGGTCCATTTGTGTGGGAGGTACCAAAAGGGGGCGTGGCAACATCGTCCATTTTCTCGAGGTGATAGCGACTAATGAAATAATACAATGTGTGCAATTTCAGAAGATTCTAATAAATAGTATAGAATTTATTAAAGAATCAATATTTCAATAAATTTTAACCCTTTGTGTGGGAGGTACCAGAAGGAGTGGACCAATATGGCCCATCTTCGAACTTAGCCGGAGATAGAAGAAAATATTACCACATACCAAATTTGAAGTGAATCGGTTACTCCTTTCGAGAGTTATCGTGCGCACCAGCCAGCAGACAGACGGACGGACGGACATTGCTCATTCGACTTAAAATGACCCAAAACGGATATCCGCCGAACATACTTAGGGTCTTAGGTCACTCCTTCGATGTGTTACACTTTTGGTTCGTAGCAACTAATATATACCCTCCTCTCTAAGGTGAGGGGATAAAAAGGTTTTAATGGCGGTACTTCAACGGTATAAAGATTAAACCAATTAAATTAATTCGAACGGTTGTTGTAGCAGCTTTGAGATGCTGAGTTGATAATCCTTAAGTCCATTTCTATTTACATTTGTCTGTTAATTTCTGGGAATGGATATTATTTTGAGCGCGGCTTTTTATGTTAGTAGTCGTCATGTGTTATGTCTATTTTTAGCTTCCCTGTTGTATTGGACGATCAGATGTTGTTGTACATAGTGGTCGTGTGTCCGGTGAGTTATTTTGGCTGCAGAAACTCGAAGTATGATGAAAGCATGAGATGTTGATGTTAAAATTTCCAGTGCCCTGGCTGGGAATCGAACCCAGCACCTTCGGAATCCAAGACTAACCCCCAGTTATTGTAAAACGTTTTCGTTCGTCTACCACGAATAATCCAAAATAACTCAATTCATACGCGAAATATATAAGCCACAGGAGTCAATAATTCGTTCTGTACTAAGGGAAAGCCCGGAAATAGTTGGTACAGAAAATATTTCATGTCTGTGTTTTAAAGATTTCGAGTTATAGTTGATTGAAATTTGATATTTCGTCGTAAACGAACGAAAACGTTTTACAAAAACAGGGGGTAACACACTAACCAGTGAGCTACCAAACGTCGCATTTCGAACAGTTGGACAATTTGGTGGAATCGTTCTGGTGTGTTCTGGTGCACTACATCAAGCGAGAGAGAGAGGGGTGTAGTACTGCCTCTGTCGTTTAGCCAGTACGCTGTATAAAATTAGTTTATTTTTTTCGAAATAATTTTGACAGGAGTTTGGTAGGCTTATTTAAGGACGTATGTATGTATATGGCACTATATCAAATTATGAATCATATGGACCATGACCGGAATTATTGTTTACTACAGCGTTTTCTATTTGAAATTGGTGAAATTTTCCCATTGTACCTGTCATGGAAAATAGTATACAGAGTTCGACGAAAGAATCTGCATGTTTTTTGTTCATTTGGCATATTGGTGTACTCGTAAAGATATTGAAAAACACATTAGAACATTAAATATATTTTGAAACTTAAAAAAATAAATCTATATAAATTTTTCACGAGGACATTTCACGAGGATTTTTCAAAATTATCAATTTGTAATCCATTCATCAAAAGAAATGAATGCTGACAAATTGTTTTAAAGCCATGTCTGTGTCATTTTAGCCATATGTGTCGGCGCAGAATCGTACTAGAAAGCCCATGCCTGATTTTGGAATATAGAATGATTAAGTTGTTTCACAACAGCTTCCAAAACGGTCTCTTGGTAATTTTTGGCAGATGTTTTGACCCCTTGTTCACAGAAATGCAAGTCAGTGACGCCATCGTAAGAGACACCCCATCAAACCATGATTGAAGCTATATGATGGACCTCATCGACCCGTGCAATCACTGGACCGTGTATACACCATATCATTTCGTTTGTTATGTTTTTATATGAACAGAGGAAAGGCATGCCAATGGGATCTCCAGCTTCCCCCATCATCGCGGACATTATAATGGAACAACTACTTGACACCTCTCTAGAGAAGATGACTGTAAAACCCAGACATGTTACAAAATATGTGGATGATCTGTTTGCGATCTTGAAGAGATCGGACAAAACACTTCAGATATTAAACGCGTATAAAAGACAAATACAATTCACAATAGAACAAGAAAATGACAATAAACTACCCTATCTAGATTCAGTAGTACATAGACAAGGCAACCTGCTAAAATTGGACTGGTATCAAAAACCTCAGGACGATTAGTAAATTTTCATTCGAAACATCCAAGAAGGACGATAATAAACACGGCGACGAATTTCATCAGGAGAGTACTCAACATAAGCGACGAAAGTTTTCATACTGAAAATATTATCAAAATCAAAAACATTCTTCTTCGAAATGATTTCTCTTTAAAAACTATAAACTATGCCAAAAATATACAAGTCTGTGACATATGTTCCAGGGTTAACAGAAAGGTTCAAATATTCTGACATATACAACAAGGAAAAATATGAATTGGCTCAAAAATCAAACAATACGGTTAACAAATTATTTAGCAACACAAAGTCAAAACGAAAAAAGAAAGACAAATCTGACGTAATCTAAAGTATATGTTGGCACTACAGGAACAAAACTAAAGACAAGACTTTCGTCGCATAAATCAGACCAAAAAGCTATTGACAAACCATTGGATCAAAAAACTGCACTAGCCGCCCACTGTGTTTTGACAGGACATCAAGCAAACTTTGACGACGTCGACATAATAGCAGTAGAGAGACTGTATAATAGAAGTTACACGATTGAAATGCTTTACATCACGGATGTCCCTACTGAGATAAGATTAAATTATAAAACAGACACTGACAAATGTGCTCACATATACAGAAATACAATACTCAAAAATAAAATTAGTTGACATTAACTTTCGAGAGAAGCAGAAGCTTTTACTTTGTTTTGTTTTCCAATAAATGTAATTATTTTTCACTTTGTTAATATTTATGTAAAACGTTTGTAATTTATGTCTCTTTGTTTAGTGTAACCCTTGAAAATGATCGACGAAGTCGGTCGAAATATCGGGAAAATAACAATTTTAAAAATAAAACAATAAACTCATAATTAATTTGTTTTATTTATGACCTCAAGCCAACAAAAACATAATCAATTATAAAGGTCAACTATACACAATAAGAATAGTTTTTCTTGTATGGCAAAATTTGTTTCATATGTTAACAAGATTTTTTTGTCCAAGTTATCAGAGTGCTCCACCAAAAGACGTTTGCGTTTTCTTTTCCTATTTTTTATAAAGCTGAAGTCAACAAATGTCTATTGCTGCCATTGAAAGCACCAGTCTCAAGTCTTTTTGATAATTCAACTCATGGACTTTTGCGAAATATTCATCTCACGGGCCACGATTTTCTTTTTTCGGAGCGGCATTCGCAGAATTCATGATTTGATGAACTGCGGCGTTCAAACAGTTCGAGGGCGTCCAGATCGTGGGCGGTCTTTGAAGCGCGGGCAGAGCGTTTTAAAAATTTTTGTTTTTTCATTTCATATTTAAAAATCGCTATAACAGCGATACGGTTCTCATTATATGACCACTCCATGGTGAAAACTGAAGCAATTTTGAATTCCCGTTACAAACTAACGCTACAGAGGTTAGGTTTCATTATCCACCTGGTAAGTGTAGGTTATGTTCAATTCCACTATTGTAATGTGTGTGTCCAATTTTCTAACAGTATTTATGTATGTCCCTATTAAGTACATACTCCAGTCCCGTCATATTACCATTTGTCCGAAATTGTTACACAGTGTTATCCTCTTCCACCTGATAGTATCGTTTATTTGCTTATTAAACTCAATGAAAACATTGAACGGATCACATTCGATTAGACAGACAGACAGATAAACAAGATGAAATCCCCCAATAAAAAAAAACATCCTATCCAAAACAATATAATGGAGCGCTTTTGGTTTGATTTGCCTAGCTCGGACTACCGGCATTTATGTGCCCCGTCTAGTCTTTTGTCCGGCCGTTTGTCCGTCTTATTTTGAACCGTCGTCCATAAACCATAATAATTTGTACGATGTTGAGTTTTATTAGCCACACACAGCGTTGTTGTTCACTGGTCACACATACGACCAGAAGCAGCAGCAGCAACAACAGAGAGCAGCCAATGAGTGCAATGTTTATATGACCAAAATACCCGAGCAGAAGCCACAACAACAGCTCCATCCGCCGCCATCCACGATCCATAAATGCCATGGCAATAATCCGAGTAACACAAAAGATTGCAATGAATAGCAGCACTGATGAATATCATTAAACTCATAGTTGCAGATGTGATATGAGTGTTAATCCCATATTTCATTACCGACCCACCGCAGCAGCAACTCCATTTCCAAGCATATATGTACAATAGACTGGGTCACTAAGTCGGGAAAGTGTTTAAAGTAGAGGCTATAATATAATATTGGTGAATGGGTACCTTTTTTTATACCCTCACTTTAGTGTGACGAGGGTATATATCATTTGCTACGAAAAAAAGTGTAACACATCGAAGGAGTGATCTGAGACCCTAAGTATGTTCGGCAGATATTCGTTTTGGGTCATTTTAAGTCGAATGAGCAATGTCCGTCCGTCTGTCTGTCTGTCTGTCTGTCTGTCTGTCTGCCTGTCTGTCTGTCTGTCTGCTGGCTGGTGCGCACGATAACTCTCGAAAGGATTAACCGATTGACTTCAAATTTCGTATGTGGTAATATTTTTTTCTATCTCCGGCTAAGTTCGAAGATGGGCCATATTGGTCCACACCTTCTGGTACCTCCCCCACAAAGGGTTAAAATGTTGTGAAATGTTGTTTCTTTAATAACTGCTATTAAACGTATTCGAATCTTCTGAAATTCCACACATAGTATTAGTTTGTTAGTCGCTATCAACTCGAGGAAAATGGGCGAAATTGCCACGCCCCTTTTGGTACCTCCCACACAAATGCACCATTTTGCACTGAAAGTTAAAAGCTTATAACATTAATACCAGTGTTAAGAAATACTTGAAATTTTGTACAGTGTAATGCTTTTATACTGCCTACAGTCCAGTGAAAAATGGGCGTTATTGCCGCGCCCCTTTTGGTACCTCCCACACAAATGCACCATTTTGCACTGAAAGTTAAAAACTTATAACATTAATACCAGTGTATAAAAATACTTGAAATTTTGTACAGCGTAATGTTTTTATAGTGCCTACAGTCCGTTGAAAAATGGGCGTTATTATCACGCCCCTTTTGGTACCTCTCCCACAAAGGTACCATTTTGCACCAAAAATTAACAGTTTATAACATTAATATCAGTGTTTACAATTACTTGCAGTTTTGTACAGTGTAATTTTATAATGCCTATAGTCCAGGGAAAAATGAGCGTTATCACCACGCCCCTTTTTGTACCTCCCACACAAAATGGCCAAATTATACCACAATTTAATATCTCAACGTTAATATACCAGTCCATATAAACTGTTATAATTCGGCACAGTGCAATGTATTTAAAGTATCTACTATTCAGCGAAATATAGGTGTATTTCTTAAACCCCTTCTGGTACCTCCCACAAAAATTGACAGAATAATTTGTGTAATATTCATATTACATTACTCACAAAGTGAGGGTATACCTTAGTCGGTTTACCCGACTGAAACTTTCTTACTTGTTTTTTTAAACGAGGTCAATTTGTGATTTTATTTATTAATTTTAAACCATTTATTCAAAAATTTTCTTCATATGAGTATGTCCGTATTACTCCACCTCAAAATTCAGCTATTAATAATGTCATTATTAGTAAATCAGTATTTTTTTGGTAGAAAGGAATGATTTGTGGTTGCCAAAATTTTGCTGGTAAAGTGTGTGAATAAATTATGACAATTTTCATTCTCGTCCCCATCTAATACCCAATCATACAGCACGTACATACTTACATATGAGGCAAGTATTCATAAAACTATTAATGTTCAATTGAAGGAACACTACGATTCAGGGGGTAACTGCTGCTGCCACAACTCTCAGCCATCCTCAACCATTGAACACCAGCACCGTGACCACAAAATGGATGGGCATTTCGGAGCTCTTTGGCATATTTGTTGATTTTGCAATTTATATGAATTGTGCACCGAAGCGCTCCATTGCCACTTGCTCTACTCTACTCTGCTATGCTCCACTCATTCATTCTGTAGACACGACCCCTGTGCCGCCAACTTCAACTCTTGTCGCGTCTTCCGAGATCCTGGTGGAAATGTGGGGCTACCCAAAAGACCAAATAAAAAACAGAAACTGTCTTCAAATCATGTTGCAGCAATTTTGGCATAGACTGGGTACGCCGTACCCGTGTCAGCCGTGCCGAGTCGGGCCGGGCCAAGTGTAGTCTGCAATTAATAATAACAATTTAACACTTTTCAAATGAAAAATCATATCTTTTACTTTTTCTCTCGCCTTAACGATTTGGCGGGGGGCTGACGGTAGTGGCAGAGGCAGAGACAGTGGAAGTGGTTATGGCTTTTTGATTTTTACTAAGTTTAGTTAAGCTATGGCATTCATTTCATTTCTCTATCATGGAATGGTATCAGACACAGTCGAATGGACGGACGAACAGTTTTCCTTGCTATGCGATTATTATGACTGCTCCTGTTGCTGCCGATGCTGCTGCTGCTGTGGCTCTAACTCTGGCGGTTTTGTTTCAAAATGAATGATTTGTGATAGGAGTATTAGATAATATGGATTGTGTGTTTACATACGAGAAGTCATAGTCGAAACGTGTTACATTCATATCTGCTAAACAATCGGAAGTATGTTTTCTTTATCATCATTGCCGTCATCATCATCATCACGCCGACAGCAGCATCACGGGGAATGGGTTTCGCCTGAAACTGCCAAAGGATACTTGCTTAGGTTAGCAATAGCAATTTCCGGGATAAAAGTTTCGGTAATAAAAGTAGTAGTTATCTACACCATAAACAAATGCCATAAGTATTAGGAAAATCCCTTTGAATTGCCGCTGGCTGGATGAATTCTAACCTTTGTAGCGAATTCAAAATTGCTTCAGTTGTGACTATGGAGTGGTCAGATAATGAGAACCGTATCGCTGTTATAGCGCTTTTTAAATATGGAATGAAAAAACAACATTTTTAAAACGTTCTGCCCGCTTGGAATTAGTCTCATGTTCATCTACCGGTGCATAAAACTGTTTGAGGAGACTGGAGATGTCAAAGATCGCCACCGGTCGGGACGCCCTCCTACTGCTCGAACGCCGCATATCATCAAATCAAGAATTCTGTGAATTTCGCTCCGAAAACAGAAAATCGTGGCCGTGAGATGAATATTATACGGTGTATCACGCTGATAACTTGCACAAAAAAATCTTGTTTACGTATGAAACAAATTTTACCCTGCAAGAAAAATTCAACAAACGAAGTGATATTGTGTATGTACGGTCGTCTAAGAAAGTAACTCAAATGATTCCACGAGTCGAAAAGGGCGGAATGAAATTGGGCCCCAGGAAAATACACCCCACTTTTTTTATGAATATGGGCCCCAAAAAATAACATATCAAACAACAACAATTTTATTTGGAGCTTAATTTCATTTTTTGACTGCTTTTTATACCCTCACTTTAGTGTGACGAGGGTATATATCATTTGCTACGGAAAAAAGTGTAACACATCGAAGGAGTGGCCTAAGACCCCAAGTATGTTCGGAGGAAAACCGTTTTGGGTCATTTTAAGTCGAATGAGCAATGTCCGTCCGTCTGTCTGTCTGTCTGTCTGTCTGCTGGCTGGTGCGCACGATAACTCTCGAAAGGAGTAACCGATTGACTTCAAATTTGGTATGTGGTAATATTTTTTTCTATCTCCGGCTAAGTTCGAAGATGGGCCATATTGGTCCACTCCTTCTAGTACCTCCCCCACAAAGGGTTAAAATGTTGTGAAAAATTGATTCTTTAATAACTGCTATACTACTTATTCGAATCTTCTGAAATTCCACACGTAGTATTAGCTTATTAGTCGCTATCAACTCGAGAAAATTGGGCGAAGTTGCCACGTCCCTTTTGGTACCTCCCACACAAATGCATCGTTTTGCACCAAAAGTTAACAGCTTATAACGTTAATAACAGTGTATAAAAAAACTTGAAATTTTGTATAGTATTATGATTTTATATTGCCTACAGTCGAGGGAAAAATTGGCGTTGTTGCCACGCCCTTTTTGGTACCTCCCACACAAAGGTACCTTTTTGCACCAAAAGTTAACAGCTTATAACATTAAAACCAGTGTATAAAAATACGTGAAATTTACAGTGTAATGTTTTTATAGTGTCTATAGCCCTGTGAAAAATGGGCGTTATCGCCACGCCCCTTTTTGTACCTCCCACACAAAATGCCCAAATCATACCACAATTTAATATCTCATAACGTTTTTACCAGTGCACATAAATGCTTATAATTCGGCACAGTGCAATGAATTTAAAGTATCTAATGTTCAGCGAAATATAGGAGTATTTGATAAACCCCTTCTGGTACCTCCCACACAAATTGACAGAATAATTCGAGTAATATTCAATATTACATTACTCACAAAGTGAGGGTATACCTTAGTCGGTTTACCCGACTGAATCTTTCATACTTGTTGGGGTTTACTTTCATTTCTTGTCTGCTTTTTTGGGGCTTATTTTTATCTATTAATTTAGAAACAGGAGAGGCTACGCATAAAAGATTTGCACCACGTTGTCAACTTTGGATCCTGTCCATAGGAGAAAGTCTTAAACAGAGGCCGTAGGCCGTAGGCCGACCGCACAGGAATATATTTATAATTAAAAAATATGTTTGTATACGTGTATTAATGCGTACGCCCCATATTTAGGAGATAAAATTTCTTAGTTTTTTTGGGGTTTATTGTCATTTCATGCTGTTTTCTTGATTGGGGTGTAATTTCCTAAATCAGTTTTTGTAACGAAAATAGGCCCCAAATTTGGGGCGCACTTTCATTTTCAATTTGGGGTGCATTTTCTTGGGGTCCAACTTCCGGCCGCCGTCGAAAAGGTCCATCATACAGCTTCAATAGTTGTTTGATGGGGTTTCTCTTACGGTGGGGTCAGTGACTTGCATTTTTGTGGACAAAGGGTCGAAACATTGGCCAAAAATTGTCAAGAAACCGTTTTGGAAGCTGCAGTGAAACCTCTTAACCATTCCCTATTCCAAAACCAGGCATGGACTTTCCAGTGGGATTCTGCTCGGGCACAAAATGCTAAAATGGCCTAGACATGGCTTTAAAACAATTTGCTAGCTTTCATTTCTTCTGATGAATGGCTCTCTGGCAGCCCTAATTAAAGCCCACTGGTAGGAAATTTCGAATGAGTATACAACAAATTTGGTCCAAAAGGATTTATTACTTTTAATGTTATAGCATAAAATATGTGTAACAGTATTTATGTCCCTACTAAGTAAAATAGGGCCCTTTAATTTTAAGGGCCGATGTTGATTTTGAATAAAACACAAATTATTTAGGAAATTATTGTCATTTATTTTTATTTATTTATTTTATTTATTTATTTATTTATTTATATGAATTACAATACAAAGTAAATTTATATTCTAATTTTAAGGTCCAGGGAAAGGCCTGGTTACAAAGACCATATAGCTAAATTTTTGCAGCGACAGACCAGATCCTCTGGTGGGAATCGAACCCACAACCCCCAAACTCATAGGCGAGTACGCTACCAACTAGCCTACTGGGGCGCTCCATTTATTTTTATTATGATAATATTTGTATGGGTTAATTATGTATGGAACAAAATATAGGCCAAATAGCCGCCGCGACCTCGGTGGCGCATCTCCATCCGATGGTCCAAATTTTCGATGACACTGAGGCATAATTGAGGTTCTATGCCGTTAATGTGCCGAATTATCTCATCCTTTAGCTCTTGAATTGTTGCTGGCTTATCGACGCACACCTTTTCTTTCAAATAACCCCAAAGAAAGAAGTCCAACGGTGTCAAATCACATGATCTTGGCGGCCAATTGACATCGCCACGATGTGAGATAACATGGCCATTGAATTTGTTGCGCAAAAGAACAATTGTTTCGTTAGCTGTGTGGCAAGTGGCACCGTCCTGTTGAAACCACATATTGTCCACATCCATATCTTCCAATTCGGGCCATAAAAAGTTCGTTATCATCTCACAATAGCGAACACCATTCACAATAACTTCCTGACCGGCCTCATTTCAAAGAAGTATGGCCCGATGACGTCGCCAGCCGCACTAAACGAACTGGGCGAGCATGCACAGGTGATTTCACATCTCCTACAGACCCGGTTTGCTGAAATTTGCCCACAATTCTCCCGATTGTGGAGACATTTGGTCGATGATGCTGATCAAAAAAACATCACGAAGTGCACGAAATGCATTTTGATTTGAACACCCATTTTCGTAAAAGGCTTAAAAAACTTTAACGCGTTACTCGATTGTGTATCTTTCCATGGTTCAAAATGAGTTAGTCTGAAATTGAGAAATGTCAAATGAAATACAGGAAAAAACTTGACGTTTAGGTGTGGTTCACATTCAACATCGGCCCTTACAATTTAACCACCCTTTATTAAAGCAAACAAAAATAATTTTGGTAAAATTCAAAGCTTGGCCAAAAAAAGGTAGTCATTGGTAATTTTGGCCAAAAAAGGTAGTCAAATTTCGTATAGTGCAATATAAGAAAATTCTTCGAGAATTTGTAATGTCGTCCTTTTCATAGCAAGTTCATCAACTGTGCAGTTCCTGGGATACCCCTATATCCAGGTGCCCATATGAGATGTATGTTAAACTGCACAGCCATCTCGTTAAGAAATCTGCGGCATTTAAGGACTGTTTGTGAATTTAGGGATATGGCCTCCAGAGAATTGATGTCAGCCTGACTGTCCTAGTAAATAACAACGTGACAGTGTTGGTCGCTCGTATAGTGCAGTATAAGCAAATTCTTCGAGAATTTGTAATGTCGTCCTTTTCATAGCAAATTCATCAACTGTGCAGTTCCTGGGATACCCCTATGTCCAGGTGCCCATATGAGATGTATGTTAAACTGCACAGCCATCTCGTTAAGAAATCTGCGGCATTTGAGGACTGTTTGTGAATTTAGGGATATGGCCTCCAGAGAATTGATGTCAGCCCGACTGTCCGAGTAAATAACAACGTGACAGTGTTGGTCACTCCCTCATTGCCCTTATAGCGGCTTGATTGACTCTGCAGGTATCTGGATGTCTGTGAGCTATATCAATGCTAAGTGATATACATTGTACTCCGAAGCCGACCTTATCATCAAGCTTCGAACCATCTGTGTAGAGGTGGAGATGGTTTCTGTTTCCTTGTATTCTGCCAACCCATTCCTCTATGGCCAGACTCAGTCGCGGTAGTCCTCAACGCACCGCTTATGCATAGGCAGGCAGTTCTCTGAATCTTTGATAATTGGTTTGTAATGTATAGTTGGTATATTAACTTTATCATTTTGTTTGCAACAATTTGAAATATTGATCTGACACTCTATTAACTATATGTAAATATTTTTGATCTTCGTTAATTTCTAAGATTATTAAACCATGTCCGTTGGCCTGTTTAAATAACACTACAGTCCGATCAAATCTGGCAGCAATGTTTCTTATACTTGCCGGTCCTTTTTATCGCAGAGATTGAAAATTAAACGTTTCTATAAATTTTTTGATATAGCTTCCCTATAGAAATATATTTCAGTAGGCCAATAAAAACTTGTTGTTTAGCTGAAACTGTTCACTTTGTCAGTTATTTAGACAGAATTAACAAATACATCCATAGCCATAGATGCCACATTTTCAAAACCAATTTGTCTGAATCTTTACAGCTTTAATTTTATTATCCCCTCACCTTAGAGAGGCGGATATATACACACAGAATACAGTTTGGTTGCCTCAACCGAATTTTGGTAGTTATGTCTACTATCGTGCGATTCCATCAGGACAACCAACATTTTGGTTGTGCTATACTCCTGCTTCCATGTTGACAGCAATCATATTTGGTTGTGCCAACAACGAAAATGGTGGCTAAAATTATCTGTTGTATGTTGCCATAACCAACTGTTTTAAAAAATTGGTTGTTCTGACAATTTATCAGTCATATACTACCGACAATTAAATAAAAACAGTTTTCATTATTTTTTATTTTATTTATTATACAAAAAACCAAACAATTCATAACAAAATTAAAAATCCCATATTACAAATTCATCATTATTATGAGATGTGGAAATATTTGCGCAAATTTTAGTACACGAAAAAAAAACACAAAACTATTATGCAAATATCGCTTAACCCTATGCTTTCAAATTCATGATAGTTGATTTTATTTTTTATTTATGTAAAACATTTTGCACGGCATATTCTGCATATTCTGCATTTCACACATTATGTATTATCCACACGAGATTATACCGTTCTTGAACCAAATGATGAAGATTTATTTATGTCGTGTAATTTTATTTTTTGTTTGTCATGTATCAGCAAAAGAACAGCATCCAATCTTTCGGTTGTATTTCCCAAAATATATTTAATTATTCTAAATTTGGGAAATGATTGGGATAACCAAAAAACGATTATTTATTAATATTTTTTCTGTTGCGGTAACCAATTATTCGATGCAATAATAATCTTTGGTCTACTGATACAATTTTTGTTGTCAAAAATAAAACATTGGTTGTCACAAGAAAAACAAAAAAAATCAAACTCATAGGCGTGTGCTCGTCTATGATTTTGGGGGTTTGGACTCAAGGTGAGGGGGGGGATTCGTAGGTAGGTTTATCCGACTGAAACTTTCTTACTTGTTTTTAAAATAATTTGCTAAAACAAAAAGAACCGTATCTTTCCATAATTTTCTTCTTTTCCAATTCAAGGAATCTTCGAGTCATAAAATTGTATTATAGGGTCTCTAATATTCGGCACTACCTAACATACCACCATTCTTACTTGTTTGAAACCATCGAATTAACGTCTTAAAAGTTGAGTCTAGAATAGAATTAACTGAGCTATAGAATTAACTACTCTTTCTGGAATTCTTTTCCATTCATCATAATTGAAAACACTAAAATATTTCCAAATAACATAGTTAGTTTCAATGTCGTTGATGTTTCTAACTAATAGCAATATTGCTATAAAAGCACCTCCTCAAAGGCTATGTCATGCCAACCACTATAGGGATTTCCAAATTCTTAGAATGTCTTGTGTTAAGTGGAAAAATAATGACCAGAAGTGTTTTTGAGAACAAAAATAGTTTGCCCTAATTAAAAGGGCTTTTAGGATAATTGAAATCTCTTGTCCCCGCCACAAAGAACCACGAAGAAGGCTAAGATCAAATTAAGGTAAAAATATTTCTTGGAAATGCCAAGCATAAATGAAAGCTTCCCCCATAAAACGCCACTGCGCATGTCTACAGCAGCGCCACCTGTATTTTTTATGAATTTCAAGAGAATTCAAACAAAGCTTTTCACACAACACTAACTAGTAACTTGGAGTACTTCAAAGGAAAGGCTAACGCTTTATGGCTAACGATTAGTACGAAACGCTAACAACAAACATTCAGACGGACGCCACTAACCAACCATTTAGCTTCATCAAAACGAAAAGAAAATTTATTATACAAAAGCAAAAAGAGCTGAAAATTGAACCCAAAGTGAGTGTGAAATACAAATCAAATGCAGTTCAATCAAAGCCATCAAAGAAATAAATTGTTGCAAATTCATCATGCACTAACCATTGAAGTCAGTCCGGCTGACGAACGGGGCAGACAATTAACATTTTCCCGGCAGAAAAGTGCGAAAAGTGAAAAAGTTGATTGATTTAAAGTCTGGCCCTCATGGCAACCTGAAATTGTGGCACTCACACATACGAGTACTACACTCAATCCATTATAAAGTGAACTTTAACATTCGTGTTTCGTTCGTTGCTCTGCGTCTTTTTTCCTTTCCTTTTCACCAGTTGTGACTATAAAAGAAAGTGAAGTGAAGTGATTTTTAAGTGCTGTGAATGCTCTGAATTTGGGCTTCCATAACTATGAAAATCTGCGAGTACTCTTGACCTACGTCAATTACAAAATTCCGGTATAAAATCAATATGACGTTTTATGGACACTTGGTATGTATGTAGGTGATATGTAATATACCGCCTTTACAGGGTGGCTGATATGTATTGCAACCAACTTCAGGTTGCTATCATTTTATTGTTTAAAAGCTTACAAAAGCATTTGGATCTATTGCATTCAGAAAAAAAGTTATTCGTGATGGAATTCAAGCGTGATAGTGTGATTGCTTTATATTTGGGTGGAAAAACACAAGTGGCTATCGTAAGAGCCTTCCAGCATTTAAATGTGAATAAATCTTTTGTTTCTCGTACCATTGCTCGTTACCGTGATACTGGCAGTGTTGCATCGCGTCCAAAAAGTGGACGAAAAAAACGGTAACAACACCAGAAATGATCCGAAAAGTGAAGGCCAGATTTGATCGAAATCCACGCCGCAGTGGTAGAAAAATTGCTCGTGAGCTGAACATATCGCGAGAACGGATACAATACATATTAAAAAATGAGCTTGGCCTAAAGCCATTGAAGTTCCAAAAAGTGCAAGAGCTTACCGATGCACAAAAAAAAGTTAGACTGGAAAGAGCCAAGGAGTTGCTTCGCTTGCACGAAAAAGAAGCCATTCCAAATTGAGCAGTTTGTGAACAAACAAAATGATCGGGTTTACTTGCCAAAGAGGGCAGCTGAAAATTTACACCTTCGATTGGCCACCAGAACTCAAGCGCCGCCGATTGTAATAGGGTGGGCCGCCGTAACGGCCGATGGTCGCTCCCCGCTCGTATTCATCGACCATGCCGAATATTATCGGGAAAATGTCCTAAAGACAGTATTGAAGCCCTGGGCAACATTTCGGCCGCAGACCATGGACATTCCAACAGGACTCAGCACCATTGCACTCAGCACACGTCAATCAAGAATGGCTTAAAAAGGAGGTTCCTCGCTTCATTTCTACCGCACAATGGCCACCAAGATCTCCGGATCTCAATCCGTTGGACTTTTGCCCCTGGGGCATTTTAGAGAGAAAGGTTCGCACTAAAAAATACCAAAGTATCGATCATCTCAAGACTGCTCTTCGCCGGGAATGGGCCAAAATACCGTAGAGCCACTTTCGTGCAGCGTGTGATGGCTTTGTCGGCCGTTTGAAGGCCATAATTCGTGCCAAAGGTGGCCAATTCGAACAAATCTAAACTGTTTCTAACATTTTATGTTATTTTCGACATTTTTTGCTTTTGAACAATAAAATTTAAAAAAAAATAGCGCTTTACTTTGTTGCATTACATATCAGCCACCCTGTAGATCTATCATTATTCTACCACCCTCGATAGGAGGATGAGGCGGGTGTCGGCAATATTTTGCATGCAACAAATGTGGAAGCGCCTTGTTGTCTTTCACACGTTTTAGCCATATGAGGGTTTGCCACCCTAAGGCCATCATGCCTATGACATCATTTGAGGCGGTGCTTTTTCAGCCACATTAACTATGCAGTCAGCATAGGAAGAGTTCTATGTTCCATCAAGAGTCTAATGTTGCCGCGCCGCGTCTGTAGTTCTTTCCTCTTCGTCATTCATTGTATTTGCTATCGTCTAGTGTCGGCTAATAACATTTGTTCCCTTTTTTATGGGTGGATTATTGTTGGTGTTTTTGTTGTGTTTGTCGGTGTCTAGTAAGTCAATCGATATATGTCCTCAATTCACTTTGTTATGTTTTTAATCTACACTGACAAAAGTTGAAAGTGTACTCGTACATATCATTTTAATTAAATGCTTAATTAAATGCTTAACGAAAAATATTAAATAAAAAACCCCAATAAGGAAAGACTAACTTCTGGCGGGCCGACTATATAATAACCTTCGACTATATAATTTATTCGCTGCGAGGAAGCTGAAGATTTTCGCCACCAAATCGTCTGCCACACTGTTTACTGCAAGTGAAGAACCAACTCGATGTGACAATCGATGGCACAAGAATTCCGACCACCAACTATCCTGAGGTTCTTGGTGTCACATTTGATAGCCTCTTCAGGTCTAACGCCCATGCCGCAATTATCTGCAATAAAATGAGAAGTAGGAACAAGGTCCTCAAGTCGCTAGCCGACAGCACTTGGGGAACAGATAAATAAACCTTGTTGACCTCTTACAAAGCGATAGGTCGGTCTGTGGTAAGCACCAGTGTGGTCACCGAATCTGAGCGAGAAGCAGTGGAAGAACCTGCAGACAACTGTGACGACCCACCACTCTACAGACCCTATTCCTTCCGGCCCAACGCTACCTATAATTCCGGCCGTGCTCAGGGCTAATGGGGGGTGTTCTTACCAGAAGGAATTGGTCTTGGTCAACCACAAAAAAATTAAATTTTTAGGTAGCATTATATAATTGAAATCGAAAGAATAGTCTCTCGTTACATCGGAAAGAAAAAAGATGAGAAGAACTAAGATGTTGTATATCTTCTCAAAGTCGTTTAACCCTCCCAACCATGCCGATTTTCTTCAATTCCATGTCAGCCCACCTGCCTTTTAAATAAGCCTTCAATTTCGTGGATAACATAAAGAATTCAGCCATATTAGGCATTTAATTCAGAAAATAAATTAACGAACAAACCGTTTAAAAAAAAAATTTAGTAAGGAAATTCGTGTAGGCAATTTATACTCTAATATTAAGGAGATAAAGAAATTGCATAAGTGCAATAAAATGAATATTTCTTAATAGGTATTCAAAGTTAATGGAAAATACTATTCTAAATTGTGTAATATCTTAAAATGTTTGACCTCTAATCACATTTTATTTTATTCTAGTTATGAATTTTATATATACTCACAGTTTACAGCATCCTCACTAACAAGCGCTTGTAGATTGGATCTTGTAACTCTTGGTTAGTTGATTCTTTTGATAAGATGTGTTTAGGACGAGTTAAAAATGTATGCGAAATCTAATGTCCTTAAAATATCCTAAAATGAAATGATAATAGCAGGTTCCATAATTTTTTGAAGTTATTAAAACATTGGCAAATTAATTGATGCTCCAGTGAGTATTTATTTACGGGATTCCATCATCTTTGCGGTTATTAAAATGTTGGAATTGATGTTGAATTTTCCGTTACTAAATTCCGTGGTACACAATTGTCCAATCCGACGTATGATTATCTCGCAGATAAAATCATCTATATTTATTGGTAATTCTTTGGTTTAATTGACTCTTTTATCCATAATGGAAAACGAACTCTTCAAGTTGCTGATGCTGGATATACAATACCGATTCGGGACAATTTAACAAATCATCTTTTTAATATCTTTAAAATAATGTCCCAGTTACTTCAATAGGATTGTTGATTCAGGATTATCGGGATATGTAAAAATGAAGATGACTGTGGGATACACATCCCACAGCCTAGTCTCGCCGTTACATCGGATAATATCGTTAAATCTTTACAAAAAAAATTTTATTCGATAATTAAATTTCACAACATATTATACGATTGCGACTCACCTATATACGCGAGAAATGAACTGAGCACAGATTCCAGGTCTATAAAAAATTCTAGGCCTTATTTTTTTCAAAATTTTTATGTATTCGTACAATAAATAATTGATATTTTTTTTCCGAACGTTTGAACTTTCTATTTGAAACTATTCCAAATGAATGATTAGTTTTTCCAAATTTACCGACAAGAAAATCAAAAATCAAATAATATAACTTCCTACGATTTGTTTCTACCTTGTTTTAAAACAATGTAAAATGCTCACACAACATTAACAGGCTGTCTCCACATGTCTTTTGTGGACCACCTACATGAGGAATCGAAGGCGACGACACAATTTTTTTACTGTCGAAACAGTATCTGGTTGGTTGCTACCGTTCCAGCCATCCCAACGACCACCTTGTGGATAGACTTCAACCTCCCAGGCAGATCAGGAAAAACCTTCACGAGCTCTAACGCTACAAGAAGAACATCTAGATCACAGAGCATACCAGGCAGGCCTTGCTGACATACACTCTGACGAAGTCGTTAAAGCCGTGAATAACACTATGCAACAAATGAACACTTTTGGAAAAATACACGGACTTGACAGTATAGGTTCGATTATACTATCAAAGGGTAGTATAACCCTATACTCGGTTTGGCGAAATTGGTGACCAATTTTTTTTTTATGGGCCTCCAAAGTTTCTGGAAATCAGTGGGCCCCTCGAAAAAGGTGTTATCAGCTTTTGTCCAACAACTAATTCAGACTAGGTGATACCGCTTAACCATGTTTGGCAATAATGTAGCTAAGAATATGCCGAAAAAAGTTTCTTAATATTTTTTGCGTAAAAAAAATTTTTCCGGTACTTTTTTTTTGAAAAAGTGAAGGAAAAAAATATTTTCTTTCACTTTTTTCAGCATAACTTCCGGGGACTCATAATTTTTCACTAACAATGGTTGGCAAAATTGTAGCCAACGTAAATCTGAACAACTTTTGTGAACATATCAATACAATCTGAACGTGTCTAGGCACCCTAAATAGCTCAAAAAACTACATTGTACCCCAAAAATGTAAGTATTTCACTGTTATGTAACAAAAATATATTTTTTTGGTATAGCGTGTGTCCAGCAACTTAATAGAAAATAACTAAAACGTCATTCAAAGTGTTTTTTTTTTGATTTAAAAATAATGGTCTTAGCATCATTATACCCTACACCACACTGAGGTACAGGGTATTATAACTTTGTGCATTTGTTTGTAACACCCAAAAGGAGAAGAGATAGGTCCATTGTTTATTATACCGATAATCACTTTCCGAGTCGATTTAGCTATGTCCGTCTGTCTGTAGATGTATTCTTGTAATCAAAGTACAGGTCGCAATTATGGCCCGATCTTGACGAAACTTTACACATATCTTTTTTTGGCCCATGGACGATCCCTATTTAATTTGGTTAAAATCGGTTCAGATTTGGATATAGCCCCCATATATATGTTAGCACCGATTTGACATGTAAGCGCTGTAAAAACTTTATTTTATATCCGATCAGTATGAAATTCAGCAGAAAGAGGTCTCTTATTATATGAATGAACACTGTTAAATTTGGAAGAAATCGGTTCAGATTTATATATAGCCCCCATATATACGTTACCCCCGATTTCACATGTAAGCGCCGTAAAAAATGTATTTTATAACCGTTCAGTGTGAAATTCGGCGGAAAAAGGTTTCTTTTTACATGAAGGAGTGCTGCCAAATTCGGAGAAAATCGGTTCAGATTTAGATATAGCCCCCATATATATGTTACCCCCGATTTTACATGTAAGC
Source organism: Eudasyphora cyanicolor (assembly GCA_963930755.1). Classification (NCBI taxonomy): domain Eukaryota; kingdom Metazoa; phylum Arthropoda; class Insecta; order Diptera; family Muscidae; genus Eudasyphora; species Eudasyphora cyanicolor. The sequence continues at coordinate 205,402,217 of OZ005735.1, forward strand.
GCTGTAAAAAGTGTATTTTTAATCCGATCAGTACGAAATTCGGCAGAAAGAGGTTTCTTATTACATGAATTAATACTGCCAAATTTGAGGGAAATCCGTTCAGATTTAGATATAGCCCCATATATATGTTACCCCCGATTTAACATGTAAGCGCTGTACAATCTGTATTTTATATCTGATCAGTAAACAAATCTACACAAAGAGGTTGCTTATTATATGAAGGGAAACTTCCAAATTCAGAGAAAATCGGTTCAGATTTAGATATAGCCCCCATATATATGTTACCCCCGATTTGACATGTAAGTGCTGTGAGACTGTAGTTTAGTCAGTATGAAATTTTACAGAAAGTAGTTTCTTTTTACATGAATGAGTATTCAAGGAAAATCAGTTCAGATTTACATATATATAATAATTAAATGGTATATAATAATTAAATGGTATCAAAGAGCTATAGAAGTTGTACTTTACTTCCGATCATTAATATTTTCCGGAAAGATGTTTCTCAATTTAGGAACGAATATTGCTTAATTTTGCGATTATCGGCTCAGAATTAGATAATATGTTTTTTTTAAATGTGAACGGAAAGATTATTTTTGCTCTAGCTCCTTAACGGTACGTCGAATCGGGAATCGGTCAATGGCAAAAAGATAGCTCGCAGCGAGAGCTAAAATATATTCAATAGTGTCAAGCCCGTAGGTCGACTGGAAAGTATTTTTTTGGATTTTAAAAAAATGGACTTGCGCACAAAAAGTTGCAATTGGAGAACGATTATTTTGATAATAAAACTGAATAATTTGTAAACGTTGTTCTTGCGTATATCTCTCCATGATGAAATTGTAAACACTACTAAATACAATGAAAAACAAATGACAGATCATGACCAGAGTATGAAGCCGCCGAGCCGAGCCGCCGATTTTAGCCGCCGCCGACATTTGTTCACCAGCCGAAGCCGCCGCCGATTTTTTCGGCTAATATCGGCTGAAACACAGCCGCCGTTCCATAGAAAAACTTTAAAATATGAATAGATACAATTTACATTTTTGATAAGCAAATAACCATATAACAGATATATCGTCCCCTCAATAGAAGAATAGTGTATACACATAAACACTATAATTTTGGTTTGCATTTTAATAATCTACGCAATTAGTTGTATATATATCTAGTAAAAATTTGGGGAAATTCTACTTCCACAAATTGGGTTATTGGGTGTTTGAAATTGATTGTTTATTAATAAAAGCCTACGATCCGATAAAGAGTTTCAATATCACAAAAACTTCAAATATGATATGATGAAATGACAAATAAATTAAACCCTATTCATTTATTGGGGGGACGACATGGAAAGTGATTTTCGTTTTGATTCGTTTATTGTCACAAGAGGGAGCTTAACATGTATAAATGAGAATATTGATAGTAATAGAAAAATAATTATAAAAATTATTTTTTAAAGGAAATAATAACATTTTTATTTATTATTAGACTACGTACACATAGAAAACAAATATTTTCGGAAAAAAACAATGGAGTATTACAGAATTTTAATACTGCATATAAATTAATACCTCCATTGTAAAGAATGCTAAGTCGACTTGGTACGTTATACTGGAGATTGCATTTCTAAATTCTAAATATTCTAAATTGTCTTCAGTCATATCCATCAATTCAATGAAGTTAAGCTCAAAACAAATTACAAGGTAATTCTACACAAATTTAAAATTTCACTAAAACGAAGATTCGCCTCTCCTGAAAACAACCAGTTTCGACTTAGCATACCTTGAAAATCGAGTATATCATAGAGCCGCCTAAATTTGGTATAAATTCTTCTCATAGTTGCAGGTCGTTTGGGCTTGCAAATGGGCCATATTGGTCAATGTTTTGATATAGCTCCACTATAGAGGTCGCTCCAAATTATGGTTTTTGAGCCATAGATACCACATTTGTATAGCAATTTAGCTGAAACTTTGCAATTTGTATTCTATTTTGACAAAAATTCATCACAACAAAAATTTTACATTCATATTTTATATTTTGTTATAGACACCCTATAGAGGCCGCTCCAAAATATACGTACTTAAGCCATAAATACCACATTTTCTAAGCATTGTAACTAAGTCCTTGCAGTTTTTGTTATACTTTGGCAAGAATTCATCACAGTAAATTTTTTTTAAATCGGTTCATATGTTGTTATAGTCCACCTATAGATGTCGCCCCCAATGAGGCTTGCTTTAGCTATAAACACCACATATTTAAAGCAATTTTGCTGAAACTTTTCAGTTTGTATTCTACTTATATTTAGACAAGAATTCATGTCAATAAAATTTATACAAATCAGCTTATATTTTGTTGTAGTCCCCGTGTAGAAGTAGCCCTCAAATATGCTAATTTAAGCCATAAATACCATTTTTTAGATTAAGAGTTTTGGTAAAGAGTCCTAAAATTTGGCTAAAAACATTAGCGTTCGTTTTTTCAAAAAATTGCGTAAACAAAAGGGTCGTTTCATGACTAGCTCCATATCCAAAAATCTTTCAGTAATAGAATTGCATGCAATTCATGCTGGAGGGTATATAAGATTCGGCATGGACGAACATAACATTACAATTAACTTAAAAACATCCATTATTTATGAATATATACCAGAGCTTAACTTTTCAACTATTATTTTAAATGTAAAAATGACTATCACAGAGCCGCCGAATGTCAATTTTATGTCGGCTATGCCATCAAGCCGCCGCCGCCGATCTATAATTTTCAATGGCAGCCGCCGCCGCCAATTTTGCCTCGGCTTCATTCTCTGATCATGACATAATACAAATGGCAGAAACGTCACTTCAAAATCATCAATCGGCCGACCTTCCACTTGCCATTTGAAAGCCCGGCATTGCTAACCTTCAGCATCTTAGTCACGGATTTCTCATCGGCTGGTATAGCCAGAATCGAAGCATGTATCCTGGGCCGAGACAGGGCGGTGTTGTTGTCCTCCTTGCTGACAACATCCTGCACCGCACCCTGCCAGATTTCACAAATTTTCTTCAAAGCGCAGTGGTAGCACTGAGCAGAGCGCATATTACTAAAACGTACTCGTATTATGCGACCCTGATACCAGCCTGCGTCGACACAATCGGGAGCCGGACCCAGCAGCTCTTCAAGATCATCGAAGAAAACAAAGCACAGTGCGTACTCTATCTCACTCCACTTGCCCATGGGGATGTTTGCCCTCCTCCTCTTCCCGGAAGTGTCAAGCTGTCCTTAGTAACGTCAGCGAAGGACCGAGAAGCAGTGCTGCAACTAAACCGAGGAGCTGCGTTACCGCTGAACGCTTTGGTTCTTTGGATGCCGGCGGTTCATCTGTAGAGCGCAGCCTTTCAATTGGCTGCCGCTGTATGGAATTTGATGAGGTATCCTGTTCTTCAGAAATACTCGCTGCCCACTGCTTGTTGGTCAGAGATGCAGGATCGGCTTTCTCAAGTCTCTTAAGGATCTTGAGAGCCATGCGCCGATCATTAAAACTCCTCTTCCTTACCTAAAAAGTCAATATCCAAAGTTTTATTAAAATCCGAGCTTCTTTCCATATGATGTGATAATTTAACATGGAAATGTGCAAAAAGCAAATAACTAAAAGATCTGCTAAATTGGCTACATTTTAATATTATCATGTTAATCGCTTTGATTAACTGATCATTAACATATAACTTGCTAACATTGAAAAAAATCAAATGAGTTACATCCGATAAAAATTACATTCATCCTATTCAAATCATCTTCAAATTCTGAAAATTGACCGGAAATTAGGCAAATTATTACAAAATTACATACAAAGTTCCCAAATACATTAAAATATGCAAACAAAACTTAATCATACCAATCTTGTATAAAGTAAATCAATCATAAGCCTTCAATCTTAAATCAAAAATCATTGAGACTAATTTATCTTCTTCTTCTTCATTATCTTTCAGAACAACAACAATACTGCGGCGCCAATCGAACATACCCCCGCCAAAATATCGAAAAGTAATAACGACATTAGCGAAAATATTCGAGATTTAAATGAGATTTTAGTCATTACAAATCCAACAACAATAGCAAACACAACAACCAGCACCCCAAAGCATTTGGATGCCGCTGCTAAGGCGGCCAATGCGCCAGCAGCCGCTACAATTCAAAGTAATGACGCTGTGCCAACAACCATGACGACGATGGCGATATCGACATCGACATCGATGTCGTTGTCGTTGTCCAAACAGACCGCACCAATTGCCCGTGAAGAAGATGATTCGGAAGAGTTGGAAGAGGAGCAGCCACCAGAATGGCTAATTGATAATAATGCCAAAGAGGCAGACGCCGTCGTCGCCGCCGTCAAAACCACAGAGGAGGCAGAAGAACTCCAGCAGCAGCAGCAGCAACAACACTCTCCGCAACCAGAGCGATTACATCCCATCGATCTGTTGCTGATCAATGAAAATGTGGTGCGTCGTAGTAAATCATCGCGTGTCCGTAATTATTTGAGAAAATGTAAAGATCGTTGGCTCGCAGTGGGCACTGGTGGACACAACAGTAATAATAATGCTAATGCTGAACACACCAACTTCAACACCACCACCACCGCCGACATGGCCATCGCCTCCACCACGAACATGGAACACGATCCAAATGCTACAATGTTTGCGGCCCTGAGTGAGTCAAATGTCAGCGATCAAGAGCCCTGTAGGCCACTAATGGTAACGGAGGTTTCCTCAGCTGGAGCGCCAACTCTTCCAGTTAATGAAGGCAGTCGTCATCAGTCGCGTCGTTATACAAATTGTGCCCTTGGGTGTGTTGAGGAAATGGAAGACGATGATGTCGATGTTGATGTTGATGTCGATGCTGATGCCAATTCCTATGAAGATATTGACTTTGGTCTGGTGGGCTATGATGCCATCGATACTCCCAGACCAAGTGACACAACGGCAACGTCACCCAGAACTCGTGGAACAACCAAAAAGGCTCACAACCAACAAAAAAGAGAAGAGAAATCTCAGCAAATGGCCCATCGCCTCGGAGACGATCACGATAACGGTGATGCTGATCCTGATGTGGGTTCTTCTGGTGATGGCAGTACAAATACTGATCTTAAGGGAAATGGGGAAAAACAATTAGCAGATTCTTCGCAAACGGTTAGTATGCCATTTATTCTCATCAAATGTAATTCCATGTAATTTTCACAGTGGTTCCAAGACTAATATTATTATAGAGGTGAAATCAATGCAGATGACCACTTTTTGAAGCCATATTTGACCGACCAAAAAATTCTTTACACTTTTTATACCCTTCTCCATATGATGTGGGTATACATATTTTATCACTTCGTTTACAACACCTCGAAATATTCGAAATATCAGAGAACGAATAAAGTATGCACGCTGAAAATAAAATCGATTCTGTAGCATATTATCACAAACATATTCTGGTTGAGAAAAATACACGGACTTGACGGTATAGGTTCGATTCTACTATAAGTGGGTAGTATAACCCTATACTCGGTTTGGCGAAATTGGTGACCAATTTTGTTTTATGGGCCTCCAAAGTTTCTGAAAATCAGTGGGCCCCTCGAAAAAGGTGTCATCAGCATTTGTCCAACAACTAATTCAGACTTAGCGATACCGCTTAACTATGTTTGGCATGAATGTAGCTAAGAATATGCTGAATAAAGTTTCTTAACATTTTTTGCGAAAAAATAAATTTTTCCGGTACTTTTTTTTTGGAAAAAGTGAAGGAAACAATATCTGTTTTTACTTTTTTCAGCATAACTTCCGGGGACTCTTAGTTTTTCACTAACAATGCTTGGCAAAATTTTAGCCGACGTAAATCTGAACAACTTTTGTGAACATATCAATACAATCTGAACGTGTCTAGGCACCCTTAATAGCTCAAAAAACCACATTGTACCCGAAAAATGTAAGTATATCACTGTTGTGTAACAAAAATATATTTTTTTGGTATAGGGTATGCTCAGCAACTTTATAGAAAATATTAAGGCCAATATTTTTGTGGAACATTTTAACCCTCTATCTCCCCCACATAACTGTAATTTTTGGCACAATTTTAACAAATCGTAAAAAACACCCCTTAAAATTGGGAGGGCGGGCATGAAATGTTCTACAAAAATGTTCGCAATAAAATTTTACTATATGTGTCAGAACACACCAAAGCTCAAAACATAAGACAAACACCAAAAAACGGTCAAATTCCTGTTCGTGCAACAATGTTAGTCGTACGATCTAGTGGTCGAAGCAATAAAGATACCAGTAAAGAGCGTTGTTGACTGGAATTCGACCGTTTTTTGGGTTTTTGTGTTAAGATTTGGGCTTTGGTGTGTTCCGACACATATAATAAAATTTTATGGCGAACATTTTTGTAGAACATTTCATCCCCGCCCTCCCTCTTTTAAGGGGTGTTTTTTACGATTTGTTAAAATGGGGCTAAAAATTACAACTATGTGGGGGACCTAGAGGGTTAATATGTTCTACAAAAATGTTGGTTAATACAAGGTGGCGCAAAAGTAATCCTCCTATCAGAAAATGCTATAAATTTTACGATTGGCCCCTAATGTCAGTTCTGTTTTGACATTTGTGTAGTAAACACATGCGAAATACACGTTAATAAACAATGGTACGCTACACTGCTTCAGAACGCGGAATATTGCTGACTATTTATTTGACCAATAATCGGTCGGTGACTTTGGCACAACGTGAATTTCGTCGCAGATTTCCTGGCCGTCCAACGCCTACTGGTGAAACACTGCGACGTTTAGCCGCTCGCCTCGAAGAGACTGGCACAACACGAGATGCTGCCTGCCACACCTGGCCCCTGAGTAGCCGTTCTGCAGAGAATATTGCTGCTGTAGCCGAGGATGTCATGGAAGCGCCATCGACATCGACCAGACGACGTGCCACGCAAATGGGTATCAGTCGACGGTCTCTACAGATTTGAAGATGTTTCCGTACAAAGTCCAGACAGTGCATCAGCTGTTAGCTGCTGACCGCCAATCGCGTCTAACATACGCTCAAGCCATCCTTAATCACCACCAAGAGGAAGATGATTTTTCATCAAAAATAATCATGAGTGATGAGGCCCATTTCCATCTTAGCGGGTACGTAAATAAGCAAAATTTACGCTTCAGGGGCACTGAAAATCCGCGTGTAACCCACGAAGAGCCATTACACCCGCTCAAAGTCACTGTATGGTGTGCTGTTTTCGCTGGAGGAGTCATCGGACCTTTTTTCTTCGAAGACGTCGCGGGCCGGACGGTTACTGTGAATGGTGAGCGCTACAGAGCAATGATCAACGAGTTCTTTTTGCCGCAACTTGATGAATTGGGATTGGAAAACATGTGGTTCTAACAGGACGGTGCAACGGCACACACTGCACGTGCCACAACCGATATGCTGAAGGATGCATTTCCCGGGCGCCTAATCTCCCGTTTTTTAGATTTGCACTGGCCAGCAAGATCGCCTGATTTGACCGCTCCAGACTTCTTTTTGTTGCGCTTTTTGAAGTCGCGGGTTCATGTTAACAAGCCTCAGACTCTTGCAGCTCTTAAAGACAATATCCGTCAAGAATGTGAGGACCTATCGCCGGAAGTTTTGGCCAAAGTGATGGAAAATGACATAAAAAGGGCTCAAATGACAATCAACTGTGGCGGCGGCCATTTACATGACATTATATTCTCGACTTGATGTAAAAAAAATTAAAAGACCAAATAAAAATAATCCACAAGAAGAATCAAAGTTTTTAATTTTTTTTAAAAATTACAGCCAAAAAACATCGAAAGGTTACTTTTACGCCACCTTGTATTTTCTATAATGTTGCTGGACATACCCTATACCAAAAATATATATTTTTGTTAGATAATATATATTTTGTTATAATGTGTTTTTTGAGCTATTTAGTGTGCCTAGACAAGTTCTGATTGTATTGATATGTTCATTTACGTTGGCTACAATTTTGCAAAGCATTGTTAGTGAAAAATTACGAGTCCCCGGAAGTTATGCTGGAAAAAGTGAAAAAAAAATATTTTTTTCCTTCACTTTTTCAAAAAAAAGTTTCGGAAAATTTTTTTTTTCGCAAAAATGTTAAGAAGCTTTGTTCAGCATATTCTTAGCTACATTATTGCCAAACATAGTTAAGCGGTATCACCAAGTCTGAATTAGTTGTTGGACAAAAGCTGATGACACCTTTTTCGAGTGGCTCACTGATTTTCCGAAACTTTGGGGGCCCATAAAAAAAAATTGGTCACCAATTTCGCCAAACCGAGTATAGGGTTATACTACACTTTGTTAGTATAATCAAACCTATACTGTCAAGTCCGTGTATTTTTCAAAAAGTGTTCATTTGTTGCATAGTGTAATTAAACGCTATTTGTTACAGCATTCCTAAATATTGTCGATACATTTATTTCTGTCAAAAAAAATAATTATTTCCCTAAATTTTGAAAGTTATGCGGGTTACGTCTGTAGTGATCGTATCCATCAATTTTATAAAATTGCAGGCATCGTGCCTTAAGTTTGACTAGATTAATGTCGAAACGTCTAATGAGGCTTTGCTCAGAATCATCCCCTCTACTCCACTATGACAATATCAACATCGGATCTGCTTCCTCTCGCGAGTTATCGCGAAAACAGTATTTTTACCCAAAGAGACTAACTTTATTGCATAGATTTGGAACAAATATCGCTATGACAGAACTACAGGATTTTCCAACAAGAGGTATTATTTTGAATCACCCGGTATTTCGGTAGCTGTCACTGTTTAAGCTTTTATTCTTTGACATTTGACAAGTAGTAACCACGCCATTACTAAAAATGGAACTATACACGATCATCGAACGATACAAAACGATCAAAAAACGATCGAACAAAACAACGATACGAACGATACAAAATCATCTTGACTGATGAGGCCCATTTCCACCTCGGTGGCTACATCAACAAGCAAAATTGTCGCATCTGGGTCTCGGAAAACCCAAGAGCTATTGCTGAGAAGCCTCTCCATCCTCAACGTGTGACTGTTTGGTGCAGTTTATGGTTCGGCGGGGTCATTGGACATTACTTTTTCGAAAATGAGGTTGGATCAACAGTTACGGCGAATGGATTGCGCTATCGAGAGATGATTAATGATTTCTTATGGTCGGAGTTGGATGGTATTGATCTGGACAACGTTTACTTTCAACAAGACGGCGCTACGTGCCAACCAAGCAACGAAACCATTGTTTTGTTACGGGAAAATCTTCCAGACCGTGTTATCTCTCGAAGTGGTGATCACAATTGGCCACGAGATCTTGTGATTTAACACCTTGCGACTTCTTCCTTTGGGGCCACGTGAAAGAAAAGGTCTACGCCAACAGCCCAACGTCGATTCAAGACCTCAAAGATAAAATTCGTGAGGCTATCGAGGACATAGGGTAGCCACTTTGCGATTTGGTTATGGAAAATTTCATTAAAAGGGTATGGTCCTGTAAACGTAGTCGTGGTGGCCATTTGGCTGATGTTGTTTTTCATTATTAACGGCATACCTTCCTCTTTATTATGCAATAAACATCCGATCATTTATCTCAAAAAATTGCACTTTTCTTTGAATACCAAAATAATAACTCGTGTTGGAAAACCCTTTACATTATTGCTATTGAATTCTGAAGATGATAGAGTGGTGTCGATCGAAACAGCAGTCATTTGTACCAAGCCATTAAAACTCTGTACCAATTTTTGTATTTGTTTCTATTACTTTTTTGCAATAGACAGAAACTAACTGAAACATATGGCCTCGAACCGAATAAATTCTAACTGAATTTCACAGAATATTCGTCGCACTCTCACAAATCCAAAATTTTTTTCGGGAGACTCATTATTTGTAAAAGTTATGGACTAGTCTGCCAATTTTCTGTCTGTTTTTGCAAACCACTGCACAGTGGTACGAATTCAAAAAGGGGAAATAATTCGACCGTTTGTTAACCAATCAACCGATTGCGACCAATGGTAGATGAAGAGGTGTTAGAGAAGTTAAGTTTTATATTTGGGCCCCATATGTCAGACCGGGGCGGAGCTAGAGGGCCTCCAAGTTGGCCACATCGGGTGAAGAAAGTGTTCAAGCGCGTGTAACTCGTGTTTCTCTTTGTAACTTTTACAAATATTGAGTCTCACAAAAATTTGTTACTGTTCTGAATTTGTGAGAGTGCGACGAATATTCTGTAAAAAATTTTAGAACATTTAGAGGGGAGCATTTTTTCCACAAAGGTTTTTTCAAAAAAGATGTCGTAAAAATTGTTTTTAAAACAATTAAATTTAATAGCGCATTGCGTCCTCTTTAAAACAAAGTAAACTTTGCAAAAATCGGTTCAGCTGATCGAGAGTAGTTACAAATTTCGTAAAACTAATTTTTTTCAAAAATTAAAAAGGCCCACAAAATTTTGTCAAAAAAAAATGGTAGCGAGATTTTATTTGTAACTGCTTATAAACATTTTAGCCAAAAATAAACTACATAGGTCGATATTAAATATTCTGACCCGAATGCAAGTGGTAATGACATAACACTTAGCAAGATTTTGCTGGGTTGCGTGCTCGGGTTGCCATATTCCATAATTCGCATCCATACACATATGTAGAAGAGTTGATTTACCATTGAAGTTTAAATTGCTCACTTTTGTCTTCTGAGAAATGGTGCTGGATTTTCATACTGTGTTTAAGGTACCGAATGCTTTCAGAGCTTTGTTAATGCGACTAAAAATATCTTTCATGGATCCCCCAGATTTATCGAATACGCTCCCAAAGTAGCAGAAGGTTTCAACATGCTTATAGTTTCCGCTTCGATATGGAACCTTTCGGCGTTTGTTACGTTTTTATACCCTACACCACGTTGGAATCACTTCCTGCGTCGACTTGGAATCACTTCCTGCTCTTTTTTGGCCTAAGAGCAGGATCACTATTGAAATCGGTTCAGATTTAGATATAGCCCCATATACATGTTACACCCGATTTGACATGTAAGCGCTGTAGAAACTGTATTACAAATCAGATCAGTACGAAATTTGGCAGAGAGAGTTCTTTTAGTACATGAATGAACTCTGCCAAATTCGGGGAAAATCGGTTCAGATTTAGATATAATCCCTATATATATGTTACACCCGATTTGACATGTAAGCGCTGTAGAAATCGTATTTTATATCCGATAAGTACGAAATTCAGCAGAGAGAGTTTTCTTATTAAATGAATGGAAACTACCAAATTCGGCGAAATTCAGTTCATTTCTCTTCAGTAAGGTTTGCCATTTCATGATGGCAAGATATACGAGCCAACAAACAACAAGTCGAAATTATTAAAATTTACTACCGAAATCCGGAGTCAGTGGCCTCAACGTTAAGAGCGCGAAAAATCATCTTCAGCGATGAGGCTCATTTCTGGCTGAATGGGTTCGTCAATAAACAAAATATGCGTTATTGGTACTCCACGTACACCATGAGTCATCGTTGCATCCCGAAAAAATTACGGTTTGGTGCGGTTTATGCGCCGGCGGCGTCATTGGGCCGTACTTTTCCGAGATGATCCAGACAGGCACGTTACTGTGAATGGGAATCGCTACCGTTCAATGATAACCGAATATTTTTGGCCCCAATTGGATGATATGGACTTGGAGGACATGTGGTTCCAACAGGACGGCGCCACACAGCGAATGCCACAATCAATTTATTGGAAACCAAGTTTGGAGAACGTGTTATCTCACGAAATGGTCCAGTCGATTGGCCGCCTCGGTCGTGCGATTTGACGCCGTTAGACTATTTCCTGTGGGGCTACGTCAAGTCTATGGTCTATGCCAACAAGCCAGCGACGATTGATGAACTTCGTACGAATATCGAACGTGAAATTGCAGCAGTATCGAGTGTTTTATTTAAAAAAAACTTTTGTAGCGCTCTTATTGACGGACCCGATATATGTCTGCCTAGGCAACACTAAGTGTTGCCTGGCGCCATCGGACATTTCCATTGGAAGCGTTGACATTTTTTAGCATAAACGTCCTCAGAACGTTTTGACGTACGACCATCATTTGTGTTGTTTACAGTGACTTGAAAAAATCAATTTGGGAAAAAAATTGGAATTAACTCGTGAACATTTTCGTGCGATCATTTCTCACAACTTTCGACGTGGATTATCACGGCAAGAGTGCATCGATGAACTTAAATCTTTGTATGGCGATGAAGCACCATCCTATAGCAATGTGAAAAACTGGTTTAATGAATTCAATCGTGGCCGACGCTCGCTCAAAGACGAAGGTCGTGAAGGTCGTCCAAAAACGGCCGTTGTGCCAGAGAACATTGATGCCATGCGTGAACTGATAATGCTAGATCGTCATGTGACATACCGTGAGATAGACGCATGCTTGGGCATTTCTTCCACCAGCATACATTCGATAGTGCATGAACACCTGGCCGTAAAAAAGGTTTGTTCTGGTTGGATCCCGCACAAAAAAAGGCTCGTGACGATTGGTGCAAACAAATTTTAAAAAAATACGATCGCGGTGCTTCAAAAGACGTTTATATGATCGTCACAGGTGAAGAAACTTGAATCTATGCGTATGAGCCCGAAACAAAACAGCAATCGGCCGTGGGGGTCTTCGAAGACGAGCCAAATTCAACGAAAGTTGTTTGTGGAAGAAGCACTTCGAAGCAAATGGTCGCCTGTTTCTTCAGCAAAACTGGTCATGTGGCGACTGTTCCGCTTGAGCAACGTAGGACGGTCAATTCTAAGTGGTACACCACAATTTGTTTGCCTGAAGTCTTTGGAGAAATTCCAAAAACGAACAAGAGAAGACGTATCATTGTGCTCCATGACAATGCGAGCTCTCAAACCAGCGCGTTTTTGACCGGCCAAAACGTCCAATTGATGGGTCATTCGCTGTACAGCCCTGACTTGGCACCCAATATTTCTTTTTATTCCCGCACATCAAGAAAAAAATGCGTGGTCAAGCGTGGATGCTGTTGTTGAAGCCATGTTTTGAAGGTGTCTCAATGGGAGTGGAAAAAGTGCTTCGACAATTGAAGCATAAGGTTTGAGCGCATGCAAAAGTATATAAATAATGCTGGAGAATACTTTGAAAAACAATAAAACCATTTTTGATGATAACTACTCGTATTCGCATTTTCATTATTAGGCCAGAAATATATGTATGTAGCCACCCTCGTATATTATAGTCGGTCCCGCCCGACTTTCCGTCTTTCCTTACTGGTTTCACATTGACTTCGTTTTTTAAATATTTATTTTGAGTCCGACACCTTTAGCTGCTTCTTGAAGATCTTTAAGCTTCACTGCATGTCTCCGAACGTAGACATGTATCGTCTGCGTAATCGATATCTTCCAGTCTTCTTTGCATCTCCCAAGCTATGCCTCTCATGTGGGCAGTAGCTTTTCGCATCACCAGATCGAGAACATAATTAAACAGTAGGTGAATAAGCCACATACCTGCCTTACTCCAGCGCTAGTGGCAATCTGCCGTCGTTGTGGAGTACACGACAAGAAGCGTTTCAATATAATCCTTTATTGACGTCAATCAGCTTTTTGGGTACACTTTTGCATTCGAGAGCGCACCATGGCTTTAAAGTATCTACTGTTCATTCGGACAGAACTTCTCCCATAACTTCTGTAACAATCATCTAAATGTTTTCCTTTTCGGTATTTTTGACAACCTTGAATCCCCCCCAAAGTACCATATTTAATCACTCACAAAGTGAGGGTATACCTTAGTCGGTTTTCTCCACTGAAACTTTCATACTTGTTATACGCTCCACAATAGGATGGGGGTATACTATCTTTGTCATTCCGTTTGCAACACCTTGAACACCTTGAAATATTGATATGCGACCCCATAAAGTATAATCGTGAAATTCTAAGACGATTAAGCCATGTCTGTTGATATCACGTTACAGTCCGTATTAATAGAGCTAGGTTAATCAAATTTGATAGAAATACTTCTTATAGTTGCAGGTCGTTTGGTATTGCAAATGGGTCATATCGGTCAATGTTTTGAGGTAGCTCCCCTATAGAGGTCGCTCCAAAATACGATTTTCAAACCATAAATACCACATTTTTGAAGCAATTTTGCTGAAACTTTGCAGTTTGTATTCTATTTTGACAAGAATTCATCACAGTAAAAAATTTACAAATCGGTTCATATTTTGTTATAGTCATGCTATAGAGGTCGCCCCAAAATCGGCTTATTTAAGCCATTAATATCACATTTCTAAGCATTTTAAGCGAATCTTTGCAGTTTGTATTTTATTTAGACAAGACAATCCATCACATTAAAATTTTTTGGAATCAGTTCATATTTTGTTATAGTCCACCTATAGATGCCGTTCCCAAAAATGAAGATGAACAATATATAAACATTAAACGATCAATATGTGATAAGGAAAGTTTAAAAAGTTTTTTAGAAAGAGAAATTCCTACAATTACTGAGACAGGCAATCCATCTACAGATTTAACATCATTGATTTCTGTTATTCAAAATGGCATAGAACAAAATACAATTCAGAAAAGTCATAAAAAATCAATAAGGTACGGAATTACGCCATGGGTGAATGGAAACCTTAAAAAATTAATGGAGTATAAGGAAAAACTTTTAAGGTCTCGAAGAAAAAGTCCTAATAATACCGAAATTGAAAATAGATTAAGATCTATAAGTAAAATAATTAAAAAAGCTTTCAGAGTATCCATGAATAACTATTACACAGATTATTTAGGGGATATAAGTCAAGATCCGTCGAAATGTTGGAAGTTTTTGAATGAAACATTAGGAAGAAATTCAAAGAAAAAAATACGCGTTAAGGATCAGAATGGAAACCTTGTACAGGAGGGACGTACAATGACTAGAATTTTCAATGAATATTTCTTGCAGTCTGTAAAGACTTTAAGATCTCAAATTCTTGAATTACCTGGTAATCACTGTAATATGTTGAGAACACTTACTAGGAGTTCTTATAGGTTTAAATTGAATTCCACTACACATGCAGAGATGAATGATGTTATCCAAAATTTGACATCTGGAAAAAGTCCAGGATATGATAATATTTCTTCTGACACAATATCGAAAAACGGTCATATACTTACGCCATATTTGGTTAATATATTTAATAATATTGTGGCCAGTGGTTATTACCCCGAAGTGTTGAAAATACATAGAGTTGTACCGATCCCAAAGGGTTCAAACGTATCAACTGTGGATAAACACAGACCTATATCAGTTTTGCCAACATTCAATAATATTTTTGAAAGAATTTTGCATAATCATATATCCAAATATTTGGAAGAACATTATCTGCTGAGCGACTATCAATACGGATTTAGAAAAGGGTGTGGAACCGAGGAATCTGCTATAAATGTAGTAAACTCTATATGTAAAAAATTAGATGATGGGTGCAAAGGGGTAGTTGGCGTTTTTTATGATTTCTCAAAGGCTTTTGATTTAGTAGATCATAGTATTCTAATTGAAAAGCTTAATTACTATGGGTTTTATGGTGAAGAATTGTCTCTGGTTAAAAATTATTTACTCAACCGGAAACAGTACGTTAACATTAATGGGCACAATAGTGATTTTGGTGACGTTGAATATGGTGTTCCACAAGGAAGTGTCCTGGGCCCATTACTGTTTAAAATTTATCTAAATGATATTGTCAACCTTGAATTGAATGGGGACATTTTTGTATATGCGGATGACCTATGCATTATTTATGGCTACAAGCATGAAACTGCTGTTAAGGCTGTTATTGAGCGAGACGCTGCTTTGATATGCGAATTTGCCAGAATAAATAAACTGTTTTTAAACTCCTGTAAAACTAATATAATACGTTTCAAGCCTCATATCGACCGCAATATATTATTTTCGGTACATATTGATGGCAAAGTAATATCGGAAATCAATAGCGTAAAGTATTTAGGAATACATTTACAAAGTAATTTGAACTGGGATGAGCACATCAGAAATTTGAAAACAAAGTCTGCCCATGCTATTGGCTTGTTATATAAATTCAAGAATAAGTTTAATTACACTACAAAACTAGTAATATATAAGGCGCTAATTGAAAGTAATTTGAAGTATCTAACAATCTTGTATGCTTATAAAAAGAGCACGGAATTTAAATCTCTCCATAGATTGCAAACCAAAGCCTTGAAAGTGGTTGCAAATCTCCCCGTGACATTTTCTACAGTTGCTTTATATAAAGATATATTCCCTAATGTATTACCTCTTTATGGTATATATAAGATGCAATTGTTGTTGTAGTTTACAAATGCGTACATCATATAGGACATCATACCATCAAATTTTCAAGAAATCAACACACATTTAATACAAGGAATAATAATAATTTGAGAATATGCAGATGTCGACTTGAAACTACAAAGCAAAGGGTTGAATTCATGGGCAGTCATGAATTTAATAAAATGAAAGTAGAATATCAGTTTTTAAAAGAATGTTGAAAGACTATTTGCTTCAAAATGTACATGAACTTCTGACATGATTATTTATTTTAATTTAAATTTGTATTTGATTACATTATGAAATGCATTTAACATGAATAAATGATAAATAGTTGCCAGCTTGCCCCAATAAGGTCTATATGACGCTGGGGCGCACATTTACGTATGATTAATGTAATACAAATTGTTTATAAGAATTATTTTTATTATATGTATTCAAATGAATTAAATAAAATATATTAAAAAAAAAAAAAAAAAAAAAAACGTTTGTTTTGGGCCATAAGCACCACATTTTCCAAGCAATTTAGCTGATTCTATTTTGGCAAAATTTCATCTCAATAAAATGTATACAAGTCAGTTCATATTTTTTTTAGTCCCCGTGTAGAGGTAGCCCTCAAATATGCTAATTTAAGCCATAAATGTCACATTTTTCAGATGAAGAGTTTGGCTAAAGAATTTGGGGCCTAAATTTGGCTAAAAATTGCAGCGTTCGTTTTTTTTTTAATAAATTGGTCCCAAGACTTGCTCCATATCCAAAGATTTTTCCAGTAATAGAATTGAATACAATCCATGATGGAGGGTATATAAGATTCGGCATGGCCGAATGTTTTTCTTTAATTTTCATCGGAAATTTTACTTGCAATAAATAAATTGAACTAAATTCAAAGATAAAAACAAATTGTTTACATAATCGAAAATAACGGGTTTTCCAATAGGGATGATATGATTTTGAAGTGGCGTTTCGGCCATTTGTAATTTGTCAAATTATTCAGTTTTATTACCAAAATAATCGTTCTCGAATTGCAACTTGTCGTGCGCTAAGTCCATTTTTTTAAATCCAAAACTTTCCAGTCGTCCTACGACCATGACACCCAGAGCAATATTTTAGCTCCATTGCATAGCCATTGACCGATTTTCCGATCTGAAGTACCGTTAAGGAGCTAGAGCAAAAATAAACATTCCGTTCACATTTGAAATGATGATGCTAAGTCCATTTTTTTAAGAATACAAAAAAAAAAACAATTTCCAGTCGACATACGACCTTGACACCCATGAGCAATATTTTAGCCCTCGTTAAGAGCTATCTTTTTGCCATTGACCGATTGTGGCTACGTGCCACACAGCAAAGGAAACAATTGAATTGTTGTGAGAAAAGTTTGGAGATTCGATTATTTCAAGAAATTGCGATGTTTAATGGCCTCCAAGAAGTTGTGATTTAACACCATTAGACTATTTCTTGTGGGGTTATTTGAAGTCATTGGTCTTTCGAAATAAAACAGACTCTCTTCAAGCTTTACAAGTCAACATTGAACGAGCCATTCATGACATACGACTTGATATGGTGGGAAAAGTGTTCGAAAATTGGGTTCATCCAATTCGTTCCTGCAGAAGAAGTCGTGGAGGCCATTAGAATAACGTTTTATTTAGAACTTAATTGTATCGATTGTATTTCACATTAAATAAAAAACTTTTGAATTTCTTTAACAATAAGTGTGTTTTTTTTTCAAAGAAATCATATCACTCTTAATGGAAAACCCTGTTATTCGACTCACTTAAAATGCCTTCCACAAAGCAAATATTTCCTATTATTTGGTAAATCATCGCATTTACTAATGATTGATTTCCTCATGTCGAAGAAATCCTTAATATTCTTTGAAAAAAATGTATCTTAGAAAATTTGACCCAAAAATATTTGATATTACTAAATTCAAGGTCTATTTTGTACTGCAACTCTTGTCCAGTTTTCAAACAATACTTGAATTTTTGTTGTGGAAAATATCCCCATTCGTGTCAAGAGGTTATTTTCTTAACTGTTCAAATATTATTTTATACAGAAGCTGCGAAGTTAAGTAGTTTAACTTCTTAGTAGTAAAGTTTTGCCAAAAAATCCAGCAAACTCTGTGGCTAAATATCTCGAAAACGCTATATCATAGGTTAAAAGCATTTAATGTCACTCGATTTAGCAGGTCGAATTTATGCGGTGTAAGTTATTTTCATCTGGGATACATTTTGATGCACACACAGTGCTATTATACAAAATGGCGCAAAAGTAATCCTCCTATCAGAAAATGCTATAAATTTTGCGATTGGCCCCTAATGTCAGTTCTGTTTTGACATTTGTGTAGTAAATACATGCGAAATACACGTTAATAAACTATGTTACGCTACACTGCTCCAGAACGCGGAATATTGCTGACTATTTATTTGACCAATAATCGGTCGGTGACTTTGGCACAGATTTCCTGGCCGTCCAACGCCTACTGGTGAAACACTGCGACGTTTAGCCGCTCGCCTCGAAGAGACTGGCACAACACGAGATGCTGCCAGGCGTGGCAGACCCCGGAGTAGCCGTTCTGCAGAGAATATTGCTGCTGTAGCCGAGGATGTCATGGAAGCGCCGTCGACATCGACCAGACGACGTGCCACGCAAATGGGTATCAGTCGACGGTCTCTACAGCGAATTTTGGTACAAGATTTGAAGATGTTTCCGTACAAAGTCCAGACGGTGCATCAGCTGTTAGCTGCTGACCGCCAATCGCATCTAACATACGCTCAAGCCATCCTTAATCACCACCAAGAGGAAGATGATTTTTCATCAAAAATAATCATAAGTGATGAGGCCCATTTCCATCTTAGCGGGTACGTAAATAAGCAAAATTTACGCTACTGGGGCACTGAAAATCCGCGTGTAACCCACGAAGAGCCATTACACCCGCTCAAAGTCACTGTATGGTGTGCCGTTTTCGCTGGAGGAGTCATCGGACCTTTTTTCTTCGAAGACGTCGCGGGCCAAACGGTTACAGTGAATGGTGAGCGCTACAGAGCAATGATCAACGAGTTCTTTTTGCCGCAACTTGATGAATTGGGATTGGAAAACATGTGGTTCCAACAGGACGGTGCAACGGCACACACTGCACGTGCCACAACCGATATGCTAAAGGATGCATTTCCCGGGCGCCTAATCTCCCGTTTTGGCGATTTGCACTGGCCAGCAAGATCGCCTGATTTGACCGCTCCAGACTTCTTTTTGTGGGGCTTTTTGAAGTCGCGGGTTTATGTCAACAAGCCTCAGACTCTTGCAGCTCTTAAAGACAATATCCGTCAAGAATGTGAGGACCTATCGCCGGAAGTTTTGGCCAAAGTGATGGAAAATGCCACAAAAAGGGCTCAAATGACAATCAACTGTGGCGGCGGCCATTTACATGACATCATATTCTCGACTTGATGTAAAAAAAATTAAAAGACCAAATAAAAATAATCCACAAGAAGAATCAAAGTTTTTCATTTTTTTTTTTAAATTACAGCCAAAAAACATCGAAAGGTTACTGTTGCGCCACCTTGTATGTATATGTATATATTTGCAAAATTTGAAGTCATTCGGACCCTTCTCGAGTTAAAAGTCCTAAAGCGTCTTAGTTTACTTCTTCGGTGTGTTTTTACTTTTGGTATATTTGTATATTCGTATATAACGGGTTTTCCAATTGGGGTGATATGATTTTGAAGTGACGTTTCGGCCATTTGTAATATGTCATGATCTGTCATTTGTTTTTCATTGTATTCAGTAGTGTTTACAATTTCATCATGGAGAGATATACGCAAGAACAATGTTTACAAATTATTCAGATTTAACTTGAAAACGATAACGATTTTTTTAAGAAAATCATCTTCTCCGATTAGGCTCACTTTCATCTGAGTGATGCGGTAAATAAACAAAACTGTCGTTTCTGGTGCGAAGAAAAGCCACAAATTATTCATGAAAAACCATTACATTCACCTAAATTGTCAGTTTGGTGTGGTTTTTGGTCAGGTGGAATCATCGGTCCGTACTTCTTTCGAAATGTAGCTGGTTACACCGTTACTGTCAATGGAGAGCGGTATAGATCGATGATAACCAACTTTTTATGGCCGAAATTGGAAGAAGTTGATCTTGGCAACATTTGGTTCCCACAAGACGGGGCTACGTGCCACACAGCTAATGAAACAATTGAATTGTTGCGAGAAAAGTTTGAAGATTCGATTATTTCAAGTAATTGTGATATTGACTGGCCTTTCTATTCTATTTCGTTTAATTGGTATACTGGTCAAATGTATACAAAGTTTTAATAGATGTAACGCAACCAAAAGTTTTTGACCTTATGAGAGTTGTTGTTTATATGTACACTTTTGACTTGGAACTACTGTCTGTCTCCTAATGTTACATACAATATAATGCTGTTGTAGTATTCCTGTTTATTTTTTTTTTTTTGTAAAAACTATAAAACTTGTCCTGATTTGTGTTGTCTTACAATCACTTTAGTTACTTTGTTTTCATATATGTTTTGCTTCTTTTCCTCCTTTGCAGGAATCTCAAATTGCCGCTCTGATTGACAGTCATCTGGCGAGTATTTATCCCGTCTTTACCCAAACAACACGTGCAGTTTTGATACGTGAGGCACGTGACGTTCTCGTGAAGACCTATCACGGTTGTTTGCCAACATTTCAAAGTCAATTCCTATGTAAATTTGCAGATATTGTTTCCACGTTAATGGAACGCCATCGCATCGGTGAGGTAAGTCAGTTGAATTAATCTTTGTATGTACATATATATATATATAATATAACTCCATGTTAAGTGGTGCTTGAGGATTATATCAACGATAGAAAAAATCAAGGAATTTTGATGAAAAATCCTATCTATACTGAGCTTTATGACGTATGTATACTCGTACATCAGAGAAAACCACACGGCAACAATGTGCTTAATGAAATATGTATGTATGTAGACAACACATTGATCTAACTGCGTATTTGCAAATATATATTGTACAAAATATAAAAATCACATCAGATAATCTATTTATTAATTCGACCATGAATTGAAAGTTACAAATAAAATAGTTATCCTTGCCTAAGGCCTTTTTCGTCGGATTAGTTTCGGCCTTACATAGTTTTGTCTAAAATTTAATAATACGAAGTATTCCCAAAAAAGTAGCAAGCAGAGAAACTGCTTAAAAAATTGCTATATAGTCATAACTTTTGAAATATTACCTATGTTTAAGTTAGGGTGTCAGTCGGACTTACCAGCTCACATAGACCAATTGAGGTCTCTTGTGCTACCACAGGCTCAGATGACCCTCATCGAAACCAACCTGTTGGGTACACAATAGGACGGGTCATTTAAAAATCGCCCATTGCTCAGTGAAAATCGTATTCTAGGGATCAAAATAAGAAACTTTGCCGAAGGAACCATACCTCTAAAACGAATTTTGATGTCCCGGAAAAAATCCCACTTTGACCCATTTTGAGTGCTCCAATCAAGTCCAAATGTATGGAACCCCCAGGGGGTTCCAGGGGGTGTGCCACTGGCATGGGTGGGTCGGGCCTCCAAAGTTAGTGGGGGTCGATCATACATTTGGACTCGATTGGAGCTCTCTAAATGGGTCAAAGTGGGATTTTTCAAAATTTGCCCCTACCCAAAAGTTCGACCCAAATTCCGGGACATCAGAATTCGTTTTAGAGGTATGGTTGCTTTGGCAAAGTTTCTTATTTTGATCCCTAGAATACGATTTTCACTGAGCAATGGCGACTTTTTTTACCTCCCCACAAATCGACCCGGCCTAGTACACAAAGTTATCAATAATACGAATTAAACCTCTGCATCAAGACATTCATTTCTTCGTCTACAGTAGTGTACACTACTTCACTGCACACTGAAACATTGTATATTTTACTCGATTGACACCACCATAGAATGATCGGGAAAAAAACAACAAACACTTCACACTGTTTGATGTTTACAATCTAGTCATGTACTCTGCTCGTTCGGTTGTTGTATTCTTTATACTCGTTTCAATTCGTCAAACGATGAGTATAATGAAGCGAGTACAGTGCTGTTTTATGTTTCTTCAGTATGTACCCTAGTGTATTTACCCCTCAAAATCAATAAATTTCTAAGGTGGTCCGTCGCTCTTTGTTGTTGCGTCTCTCTTTGCAATGACAATGAGTACAGTAGTGCAGTGTACACTGAAATCGAGTATTTCAGTTTTTGTGTACAGTACTTGAATGAGTGTACTTCTCCATTGTCTTGTTACTTATTTGTTTTGAAACCTGTTTGGCGGTTACTGTTCTCTTCACTCATTCATTTGTTTTGTCTAAATAGAGTGTGTGGCAGTAAGTATTTGATAAACAACTGAATGTCTTGAAAGGCCATTCAAGACATTCATTGCAGAGGTTTAATACGAATATCGGTACCGGCAAGATCTGTACGACTGCATAGAAAGGCCGACCCCAGTATGCTTGACATTGCCTCTTGCCTAAGCAAAAGCTTGCATGTGGACTGTGGCTCACCATTATATGGAAATTTCAGTAACTGCGGCGCAATTTGTAATGTCGTCCCTTTCCTAGCAGGTTCATCGGCTTTGCAGTTCCCCGGCATATCCCTATGACTAAGTACTCATATGAGGTACAAGTTAAATTTTTCGGACATATCGTTAAGATACATATATACTGCAGATGCAGGGCTAATGTATGGATGTAGCCTTCAGATGTTTAATGGCAGCCTGACTTTCCGATAAATGACGACGCCATTGTTGGCCACTATATAACTTACAAAACTATTTTCCACTGAAATTATATTCATAATATTTTTTTTACAGATTTTTGTACGAATTTAAATTAATCTAATATTCGTTTAAAAAAATTGCTCTAAAAATCATAACTTCACTACCATCAAATTGAAAATGTATTAATAAACATTTCTCTAGTATTAGTCGCAGGCGGCACTGTCAAAGAATATCATGTTGTTAAATAAGCTACATTTCTTTGCCAACGACCATACCACGCTGAGTACATCGGTTCTCGTCCGATCACCGAAATTAAGCAGCGTCGGGCGCGGTTAGTACTTAGATGGAGGACCGCTTGGGAACAGGGTTACCGTTGAGAATTTTAAAAAGGTCGCACAAAAAGTCGTTTTTTAAAAAATAAAGTCGCACAAAAGAATCGTAATTAAATAAAAAAGGGTCACACTTCTTATGTTCAAAAGAAGCGTGTGTTCTTTCCATAAAACACTTACGAAAATAATGAGAAATTATTCGTATGTAATAAGAAGTTAAAATTTTTAATTTTTGTGAATTTTTTTTATTTATAAAAAATTTTAAAAACTTTAATTTAAAAAATGCTCCACATTCGATGCAGAATATGCAACAGACTCTCACAAATCCAAAACAGTAATTGGAGTTTTAGAGACTTAATATTAGTAGAAGTTATAGGGAAATACTAAGGCAGATCTGGTACATTTTGTCATCTTTTTGGAAGCGGTAGCATTTTTTTAAATTAAATTTAAAAAAATCCAGAAAATGTATGAATTAAAAAATCCAATTAAAAATGTCTTTCCAACGACTTAAACGTTATAAAGCTCGGTTCAGCCTTCAAGACCAATTAAAAATTTCGTAAAAACAAAAATATATATTTTTTTTAAATTTCAAGCCCCATAAAAGTTTTTTCAAAAAATAAATGACAGCTAAATCTTATTTTACCATTTAGAAAATTTTATAAACTTTTTAGTCAAAAATAAAATTCATAGGTTAATATTAAAAATTCTGACCCATGAATGAATGAGTTTAAAGTATTATTTTTGATAGACAATTATTTGTTCATTGCTTTTAAAATAACACAACACTTTGTTCTGAGACTTTACTTAAAATTGGCAGATTTCTATCCGTTTTATTGGATTAAAACGTCAGATAATTTCATTGAGAAGGCACTATATATATATGTAAAGTGATTACTTCGAAACAGAAAAATGTTACATTAAACATTAAATTATTAAGCAGCAATGGTACACGATTTTTTTTTTAAATCATAAACTCAAACACTCAGCATAATGCACTTATAATATACACAAAAATGTTTTTTTGTGCCTACGATTTCACAACAAATTTTTGTTGACAAAAAAAGGGGAAATGGTCGCAAAAAGGCCAAAAAGTCTCAAAAAAGTGTCAAAATGATAAAGTCGCACAAGAAGTCGCAAGCCGTCAAAAAAGTTGCAAATTGCAACTTTAGTCGCACAATGGTAACACTGCTTGGGAACACCGCGTGTTGTTGGCATTGCCCCACATTTTAATTCAACGTTTTTTCATCGAGTTTTTTTTCAATAGATTTTTTTTAAGTTTTTTTGCTGGAGTAGAATGTTTGCACATTTTCAATAGAAAATATTTGAAATTTTTCTATAGAAAAAATAACTTTCAAAACTATTTTCCACTGAAATTATATTCATAATATTTTTTTTACAGATTTTTGTATGAATTTAAATTAATCTAATATTCGTTTCATAAAATTGCCCTAAAAATCATAACTTCACTACCCTTATTGCCATAATCTCAGATTGAGAGATACTGCAAGTATCTGGTAGTCTGTGAGTTATATCAAAACTAAGTTCTAAGTAATTTGAAGCCAATTTTCCCATCAAATTTCGAATCGTGTGTATATAAGTGGATATAGTTCCAGTTTCCTGGTATTCTGCAAATCCATTCCTCTCTGACAGGTACCTTAGTGCTAAATTTCCTTTTGAAGGTATACATTCGGTCGGTTACCATTGCACATTGATACAGTTGAATCTGAATGCCGCTCTAGTCGCAGCTTATCTAGCCATAATATCAATCGGCAGTATATTGTAAAGACTCTGAACATTCATTAGATGACTGGTGCCTCTACAGCTTTCTTACAGGAATATATAGCGACGTTGGCATTTCTTACCCGTTCCAATACATGAAGTCTGAAGGACAATTTCCTATGTGGGTTCAGACATATGTATACATTTTATACTTTCGGAAAAGGCAAGCTCAGTTCCATTTAACGGAAGAGAATCCATATATGGAATATTATGCTTTCTAGTCTGAATAATCGATTCTGTCTTTCTACGATGGCTGTTCCAAAAATAACTGACCTAATTTTTTTCGGCGATTTTCAATAGATTCGATACCCTTTTTATAGTAAGAACTGTCTAGCTCCTGAAAATAGCCATCAACCGCAACTTACTCCTCTTTATGTGGAATCAAAAAATAATCCGAGTGAGCTAAATCTGGCGAATTAGGTGCGTGCTGAATCAATTCGAAATTTTGCCATCGCAATAGTGGATGTGTGAACTGGTGCACAGCCTTTTCATCATCAAATATTCCGTCAATATGCGTTGTATACCACTGTTTGAAATGCCTATGACTTCAGCCAACTCAAGAACCTTCAACCGACGGTCATCCAATACCATTTTGTAGATTTGTTCAATAATTTCAATTGGTCGACCACTAAGGTGTTCGTCGTGGCAGCTCGTAGAGCCCCATTTAAAATCTGCCAATCACTATTTTATAGTTGTAAACGAAGGAGTAGACTCCCTCAAAGTAGAATCTAGCTCGTTTTTAATATTGGTTGGACTGAGACCTTTCAAATGAAAGTATTGTATTTCATATCGGTGACCAATTTTTCCCATTTTTACAATTTTCATGTTTAGTTTTTTATACCCTCCACCATAGGATGGGGGGTACATTCATTTTGTCACTCCGTTTGTAACACCTCTAAATATTGATCTGAAACCCCATAAAGTATATATATTCTTAATCGTCGTAAAATTCTAAGACGATTTAGCCATGTCCGTCCGTCCGTCTGTTGTAATCACGCTACAGTCCGTAAATAATAGAGGTTGATCAAATTTGGTATAAAAAATTCTTCTGCAACTAGGTTGTTTGGGATTGCAAATGGGCGATATCGGTCCATATTAGATATAGCTCCCATATATAGTATCTAACTTGTTGTGATTCCTACTATATTTTTTTGTGTTTTTCGGTGTTATTTCATTAGGTTTGAGTTATTTTGTGAGGTCACATGCTATACACATCGAAGGATTGACCGAGTACCCTAAGTATGTTGGGCGGAAATCCGTTTTGGGTCATTTTAAGTCATTTGCCAATGTACGTCTGTCTGCGTCTGTCTGCTGGCTGGTGCGCAAGATAACTCTCGAAAGGAGTAACCGATTGACTTCAAATTTGGTATGCGGTAATATTTGTCTCTATCTCCGGCTAAGTTCGAAGATGGACCCTATTGGTCCACTCCTTCTAGTACCTCTCCCACAAAGGGTTAACTTTTAGTGAAATATTGATTCTGTAATACCTTCTATACTACTTACTCGAAAATTCGGAAATTTCACACATTGTATTAGTTTGCTAGTCGCTAACACTTCAAGAAAAATGGACGACGTGGCCACTCCATTTTTGGTACCTCCCACACGAATGGATAATTTTGCACCAAAAGTTAACTGCTTATGGCTTTAATATCAGTTCATACAAATACTTGGAATTTTGTACAGTGTAATGCTTTTATAGTACCTAGAGTCCAGAGAAAAATGGACGTTATTGACACACCCCTTTTGGTACCTCCCACACAAATGGACCATTTTGTACCAAAAGTAAACAGCTTTTAATATTAATACCAGTACATATTTTGAAGTTATTAAATGCAATTTTAATTGATAATAATTTAATTAAAACAAAAAAATAAATAAATTTACGAATATTTTTTTTGGACTCAAAGTGAGGGGATTCATATTTCGGTTTACCCGACTGAACTTTCTTACTTGTTTAAAAATACTACCGCCATGTCAAGTCAATTCGGCTAAATTTTGGAACGCCCTCGTACTATCCACCATCGGATGGGCGGTGTATTCATTTTGTCACTTCGTTTGTAACATCTCGAAATTATGATCAGGGACCCCATTAAATATAACGGGTTTTCCAACAAGAGGTGTTATTTTGAATCACCCGGTATTTTGGTAGCTGTCACTTTTGAAGTTTTTATTCTTTGACATTTGACAAGTAGAAACTACGCCATTACTAAAAATGGAACGATACACGATTCAATCATCGAAAAATCTTCTAGACTGATGAGGCCCATTTCCACCTCGGTGGCTACGTCAACAAGCAAAATTGTCGCATCTGGGGCTTGGAAAACCCAAGAGTTATTGTTGAGAAGCCTCTCCATCCTCAACGTGTGACTGTTTGGTTCGGTTTATGGTCCGAGATAGAATTCGTGAGGCTATCGAGGACATAGGGCAGCCACTTTGCGATTTGGTTATGGAAAATTTCATGAAAAGGATATGGCCCTGTAAGCGTGGTGGTGGTGGTCATTTGGCTGATGTTGTTTTTCATTGTTAACGGCATACCTTCCTCTTTATTATGAAATAAACATCCGATCATTTATCTCAAAAAATGAAATTTTTCTTTGAACACAAAAATAACACCTCTTGTTGGAAACCCCTTTACAATCGATGCAATTAAGTTCTAAATAAAACGTCATTCAAATGGCCTCCACGACTTCTTCTGCAGGAACGAATTCGTTGAACCCAATTTTCGAGCACTTTTCCCACTAAATCAAGTCGTATATCATGACTGGCACGTTCAATATTGACTTGTAAAGCTTGAAGAGAGTCTGG
Organism: Eudasyphora cyanicolor; assembly: GCA_963930755.1. Taxonomy (NCBI): domain Eukaryota; kingdom Metazoa; phylum Arthropoda; class Insecta; order Diptera; family Muscidae; genus Eudasyphora; species Eudasyphora cyanicolor. The sequence goes on from OZ005735.1 coordinate 205,430,171, forward strand.
TTTATTTCGAAAGTCCAATGACTTTAAATAACCCCACAAGAAATGGTGTAATGGTGTTAAATCACAACTTCTTGGAGGCCATTCAATATCACAATTTCTTGAAATAATCGAATCTCCAAACTTTTCGCACAACAATTCAATTGTTTCATTTGCTGTGTGGCACGTAGCCACTATCGGTCAATGGCAAAAAGATTGCTCTTAACGAGAGCTAAAATATTGCTCATGGGTGTCAAGGTCGTAGGTTGACTGGAAAGTTTTTTGTGGATTTTTAAATAAAATGGACTTAGCTCATTTTCAAATGTGAACGGAAAGTTTATTTTGCTCTAGCTCCTCACCGGTACATCGGATCGGAAATCGGTCAATGGCAAAAAGATAGGTCTTAACAAGAGCTAAAATATGGGTCTCAAGGTCGTAGGTCGACTGGAAAGTGTTTTTGTTTTGGATTAAAAAAAAAAAAAAATTACAATTGGAGAACGACTATTTTGATAATAAAACTGAATAATTGGCAAACGTTGTTCTTGCGTATAGCTCTCCATGATGAAATTGTAAACACTACTGAATACAATGAAAAACAAATGACAGATCATGACATATTACAAATGGCCGAAACGTTACTTCAAAATCACATCATCCTTATTGGAAAACGGTTAAAAGTTCTATAATTACTACATTTATCCATAGATTTTCTTTAACAATATAGGCATTGTTTTGTTCATTAGGATGCTAGCTTTTAAGAATTGTAACAAACCATTTTTTTGTGAATTTTTTATATTTTTATGGTTTTTTTTTTGTAAGTAATAAGAATCTATTGTTTTTATATTGTATTTATCCAATGAAGAAATCCTGATTAAGACCTTTAACTGTATTATTCAATGTTTGTATTTCATTATGAATCGAATCGAATCGTTTCGATTTTTAAATTCTTAACAGACAAACTTCCAGCAAATGACAACATTCTGTTAAACTTGTCCAAAATGTTAAGAATGACAACAGAGTCTGTTAACTGGTCTAAATATGTTGTAAACTCTCCGTCTCTCAAGTTCTGTTAAGCTGTCGTTCGCTCTCCATCTCCTCTCATTTATTTTCGAAATGTGAACTGGAAAGCGGCATAAAGCCCCGCATGAGTATCCCAGAGATACAGCGCCGCACAACGCCGCTGCAGAGTCCAACAGACGACCAAACAAATCTCAAAATGTAAACAATCCGAAAACCGACCAAACAATCCAATCAACAACAACAAAACGGCAAAACTAACAAACAAAACAAAAACGCGAAACGTGCGGATACTTCCAATGAAGTCATTGGGTTTGAATGTTGCCACATTTGATGCAGTTCATCAGCTGCGTTTGCAGTGCTCAGTCGTATCTTTTCCGAGCGTTCGAAAGACTTTAAAGTGCAAAAGTGTCTTCTGAAAGCAAAGAAAATTTAAAGATATTGAAAATATTCGGTACAAATAAAAACGGTTACAAGTGCCTTAGAAAAATATTTCTAAAAAACAAACACACAAAAGTGCTTCTAAACAATATTTTTACGATATATAAACACTCAAAAGTGCTTCTAAACGAATTTTACGAAAAACAAATAAATATTTAAAAGAAAAAATGGAAAATATAACAAAATAGTGTTCTTTAAAGTGTTGACAAGAATTGCTACTCTATGAATTTGAAATTATTTACGAAATGCAGATTATTTGATTCTAAAAAATTTTAATATTAACTAAATATTTTGCGAAATAAATATCTAAAGTTGTATTAACCGAAAAATCAAACGAAAATCGAGTTAAAGTTTTGAACAACTAAGTGCCTTAAATGTTACCACAAATAAAAATAAATTATATCAACAGATCAACAAATAATATTCAATTTACTTACTTCTAAAACGCAGTGAAAAAAATAATTTATGTCATATAAAAATATATTGAATTGATTATCGTCCATAATATATACATATATAAAAAAAATAAAAAATCGATTATTTCAACAACGTTTGAAGAGTGAAGTGCAACCCAAAAATTATAATTTTTAACAAGAGATTTTGCTACTCTAAAGTAGAAAACGAAATCTAATATTTTCGAATATATTCAAAATAATTACAAGGATTGGATTTTTAACACAAGTTTAAGGGTGTTATTCGAATGAACTTGTAATTCAAGGTAATCATAAAAAAAATAATTAGCAATTAATAAAATAAATTAGAATAATGACAATATTTTCGAATAGAATCACGTGAGTGACAATCTACAATACATAGTTCTCGAAGTTTTAGAAAAATTTACGAATTTTTCTAAATTAATTTGAATAAAGAACAATAAAAGGACAAAAAAAAAACAATTAAAAAAATACTAATTTAAAAAATTACAAATTGTAACATTAAAATATTAAATGAAATAATACGATCGCAGTTGTAATGTATAGAAAAACCTAAAAAAATTGTATTTAATGCACAGAAATAAAATTGACCGCAAATGTTTTTGTTCAATTATTGATTGATATCGACAAATACTTTTGCAATACAATTTAAGAAGAAGAAAAATCTCTAAAAACCCAAAAAATAATTTAGTTTCCTGTTGTTCTTTAACACCCTAACAATAAAATCGATAAATAAATTGTTAAATTTCAAATGATAAACAAATTTAAAAAAGTGTTTTCAGCTTCTCATCGCATTATCAGAACCTAAAAATTTGATCTGATTGGTTTATTAGTTTATTAAAATCTCGTTAAAATATTCATACACATTTACAAATATGTATATAGAAAATAGTGTTTTATAGCTCGTGCTGATTCTTCAGACACTATTGTATTATAGATTGATTTTTAATTATTTGTCTCCCAACTCTTAAAGAATTATTTGCATAATAACTATGATTTTGTCATAATATTAATAAAAAAAAAACTTCGTAAAAATGATGCCAAATAAACTTTTTATAAAATGGCAATTAATAGTTTTGTGAAATCCTTAAAAAATTTAAAGAAGTGTTAGAATTTTTAATATTAGGCTATGAAATTTATTTTTGCCTAAAAGCTTCATAAAAGGTTGTTAAAAGGAAAAGCAGATATCGCTATCATTTAATTTTTGAAAAAAATGTTTGCAAAGTTTTGTGGGTATTTGAAATTTTAAAAATTGAGAAAACATTATTTTTTGGTATTACGAAATCTTTAATTGCTCTTGAAAGGCTGAACCGATTTTTACGATATGAAAAAAATAGAGGTAACAGATTTCATATTCATTGACATTTATAGCTCAGCTGCTTTTGTTTGCGGAAATAATTAAATGCATTATCTATTATGCCATATTTGCTGAAAATTATTTTGCAAATAATTTTCAAATTTACAAGGGGCAAAATTGACTTTTTTGATATGTTTGAATCGAAAGAAAATATATTTGGAACACAAATTTTTAAATATTATATATTTCTGAGCAAATAAATTTTATTTGAAAATCAATAAAATATATTTGCAACTCGTATATTAATATGTTACAACATATAATATTTGCAAACTAATTTTCTCAAATAAAATATGTCTTTGAATACAAATAAAATTATTGTTTAGGAATTTCTCCAAAAATATTTTGGAACTTAATATAAATATATTTGGAACTGGTAAATTAATATGTTACAACATATAATATTTGCAAACTAAATTTCTCAAATAAAATATGTGTTTGAATACAAATTAAATAAGTTTTTAGAATTTCTCCAAATATACTTTATTTAAAAATGTTCTTTTGTTGAATTTTTCGAATTTCAGTTTTAATTTCTCCTTGGTTTCGAATTGAACTTCCCAGTTATGATACCAAATGCAGCATTAACTTTTGTTTTGAATCAATCATTTAAAATTTCTGAGTATTCCAAGCCATCATTAGTTGTCAATCAAGTAATTTATTTCGATCCAAGAATATACGATTTCAATTATTATTAATTATTATTTTTACGAACATGAAAACTTTATAAAAAATTAACTTTGAATTACTGAAAATTTAACACAATTTAGGTTTTTCTGAATACTTAATTGCTAACAAATTTTGCTTCGGAAATAATAGTTCCAAATAAAAACATATTGGGATGTAAACAAAGATTTGTTTAGAACAACATCTTCCCAAATATATAAATTTTTGTGTGTACGAAATATTATATGTTTAGAGTGTACCTTTAACATATATATGTTTCAAGCCGAATATGTTTGGGACAATATACTACAGAAGCGATTTTTTTTTTTCAGCGTGTATGTTTTCAGCTTAGTGCATCCTTTGTTTTCTAATAGGGAATGATAAAAAATGCATTTTAGTTATTATTTTACAATTTTGGGGCATCTGTCGAAACAAAAATATTAGTTTAGAAATATTTGTTTTGCATTCTTCATTCTAAGGAAAATGTATTTAAAGGTATGACAAAATCCCATAAATGTAATATATTTTTCTTCCATGAAATTCAAAATTTTATCAATCGTTTCTGTGAAGAATATCACAAATTTTCATAAAATATCACAAATTTTAAGAAACTTTTGGCTGAATTTATAAAAAATGCTGTGGAATCTCCTCGTAAATATTATATCATGCTACAAAAATCTTTTTTATGTGTCCGAGACCTAAAAACTTGTTTGTTTTTTGTGTAGTTTGAGGCATACCATTCCATAAAATCAAAATCAAAAAAATTTAATGGTACAGCGTAATGCTTTTATAGTATCTACAGTTCAATGAAAAATGGGCGTTATTGCCAGGCCCCCTTTCCACACAAAATGGCCAAACCTGAAAATATGAAACATGATATTTATTTATGATAGAGAGGAGGGTATATACCATTTGCTACGAGCCAAAAGAGTAACACATCGAAGGAGTGACCTAAGACCCTAAGTATGTTCCGCGGATATCCCTTTTGGGTAATTTTAATTCGAATGAGCAATGTCCGTCCGTCTGTCTGTCTGCTGACTGGTGTGCACGATAACTCTCGAAATGAGTAACCGATTGACTTCATATTTGGTATGTGGTAATATTTTCTTCTGTCTCCGGCTAACTTCTAAGATGGACCATATTGGTCCACTCCTTCTAGTTCTCCCCCCACAAAGGGTTAACATTTAGTGAAATATTCATTATTTAATAACTTCTATACTACTTATTTGAATCCTCTGAAATTCTACACAAATTATTAGTTTATTAATCACTACTACCTCGGGAAAAATGGGCGAAGTTTCCACACCTCTTTTGATACCTCCCACACAAATAGACAATTTTGAAGCCAAAGTTAATATCTTATAACTTTATTACCAGTGCATACAAAGAGTTGAAATTTTATACAGTGCGATGGTTTAATAGTACCTACAATACAGTGAAAACTGGGCATTATTGCCACGCTCCTTTTGGTACCTCCCACACAAATGGACCATTTTGCACCAAAAGTTACCAGCCTATAGCTTTAATGCCAGTGCGTATAAATACTTGAAATTTTGTACAGTGTGATGATTTGATGGTACCTAGAGTCCAGAGAAAAATGGGCGTTATTGACACGCCCCTTTGGTACCTCCCAAACAAATGGACCTTTTTGTACCAAAAGTTAACAGCTTTTAACTTTAATACCAGTGCCTATAATTACTTGAAACTTTGTACAGTTTGATGATTTTATAGTACCTAGCGTCCAGAGAAAAATGGGCGTTATTGGCACGCCCCTTTGGTACCTCCCACACAAATGGACCTTTTTGTACCAAAAGTTAACAGCTTTTAACTTTAATGCCAGTGCATACAAATACTCGAAATTTCCTACAGTGCAATGCTTTTATAGTACCTAGAGTCTAGAGAAAAGTGGCCGTAATTGGCACGCCCCCTTTGGTATCTCCCACACAAATGGACCATTTTGTTCCAAAAATAACACTTTTTAACTTTAATACCAGTACATACTTTATAGATAATAATTTAATTAAAACAAAAAAATAAATTTACATATATTATTTTTGGAACTCAAGGTGAGGGGATTCATAAGTCCGTTTACCCGACTGAACTTTCTTACTTGTTTTATTAAAATCTCGATACAATTTTCAACAAAATATAATTTTAAAAATATTCGTATATAGAAAAATCGTGTTTTATAGCTCGTACCCACCGGACACTACATTGTACTTTGAGATAGATGTTATGGAAATCCATTGAATCCATACCAAATTTTTACTCTGACAGAACTATACGAGTATTCTTAATATCAATGATTTGGTCAAAGTTCGTAAAAATTCAGACAAAGAAGTTTTTGTATAAAATGGTAATTAATGTATTTGTGAAATGTTTCTTAGTAAAATCCTTACAAAATTGAAAGAATTGTTAAAATATATCGATATGGCAGTGCTGGAGGTCAAATATTCATATTGGAAATAATTTTGAAAAAAAATTTTTTAATTTCATATTTGGTGAAATATAGTCGAATTTTTATTTTACGATTTTTATACCCTACACCACACTGTGGTACAGGGTATTATGACTTTGTGCATTTGTTTGTAACACCTAAAAGGAGAAGAGATAGACCCATTGTTTATTATACCGATCGACTCGGAATCACTTTCTGTGTCGATTTAGCCATGTCTGTACAGGGTGGCTGATATGTAATGCAACAAAGTATTCATCGACCCCATGGTCGATGAATACGAGCGGGGAGCGACCATCGGTCGTTACGGCGGCCCACACCATTACCATCGGCGGCGCTTGAGTTCTGGTGGCCAATCGAAGGTGTAAATTTTCAGCTGACCTCTTTGGCAAGTAAACCCGATAATTTTGTTTGTTCACAAACTGCTCAATTTGAAATGGCTTCTCATCGGAGAAAACCAAATTCGGTAACTGGTCACTTTCGTGCAAGCGAAGCAATTCCTTGGCTCTTTCCAGTCTAACTTTTTTTTGTGCATCGGTGAGCTCTTGCACTTTTTGGAACTTCAATGGCTTTAGTCCAAGCTCATTTTTTAATATGTGTTGTATTCGTTCTCGCGATATGTTCAGCTCACGAGCAATTTTTCTACCACTGCGGCGTGGATTTCTATCAAATCTGGCCTTCACTTTTCGGATCATTTCTGGTGTTGTTACCGTTTTTTTTCGTCCACTTTTTGGACGCGATGCAACACTGCCAGTATCACGGTAACGAGCAATGGTACGAGAAACAAAAGATTTATTCACATTTAAATGCTGGAGGGCTCTAACGATAGCCACTTGTGTTATTCCACCCAAATATAAAGCAATCACACTATCACGCTTGAATTCCATCACGAATAACTTTTTTCTGAATGCAATACATCAAAATGTTTTTGTAAGCTTGTAAACAATAAAATGAACTGTCGCTGAAATAAATCTGTCAGCTATCAGACTAGCGGTTTAGAAATGATAGCAACCTGAAGTTGGTTGCAATACATATCAGCCACCCTGTATATTCTTTAGTTCTGGACTTCTCAAATGGAAAGCCTTTTCGCTGTTCTAGGGGAGCCGTTGAGTTTAGGGAAATTGTACACGATGCAAAAACCCCCTTTTTGATATGTTTGAATCGAAAGAAAATATATTTGGAACACACATTTTTAAATATTATATATTTCTGAGCAAATAAATTTTATTTGAAAATCAATAAAATTTATTTGGATCGCATATATTAACATATTACAACATAATATATTTGGGAGCTAATTTTTTCAAATATTATTAATTTTTATTTTAATTTCGTCTAAAAAAAAATTTCCAAACGTTCCAGATTTTTTGTATTTCATTTTAAATTTTTCATTGATTTCGAGTTATACATTTTGATTTACAATGGCATAAGCGTTAATCACTTTACTTTAAAAGCACTAATTTTTAATTTCTATTTATTCCAAGTCGTCATTTAATGTCAACCAATCAAGAAACGCATCATTCCAACTATAAAGGAATTTTACGAACATTTAAAATTTCTTTTCTGAAAAAAATGCACGTTCATTTACTGACAAACACAAAATTTGTCTTAAAATTATATAATTGATATATTTTCTGAATACTTAAAAGCAAATTTTTTTCTGCATTTAAGTATTTTTCATGTGGGGCTATTACACTACGCAACAAAAAAATTTTTTTTTGTGTCCTAGATCTATAAATTATTTTTTTGTATAGATTGTGGCATACTGTTATATCAAATCAAAACCAAAAATTTTTTTTTTAAATTTTTTTATTAAAAATGCTATTATTGTCGATGTTACCCTTAGAATTTGACCAATAATTTTTGGAGTATATGCCCGATCAGGTTGACTTATACGTTAAATTGAAGCTATTAATATGGTCTACCAATGTTGGAAATATCTCTTTCACTTAGAAACAGTGGTTTAGTAACAGTCATTAAACAAATTGGAAAAAGTAGAATTTTTTAAAAAAAAAAATCCTGGGACAAAAATACATAAAAAATAGAAAAAACAAGTAAGAAAGTTTCAGTCGGGTAAACCGACTAAGGTATACCCTCACTTTGTGAGTAATGTAATATTGAATATTACTCGAATTATTCTGTCAATTTGTGTGGGCGGTACCAGAAGGGGTTTATCAAATACACCTTTTGTTTTGCTGAACATTAGATACTTTAAATTCATTGCACTGTGCCGATTTATAAGCATTTATGTGCACTGGTATAAACGTTATGAGACATTGAATTGTGGTATGATTTGTGCATTTTGTGTGGGGGGTACAAAAAGGGGCGTGGCAATAACGCCCATTTTTCACAGGGCTATAGACACTATAAAAACATTACACTGTACAAAATTTTAAGTATTTTTATATACTGGTTTTAATGTTATAAGCTGTTAACTTTTGGTGCAAAAAGGTACCTTTGTGTGGGAGGTACCAAAAGGGGCGTGGCAACAACACCAATTTTTCCCTGGACTGTAGGCAATATAAAAGCATAATACTGTAAAAAATTTCAAGTATTTTGATATACTGTTATTAATATTATAAGCTGTTAACTTTTGGTGCAAAATTATGCATTTGTGTGGGAGGTACCAAAAGGGACATGGCGACTTCGCCCATTTTTGTCGAGTTGATAGCGACTAATAAGCTAATACTATGTGTGGAATTTCAAAAGATTCGAATAAGTAGTATAGCAGTTATTAAAGAATCAATATTTCACAACATTTTAACCCTTTGTGGGGGAGGTACTAGGAGGAGTGGACCAATATGGCCCATCTTCGAACTTAGCCGGAGATAGAAAAAAATATTACCACATACCAAATTTGAGGTCAATCGGTTACTCCTTTCGAGAGTTATCGTGCGCACCAGCCAGCAGACAGACAGACAGACAGACGGACGGACATTGCTCATTCGACTTAAAATGACCCAAAACGGATTTCCGCCGAACATACTTGGGGTCTTAGGTCACTCATTCGACGTGTTACACTTTTTTCCGTAGCAAATGATATATACCCTCGTCACACTAAAGTGAGGGTATAAAAATCGAAAAAAATAATTTATTTTTTAAAAGTTTGCATCCTAGCGAAGAAAATAATGACTATTTGAAAAAATCTATAGATAAATGTAGAAATTGTAGCCCTTTTGGTAGAGGTAAGAGAATTTCTAAAATTTTTTTTTTTAATTTCTGTTTAAATAGTGATTTTATTTATTACTTTTATTTATATTATGTACATTTGAGTTTATTTACATGAACAAGTTTCATTAGAAGTAATTGTGAGTTCTTTGTTGACGTTTGTAGATTTCGGAAACGGTTTCTCTAATGAGGAACCAAATATAATCTCCCATCATTCTTTCATCCCAGTGCCCTTGGTAACGCCGCACGATGGACTTCAATTCTTGGTAAAACCTTTCGCCATGTTCGTCACTTACGTCGCCAAGATTCTCGGGGAAAAAGTTTAAATGAGAATGCAAGAAATGAATTTTGAGGGACATATTTACACCTGTTGGAATACATAAAGCGAAAAATAAGTTGCAAGAATACATACATTGTGCTATATACAATAAATATAAAAAAATATATTTCTAAACTATTTTTTTATAATGTTTTAACAAATCATTAATCATTGTTTCATATTGCGGGCTTTTATTGGATCCAAGGAAATTTGAAACCACAATCTTAAACGACCTCCATGCTGCAATTTCATCCGACGTCAAATATGATTCGAAATTCACATCTTTCATCAGTTTCCTTAGTTTAGGCCCATCAAAAACTCCTTCTTCGATTTTTTGAAAAGAAAGACTTTTAAATAAACTTTTTACATATGAGAGTGAATTGCCATTAAAGAGCCCCAGCTTAATATGCAGTGGTGGCAAAATATCGGCTATGCCAGAGGCATAACATCCCAACTACTTATAAATCGCAACATGTTGTCATGTTGTTCATATTTTATGTATTTTATCAATTTAGCCATTGTTTCGTATGATTCCTTAGTGTTGACAGCATGAGCATTGGGAATCGACGGTTCCTGATTTCCGTTGTGTAAAAGTACTGCTTTCAAACTTTCTTTACTGCTGTCAACAAGTAACCGCCATTCCATTGAATTGTATGTTTGATTAAGTTCCTCGAACAATACGGGAATGTCCTTGCAAAGCATCTGTTATCCATAGTTGTATAAAATTGTTTGTACCTCACGGACTCTATAATATGATATGTTAACATCGGGGGCCAAAATATTGTACTGTTTCATCCCAGATGCAAATAGCTCTGCCTTATTTATAGTCAGTTCCGAATCTCTCACTAGATCAATGAGTTGAAACTGAGTTAAATGCGATGACTTCTGACTCAAACTTGAATCGCTCAGAGTTGAGTACTCAGTTGAACTTGATGATGTTTCCGTTATTAGGCTGTTAGCTATACTTGGACACTTCCTACTCCAATCTATTAACTTAGACCAAAATAGCAGTCCAAATCGCACGTGAAACGTTTTATTCCACAAAACATTGTAATACATTAATTTTAAAGTACTTACCGCATTCTTCCACTAGTCCATCGAGTAAGATTTACATGGCACGAATTACACAAAATACTAGGCGTCCACGGTTCGTTCATATTTTTAACTCGTATACAAAAATACATATTACACATATATTTCTTCTGTTATTTTACTAAACGCCCGTCGATTTTCTGTCTTTCCTTACTGCTTTAACCAGCATCTACTAAATATACAAATTTGCATTTAAATGTCTCCATTTAAAATAAATTCCCAATGTTTATAATTTCAGTATATATATATTCACCATTTATACCTTAGTATGGCACAGAATTCCGAAATATCACTTTAAGTGTCTCCTAAAGAAATATCACTTTTAGTGTCTCCTAAAGATCAATTACATTTCGTTGAAAATCTCATTAGGCCTAAACACAGAATAAACAAAAGCTTTATTAAGTTAATAATGCATTTTAACCTTCACCAGGTGATATTGAGTAACTTCTTCGCATGTTGGCCAAATTATCAAAGTGCCGATCTTATGTCTTACCTTTCACCTCCTACACGATTCCACGTACATACTCGTACATGGAGTACTGGGATGAACACCTACGGCGCAAAGTCTGTAGCTATGTACGTATATGTACACATATCCATCACTTCTCCTCTTTCAATGTCAATTTAATTTACAACAACATTACCACCAGCACTTCCAGAAAAAATGGTTTTACAGACAGACCTTAACGTTTGTGCCGTTCAACACTCGAACATTGGTTGTTACATTCCACAATTTTCCCAATGATAAATTGCCATTTCTGGGCAAAAGGAAACGAATATAAAACTCGCGCTACTCAAAAAAGAAGGCGTCGAAATACTACTCCGGACTATTTGCCATTTTACAACCGAGAAGGGAACAGAAGTAATACAGACCTGCGAACAAACATTTATAGGTAATACATAAGTCGGTACGAACTATATATATGTACCTATATCCAGAGGCCGCCTCTGGCCGCATTGAAGTCAATGAACGTTTTGCGTACTCTTACTTACGGACGATGCGACCAACCGTCGACGTTGTCGAGTAATTCGAAAATCGTGATTGTATTTTAACACCCGCACACCAAAACTAAGACAACGTCGTCGCCGCTGTCGTCGTTTTCGCTGTATTCGATAACTTGCCACACACCGTGTGCCAACTTCTCCGTCCGTCCCACAGTGGGGCAATTTTGAAAGAAGAGCCGTTTTTAATTAAAACCAGTAAAGAAAGGCATAAAGTCGGGCGGGCCGACTATATAATACCCTACACCTCCCTAACAATGTGATAAGGGTCACTGCGATAATAATTTGGAATGATTGGTAAATGGGTAGGAACATATTATCTAATTCTGAACCGATAATCGCTAAATTAAGCAATATTCGTTCATAAATTGAGAAACATCTTTCTGGAAAATTTAATGATCGGAAGTAAAGTACAACTTCTATAGCGCTTTGATACCAAATCAGTAGGAACATATATGTATATGGGGGTTATATATAAATCTGAACCGATTTTCCCTGAATACTCATTCATGTAAAAAGACCTCTTTCTGTCGAATTTCGTACTGATCGGATACAAAATACAGTCTCTTCAGCGCTTACATGTCAAATCGGGGGTAACATATATATGGGGGGGCTATATCCAAATCTGAACCGATTTTCTCCGAATTTGGCAGTATTCCTTCGAGTAATAAGCATCCTCTCTGCCGAATTTCGCACTGATCGGATATAAAATACAATTTCTACAGCGCTTACATGTCAAATCGGGGGTAGCATATATATGGTGGCTATATCTAAATCTGAACCGATTTCTTCCAAATTTAGTGTTCATTCATATAATTAGAAACCTCTTTCTGCCGAATTTCATTCTGATCGGATATAAACTACAGTTTTTACGGCGCTGATATGTCAAATCGGGGGTAGCATAAATATGGGGGCTATATCTAAATCTGAACCGATTTACTCCGAATTTGGCAGTATTTCTTCGAGTAATACGAAACCTCTTTTTGCCGAATTTCGCACTGATCGGATATAAAATACAGTGTCTACAGCGCTCACATGTAAAATCGGGTGTTACACATATATGGGGGCTATATCTAAATCTGAACCGATTTTAACCAAATTCGGTTCAGATTCGTCCAAATTTGGATCGTCTTTGGGCCAAAGAAAAGATATGTGTAAAGTTTCGTCGAGATCGGACCATAATTGCGACCTGTACTTTGATTACAAGAATACATGCACAGACAGACAGACGGACAGACGGACACAGCTAAATCAACTCAGAAAGTGATTCTAAATCGATCGGTATAATAAACGAGGGGTATATTTCTTCTCCTTTTGGGTGTTACAAACAAATGCACCAAGTTATAATACCCTGTACCACAGTGTGGTGTAGGGTATAATTATTACACTTGCAGCAGATATTTACTGGCGCCATAAAATATTTAAATATGAAAATAATACAGTGTAATTGTTTGTAGTTTACAGATATTGACATAGTAAATCAAGAGTAATTCTAATATTTTTATTCACAATTCTCAAAATAATTCCAAATATTCAAAAAAAAGTTAATTTTTTGGTTTTCCCCTAAATCTATTATACTCGTACTAAAAGCCGGGCTCCAAATTTCTTTTGCAGTATATCTTGTAACCACATTTAGAGATTAGCAAGGAAGGACTGAAGTCGTGCGGAGCCAACTATATTATACCCTACAACACCTCTTTAGGACAGAAAACGTCTACATATAGTTGCTCTACATCTGAAATGGTTAACTTATAATTCCCAGAGTTTGTTCCAGCATCAACAAGCTATTCTCGATCAAGTTTCATGAAGATCGGTTGGAAAATATGGAGCATTAACCAATTTTTTTTAGAATTTGGCTGTATTTATCCTATCTGCTAGATTTTATAAATAAAATTTGGTGGTGCTCATTTGTATACCCTCCACCATAGGATGGGGGTATATTCATTTTGTCACTCCGTTTGTAACACAACTAAATATTGGTCTGAGACCACATAAAGTATATATATTATTAATCGTCGTAAAATTCTAAGATGATTTAGCCATGTCCGTCCGTCCGTCCGTCTGTTGTAATCACGCTACAGTCCGTAATAATACAGCTAGGTTGATCAAATTTGGTAGAAATATTTCTTATAGTTGCAGGTTGTTTGGGATTGCAAATGGGTCATATCGGTCAATGTTTTGATATAGCTCCCCTATAGAGGTCGCTCCAAAATACGGTTTTTGAGCCATACATAGATACCACATTTTTAAAGCAATTTAGCAGAAACTTTGCAGTTTGCATTCTATTTTGACAAGAATTCATCACAGCAATAAATAAATCGGTTCATATTTCGTTATAGTCACCCTATAGAGGACGCTGCAAAATATACGTATTTAAGCCGTAAATACCACATTCTCTAAGCATTTTGACTGAATCTTTGCAGTATGTATTTAATGAAGACACGAATTCATCGCAGTAAACATTTTTTAAATCAGTTCATATTTTGCTATAGTCAACCTATAGATGTCGCTCCCAAAAATGTTTAATTAAGCCATAAACACCACATTTTCTAAGAAATTTAGAAGATTCTTTGCAGTTTGTATTCTATTTTGGCAAGAACTTATCTCAATAAAATTTATACAAACCAGTTTTTATAATACTGCGGTCTTCGTGTATATCTAGGTCTCAAATATGCTAATTTATGCCATAAATACCACGTTTTCAGCGTTCGTTTTTATCGGCAGAGAGAGTTTTCTTATTGCATGTATTAACATAGGGTGGGGTTAAAAGGATAAAGTATATATTATTAATTGTCGTAAAATTCTACGTAAGACAATTTAGCCATATCCGTCCGTCTATACTACTTGAGCTAGGTGGCTGAAATTTGGTACATATACTTCTTATATCTGTAGGTATGTTGGGATTGAAAATGGGCAATATCCGTCTAATTTTGGATATAGCCTCCATATATGGCATCTCCCCCCATTCGACTTCTTAACGTCATAGAGACCGCAAATGTCAACTGATCGGGCTGAAAGTTGGTAACTGGGGTTTATTTATGTCCGGTGTCCTTCATACGAGCAACGGTAGCCATAGGTCCATGTTTTGATATAGCCCCCATACAAAGGTCCCTCTAGATTTGACTTCTTGACGCCACAAAAAACTCAAATTTCAACGAAGTGGGCTGATAAGCCGATTTCCTCTGCAACTTCGTTAATAGTGATTTGACGATTCCCAATAACAATTTTCTTTACTTTCTCAACACTTCTATAGGTTTTTGATGTGATGGATCTTCCAGGACGAGTGTCATCTTCTCGATCCTCTTTGAAAAGCTTCTGCATTTTTCTGAGCACCTAATTCAATTGTTTTACACAAAATTTGATGCAAATTTTTTGATCCATTTTTTTCACAGCAGAAATTCACCGAACAAGCAGAACACGTCAAACTGTTTTGTTGTGAGACATCACAAACAAACTCAACTAAGAACATATGTTGGAGACAAGTGTGCCAACATAAAACCAGTAAGGAAAGGCAGAAAGTCGGGCGGGGCCGACTATATAATACCCTACACCTCCCTAACAATGCGATGAGGGTCATTGCCATAATAATTTGGAATAATTGGTAAATGGGTAGAAACATATTATCTAATTCTGAAACGATTGCGATAAATTAAGCAATATTCGTTCCTAAATTGAGAAACATCTTTCTGGAAAATTTTAATGATCGGAAGTAAAATACAACTTCTATAGCGGTTTGATACCAAATCAGGAGGAACATATATATGGAGCTTTAATATAAATTTGAACCGATCTTCCCTGAATACTTATTCATGTAAAAAACCTCCTTCTGTCGAATTTCGTCGTCGATATAAAATACAGTCTCTACAGCGCTTACATGTCAAATCGGGGGTAACATATATATGGGAGCTATATCTAAATCTGAACCGATTTTCTCCGAATTTGGCAGTATTCCTTCATGTAATAAGAAACCTCTTTCTGCCGAATTTCGCACTGATCGGATATAAAATACAGTTTTTACAGCGCTTACAGGTCAAATCGGGGGTAACATATATATGGGTGTTATATCTAAATCTGAACCGATTTCTTCCAAATTTAACAGTGTTCATCCATATAAGAAGAAACGTCTTTCTGCCGAATTTCATACTGATCGGACATAAAATAAAGCTTTTACAGCGCTTACATGTCAAATCGGGGCTAACATATATATGGGGGCTATATCTAAATCTGAACCGATTTTAACCAAATTCAATAGGGATCGTCCTTGGGCCAAAAAAAAGATATGTGTAAAGTTTTGTCGAGATCGGACCATAATTGCGACCTGTACTTTGATTACAAGAATACATGCACAGACGGACAGACAGACAGACGGTCATAGCTAAATCAACTCAGAAAGTGATTCTTAGTCGATCGGTATAATAAACGATGGGTCTATTTCTTCTCCTGTTGGTTGTTACAGACAAATGCACAAAGTTATAATACCCTGTACCACAGTGCTGTTGTACAGACCTCGTATGGCGACTATACACAAATTATGAAAAAAAATCGTAAAACTAAAGACAACACCATCTCTAAAGCAATGCAATTTTTTGTCTTTACTTCAAATACAATTTTCAGTGAAATAATGAAAATTTACTTGATTTCAACGAAATTATTTCTGATTCAAAGAAATTATTTTAGCTTTAATGCTTCGTTGTACATAATACAAGTTGACTTTGAAGATATGTCTTTGAATTATTGAAAATAACATTTATCTAAGGACATATGATATTAATTTAGGTGAACATTTCAATAATTTTAACGAACTATTACTTGAAATTATATATAAATTTTAATGTCAGACTTTTAAAGATCAAATGCCTTTAATTTTCGGTACATTATTTTCATATCATTAATTTAAAACTATACAGTCTTAGAAAGAATGTAATTTTCGTTCATAAAGTTATAGACAAATGACTTTGTGTTATGTTACAATATGATGGGCCATACTTTTCGATTAATTTATTTTTAAAAAATTAACAAATAAGGCATTTATAATTTTATTTAGAATTTTTTAACTTTTTGCGATAGGTCATCAATGCCTTACGCTACAAAGTTATTTCTATAAGCATGCCAATTATACTAAAGTTTATTAAATTCAACAAAAATGCAAGAAAATGGGGCGAAATTTAGATGAAAATGTCTCGTTTTTATAAAAACAAAACCACTAAAAAAGAGCTGATTCCAAAACTATGTATTTAAAATTTTATAAAATCGTATCAGTTAGTGATTCTGAGTCGATCGGTATTCTTTAACTTGGGTCTATACTAAGTATTTTTGCTGCCACAAAATAATGATCGGATTTAAATACAAAATTTGTTTAATTAAGTATATTACGAACTTTAAACGTACGAACTAAATATGTATGTACTTGATTTGTGTACAACACATAATGACTGGAAGATATTTTACATGGTTTTGAGAGCCGTAGGTTGAAGTGGATGGGAAGCCCTATACTTGGAAAAATTGAATAAAATCGGTTAAGATTTAGATACGAGGTATGTTCAAAAAATATCGCGAATTTTTAATTTCCGCGGGCTACGTGTATATGATTTTCGATATTTTTGTAGCGTTATGTTGGTACTCATGTCCCTTACTTATGCTGATAAGGTTGGCCATTTTGAATGTTTAGTTAAATTTTGACAGCAGTTGTGCTTGGATGTGTTTTAACTTGTCTTCGATTTTTATCTATTTCAGAAAATGGATCAAAGAATCTGCACCAAATTTTGTGTGAAAAACAAACTAAAGTGCGCTGACGCATTCCGAATGTTGACTGTGGCATATGGTGAAGCTACCTTGGACCAAATGTTCTTAGAGGGCCGAGAAGGTGCGAAGAACGAAAAGCGTCAAGCGCGCCAAGTTCGGTCGAACGTAAAGGTTTTGCGCACAGTTTTCTTTGAGTGCAGGGGCGTGGTGCATTATGAGTTCTTGCCACAGGGTAGTACGGTCAATAAAGAATATTACCTGCAAGTTATGCGCAAATTGCGCGAAGCAATCCGCCAAAAACGCCCGGATTTGTGGAAGACCAAAAACTGGCCTTTGCACCATGATAACGCCCCTGCACACACATCGCTGCTTGTGCGCGA
This sequence comes from Eudasyphora cyanicolor, assembly GCA_963930755.1. NCBI lineage: Eukaryota > Metazoa > Arthropoda > Insecta > Diptera > Muscidae > Eudasyphora > Eudasyphora cyanicolor. The sequence goes on from OZ005735.1 coordinate 205,448,217, forward strand.
ATATTTGTCCAAAAACCACACAGTAATGGTGCCGCAGCCACCGTATTCCCCTGACCTAGCCCCCTGTGACTATTTTTTGTTCCGAAAACTGAAAAGGCCCATGAAAGGACGACGCTACGCCACGATTGAGGAGATAAAGACGGCATCGAAGGAGGAGCTGAACAAAAATCACAAAAAAAGATTATATGAAGTGCTTCGAGGATTGGAAAAAAACTTTTGACAGAAGTGTATTATATCCTAGGGGAATTACTTTGAAGAGGACAAAATAAATATTCATGAATAAATACTTTTTGAAAAAATACAAAATTCGCGATATTTTTGGAACATACTACGTATAGCTCCTATATATAAATACATATCCAGATTTTTTTCTTCTAAGATATATGTACTCCGCTTTCATTACATTTAGAAAATAGCAGCTTCTTGAACCTGGAATGAACGTTGCCAAATTTGATAAAAGTCAATTCAGATTGAGATATATACCCGGTAAATACTTACATATATCCCGATTTTCAATCTAAGCGGTATAAAATATTTTTTTTGACAGTTAACCATCATTATGAAAAGAACCTTGTAAGTCTGGAAAATATTTCTTTTTATTCTGCTCATTCCCCCACTGTGCACTCATCGTCGTACCTTAGAAGTGAAAAAAAAAACGGCACTCGCGCACTCTCGATTATTATTATTGGATTTCAACAGCGGCGGCAGCCGTGTGTTTACCACTGTTTTTGGCCATTTATTAGGCGCTACAATAGGGAGAGGAGGACGAGGTGAAGGCAAAAGGCAACGCAAGTAAAAACTACCAAAGCGCCAAAAACAACAATGATAATGGCAACGCTTTAATAAACATTCGATTATGTTTACAATTGTATACAATTTTGGGTTAAATGTTTGGCTAATTGTCGTTTATTGTTTCGCTGTGAATTTAAACATGACACCGCCGACCGACCGGCCGTCCGTCCGTCCGTCTGTTCAGATTACAAGTTGCAATTGAGCAAACGCGATTACGATTTGTATAAAAGTTATTTTTCTTTTTTTTCAGTTTTTGGCCAAGTCACTGAGTTGTCATTGGCAATTGCATTTGTTAAGGTATAACAACTTGGGATAGGTCATGCCCTTGAGTTCGATTACATTTGTATTCCATGTCATTATATTCGTATGGAAGTGTGGAAGGGTTTCTTCTGTATGCATTGGTGCATTACATTTAGGTAAATATTACAAAGTAAATTTTCACATAGCTGTTAAAACCCAAACTAAGTTTAGTTGAGTTCATTGAGACAGCGCTTATTCTGTAGCAAACTGACAAACAATTAGGACTAACTAGTTAATCCAAGGCAACATTTCTTATATTTTTAAAATTTTAATAGAATAGTGAATTTCAATATTCATCCACATGAATTCATGCTACTTTCAAAATGTGAGATTTATATAGACAAATATTCGTTTTTCTGCTGAACATCTTCAAAGACGGTGTACTGTACCGAAATGTCAGTGTTTGGGTATATGAGTTGTATTAAACTTATAAGATGATTGAACTTATGATATTCAATTATGGTGTAGCTTGGCCCTTTTGTGTGGGAGGTACCAAAAGGGGATTAACAAATACGTAATTTTTTACTGCTATCAAGAAGGCAGAATATGGTTCATAAAGAGATTCTATAGAGATTCATCCACTTGTGTCGTCCCCTGTTTACGAATCTATGGTGGTCAGTTAACTCTAATAGTGATTTCGTTTATGCAAAAAAATTTAAAATTTTTTCTACATTTTCCACTAAAACCGCATTTTTAAGTTCGTTTGTAAAAATGGTGCAGCCGTATGAACGGGTTTTGATTTCGTTTGTAAAATTATTACACTCAGCAAATGCGAAAATATCACATTTCCACACTCAGCCCAGTCCACGATGTGGAGCAGTGATGGGATTGGAAAATTTTCTAATTGTACCATTATGATCAAGAAATTGTACCAACTGTACCACGATTGTACCAAATTACCAAAAGTGAAAAATTTTTTGCTTGTTTTTCGATTTTCCCCATCCTGTGGTGGATGGTATATTCATTTTGTCACTCCGTTTGTAACAGAGACCCCATAAAGTACGAGTATATATACATACGAGTACATTAGGGCGGGTCGATTTAAAAACGCCCATTGCTCAGTGAAAATCGTATTCTAGGGATCAAAATAAGAAACTTTGCCGAAGGAACCATACCTCTAAAACGAATTCTGATGTCCCGGAAAAAATCCCACTTTGACACATTTAGAGTGCTCCAATCGAGTCCAAATGTATGGAACCCCCAGGGGTGTGCCACTGGCATGGATGGGTCGGGCCTCCAAAGTTAGTGGGGGTCGGTCATACATTTGGACTCGATTGGAGCACTCTAAATGGGTCAAAGTGGGATTTTTCAAAATTTGCCCCTACCCAAAAGTTCGACCCAAATTCCGGGACATCAGAATTCGTTTTAGAGGTATGGTTCCTTCGGCAAAGTTTCTTATTTTGATCCCTAGAATACGATTTTCACTGAGCAATGGCGACTTTTTTGCCTCCCCACAAATCGACCCGGCCTAGAGTACATATTCTTAATCGTCGTAAAATCCTAAGGCGATTTAGCCATGTCCGTCCGTCTTTTGTAATCACGCTACAATTTACAATACAAATGAGATAGATGACTGAAATTTGGTACAGATACTTTCTTTAGCTTTGGATTGAAAATGAGCAATATCGGTCCACTTTTTAACATAGCCCCTCTGGCCGATTTGAATTCTTATCGTCATTAAAACAGCAAATTTCAACTGAACTGGCTGAAAATTGGTATTTGGGGAGAAATTATACGTAGAACCCTTACACGAAAAGTCGCTAAGTCCATGTTTTAATATAGCCCCAATACTTTTTGATTTTTAAGTTTTTTTTTATTTTTATAGGTTTATTTTATTAATTTTGCCAGCCAGGGAAATGTACCAAAAATTGTTTGATTGTACCAGCGTACCAAAAATTACTCAATTATACCAAAAGTGGTACAATTGTACCACGTTTTCCATCACTGATGTGGAGTGTTGCACCGTCAAAAAGCAGACTTCAGAACCAAACCTGCAAATGACTGCGCAATAATGTAGGTAAATGTTTACTCACCGCACGTTTTTTGTTCGATTGTACGTAAGCAAAATGCGAAATTAACAGAGGGTGCAGGGGGAATTCTGAAATGACCTTATTTTTCAGAAACGAAATCGCCATAAGCTACCAGATATTGAAGGCCCCCTCTATATCCATTAAAGCTACCTTATAATATTCCATAACAGAGAGAGAGAACCTTCAATAAAGCTGACTACAGCATTGCAGGGAGGTTTTTGCTGAGTTTGATCTTTCTGTAGGCATCCTGTTGACTGGCCAATAGCCTGTGATTAATTTTTGTTCTATTACACTATGCAACAAAAACATTTTTTTTGTGTCCGAGACCAAAGAATTATTTTTTTGTATAGATTGTGGCACACTGTTATATAAAATCAAAACCATTTTTTTTTAAAAATTTTTTTAAATAAAATCTATTATCGTCGAAGGCACCTTTAGTATTTGCTCTTTGATTTTTGGAGTATATGCCCGATCAGGTCGACTTATACGTTAAATTGAAGCTATTAATGTGGGCTACCAATGCTGGAAATATCTCTTTCACTTAGAAACAGTGGTTTAGTAACAGTCATTAAACAAATTGGAAAAAGTAGATTTGTTTCAAAAAAAAATCCTGGGACAAAAAAAAAATTTTTTTTAGGATAAATTACATATAGCCCTTTTGGTAGAGGTAAGAGAATTTCAAAAAATCTTTTTTTTTTTAATTTCTGTTTAAATAGCGATTTTATTTATTACTTTTATTTATATTATGTACATTTGAATTTATTTACATGAACAAGTTTCATTAGAAATAATCGTGAGTTCTTTGTTGACGTTTGTAGATTTCGGAATCGGTTTCTCTAATGAGGAACCAAATATAATCTCCCATCATTCTTTCATCCCTGAGCCCTTGGTAACGCCGCTTGATGGACTTTAATTCTTGGTGGAACCTTTCGCCATGTTCGTCACTTACGTCGCCAGTATTCTCGGGGAAAAAGTTTAAATGAGAATGCAAGAAATGAATTTTGAGGGACATATTTACACCTGTTGGAATACATAAAGCGAAAAATAAGTTGCAAGAATACATACATATGTGTTATGTACATAAATATAAAAAAATATATTTCTAACCAATTTTTTCATAATTTTTTAACAAATCATTAATCATTGTTTCATATTGCGGGCTTTTATTGGATCCAAGGAAATTTGAAACTACAAGCTTAAACGACCTCCATGCTGCAATTTCATCCGACGTCAAATATGATTCGAAATTCACATCTTTCATCAGTTTCCTTATTTTAGGCCCATCAAAAACTCTTTCTTCGATTTTTTGAAAAGAAAGACTTTTAAATAAACTTTTTAAATATGAGAGTAAATTGCCATCTTTCCTTAAGGCTTTTACAAAATTTTTAAAGAGCCCCAACTTAATATGCGGTGGTGGCAAAATATCGGCTATCCCAGAGGCATAATAACATACCAACTACTTTTAAATCGCAACAAATTTTCCAGTCATGTTCATATTTTATGTATTTTATCAATATAGCCCTTGTTTCGTATGATTCCTTAGCGTTGACAACATGAGTAATGGGAATCGACGGTTTCTGATTTCCGTTGTGTAAAAGTACTGCTTTCAAACTTTCTTTACTGCTGTCAACAAGTAACCGCCATTCTTTGAATTGTATGTTTGATCAAGTTCCTCGAACAATCCGGGAATGTCCTTGCAAAAGCATCTGTTATCCACAGTTGTATTAAATTGTATCACGGACTCTATAATATGATATGTCAACATCTGGGGCCAACAATTTTACTATTTCATCCGAGATGCAAGTAGTTCTGCCTTATCTTTGGTCAGTTCCAAATCTCTCACTAGATCAATGAGTTGAAACTGAGTTAAAAGCGATGACTTCTGACTCAAAATTGAATCGCTCAGAGTTGAGGCTGTTAATTAGGCTGTTAGCTATACTTGGACACTTGGGAATTGGTATTGTTTCCGAATGTGCAACTGGCAAAGTGACAGATTTTACTTCACCGTAATTCCAGCGAATGCTCTTTCTACTCCAAACTGTTTACTTAGACAAAAATAGCAGTCCGTATCGTGAAAGAATGGTTTTCTCAAAATCATTGGCATTCCAAATTGCACGTGATGTCTAAAATTAAAACGTTTTATTCCACAAAACATTGTAATACATACATTTTAAAGCACTTACCGCATTCTTCCACTAGTCTACGAGTAAGATTTACTTGGCACGAATTACACAAAATACTGGGTGTCCACGGTTCGTTCATATTTTTAACTCGTATACCAAAATATTACACATATATTTCTTCTATTATTTTACTAAACGCACGTCGATTTTTGTAATTACATATTTTCCGCAGATGTAGCAGAAATTGTCGGGATCATTTACACATTGAAAAGTTCTTTGCCTTTTACTCATACTTCGAAATATAACTTTGTAATATTTTTCAGAAAATCGACTTATATCTTTAAAGCGCTGAATTACACTAATTTATTAATAAGAAATTTCATTCATAAATTCCGGGTTTAAGGTTCATAAGTTGCAGTACCTGTAGCTGACATATAGTTGGCTTCGAAAGTAGACACCCAATATTTTCAAGACTGCCGCGTACTACTTTGTATTGCGTACATATAATTTTACTACCTGTATATACGACTGGGATGTCCATGCCCCTAAAAGGCGTAGCTGAGTGGAAATCGCATAAATAAAAAACCACAAATGTTGTTGAATGACCCTCTATCTAAGCGGATTTCATCCAATATAGTTCTCACATTGCATATCATGTTTTATGGAGGGTTACGAACGGCCATAAAACCTCGTCCTCTCTATAATTTTATAATGTCTGACATCAATCCTCATAAAATAAAATGCAAGTGCAATGTCTCTTATATGTTCTTTCACATATGGCGAATTGAATATAAGCAAAAACATCATTTAAAAACGAAAAAATATGAAACAAGATTTTTTTGAATTTCCCTAACATTTACAAAATGGCTCATAACATTTATATCTATTTTTACATCTAGTGTTTTAAAAAAAAAACATTTTTTCTCATATTTTTGACGACTGTTACTAAACCAAAGATTCTACGTGAAAGCGATATTTGCAGCATATGCAGTCCTCATAATTTCCTTTTCATTGGAGGCATAACACGGCTCAATCAGGCTTATACTTGAAAAATTATGGTCCAAATACTGAATGTACTTTCCATGAATGCGGGAATTAAAAAAAAAATTAAAAAAAAATTGAACATACAAATTTTTTTAATATTTTTTTCGTGTTTGTGACACCTAATTGCACCAGAAACTGTTATCCAAATCCCTTGGACAAAAATTTTGTTGCATAGTGTTATTTTCTTCCGGTTTTTAAGGAGACATAATAATATACTAATCGGCCGAAAATCCTTTTGGAATGAAATAAACTCCACTTTGTTTGTATATATATAGGCCTCATTGATACAACAAGTATATATCTCTCTGAGACAGGAACCAAATGTATCAGCCACTGCCTGTAACTCTGCCGAAGAGACATTGTCTGGTCCTGGGCAATTAAAAGACATAACGTTTTTGATTGCCCAAATAATTCTAGATTCGCTTACAATCTTCTTGACCTCATCAGAGGTCGCGAAGTACACTTTAACGGAATCCCCAGTTGATGTATTCAATGCCTCTTCAGAGTTGCCCGGGAAATGTGTATCCAGGAGCACGAACAGAGACTCCTCACTAGACATAGTTCAATAACTGTCATCCTTGTTGATGTCCCCTATGGAAAAAGGTGTTGAGGCTACAATTGTCCCTATCCATGGGGCTTCGGATGAGCTTGCTACGCCATTGCAGAAATGTATTGTATTTATTTTGAGCCTATCTCAACTTTTAGATACTGCATGAGTACCCAGCCTTGTGGGGCTCTTGTGGCATTTGCCTTATTAAATGCATTCCTGCAGCACTTCCTCAGCATAACAAATTGAGACAACCACCAGGCGGTCGTTCTTGAACCCTTGTATTTAGTTTAGGACATGAGGCTTGTAGCGAAGAATTAAGGCTTGCAGTGACTTGTTCCACCATTTCTTCTATATCCCCGATAGTATGCCAGTGGTTCGGTCTGTTGTGTATTTATGATCCTTTTATACCTCACGAGTTACAGAAAGTCGGTACTAGACACGAATTTTTCTTAGTATCTTCCAGTTATATCCTCTGAGATGAGCCTAGTCTGTCAATATGTCGGACCCGTAATATCGGGATGCATGCATGTATGAAAGCCGGGCAGTGAACCCATCCGTGTAGCATCTGGTTCCCACTGCCACGTGAGCTAGTGTTCTGTTTTCTCTCCCAGAAGCGTCTGTCTGGCACAAACAATTCATAGATAACAGTAAGCCGCACTTTGGGAATGCGTTCGGAGATTTCCGTTGTTTAAATATGACCGAGCAGTGATTGTAATATCTTCTGATGGTACGATTTATGACCTCGATTTATTCATTCGCCCATCACTTCTAGACGTCTTGCTGTCATCACTTCTAGACGTCTTGCTGCCTCATACTTTATAGGGATATCTATTTGTTGGATGTGCAGTATAGTCTCCAACGCTCTTCTTGGTGCGGTTATATTTGCCGCGCTTATGCCTAGGTTGAGGAGACTATGTATCCACTGATTTTAAAGCACAGTGTGACGTCTCAGTGTAATGTGCCATATAGACGGAAGTCAACAACAAAAAATGGAGTTTTCTACCTCAAGGCTGTTTGCTACTATATTCTCGCTAATTAAAGAATGAAAAAGATAAATATTAATGTTGTTTTTGGCAAATATAAAGGGTGGTCCAATCAAAACGCACGATGTTTATTGTAAATGAAACAAAAAGTTTTCAGACAATTATCTTATTATTTTTTATTACGATTGAAGAATCTATGGCAATTATTTGTGAAACAAAATATAGGTCCATATTCCATTTTTATTCAATGACTCTGAGACATAATTGAGGTTCAATGTCGTTAATGTGCCGAATTATATCATCCTTCAGCTGTCCAATTGTTCTTGGCTTATTGACGTACACATTTTCTTTTAAATATCCCCAAAGAAAGAAGTCCAACGGTGTCAAAGCACATTATCGTGGCGGCCAATTCAAATCGCCACGACGTGAGATAACACGGCCATTGAATTTCTCGCCCAAAAGAGCCACTGTTTCGTTAGCTGTGTGGCAAGTGGCACCATCCTGTTGAAACCTCATATCGTCCAGGTCCATATCCTCAATTTCTGGACACAAGAATTTCGTTATCATCACGCGATATCGAACCCCATTCACGGTAACTGCTTGGCCGATCTCATTTTCGAAGTAGTACGGCCCGATTACGCCGCCTGCCCAAAAACCGCAATGTTTTCCGCAAAACAAACTAAGTGAGCAGGCACATGTGTTTTCACATCTCCTACAGACCCGGTTTGCTGAAATTTGCGCACAATTCTCCCGATTGTGGACACATTTGGTCGATTATGCTGATCACAAAAACATCACGAAGTGCACGAAATGTATTTTGATTTGAACGCCCATCTTCGTAAAAGGCTTCAACAATCTTAACGCACTGCTCAATTGTGTATCTCGCCATGATTTAATTTGTCAAACACTGAAACAAAGAAATGTCAAATTAAGTTGGACAAAAAACTTGACGTTAAGATGCGACCCACAATGAACATCGTACATTATGGTTGGACCACGCTTTAGATGCTCTACGTCTTCCATTACCTGTATCTTGAAACAGCCTAAACCCTGGCGTGCTACAAAGCATATCCCCTCTCCTCGTGCATTAGGAGGGCCTTAATAGCGGCTGATGCAGCCTTAGAATGGTGGATGTTTATCTGTAAAAGCCGGACCATGGTCACAAAATGTTTTTTTTATAAATTTCCGATGACAGACCTGTCCAAGAGGACACATACTGCATATCCGACCAAAGTCCGTTAATATAATTAAAATCGATTTTCAGACATATCCAAAAATATAAAATTTTCGTTGTTTTTTTTAATTTGCCATGCCAAATTACGCCTCATCTTTAATTTTCTAACATTTCATAATGTTAAATATTTCTAATTATTTTTTTTTTTTCAAGTGTATTTTCCAAATAACCCAACCACTTGTCCGTATCATATTCTTCGTACATAAAAGAAATGACCTAATAAATCATTAACAGATTATTGTACTCAAGCTGTTTGATTCTGCCATTAAAATTGTTTTATAAACTTCATCTATAAGTAATTTTTTGTATATTTCTTAACCTACCACCATATATGTTTGTATATGGTTTTCGATATTTGCCCTGCAGGGCTTCGGCTTTGATTGCTTTTGGCACTCCAGTTCTGGTCGATAAACTCAATTAATGAGGAGTATATAGCCGAAAAAATTAAACATCAGTCCGCAAATGCTATGTGGACGGAAACAAGATTCTCAACCAGCAAAAGATCAACCAACAAGTCATCCATCCACTTGTATTACTGCTGATGATGATGATGGGATCTTTCAACGATTTGAAAAATTCTTTGAGATCTACTCGATAAAAACCCCATTTAAGTGAGGTTCTAATTTAATTAGTGTTCTGACCCACATAACCAAATACTTATATACAACAAATAAATTGAAGTCAATCCGTGGGGATGGGATGTCCATGACTATGTGGATATGCATGAATGAAGTGGAGTAAATCCATTTGATTCTCCTCATTTTATTTTTAAGCATTTTACGAGTATTGTTAGTGACTGAACGCCCCACAGTGCAGATGGAGTAAAAAATGCATTCCCCATAAGCTTCAAAAATTTATGCAACACCATCTATTGTTGTAATTAGGTCGTAGCGGTGATATTTGAGTGCACACATCATATACATATCTGCCTATCTGTCTGTCTGCCCGTCTGTCCGTCCGACCGTCCGCCTCTCCGTTCGTTCAGAGGAGGGTGGCTGAAAGGAGACCAGTGCACCCAGCCCCCATCAAGTAATCAACTTTTTTTTAATTATGTGAAAATGAGAACATCTTGTAATTGGCATATTGCCACTGGCAAAAAATTACCAGGCTTCGCAATAACATTTATGATTTGTTTATTTTTATTTTTCCCAATTTGCAGAGAATTGAATTGTAGAGTTTGGTTTGGCAGCTCATCAATTTGAAATGCAACTGTGTAGATTAACCCACATTCACCTCAGAATGCGGATATTATTTTTTCTTGTAAAAATTATAAACAGTCTATAAACATAAATATCAGAGTTCAAAATTTCCACAAACGGTGGAGAGAGAGAGAGCATTAAAGTCTTATAAATAATTCAAAATTTTTTAACCGGATGTTATGATAATATAAATTTGCTTCCTTTTTTCGGTGTATTTTTATATTTGCTAAATACTCCATAAAATAAAGCTTGAAAAGAAATGGGTCTGTAAATAACTTATTATGAAAACACACATTTAAAATTTACCTATTACAATACATATTTTGTTCTCCTCAGAAAAACTGAAAAAGGATATCCTAAAGTATTTATTTAATTGTATTTTCGTTTGTTTTGTTTCGGTCTTTAAATCGTCATTGATTTGTCACTAGGATATTCTCCTGGCTGTAGACCTCTTCGCTGAATGATCGGAGTAGCATCCGTGAAATAGCTATACGAGGAGCTGAGCTGTGAAATAATTGTAAAGGGTGGTTACATTTTCAGGGCCGATGTTTTTTTGTTTTTTTTTTATTAAAATTCTTCTATCATTATAACAATTAATAATATTTATATGTATTAATCATGGTTTGAGATAAAACTAAAAGTATTGCAACAAGTAAGTTATTATTTTTTTTCTTTTAAATAATATACAGTTTCTCATAAGTTGAAATCTATTAAAGGAAAAGATAGGAAAAACCTTATGAAATTTCATAAATATATATGATTTTTATATTTATTGCAAATATAAACAAAATTTTATTATAGGTTTCAACCCTCTTGGATTAACTAATCATGCAAAAGTCTTAGCAATCTATAGTTCGATGATCTGTTTCGGCATTCAAAATTCTCGAGTTGGATATCGCCTATGTAGCCCAAAAATTACTTTTAAGTTTTTGTTTTGGATAATTTGCAATTTTTTAATGTGAGTTTTCGCACATCTACTTGATCACACTTGACATCCATACGTCATAATTGGACGAATACACATCTTATAGAGCAGTAACTTGTTTTTTGTATCTAGTTTAGATTTTCGATTAAAAAGCGGATACAGGGATCGACCACATTTAATAGCCTATAACGTGTTCCTTAAAAGTTAGATGCTTATCTAATATTATGCCAGATATGTTAAGTGAGCTGCTGGGTTTTCGTTTTGCTGATTTATTGAATGGAAAAATTATCGCCTGCGTTTTGCCTTCATTTATTTTTATTTTCCATCTTTCAAAGTATTTTGTAATATGCAATAGTGATAGTCTCATTCGTTTTATAAATGCATTTGAAACTTTCCCACATGTTATTATTGCTGTATCATCAGCATAAAGAGCAGCTGTTTGATTTTGAAGTAATTTAAAATCGGATGTATATATTGAATAAAGAATCGGTGATAATACAGATCCTTGAGGCAAACCAGCTGGGATTGTTTTGTCATCCAATGCTCGTCTTCAACGTAAACAGTAAAACTTCTTTCAGAAAGGTAACTTTGAACGATTTTTTGTATGTATATTGGGAATCCAAATTTGTGAAGTTTAAGTATCAAGCCATTGTGCCATATTGAATCGAACGCTTTTTCTACATCCAATAAGATTAATCCAGTACTATAACGTTTCCTTTTGTTCTTAGTGATTAAATTCACAATGCGTTTGATTTGGTGTATAGTTGAATGTTGCTTCCGAAATCCAAATTGTTCCTCCTTAATTATCATATTATTTTCCAAAAATTCATTAATTCTGTGATGAATTATTTTTTCAAATATTTTATCGAGACAGTTAAGCATACTAATTGGTCTATAGCTGCTGGCTAGCTTTGAATTTTTACCACTTTTCAGTACAGGGACAACTTTAGCTTTTCTAAAAAGCTTCGGAAAATATCCGTTTCTCAAACACCAGTTGAATACGTTTGTAAGTATGTGAAAATCTGAGTCAGGCATTTTCTTTAAAACTATTGGTTTTATCCCACCTAATCCAGGTGCCTTAAGATTTTTCAATGTTTTTACAAACCACTTAACTTCTTCTATAGATGTTGGTATGTTGTTGTCCCCTTGGACTAGGTGTTGTCTCCCAAGCCATTCGATATGTTTGACGACATTTTGTTCTTTGGGCGAGATTTCATTCATAGTAATTTTCTAATCCCTGTGCAATAATATTAGCTTTTTCTGCGTTGTTGTCTACTTCAGCGCCATCTGTTGTTAAAGTTCCAACAACTGCTTTAGCGCCTCTCACGGCCTTGGACAGCAACCAAAACTTTTTGTTACCATATGGCAACGATCGTAGAAAATTGTTCCAGCTTTGTTTCTGTCATTTAACACGTGATGTTCAACCAGATGGTCCAGCTGTTTGAGTATACCAATGACAGTTATTCTCTCTGATACGTCGGAACATCTTTGTAACTTACGGCGGAATCTTCTACGCTGTCCAATTAAATAGAGTGTTAGAGATGAAAGTCGTCTCTGCCATAAGTCTCTCTCACCAATCGGTACCTTTCTCTCTGCGAGTTGGATAATTCTTTTGATTTTTGACAGTATATCATCGACGTTAAGTGATGTTACAATTGCTCTTTCAAGATTTGTGTTTTTAATCATAGTATTAACATACTCCTTGATGTTATTCCAATTTGCTTCATGATATAGGCGGATTTTACTGGGCTGTTTGTCCACGGAACCAAAGATTCTGCAGGTCATAGGAGAATGATCTGACTTTAGAATATGTGGATGGGTTTCTATTTGGGAAAACTCAAGCCCAGAGTTTGTGAGCATCAAGTCGACAACAGATGACAATTGCGGAGTTTGACGTTGAGTATGACGTGTGAAATCTTTGGGGTTATGGATATAGTAAGCAGAACAAAGTTGATGGTGGTATAAACGCTGACCAGCTGTGTTATTATGGTGACAGTTCCAGCTTTGGTGATGGGCATTAAAATCTTCTAAAATGAAAAAATCTTTGGGATAACTTGTTAATTTATCAATATCATTAATAATCTCTGCTGTGTATTTTGGGCAATAGGCTGAGGTCAGCCTGACTGGTCTTTTGTTTATGTAGATTATTAGGGAAACGTTTTCTATTGATATGGTAGGAATTTTCGACATTTTTTGATGAGGAATGCCATTTCTTATTGCTATAAGAACTCCTTCTCCATGGGTACATCTGTCTTCTCTGTAAATCTTGAAGTTTCTGAGTTTGAATTTGTGGGTTTTCTTCAAAAAGGTTTCGTTTATCATTAAAACATCTATGTTTCTTTCATTTACTACGTGCTCCAATTCAATAATAGAGGCTGGATTTGTTATGCCCTGTGCATTGAAATGCATAACATGAAGATTATATTGAGATTTCTGGTTATATGACATATCTGAGCATCATTCCGAGAACTCTCATTTTGTCATATTTAGTTTGACATTTCTGTAGAGCATCAATAGCTTCAAAATATATTTGCAAAATTTGTTCGTTTGAGATGTCATTCGGGTCTGTTCTGTAATCACGGCGATTTGATATCACGGTGATTTTAAAATCACCGGCGACTTTACATCACTTTTGGAGTTCGAAATCACCCGAAAATATTTTGAACAATCTTTTTTGGGATGCTATGAATAATAAACCGGGAGATTTCGAACTCCAGCAGTGAAGGTAAGTCGCCGGTGATTTTAAAATCACCGTGATTTCAAATCACCTTGCTACAGAACAGACCCCATTATCTCCACACTGTGTACTTGTTTTGGCTTTTGATGCATTTGTGTTAGAATTGTTTATCAATCTAGAGTGACCACTGGACAATCTATTGCTACAGCTTGGCTGGATTGCATCTTCCCGCAAGTTACTTGAAGGAGCAAATGTCCTAGGAAATTTATTTGAGCGATTTGTGCTTGTAACTTTTGCTCGGATTTCGAGGTATTCATTGCGTTGAGGACAATTTTTGTCATCTGCTCTGTGATTGAAATTATTTGCACCTTTCTTTATGCAGTTATGACATTTATATATTACTGGTCCATTATTTGATGTTAAGTTCAGTTGTCAGATAGAATAATCGTGTGATGATAACAAACTGTTTATGGCCCGAATTGGAAGATATGGATGTGGACAATATGTGGTTTCAACAGGACGGTGCCACTTGCCACACAGCTAACGAAACAATGGCTCTTTTGCGGAACAAATTCAATGGCTGTGTTATCTCACGTCGTGGCGATGTCAATTGGCCGCCAAGATCATGTGATTTAATGCCGTTGGAATTCTTTCGTTGGGTTTATTTAAAAGAAATGGTGTACGTCGATAAGCCAGCAACAATTCAAGAGCTAAAGGATGAGAAAATTCGGCACATTAACGGCATAGAACCTCAATTATGCCTCAACGTCATCGAAAATTTTGACCATCGATTGGAGCTGTGCCGCCGAGGTCGCGGCGGCCATTTGGCCGATATTTTGTTCCATACATAATTGAACCAAACCAATATTATCATAATAAAAAGAAATGTCAATAATTTCCTAAATAATTTGTGTTTTATTCAAAATTAACATCGGCCCTTAAAATTTAACCACCCTTTACATGCCTATATATATCCAACTTTGAGTCTAAGCTCTGTCAAATAATTTTTTTGGACTGATCGTTATCATTAGAAAAACAACATTGATAAAACTTTACAATATTATACTCTAATTGGCTATTGAAGGGTGTCTTAAGTCGACTCCTCCCGATTTTCGCCCATCCTTACCGCTTTAAAACCAAAAAAGGATCAAGAAAAAATAGGATATAGGCAACAACATTAAATGGGTAAAGACCAGTGTAATTCACATAAATAAATTCATACCTTAGATGACCTATTTTGAGACCCTGTTGCCCCAACCGCGAGCAATCGGTTAACTTGTTTATATACAGCGGATTTGTTTCCATTTTCTTCTCTATTTCCCTACTATGCATTGTTTTTTCTTCCTGGTTTGTTAATATCGATCAACTTTATTAGCTTTGTACCACTGTGCAACACGTCTGTTTAGACATATGCCAGAATGAAAATTACCCACGATAACAACAGCAAAACGTACCGGCATTTTACTTGGCGATAATGATTCGACATTCTGTGGCACAAACATTTTCATTAGTTTATATACCATGAGACGCACAGTTACATCAATATTTGAATATTTGTATTTGCAATTTCCAATTGCCAGCATTGTTGGCGCGATAGTGTTGCTGCATGCAACACAGTCTGCTGTTGACTGTGCTGCTGCTGCAGCTGTTGCCACCGATATTATTGGTTGTTGTGGCGACCGTTGTTGTTGTGGTTTGTTATTGGTAGTTCTTGTCTCGGTCGTCGGTTGCAAAATTTATTCAATTGTGTGGCGGACATTTTTTCGCTGGTCTATTTGTGGGATTTAGAGCCGCTGCAGCACATTGCACCTCGTCCGGGACGCATAGTTTTTGTGTCTGTCGTCTTCTATTTGCTTCTTCTTCATCTTGACTTCTTTACATTTCGCGTTTTGTTTATGTTCCTCGGAAGCATTTTTCCATTTTGACTGTGACTCTGACCGTTTGTCGGCTCTGGCATTGGTCGTTGTCCAGTGCAACTGAGGAACAGTGGAACTTTACAATAGATCCATGGTTATTTGCAACAATATTAAATTTTAAGATCTGACTAAAATATAAATAGTACAGGAAGCATATGGGTTAACAGAATTCATATTACAACAGCTTCGGTTTTTTTTAAATATATAAGAGGCTAAACATTATGTTCAATCAATCTTCATTCATTCAATTTTTAATATTTTTGAAATATATAAGAGGCTATACATTATGTTTAATAAATCTTCATTCATTCAATTTTCAAACTTTTTTAAAAAATAATTTTCTTTTTTTTCTTTTCAGGTAAGTGTATTAAAAACTATATCATCTGCAATTGGTTACCTTATTCGAAAAAAACGAATAAATAAATGAGTAGTACCCTTTCCAGGTAAGGTTACGAATAAAAAACGAATAAATATTTTTTTTGGGAATTTGTTCGCCTTATGACATTTGAAATTGTTCTTGTTTCTCCATCCTAGAAATCTTTAAAAAACTAATGGTTTCAGTCTAACAGTTAAAAACTGCAAATACACACAGAATATAGTTTGGTGGCCTCAACCGAATTATTTGCCAACCTAATTTTGGTAGTTCTGTCTACTATCATGCGATTCCTTCAGGACAACCAACATTTTGGTGTTGTGGTATACTTCTGCTTCCAAGTTGACAAAAAATCATATTTGCTTGCGCCAACCACGAAAATGATGGCTAAAATTATCTGTTGTATGTTGCCACAGCCAACTGTTTTAAAAAATTGGTTGTTCTGATAATTTGTCAGTATATACTACCGACAATTAATTAAAAACAGTTTTCATTAATTTTTATTTTATTTATTGAACAAAAAACCAAACAACTCATAACAAAATTAAAAATCGCATATTACAAATTCAAAACTATTATGAGATGTGGAAATATTTAACACAAATTTTAGTACACGAAAAAAAAAACACAAAACTTTTATGGAAATATCGCTAACTATGAGCTTTCAATTTCATGATTGTTGCTTTTATATTTTATACCCTACACCACACTATGGTACAGGGTATTATGACTTTGTGCATTTGTTTGTAACACCCAAAAGAAGAAGAGATAGACCCATTGTTTATTATACCGATCGACTTGTAGTCACTTTGAGAGTCGATTTAGCTATGTCCGTCTGTCTGTAGATGTATTCTTGTAATCACAGTATAGGTCGCAATTATGGTCCGATCTCAACGAAACTTAGCGCATATCTTTAGAATCGGTACAGATTTACATATAGCTCCCATATATATGTTACCCCCGATTTGACATGTAAGCGCTGTAGAAACTGTATTTTATATCCGATTAGTACGAAATTCGGCAGAAAGAGGTTTCTTATTACATGAAGGAATACTGCCAAATTCGGAGAAAATCGGTTCAGATTTAGATATAGCCCCCATAGATATGTTACCCCCGATTTGAAATTCAAGCGCTGTAGAAACTGTATTTTATATCCGATCACAGCGAAATTCGGCAGAAAGAGATTTCTTATTACATGAAGGAATATTGGTAAATTCGGAGAAAATCGGTCCAGATTTAGATATAGCCCCCATATATATGTTACCTCCGATTTGAAATTCAAGCGCTGTAGAAACTGTATTTTATATCCGATCACAGCGAAATTCGCCAGAACGAGGTTTCTTATTACATGAAGGAATACTGCCAAATTCGGAGAAAATCGGCTCAGATTTAGATATAGCCCCTATATATACGTTCCTCCTGATTTGGTTACAAAGCGCTATAGAAGTTGTACTTTACTTCCGATCATTACAAAATTCTCCAGAAAGATGTTTCTCAATTTAGGAACGAATATTGCTTAATTTAGCGATTATCGGTTCAGAATAGGTATATCCACATATATATGTTCTTACCCATTTACCAATTATTCCAAATTATTATCGCAATGACCCTTATCGCATTGTTAGAGAGGTGTAGGGTATTATATAGTCGGCCCCGCCCGACTTTATTTTTGTAAGACATTTTGCACAACATATTGTGCATTCCACACATTATTATCCTCACGAGATTATACCGTTCTTGAACAAAATGTTGAAAATTTATTTATGTCGAGTAATTTTATTTTTTGTTTGTCATGTATCAGCAAAAGAGCAGCAACCAATCTTTCTGTTGTATTTCCAAAAATACATTTAATTATTCTAAATTTGGGAAATGATTGGGATAACCAATAAACGATTATTAATTAATATTTTTTCTGTTGTAGTAACCAATTATTCGTTGCAATAATAATCTTTGGTCTACTGATACAATTTCTGTTGTCAAGAATAAAACATTGATTGTCACAACCAAAAATCGATCATATGGTACTATAATGAAAGTTTAATATTGGTTACCACAACTAACCGAGTGTCAATGACAAAACAATCTTAATTCGATTGATACAACCATCGATTTAGTTGCGAGCATTTTCATTTGATCGCATCCATGTCATTATTGTTGTTTGAACTATTTATATATAAATACAACCGACATACGGTGTAGGCAATATACTTTTTGTTGCTAGTACTATTTTTTTATTGTTACAACCGAATTCCAACCAATTATTTTCCTGGGTGTATTTAAAGAAAAGTGTCGAAAATTGCTAGACCTGCCTTAGTAATTCGTCCATAATTTTTACAAAAATTACTGCAGTTGTTTTAAATTAAAATTTTTAAAAATATTTTCCAAAAAAATTTAAATTTCAAAAAAAAAAATAATTATCCGTTATGTTCTCTTTCGAAAGAACAGAATAAACACATATGAACTACATC
The DNA here is from genome assembly GCA_963930755.1 of Eudasyphora cyanicolor. Classification (NCBI taxonomy): domain Eukaryota; kingdom Metazoa; phylum Arthropoda; class Insecta; order Diptera; family Muscidae; genus Eudasyphora; species Eudasyphora cyanicolor. The sequence continues at coordinate 205,466,831 of OZ005735.1, forward strand.
TAATTTTCACCAATTAAAATAGGGATCATCCTTTAGTCAAAAGTTGGAAGTGGCCGTGGATAAAGAATCTCCTCTTTACGAACTTTCATAGAGGCAGGATGTTCAATTCAGCCTATACGAGTATACTGTTCAGACAATAAATGGGAAGGAAGGTGTATATGGAAGCTATATCTAACTCTAAATCGATTTACTTCATATTCGGCACTATTCTTCATTGGATCAATAAATTGCCCTCGACTAAATTTCATAATGTTCGGATGTAAAATATACCAAATAGACCAGACACCAAATCGTACAATATATATATGGGAACTATATCAAATTCCCAATCGATTTACTTCAAATTCGCCAGTTCATGGACCAAGAAACAAATCTGTGCCAAATATCGTAATGATTGCATGTAAAATACAACTAGGGAATGAACATAACATATGGAGGTTATATCTAACTGTGAAGCGATTTTCACCTATTTAAATTGACATCGTCCTTGAGTCCATTAATAAATGCTTGCCAAATCTCTATGTAGTTGTTAGAGCATAACTGCGACCTATACTTTGATTACAAGAATACATCTACACCCAGACGGACATAGCTAAAACCATTAAGGAAACGCGGAGCCAACTATACGATACTCTATATCACTTTATTCGAGAAGAATAAGTAAACATATTGTGATACTAAATCTTAAATTTAAACTCGCAACGTTCTTCCCTCTACCAAATTTTTATAGCAATTGTATGTCAAATAAATCTTCTAAAGCTCTTAAATACCGAATCGGAAGGAATGTATATATGGGGACTATATAAAAATCTGAAGGGGTTTTCTTCAAACATTTCAATGTTCGTTTCTGTAGCAAGAAAAAATAAATTTCATAAGGATCGGATATTAAATAAAGCTTATATAACACCTTGATACCAAGTCGGAAGGAATATATGGGGACCATTTATAAATAGGGAAAACCTAACCTAAACGTTCGTCCTTGATGCGAAAATGCCGTCCGTGCCAAAATTAATCAGGATTGGTCCAGAATTGCGACCTATGTTTTGCTAGCGGATAGTTAGATCGAATCAGCTTGAGATTCCGAGTCGATCCGTATACTTAAAGGTGTATAGCTCCAGTGTTTTTATGCTGGACCAAAACAAACTCATAATACCCTGTACCACTGAATGACTCAGAAAGTGATTCTAAGCCGACCCCAGTATGACCAGTCGTCGCACAGTGGGCTAAAATGAAAGAAAAATGGACATAATTCTGCCATTTCAAAACCACTTATCGTATGGCGATGAAATTTTAGTTGTGTATACAAGAGGTGTTAGAGAGTTTAAGTTCGGAACTTCGGCCCCCTATCTCATACCGGGGCGGAGCTACAGGGCCCTAAAGTTGACCACTTCGGGTATACCAAATTTTCATCGGCTTCTAACTTTTGAATGGAGTTTCCGATTTTAGTGGCGTTTCTGTGGACACTCCTAGACCAGACCTACAATAAACATTTTATAGGTTTAAGATATCTTGAATAGTTTCCGAGATATGTGGATTTTAAATTTGAATTTTTAATTTTTTCGCCGACTTTGCCTTGGATTTTAGCCAATATCTCAAATGGGATTTTTACTTCTAGTCCTATATCTTCGATATGAAAAGCCGCGCTCGGGATTCCCTTTGCAGTCGATTTTGTTACACCCTAATACAAATAAATAAAAAGAAAAATTTAACAATTTAGCTTTGCGATTGGAGAAAATCGATCAAACTTTTGAAATTTATGTAAAAAAAGGTCCAAATCGGAGAAGGGTGGCAACCACACCAATTAAAATTTTGGCTTCGGATTTTCTCTAACAGATTCTGTTAAACGCCTCCTTTAAAATGAGTATAAATTTGATATACGTTGTGTAACAAACTTTTTCTACAAGACCTAAATACGAATTGGACTTTTTTCGCCAAAAAATCTCCAAAAATGAATGACGTTTTTCTAAAGTCTGACTTTATAGGGCCATAACTTTCTTAATTCTTGACATATCTTATCGATTCTTTTTTCATGATACTGAGATTTTGGCTAAACTCCAAGGCAAAGTCGGCGAAAAAATGAAAATTAAAATTTAAAATCCACATATCTCGGAGACTATTCAAGATATCTTCAACCTAAAAATGTTTATTGTAGGTCTGGTCCACTAAGATCGGAAACTCCATTCAAAAGTTAGAAGCCGATGAAAATTTTGTATACCCGAAGTGGTCATCTTTAGGGCCCTGTAGCTCCGCCCCTGTATGAGATAGGGAGCCCAAGTTCCGAACTTAAACTCTCTAACACCTCTTGTATACACACCTAAAATTTCATCGCCATATGATAAGTGGTTTTGAAATGGCAGAATTACTCAAAGCATCGTTTACTCAAAGCAGTACAGTCGCATAGCAAGTGCTCAATGCTCTCCACTTCTTCCTCATCTCTACAGCTTCTGCAGAAGTCATTGTCAATACCCAATCTTTTGGGGTGTTCGCCGATCAAGCAGTGTCCCGTCAGAACTGATACTAACGTAGACAATCTTATCCTCTCTAGTGTGAGGAGATATTTTGAACTTCTCAGGTCATACCTTCACCAGATTTGTCTAGCTACGATTTGTGTCCATCTTTCGTTGGACTGCCTGATTGCCTGTGGCGCACCAATATATATATGCAAATTCTTCGAGAATTTGTAATATCTCCCTTTCCTAGCAAGTTCATCGGCTTTGCAGTTCCCCGAGATATCCCTATGACCAGGCACTCATATGAGGTGTATATTCAGCGATTTCGTTAAGAGATCTGCAGACGTCGAGGGCTGTTTGTGAATTCAGGGATGTGTCCTCCACAGAATTGATGGCAGCCTGGCTGTTCGAGTAAATGACAACGCCAGTGTTGGTTACTATGTTGCGACTCAGCCACTTGGCTACTTCCCATGTTGCCATTATTTCGTCTTGATAGACACTGCAGATATCTGGTAGTCTGTGAGCTATATCCAAACTAAGCTCTTCACAGGGTATTCCGAAGCAAAGCTTTTCATCAAGCTTCGAAACATCCGTGTAAAAGTGGAGATGGTTTCTATTGTTCTGCCAACCGATTCATCTTTGGTTGGTATCATAGTGATGTACAGGGTGGCGCAGAATGAGCTATATGGTTTAAATGGTTTATAACTTTTTTATTTATGCGATTATTATAATTTTTTTTTTTAAATACAGTATATTATTGGGGAATTTTTTGCAATTAACTTTGAAAAATGGTATCCTGTAAGTGATGTGCATTTTCTGCTTCGCACATACGTGCTCTTTTTAGCTTTTTGCTTTTTTTTGACGGCCTTTTTTAACGCTCCTTCATAAAGGCAGGATGTCCTTCAACAGATGTTGATGAACTATGCTGCAATATTTTGACCGGTGTGCACGGTAGGTGTTCTTCCGGCACCAGGAAGAATGTTGACGAAAATGTCCAATCAAATGGTTTATTGCTGACGCTGTGGGTGCAATGAGCCCATTAAAATGACGACGATATGCACGCTGTGTCAACACAATAGACTGTTGGTTTAAAAATGAAATTCAATTATTTTCGTACGTTGTTCGAGCGTGTACTGAATCATAATTAATTCCCCAAGTCTCCTTCAAACAATGCTGAAAAAAAACAAAGAAAGAATAATGATTAAAAAAGTTATAAACAATTCAAACCATATAGCTCATTCTACGCCACCCTGTAGTTTCTCTCTAAGGTGTACACCGTTGGTATATAGTCCACTCGGTCGGTTACCATAGCACTACACTTTGATATTATTTTGTCAGTTGCCGTCCACCATACCACAATGCCGTATAGCAGTATTAGACGAACTACTGTTATACATATATGTATATCCAATAGACGATTTTAGGAGTGAGGGCCCACCCCGACCTTACAGCCTTCCTGCTGGAATATAAAGCGACGTTGGTCTACACGTTGGAACGTGTAATTCCTATCTAGAATTATTCCTAAAAATTTTGCACTTTCGGAAAGGACTAGATCTGTTCCATTTATCCGAGGAGGAGGTTCCACATGTGGGGCATTATTCGTCCATGTAAAAAGAACCGCTGCTTCTTACCCATCTAGCCATCTAGTCCAGAGCCACCTGTAGGATGTCTCTGAGGGCGTTTTCGAATTTGCCACTAACTTGATTGCCTTGTCGTCCGCATATGCTACGACCTTGCAGCCACAACGTTCTAGATCTGGCTGGATTTCATTCAAAGCTAGTTGCCAAATTAGTGGATAATGGTCTGATGTCTTTTGGCCTAGTGTGCGATAACTTTCCCGCTTTGGGTATGAATACCACTTTGGTATCCCTCCATCGATTTGGGATGTATAAAAGCCTGTTACAGTCTACATAAATTTTCTGGAGTGATGCCGTCTGGTCCAGGTGACTTGAAGGGCTCAAAGCTGTTAATAGCCCAGCTTATTCTGGATCTCTCAGTCAACAAGCTAGCGACGCTAGCAGTCCACTCGCACACATGTTGGTTCTGCTGATCCTCGGGTACTGTTAGGGAGTTCCCCGGGAAATGTGTATCGAGCAGTACATTGAGCGACTGCTTGCTGTTTTTGGTCCAGTTATTTGCCTCATCCTGTAAATATCCCCACTGTACAGGTTGAAGAAGATAGTATCTTCCTCAGCCTTGCGGCGTCGTGGACCTTTTCCACTTCGCCACATATGGTATACCAAGAGCGTCTTTGCGCCTTCCTAAGCCCCTTCTTATTGATCTTGAGTTTATCTTTATAGGCATCCCAATTATTAGCGACCCCAGTAGATTTCGCCTTGTTGAATAGCTTGTTTCAGGTCTTTTTCCTAGCCGTTAACTTAAAGGTTTGTAAACTAAATAGAATATCAATAATTTTGATCCAGCGTATCAAAATGGGTGGGACTTTGAATTTAATAGCCAAGATTTCTTTTATTAATGATCCACAGCTGCCTTCTAACCTACGTACCATTAATGAAAGCGTGAAATCTTGGCTATCAATTAGTCTTGATTTAAAAAACTCCCATATACGCTACAGATTTTGAACAAAATTAATGTTTTCTCGGAGGATAATTGTATGCACAAGGCTTCAGATTCAGATACAGTGTATTCAGTCCAAAGAACGAATTAAGGATTACTATTAGAGTTGTTTTTCTCTAAACAGGCAAACTAGATTCTCACCCTTATAACTAATAAAATACCCACGAAACATGCCATATATCAAAATTCATAGAAATCGTAGACCTTTTTGTTGTAAATATTTTACAAAATATTCCTCACGAAAAAATATTATGGGTCCTTTATCAAAGTTCAACCTTCAATAGGACATTTTAAAATTCCTCTGTACCAATTTTTATATTTGCACATCACATTACAAGAATATATGGCTGAACTCAAAATGTGATTCAATGCCGATCGGTAAAATAAATTGTGGTTCTATATCTTCTACTTTTGGACGTTACCAAAAAATACACAAAGTCAGAATACCCTGGACCACAGTGAGGAGTCGGGTATAAAAAGTGAGTGTATACTGCAGTTGGGCTAATCTTACTAAACTTACCAAAACCTCTTTGATTCACTTTACATTATATGTAATGCAGCAATTAATTCTCTTGCTTACCCTGTTCCCTATTCAGCAGCGGTCTTTTATGCTACATTCCTACCTTTTCCCTGACGCAACCACTGTGCCACGTCAATAGTCCATACACACACGTCCGTGGTAATTCATGCTGTTTTCGAATTTGTTAACATTAATGCTGGATTTGTGTTTTGAATTTGTTTAGTTGCAACATCGGCAGTCAACACAACAACGGCAATGGCAAATGGTCGCCGACAACAAATAGACAACGTCCAGGGGCAACACCGGCGTACAGCGCCTATCCGGTATATATGTCTGTCCGTCCGACCGTCTGTCTGCTTAGGTCTGGTCTGTCCTCTGGTCGGCTTGGCTGTGGGGCTGATCTGGTGTTTCTTGCATTTTTGCATTGACCGGAAAGATGTAAAAACAATATTTATTGTTAATTCTGTCGCTACTCCTACTCCCCTCGCCACACCAATCCCAACGGACAATGGCTGCTTTTAATGTGCGGTGTTATATGTTTATTTTGTAGTGGCCAATGTTTGGATTTCGTGTTCTTCTCTTTCAGTTTTTGTTGCTGATGTGGCTAATTTTGTTGCTTCTGTTAGTGCTGCTGCTGCCACTTCTGCGACTTCTGTTCCGTTCCATTGCTGTGGCTTCTTTTTAATTAAAACAAAAAGTTCTGCGAAATTATTCGATATCAATTCGCATATCTCGTTCGTCTCGTTCACCCAAAAACAAGTTGTGCCACAAACTGCCGGACAGATTCTCAGAGATTAGTCGGTTTTCCCTGTCGTTCACATCAATAATTATCGACGCGATTTGTTTAGAATAATGTTTGGGAAATGTTTCATGTCAGCAGAAAATTTATTAACCAGATTTGCCAACACCAACGGCAATTCTCACGGCCTGGCAGTGTTGGCATCATTGTCGTGACAGTGGCCTGTGTTTTTAATTTTGTAAAACACTTGACAGAAATGTTGCATGTAAATATATTAATAGATAAAATTGTTTCCAAAATGTTGTAAACAAAAACTTACTTTCAAATCGAGAATTAGCTGGGCAATATTAACAGCTTTGAGCTCTTTCAATCATCCCCTGGCTGGAGTCTATGTATATCAGGCTCTCATATATCCCCAATCGATACCAAAGTGCTATTCATACCCAAAGTGGGCAATATATCGCACACTAGACCAAAGGACTTCAGGCCAATTAATCTATCCTCCTTCCTATTGAAAGGTCTGGAAAGAGTTTCAGATTATTTCATTAGGAAAATCCTACATACAAAACTCCTGTCGACGAACCAACATGCTGACAACAAGGGCAAGTTTGCAGAATTTGCCCTTCACGAAATGTCGGCACTATCAAATCGTCCCAAAATTTCAAGGAATTCGCTGCGGTGGCCTTTTTTGAAAAAGAAGGGGCTACATGCAAAGAAAAAATTCGTTTCTGCGAAACGAAATATTAGACAACTACAATTCTCGTTTACGACAACTGAAATTCTTTTGGTCAGAACAAACAACTGCTTACGCGAAGTATGTTTCTGTCACAACAAACGAAATTTCAGTTCCGGCAAACGAGAATTGTAGTTGTCCAATATTTCGTTTCGCAGAAACAAATTTTTTCTTTGCCTGTATTAACTCAATTCATTCAGATGTGATATATGCGGCGCTGTCACATCATAGGGTGAACTTTATTTAGCTAGATCAGACTAATTCAAAGCCTGCTCAACAGAAGAAGGTTAACAGTCAGTCATGCGTCCACAACAATAACAAGGTTTGCAATCAGAGGGATCCCACAAGGAGGAGTCCTGTATCCTCTTATTTTGAAACCCAGCGGTGAATTGAATCCTGTTAGATCTACAACGTTATGGCTGAAAAATCATGGCATATGCAGACGATGTGGTAATCGCAGAAATTGGCAAATTCCCCTGCGTCCTCAGAAATATCCTACAGATGAACAAATTGGCTAGATGGGCCAGAAACAGCGTTTTGGGGATTTAACCCATACACGACAGAATTTTTTCTCTGCACTATGAAGTATAATGTCCCACATATGGATCGTCCTCGGATGAATGGAACTGAGCTGGTCTTTTCGGAAAGTGGAAAATTTCTAGGAATAATTCTAGGTAGGAAACTGTTATTCAGACTTAACGATCTGAAACGTGTAACGAAGTCCAACGTATCCTTATAATCCTGCAGGAAGGCTGTAGGGTGGGTCCTTTCTACTAAAATCGTCCATTGGATATACAGTAGTCGGCATAAGTATTTTGACGAAATAAAAATCGTGCATTTTTGACTTTAACTTTTAAACGGCTTAATAAAGAAGTCTTGTTTATTTTTTTCCTTTTTATATAGAACTAATACAAATTTAAAAATAAGCAAACAAATATGTTTTCATAGAAACTTAAAAAGATATAAATTAATTAGTTAATTCATGAGTTGGCACAAGTATTTTGACAAGTGTGTAATACTAAGAAAACATAGTTTAAACTTTACAAAAGTAAAGAAATGGAGAACAATTTAGTGAAATGTATAATCTCCATTGGCTTCAATAACTTTTTGAGGGCGTCTCGGTACTGAATCCACAAAATTTTGAAGAATCTCTGGAGATATCTCTTTCCAAAAGGGAAGTGACCTCAGAAACTGTCTCCTCTCTGGTTTTATTTAATGAAACTGTTCTTTTGTTTTTCAAAAGACACGATACGTTTTCTATAATATTTAAATCTGGACTTTAAGGTGGCCAGTCCAAAGTCGTAACACCAGCATTCTTTTAAATGTTACTTATCGTCCGGGCTTTGTAACATGGTGCATTATCCTGTTGCAGGATAAAAGATTCCCCAATAAGCCTATCTCCGGAAGGAAATGCATTATTATTTAGTGTACTCAGATATTGACTTTGGTTTATCGAACCGGTGATTGGAACTAAGTCACCCAGCCCATTAACACAACACATCACCAGAATATGACAGAGCCTCCCTCCACCATGACCCACCTTTTAAAAAACGGGCCGTTTTTTTGCCTTACTACCTTCGGCAGTCTTACACAATATTTTTTTTTGATGAGTTATACTCAAAGGAGCTTTCATCTGTTCACAGAACGCTTCTCCAGAACTCCTTTGGCGTGTGCAGATGTTCCTTTACGAAGGGCAGTCGTTTAAGCTTGTTTGCCTTTGATATGTACGGCACGTCCATAGCTATAATTGTTTTAAAATCTTCTTTCTTTAAACGTCGCCGGTCTGATTGGATTCTTGGCCGTCAAATTCCATTGATCTGCCGCTGCTTGAGGCTTCAGAAATAGATTTTTTTTTAAATTCCCGTAAAAGAACTCGGTCTTCAGCTGGCTTTGTTTTGGGCTTAGCACCTGATCTCTTCAAGTTTCTTATGTCATTATGCTTTTTAAACTTATTAATTTAGTAGTGCACAGTTTGACGTGACACATTAAACACATTTGCAATGTCTTTCACTGCCGTTCCTGCGTTAAATTTTGCTACCATTGAAGATCTGATAACCAAACTCAACTCAGCCGTTTTACCCATGGTTTTAAATAGCTTTTAATAAATTTTTAAGGTTAAACTGTGTATCAAAGTGGAAGTGTACTTTGAATTAACTCACGAAAAGTATCTCACTCTTATAACTGCTTAAATCTTAGCTATTTAAGAGGCAGCATAATGACTGAAGGTTAATTTTCTGACCAAAGTCGGTATTAATATTTTCTCTGACAGTCAGGCTGCAATCAAGTCCCTAGAAACTATATTCCTGAATTAACACACTGCCCTCGACTGTCGCAGATCTCCAATTTTCTGTCCACAGTCGGTATTAATATTTTCTCTGACAGTCAGGCTGCTATCAAGTCCATACACTGAAAACTAATTTGAAGACAGCAGCAATGATTTTAGAGCCAATGACAAATTGCCTTTAAAGTTAGTACACTTCCTACTTAAATCAAAAATTATTTACTTAATATTTAGAAACTCGGCTTAATTTTTATTAAATTGTCTTCATTTTAAGTGTCTTTAAAGTGAACTTTAAAGATTATTTGTCATTGGCTCGAAATCATTGCCATTGTCTTTAAATTTAGTAAATATTTTTTCTATGTAGAAACTATATTCCTGAATTCAAACACTGCCCTCGACTGTCGCAAATCTCTTAACGAGATGGCTGAAGATATCAGTATACACCTGATATGGGTGCCGGGACACAGGACAACGGAACTGGAAGGCAGATGAACTTGCAATGTGTTGGCAGAACACCAGATAATATAAACCATCTCTACTTCTATATGGATGGTTCGAAGCTTGATGATAAACCTCATACGGGTACCTGGATAAACTTCATACTGATATACCGCAAAGCCGAACTGCAAAGCCTAGGAAAGGGACGACATTAAAATTTCTCGAAAAAGTGGCATATATGGGTCCATATGGTGCGGTTCTGATTAAGAGCCGCATATCAGCTAGCTGAGGGTAACTAACCTCCATAGATTTGTTAACAGGGGAACATCACAAAGTGGCGTTCTTTATCCGCTACTATCCACGAACAATATTCTGCTAATTCTTATCAGTGTTAAGGTTATTGCAACTGCAACCTCAAGATGGGCTTCCGATAATGGTATTGCTGTGATCCAACCAAAACAGAACTAGTTCCTTTCAGCAGGAGATATAAGGTACCAACAGGTGTACCTGCATTGAAATTCTCTTCTCTACGAGATCTGTTCATTACACTATACTCGTATATGGATCACTTGTTGATAAAAGTATATCGCTCTCATAACTGTAGTATTTACCAGACAGAAGATAATTTCTCTTATAGTCAGGCTGCTATAAAGTCCCGAGAAACTATATTACTGAAATAAAAAAGTGGCATCGACTGACGCAGATCTCTTAACGAGATGGCTGAATAGTTCAATATTCACATGATTGAACTGCAAAGGGATCTAGTATATGAGGCATGCCTCTAACGACCTGCATGCTTTTCTTGAGGCGGCCGGAAGTTGGACCCTAAGAAAATGCACCCCAAATTGAAAGTTAAAGTGCGCCCTTAATTTCGGGCATATTTTCGTTACAAAAACTGATTAGGAAATTTCACCCCAATCAAGAAAACGACATAAAATGGAAATAAACCCCAAAAAACTAAGAAATTTTAACTTCGTAAATCTTGTGAGTACGTAATATTACACGTATACGAACCTATTTTTAAATTATAAATCTTTTCCTGCTCTGTGTTTAAGACTTTCTCCTATGGACAGGATCCAAAGTTAACAACGCAGAGCAAATCTTTTATGCGTAGCCTCTCCTGTTTCTAAATTTATTGATGAAAATAAGCCACAAAAAGCCGACAAAAAATTAAATTTTACCCCAAAAAGCAGGCAAAAAGTAAAATTAAGCCCAAAAAATTTTTTTGTTGTTTGACATGTTACTTTTTGGGGGCCATACTAATAAAAATATTGGGGTGTATTTTCCTGGGGCCCATCTTCATTCCGTCTTTTCTTGAAAGATAGTGTCGTTACGACAACAAATGGCAGGTGATCTCTAGCCAGGTACGGAATACATACGTATTTGCCAAGACGGGTCGCTGCCTTATTGCACGGAATGCAGAAGATCTTACGTAATGACTTTTGCTGAAGCTGCGGTGATGAAGAGAACCTTCTTCAATCAATACAACACCTTCTTCAACCCTTGGATTTCATTTCCTTTGGTAGTTAGCTAATTCGCTGAAGTTTAAATTCGTCAACTACTTACCTTTTATAGCAATCAAATTAGTTCTACGGGCGGGCCTAGGGCTAACTTATGTTTTTCCTTACGTCACTGTTGTAACACCTTGGATTGTATAGTCTAAGTGATTTTGTTATACAGGCTGTCACTCTTAACTAGGGTGATCAAAAAACCGGTTATATTGAAAATACGGTTTTCGGTTTCTTTGAAAATTAAGTTAATTCTAAAACCGGTTTTCGGTTTAACCGAAAATAAAAAACCGGTGAACCGGTTGTTTTCGGTTTTTCTTTTTTAATAAAAATTCATAAATAATGCTCAACATTTTGTTAGATGACGTAAAATAAGCGTAGTGCAAATTGAATATGTAACCATATTCCAATTAAATTAAGATTTATTTGGAAATTTTATTTTAAACACTTCATATTTTTATTTATAATAGGTAATTGTTCCAATTTCATTTATGATATAATATTATAATCTCTGTAATATTTGTAATATTTATGTTCAATTTTTAAAGAGATTTCTTTCAAAAAAATTGATTATGATTTATCTTATGGCGATTTCTTTTCTGCAAAAAAGTGCAACATTTCCGTTGTCCTTTTCCCGAAATCTGGAGTTTTATACCATATTTTGGAATTTTGAAATATGAGGTAAGTTAATTTCGAGGGACTGCATATGTTCCACCCAAAAAGGCCAAATATTTTTCAGAACTTCGAGTCGACGGGGCAACATATTTTTCAGAATAGAATTCACCATTAGCTTTTAGCATCATATAAATGGCAAACCAATTATATACATATATTATCAGAAGTAGCGGATTCTGCCTTGAGCATACTATAGAGATGAAAACTTGTCGAAATGTGAAACTGAACATATGTATTTTTATTTATACCTACATTTCAATTAGAAAGGATTGTTAATTAATTTCTATACCGCAATAAGACCCTTGATAAAATATGCAGAAGAAGTCAATATAGAAGTTAGCAATCTAAACAGTATAAATACATATAAAACTGCATTTTGAAATCGATGGATATGCACAAATGATGTCAACGGTTTTATATTGATGTTTTCACAATTTTAGGTAGGTTCCTGTTTCAAAAATAATATTTTCTTTATCATTTTTTAATGGTTTCAAAAACCCGAAAAGTCGAATAAACCGAGTTGAAAAAACCGACGGTTCGAGTTATTCAAAAAAGCAGAAAAACCGGAAACCGCGGTTTTTAAAGAGAAATCGATTAACCGGTGCGGTTTTTGATTACCCTACTCTTAACATAACCTAACCTACATAATGACAATGTACTTACACGGAAGGAAAAAATTGGGTAAGCCGTACTTGAATCGAGCCGTAGCGGTGTCAAAAGAACGGTTAGTCCGGATTTTTTTTTATACCAAGTACAAAATACTTGAATCATGTACGGATTTTTAATCTTAGCGCTTATTAAGCCTGATTAGGCTTGAATTTAAGCCGACATATTTTTATTTGAAGCATAAAGCGATTGATTTAAGAATTTTATGCGATTGTTTTGAGTGCGAAACGTGCTTCAATGAATATTATTTTGATTGAATTAAACCTGCCCAACACTTGATTTAAGGCTGATAATACTTGATTTAAGCCTGATAATACTTGTTTTAAGCCTAACCAATACTCGATTTAAGCCTGATCGTACTTGATTTAAGCCTGATCATACTTGGTTTAAACCTGATAATACTTGTTTTAAGCCTGATCAGTTTTTGATTTAAGCCCAACCAATACTTGATTTAAGCCTGATCATAAATGATTTATTGTGCTTTCGTTCGTTTTATTCCTATATACCATTAATATGAATTGTACCATTTTTGCCTCTGTATTGCAAATAATGCAATTTTTTAAAATGGTATGTCAAAATACCATTGCTTGACAGCAAAAGTAAAACTTTATTCGATTTAACTATCAAACATATAAGGAATAGCATAAACGAAACGAACACGAATTATTAACAACTTCAAAAAACTTAAATAAAAAAAATTACGCCAAGTAATTTATTTACAAACACTGCTTGAACGAGAAACCAATTGGATATGGTTGCGCACAAATGCTTATACATATCACTGATATGCATGTGTGTTTGATGTTGCTTCAGAAAAAATCAACCGCTTAAATGAGAGTGGCTGAATGGGTAATTTTACTGTGCTCTATAATTTTTCTGCCTCTCAGAGATTAAAGTAAGCTTTTTCTTCTAACTTTAAGCCATATTAAGCTTAATTTTCCTTTTTAAGAAATGTTTACTTGATTGCAAGTATTATATACTAATTGTAAGCATTTCAGCGCTTGATTTTTTCAATTTAAGCCGATTTGTACTTGTTTTAAGAAAACCTTAAATTTTTTAGTACGATTTCGGCTTAAATTAAGAAATGTTTACTTGAATTTAGTACGGCATTTTTCTTTCTGTGTATAATCAAACTTTTTCTATCATCCCTGCATTAGTCACCGAAAATACGAAATTCCGTTACTTGATATATTTTTTTCTTTCATAATCCAAATATTGGATTTAATTGACACTATAAAACAATGTACTAGCAAATTTCTGCTAAAAATATATTAAAATATCTGTCTCTGAAAAGAAATTTTAATGTGGCGCTCAATGTCCCAGATTTTTTCTTGGCGACTGTATTCCTATATATAGTAAGCAATTACTACAAGTATACCAAATTATGAATATCCTATATGTAGTAGTATATAAATAGACATTGTCCCCCAACTGGGGACGTTGCCCTCAATCTAATATCTAATATGAATTTTGAATTCGCTTCACTTTTAATGAGTCATTTTATTCAACACATCTCCATTGCCTTCCACGCCAAGTACTCGTTTGCTCCTGCAATATTTGAAAACGCATCTGATTGAAATGTTTTACAAAAATGCATGTGGCATTACTGGGAATAGGCTCAAATGTGATATATATGGCGCGTATTGTGAATGACGACTGCCACAACTGTGCATCGTGGTGCAGTCAAACAACAACAAAACGCACTACAACCGCCATGAATGACCAAATGTTTTTGCTTTCTGTGATCGCAGGCATACGTATGGAGTTATATATCTTTCCACAAAAATTACCAATTGGACACATACCAAATGTAGATGCAGAACAATGCAAAAAAACATATACATATACATATAAAAAACACATCGTATACCAGTACGTCGTCCAGGAAAAACGCGCAAATAAACAGAATAAAAACTATATTTTATTATTTGCCTATGAATTACGAATATCAGCTATACTACAACAAACCAGGGTATGAGAGAGGAGCAGGAACAGACGCTGCAGTAATATATGGTAGCAATCGCCAATGAACAGTGGATACAAAGAAGAATATTGTTATTCAAATTAATTATGAAACCTACAAGAAAACTCAGTCGTGTCAACTGATCGAAACACATCAATATTTTAAAGACTGAATATTTCATTGTTCAAAATTTTCTCAAAAAAATTTTGATAGACAACTTTAAATTGTAGTTTTCAAATATAAATGACAACGCGTTTGTTTATTTTATTCATTCATTTTTTTCATTTAACTCAATGCCAGGATCGCTATTATTCCATGAGAGAGCTCTTTGTACAGGGTTTTCCAACAAGAGGTGTTAATTTGAATCACCCGGTATTTCGGTAGCTGTCACTTTTGAAGCTTTTATTCTTTGACATTTGACAAGTAGAAACTACGCCATTTCTAAAAATGGAACGATACACGATTCAACAACGCATTGAAATTATTAAAATTCACTACAGAAATGGTGAAAATCTTGAAGTCACAGTTCGCAAAACTTGGGTCGTCGTGAAGCACCTTGTCGGACCGCAATACAGAAATTGGTGGAAAAATTCGAGCTGTTGGGACAAGTTAGTGATGTGAAGAATAAAACCCGTACACGTCGCTCAAGAACAACTGAGAATATTGCTGCTGTAACCCACAGTGTTGAAGAAAACCCAGGTTTGTCCACACCTCGTCATTCCTTGGAATTGGACATTCCACAAACGTCATTACACCGTATCTTGCATAAAGACTTGGGTATTAAGGCTTCTAAAGTTCAGTTAACACAAGAACTCAAGCCGGCCGATCATCAACAACGTCGTGTCTTTGCTGATTAGGTCCTTGAAATGCATGAAAATGATCCGGAATTCCATCGAAAAATCATCTTGACTGATGAGGCCCATTTCCACCTCGGTGGCTACTTCAACAAGCAAAATTGTCGCATCTGGGGCTCGGAAACCCCAAGAGTTATTGTTGAGAAGCCTCTCCATCCTCAACGTGTGACTGTTTGGTGCAGTTTATGTTCCGGCGGGGTCATTGGACCTTACTTTTCGAAAATGAGGTTGGATCAACAGTTGCGGTGAATGGATGGCGCTATCGAGAGATGATTAATGATTTTTTATGGTCGGAGTTGGATGGTATTGATCTGGACAACGTTTACATTCAACAAAACGGCGCTACGTGCCACACAAGCAACGAAACCATTGCTCTGTTACGGGAAAAGTTTCCGGACCGTCTCTCAAAGAGGCGATCACAATTGGCCACCGAGTTCTTGTGATTTACACGTTGCGACTTCATCCTTTGGGGCCACGTGAAAGATATGGTCTACGCCAACAGCCCAGCGTCGATTCAAGACCTCAAAGATAGAATTCGTGAGGCTATCGAGGACATAGGGCAGACACTTTGCGATTTGGTCATGGAAAATTTCATGAAAAGGATATGGACCTGTAAGCGTGGTCGTGGTGGCCATTTGGCTGAATTTGTTTTTCATTATTAACGGCATACCTTCCTCTTTATTATGAAAAAAAATCCGATCATTTATCTAAAAAAATGAATTTTTCTTTGAATACCAAAATAACACCTCTTGTTGGAAAACCCTTTATATAAATAGGCTCCGGATTTACATATAACCGGTTCAGATATAAATCTAGGTCCTGTATAGAAATATACTAATAAGCCATCGCAGGCTATAAAATCCAACTTTTTATTCATTATCCGGGGAACTCCCGAACAGAACTCGGTGAACTGCAGAATCAGCAAGAAAGCGAAATGGCAAAACACAGCCTAAGATGACATTTCTCAAGTAAAATTCAAATTATTATGAAGTACCTTATCCCCTAGTTGGTTTATAAAGTTTTCTTATATCGTCAATCGATGAAGGGATACCATAAATGTATTCATACCCGATGCGGGAAAGATATCAAAAACTAGGCCAAAGCATTTCATGTCACTTAGTCAATCCTAGATCCTGATGAAAAGTCTGTAAATAATCATAGATGTTTTCATTAGGGTAGAAAATTCTTCTAGTGTACGACATTTGTAAATCGAGGGTTCCAAAGGTAGGAGTACCACCTTCCCTAATTCAAAATTTAGCAGTGAATGGATTCCTGTAAGATCTAGATCTAGTCGTAGCTGCAACGTTGTGGCATATGAGGGCGGCAGTACAATCGGAATACCTGGCAAATTCCTATCGTTCTCAAATACATTTCACATGTGGCTCCGAATAGCAGTAGTTTGGGTTTTAACCCACACAATTGAATTGATTCTCTTTTGTAGGCCGTATAAGGTTCCACATTTAGATCCTCCTCGACTAAATGGAAATAAGCTAGTCTTTTCTGAAAATGCACAAATGCTAGGTATAAACGACGATAGGAAATTGTCCTTCAGACTTGATGTATTGGAACGTGTAGGAAAGGTCAACGTCTTCGTCGTTAAGACCTCTCTCCTAAAGCCATCCATTGGATGTACATAGCACAAGTTTAATCGATACTATTGTACGCAATTCATCACCGTTCAACTAATGAATGTTCAGTAAACTACCTGTCTGCCAGAGCTTCAGCGGATATTAATGACTACAGCGACAGAGTGTCTACAAGTCATAATTCATCTACTGTCGATTGATTTTGGGGCAAAAGAAGATGCAACCAGAGCGACATAAAGATTAAATTACCTATCAGTATGGAGGTAGAACAACGACCACATTAGGATATCACCCAACTTCGACAGAAACTGTGCTACTAAGGTACCTGCCAGGGCGGAATAGATTGGCAGAATAACAGGAAAGAAAAATAAACTGTATCCACTTCTATACAAATTGTTCGAAACGTAATGGGAAGATTGCCTTCTGATTACACAGTAAATACCTTAGTATTGATATAACTCGGATACTAGTCGAAATAAGGGAAATCGCAACATAGTGACCAACATTTACTCGGACAGCCAGGTTATCATTAAATCTCAGGATGCTAAATTCCTATTCACAAAACAGCCCTTGACTACCGCAGATCTCTTAATGCGATAGCTGAGCAGTTCAACATACACCTCATATGAGTATCGAGCAGAGTAATATCCCGGGGAATTGCATAGCGGCATGGTGCGGCACAGTGCATATACAAGCTTTGGCTTAGGCAAGATGGGGTTAGGTTGTTCAATGAGTGATGTACAGAAATTTATATAAATCTGGCCGCAGTATGACTTGAGAAACTAAACTTTCTCCTCTCCCTAGAGACGAAAAAATGTTTACATTAGAGTCAGTTCTGATAGATGCTGCCTGATCGGTGCAAACACCATTAGGTTGGGAATTGAGTCCAATGACTTCTGCAGAAACTGTACCTGCTTTCTTGAACCGGCAATATCTTTTTGGTCTATCAAGGTGCCATTTTGAGTTTTTCATAGTCACCCAGCAAAAACTTGGTAAGTACATGTCATTACCACTTGCATTACCAGGTAATGAATATCATTACCCTCTGCATTACATGTAGTCAACAAATAATGACTTACTTATATTGACATGAATATGTACTTATTTTTAAGTTATTTTAAGTCGGGTTTTTTAAAATATGCGACAACGCCAATTTTTATTGAAGAAACATTGATTTGATTTAGAAACTTAGTAACATTTTGAGTAAAAACATCTCGTCATATTTAATTATATATGATATATGTATACACATATGAAAATCATTATTGGTAAGGTGTTATTCAACCCCTTATTAAAATGACAATATCAACTACTTATATGTGGGATATTCCACATATCCATGCAAAAATAATCTGAAGACTGGCTAAATGGTAAGTCGTTATTTATTTTGAATTTGACTTTCCCGCCAGGTTACCTGGTAATGCGTGTATTTGCCGAGTTACTAAATTTGTAAATTAAATTAACGTTTCTTTAAAAAAAATTGATTTTATTAGCCATATATATTTAAAATATATATTATTATATATAACCAGATATATTTTTTATTCGGAATGTTACTAAATTTCAAAAATCAAATCAATGTGTCTTCAATAAAAATTGGCGTCGCATATTTTTCAATATCCAACTTAAAATAACTTACAAATAAGTACATATTAACAAGTACGTCATTATTTGATGACTACATGTAATGCAGAGGGTAATGACATGTCGTACATGCCAATGCAATGTAAAATGACATGTTCTTACCATGTTTTTGATGGGAATTTTCCGAGTAAAAAATATGTCTCGTCGTATCATTACTGATAAGGTGTTATTCAACCCCTTATTAAATTGACAATAATAACTACTTATATGTTGGATCTTCGCAAGCGTGGGGGTAAGTAGTTATTTGTTAGCTCCTCGTATGCTTGCATGGAAGTACTTTCCTCCAATGTCATGCCCATGTAAAAATAATCTGAAGGGTGGCTAAATGCTAAGTCATTATTTCTTTTGAATTTACCTGGTAATGAGAGTTTTTGCTGGGCAGTTCATAATAGTTCGACCCTTTTGTACCAAGAAACTTATGGACTTGAATTGATACATTCTCAGAATATTCTAGGATTAAGGATATTTTCCATTTTTTCAACCTCTTCCACCAAAATTTATTCTCAACATTGAAGAGGAGTGAGTAGGAGAGCTTTTCATTGGTATTCAAATCATCAAAATACGCAAAGCCGTTAAGAAGATATAAATAATTTATCAAATAGTAATTTTAAGAAAAATCCTTGAGACAGGTATCGTTGGAGCTCTGTACCACAAAATCTATAATGAATTTTGAAAAACTAAAAACGCCAAAAATTGCCGCACATCAGGAGAATTGTTGTGCTAAATTTTGTGAATTATCTACCCTATAATTAAATTTTTATGACAGGTTTGGCCCAGTATTTTCTAAAATGCTGAGTAGATCGAATTGAAACGGTAAAAATACGTTTAATAACTTTGTAATAGTAAACAAAAGTTGTGTCATGACGCCAACAGTTATATACTCGTACCAAAAGGAAACAAATCTTAAAAATGTCCTTCAGTTCGCGCAATAAATGTTGAAAAATTTGACTTTTTCAAAGCTTTTGTTAAAAGTAGTGCTTAAAGTTGAACTGGGGTTTTGCTATAACAATGAAAACAATGCTCAATAACACAGTACATACAGCATTTTCAGCTCATTTATTTGGGACTCAATTCTGAAAATTGGACATGAAAGTAGCCCCAAAAATAAGAAGTTCTGCATCATTTGTTTAGTCAAGTTGGCTCAATTAATAATTTAATGACCATACACGGGGCAAAATCGCCTTTTTGATATGTTTGAATCGAAAGAAAATATATTTGGAACACAAATTTTTAAATATTATATATTTCTTAGCGAATACATTTTATTTGAAAATCAATAAAATATAGTTGGAACTCATATATTAATATATTACAACAAATTATATTTGCAAATTAAATTTCTCAAATAAAATATGTGTTTAAATAGAAATAAAATTATTATTTAGGAATTATTCCAAATATATCTTATTTAAAAAATATTTCCAAAACTTTTGCTGAGTTTTTCATATTTCAGTTTCAATTTTTCTTGGATTTCAAATTGTACCTCCCAGTTATGATACCATATGCAGCATGTTTTAAATCAATCATTTCAAATTTCTGAGTATTCCAAGCCATTATTGGTTGTCAATCCTCTAAGTACTTTATATTGATCCAAGATTATATGTTTTCAATTATTATTTTTTACGAACATTAAAAATTTCTAAAAATTAAACTTTGAATTACTGAAAAATTTGACACAATTTATGTATTTTATGAATACTTAAATGCAAATAAATATTTGTTTCTGAAATAATGGTCCCAAATAAAAACATATTGGAATGTAAACAAATATTTGTTTAGAACAACATCTTGCCAAATACACAATTTTTGTGTGTACCAAATATTACATGCTTAGAGTCTACCCCAAACATATATATGTTTCAAGCCGAATATGTTTGGGACAATATACTGCAGAAGCGATTTTTTTTCAGCGTGTACGATTTTTCAGCTCAAGGTGGATTTTTAGCACTTTTTCTATATTTTAACATGGTTATATCTTGGTATACCGTACGGAATATCTGTTTTGTGTTTGAAGCTAAGTTGTAGATATTGAAAAGGAGAACAAAATTTCTACCGGAACAAACCTACCCGAAACCCGAAACAAACCTTTTGCCTTCAAAATAGCCAAAATTGATATTTTGTTTACAATTTTTCACCTTTTTTGCTCAATACTTAAGTTGTTTTACCCTCTAAATTATAATTTAAAATTTTTACTTTGCGGGTTCGTCGGCACATGTTAAATGACAAAAATCGATCAGTGAACACCTATAAATACTACCCATTTGTCAATATTTTACTGCCAGGTACTTATAACCATTTATGACTTTTGTCAAAATTTTTTCAATTCGTTCCAGACAGTCAGAAGAACGGACGTAGCTCTATTGACTTGAGAAGTTTCGAACTGGATTTCCACCAAACATACTAAGGATCTTTGCACGTTGAAAAAAATGGCTTCTGTAGTATATTGTCCCAAACATATTCGGCTTGAAACATATATATGTTTAGGGTACACTCTTAACATATAGTATTTGGTACATACAAAAATTATATATTTGGGAAGATGTCCTTCTAAACAAATCTTTGTTTGCATCCCAATAGGTTATTATTTGGGACTATTATTTCCGAAACAAATATTTATTTGCATTTAAGCATTTGAAAAATACATAAATTGTATTCAATTTCTCAGTAATTCAAAGTTAATTTTTTAGAAATGTTAAATGTTCGTAAAATAATAATAATTGAAATCGTATAATCTTGGATCAAAATAAATTACTGAAGGATTGACAACTAATGATGGCTTGGAATACTCAGAAAATTTAAATGATTCATTTAAAACGGAAGTTAATATGGTATCATAACTGGGAGGTACAATTCGAAAACAAGGAAAATTTAAAACTGAAATTCGAAAAAGTCAGTAAATGTTTTGAATTTTTTTTTTAAATAAAATATATTTGGAGAAATTCCTAAACAATAATTTTATTGGTATTTAAACACATATTTTATTTGAGAAATTTAGTTTGCAAATAAATTTTGTTGTAATATATTAATATATGCGTTCCAAATATATTTTATTGATTTTCAAATAAAATTTATTTGCTCAGAAATATATAATATTTCAAAATTTGTGTTCCAAATATATTTTCTTTCGATTCAAACATATCAAAAAAGGCGATTTTGCACCGTGTGTTCACTCATTCAATTTTATATTAGTAAATTTTTTCCACATTTCTGGCTCCGCCCCACACAACATACCATATTCCATATTATATTACTCACAAAGAAGGGTTGGTTTACTCGACTGAAAATTTTTTGCTTGTTTTTTTGAATGTTTTCTATTCTTAAAGTTAAGGTGCCACAAATTTCAGGATAATCGAATAATAAGATCGACATCGCATTTTCTAACAACTTCCGCAAAATCCGCAAAAAATAAAAATTAGAATTTTAAAGCATGTCAAAGTTTTGAATTTCTTAATTCTGGTCAACATTTTAGTATAACTTTTTATGTGTAAAATTTTAAGATTTAGTTTGCAAAAATGGTTCCATATCCTTAAGTAAGCTTACTGGAGCGATATTAAAAAATTTTGGAATTACTTATTCTTCAAAAAAAAAACTTTAAATGGTTCCTTCTTCTTTGTTCTGGAGCGTAAAGCCGAAATTTTGTGATCGCTCTTTTTTTAAGTCGAATATGTTACTAAGTCTATCGATACAAAAAAAAACTGATCCTGTACAATTGTTCGTATTTTGCATCCAATGTGCACAAAGACTGACTGTCCCTATTTGTCGTCAGCAATATTGCAAAAATGTTTGTCGCAAGCATGAGTAAATACATCCATCGGTCGGTATGCTGATGAATCAGCACCAGTCTTTCCGGGAGTAACTCTGCACGTTCTTATGTGTCTATAGTTATGTGACCACATATTCGTACGACAAAACACTTAACATGACTTTGAATAGATGGTGTCGCGATAATGACCATAATTTATGTGAAACTGATAGACAACGAAAGATTCCAAACATTCTCGAAAGGATATGTTTAAATGCAAAAATGAAACGTATTTTATGAGAAAATGCAGCGCTCAGCACTTAGAATAAAATAAATATTCAATCCAATGTTTATCCCTAGCTCTCACAGTACCATATACGACGAGTACTTCCACCCTTTTTTGCCAGAGTACAAAAAATACACTGCATTCGTTTTACCCGTTAAACGATGAAAACATTTAATGTTTTATTTCCGGTCACTTGAGAGTCCAATTTAAGGGCTGTAGCGGAGTAGTAATTCACTGATTTTGCATTTGAATTCCCTCTTCCTATAATTGGGGGCACGCACCACACACTCTATTGTGTAGGCAGACTTGCACTTCAATTGGGCATTATTGTGGACTATTGTAAAGAGGCAGACTTTTGTTCAACTGGACGACGATGAATGAGCGTTTTACAATTTGTAGAAATGTTTAGTGATTACATGCATTTAGGTCTGAAATTTATGCCCGGATGAACTCTCCAAAAAGGTAAAGCTCTTTATTTGCTATTTAATATATTCAATGCATTTAATGTGTAGTTAGGGAAAAATAAAAACAAGTAAACTAATTTCAGTTGAGTAAAGCGATTAAAAAAGTTTTATTAAATAGAACTGACTATGAAAACATTTAGATGATTTCAACTGAATATATGCTGAAGTTGTGTTCGAATAAATGTCTCAACTTGTGAGGGGAGTACCAAAAAGGGGCGTGATCGGTGTTGCCACAGGAGACATTTTTTCCGACCAAAATTTTCCCTAAATCCGACCAAAATCCATTGTAGCTGACCAAATTTATAAAAATCAAGTTATTGATGTTTTGTAAAGTTTGGTGACAACATTTTTAGATTTTGAGGAAACATGGAAATTGTTGAAAAGTGGCCCATCCGAATCGAATATAATCTACATCATTGGTGACATTCAATGCTATAACTGGAATTGCTCGTTTGAATGGTTCTGGGTGAAATTCGCCAAATTTTAGCTTAATCTCTTGGCATATGTAATTGTTAGGGCGTCAATAAGGCAAATCTGCTTTGACCTTTATAAATGTGGCATAATAATTGTCGAATTGCAGCCCAAAAGTTTGGTATTTGTGGTTACAAAGGCGCCAAGAATTAAATTGGATGGGACTTCTGTTTCTCAAATTTCTTCTATATACACCCAGGAAAATTATTGGTTGGAATTCGATTGTAACAATAAAAAAATAGTACTAGCAACAAAAAGTATATTGCCTACACCGTCTGTCGGTTGTATTTATATATAATTAGTTAGTGAAGCAACAATAATAACATGGATGCTATCAAATGAAAATGCTTGCAACTAAATCGATGGTTGTATCAATCGAATTAAGATTGCTTTTTTCATTGACACTCGGTTAGTTGTGGTAACCAATTTTAAATTTTCATTATAGTACTATATGATCGATTTTTGGTTGTGACAACCAATGTTTTATTCTTGACAACAGAAATTGTATCAATAGACCAAAGATTATTATTGCAACGAATAATTGGTTACTACAACAGAAAAAATATTAATAAATAATCGTTTATTGCTTATCCCAATCATTTCCCAAATTTAGAATAATTAAATGTATTTTGGGAAATACAACCGAAAGATTGGTTGCTGTTCTTTTGCTGACACATGACAAACAAAAAATAAAATTACTCCACATAAATAAATCTTCAAGATTTTGTTAAAGAACGGTATATGTAGTCAAAAATAATCTCGTGTGGATAATAATGTGTGGAATGCAGAATATGTTGTGCAAAATGTTTTACATAAATAAAAATAATAATTACCTGCGATATTTGCACAAAAGTTTTGTTTTTTTTTTTCGTGTACTAAAATGTGTGTCAAATATTTCCACATCTCATAACAGTGATGAATTTGTATATAATATGGGATTTTAATATTGTTTTGTTTTTTGTTCAATAAATTAAATACAAATTAATGAAAACTGTAATATATGACTGACAAATTGTCAGAACAACCAATTTTTAAAAACAGTTGGTTGTGGCAACTACAACATATAATTTAAGCCACCATTTTCGTAGTTGGCGCACCAAATATGATTGTTGTCAACATGGAAGCAGAAGTATACCACAACCAAAATATTGGTTGTCCTGATGGAATCGCATGATAGTAGACAAAACTACCAAAATTCGGTTGAGGCAACCAAACTGTATTTTGTGTGTATCAAATCATGGACCTACGACGGTGTGAAGGAACAAAATCGGTTGGGATCATTCTATAGAGACTATATCGAAACATGGACCGATACAACGCATTTACAATTCCAAACAAATACTGGTTTTATTATTGTAGGTTGTACCGTGACAGGGGAATATGACTAAATCTTAGTATATCCTCATTTTATAAAATCGTTGTTTTACAATATACTTCGTCTTCAAATTCCTAAGTTTCAAGACAGTCTTTTTTGTCCCCTTCGATGTGATTAAAAGTCAATTTATAAATTGCAAAAAATAATTTGCAATATATTTTGCCATGTAAAATACTTGCTTTCTATCACTGTATAGAAGCAGGTTAGTCTTTAGCCGAGAGAGTATCTCAGTTTAAATAATAATAATAATTTTTAAAAATAAAAAGTTATTCTGCATTTAAAAAAATGTTTCAATATATTTTACTTCTATTTGTTTCCACACTTTTGCTATCAATTCAAAGTGTGTAATATAAACGAACTCACGTCGATTTCTAATTTATTATAAAATATTTAATACATAAAAAAGGACTGGAAAAGGGAAAAGAAAATGGTACGTAGAATACCATATTTATAAAATGTTAAGGTTTATTGAACTGATTTCAATGTTACACGGGGCAAAATCGCCTTTTTTGATATGTTTGAATCGAAAGAAAATATATTTGGAACACAAATTTTTAAATATATTATATTTCTTAGCAAATAAATTTTATTTGAAAATCAATAAAATATATTTGGAACGCATATATTAATATATTACTACAAATTATATTTGCAAACTAAATTTCTCAAATAAAATATGTGTTTAAATACAAATAAAATTATTATTTAGGAATTTTTCCAAATATATTTTATTTAAAAAAGATTTCCAAAACTTTTACTGAGTTTTTCAAATTTCAGTTTAAATTTTTCCTTGGTTTCGAATTGTACCTCCCAGTTATGATACCATATGCAGCATTACCTTCTGTTTTAAATCAATCATTTAAAATTTCTGCGTATTCCAAGTCATCATTAGTTGTCAATTCTCTAAGTACTTTATATTGATCCAAGATTATATGATTTCAATTATTTTTTTTACGAACATTAAAAATTTCTAAAAATTTAACTTTGAATTACTGAAAAATTTGACACAATTTATGTATTTTATGAATATTTAAATCGAAATAAATATTTGTTTCACAAATAGCAGTCACATTGGGATGTAAACAAATATTTGTTTAGAACAACATCTTCCCAAATACACAATTTTTGTATGTACCAAATATTACATGCTTAGAGTCTACCCTAAACATATACATGTA
This sequence comes from Eudasyphora cyanicolor, assembly GCA_963930755.1. Taxonomy (NCBI): domain Eukaryota; kingdom Metazoa; phylum Arthropoda; class Insecta; order Diptera; family Muscidae; genus Eudasyphora; species Eudasyphora cyanicolor. Next base: position 205,492,981 of record OZ005735.1, read on the forward strand.
TATGTTTCAAGCCGAATATGTTTGGGACAATATACTACAGAAGCGATTTTTTTTCAGCGTGTATAAATACTCTTTAACTTCAATTATTTATGGCTAAGGCCTGATAATTCAGTGAATCTCCGAAATGTACAAAATTTCAGAAAAATACAAGAGTGGAAAATCATTCCTATTCGTTCGCAACTGACAGATTTTGACATTTGGACGGGAAGGAATATCTTCGTATAAATTATTGTTTTTGCCTGAATTCATTATTTTCAACACGGAGGAAAATCGTCATTTTTGATATGTTTGAAACGAAATAAAATATACTTGGAAACGATTTTTTTAAATATTATATATTTGTTAACAAATAAATTTTATTTGAACATCAAGAAATTTTGTTTGGAACGCATATATTAATATATTAGAACATAATTTATTTGCAAACTGATTTTCACAAATAAAATATGTGTTTATACACAAACAAAGTTATTGTTTAAGAAGATTTCCAAATATGTTTTATTTAAAAAGATTTTTAAAGCATTACTGACTTATTCGAATTTTAGTTAGTTTTTCCTAGTTTTCGTGTAAAACTTTATAGCTAAAAATGTCCTTATTTATAAATATTCCCATTCATCACTTTTTGTCAATCCATCAATGTCGTTTATTTTTACGAAAGATTGTTCGATTTAAGTTTTGATTAAATTTTACAAACATAAATTATAAAAAAATTGCTTTTTGAAAATCTGAAAAACAGAAAACTTGTCTTTAAGTTAAGGCATTTAATACATTACCAAAAAATAAATAATTACAAATGAATCCTTGTTTCGGAAATACTAGTTCCAAATAAAAAATATTTGAATGGGAGCATATTTTTGTTTAGAACAATATCCTCACAAACATATAATATTTGTGTGTGTGAAATATTATATATTTGGAGTGTACCCTAAACATATGTTTATTTCAAGCCGAATATGTTTGGGGCAATATACTACAGAAGCGATTTTTTTTCAGCGTGAAATAAATGTGTATTAGAATGTATTTGTCTACAATTTCGATCAACATGTCGATACAGCTTGCAGCGATCAAGAAAAATATTGGGATTCACAAAAAAGATTTACTTTTAGTAATTCACCTTGTTATTAACTGGTCCGACCATCCGACCAAATACAAAAATTTTAAATCCATCCGACCAAATTTGGTCGGAAATGACCAAAACGGCAACGCTGGGCGTGATAATAAAGCCCAGTTCAATGCAGGAGCTACTGTAATATAGCATGTGTTTGTATGCACTGTATGAAATCGTCAAATACTTCTGTTATTAATATTGTACACGCTGAAAAAAATTGCTTCTGTAGGAGGATGTTGTTTTTTATTTGGAACGTAACAAAGATTAATTTGTACATAAGTAACGGGTTTTCCAATAGCGATGATATGATTTTGAAGTGACGTTTCGGCCAATTGTAATATGTCATGATCTGACGACATGACGTAAGAACAACGTTTGCAAATTATTCAGTTTTATTATCAAAATAATCGTTCTCCAATTGCAACTTTTCGTGCGCTAAGTCCATTTTTTTCCAGTCAGCCTACGACCTTGACACCCATGAGCAATATTTTAGCTCTCGCTAAGAGCTATCTTTTTGCCATTGACCGATTCCCGATCCGACGTACCGTTAAGGAGCTAGAGCAAAAATAAATTTTCCATTCACATTTGAAAATGGTGCTAAGTCCATTATTTTCAAAAATCCAAAAAAATAAAACACTTTCCAGTCGACCTACGACCTTGAATAATATTTTAGCTCTCGTTAACTGACTATATCTTTTTGCCAATGACCGATTTCCGACCCGACGTCCCGTTAAGGAGCTAGAGCAAAAATAAACTTTCCGTTCACATTTGAAAATGTTGTAGTCCATTTTTTTTAATAAAAAAAAAAAACACTTTCCAGTCGACCTACGACCTTGACACCCATGAGCAATATTTTAGCTCTCGTTAAGAGCTATCTTTTTGCCATTGACCACTTTTGGCTACGTGCCACACAGCAACTGAAACAATTGAATTGTTGCGAGAAAAGTTTGGAGATTCGATTTTTTAAAGAAATTGTGATATTGAATGGCCTCCAAGAAGTTGTGGTTTAAAAGCATTAGACTATTTCTTGTGGGGTTATTTGAAGTCATTGGTCTTTCGAAATATACCAGGCTCTATTCATGCTTTACAAGTCAAAATTGCCATTCATGACATACGACTTGATTTAGTGAAAAAGTGCTTGAAAATTGGGTTCATCGAATTCGTTCCTGCAGAAGAAGTCGTGGAGGCCATTTGAATGACGTTTTATTTAGAACATAATTGTATCGACTGTACTTCACATTAAATTAAAAACTTTTGAATTTCCTTAACAATAAGTGTGTTTTCTTCAGAAAATTCATATCACTCTTATTGGAAAACCCTGTATTTTGTTCTACAAAATAAATATATGCGATCCAACCAAATTTCTAGGTTTTCAAATAAACTTTATTTGTTCACCAATATATAATATTTAAAAATTTCGTACCAAATATATTTTCTTTCAATTCAAACATAAGAAAATGGCGTTTTTCCCCTGTGTAGGCAAACTTTTTTTTTACAAAATGGTCTCTTTGTGTGAAATGTACTAAAAGGGGCGGAGAATTTTAAAAACAAGAATCAAAACAATAAAACTACATATTTGTGAAAATTTATACATGTATGTATGTTTGGAACAGAATATGTGAGATATATAAATATAACGATTACATTTGCTAACATATGTCCCAAAGAAAGCAACACATGTGTCTTTAAGTTTCAATATGTATTCATCGTTTACATCGGTGCACATCATCCACTGCTACTACAAATCTGTTGCACGTCTATTCAGATCGAAATGATTTTAATGTAATTTTCTTGTTGCTTCAAAAAAAAAATAGATATTTTGCGTGTTTCCACTAAGTGACGATGAAACATGTTTAACATTGTCATGAGTATGTAAAATAAATTTGTATTTGTTTTGGAAAGCCTAAATTAATCAATTTTTGTGAAATTGCTACAGAAACGAGATACTAAAAGTAATGAAAAATTATTTCTTTATAACAGGGGGAAAAATTATCATTTTTTATATATTTGTATTGAAAAACAATATATTTGGAACTCACATTTTTAAATATTTAATTATAGCGGCCCTATGTTCCTCTTAGGAGCCGCGGGAAAATATATTTGTATATATCACCTCGTGAAAAATGGTCGAGGTTGTCACGGCCCTTTTGGTACCTCCCACACAAATGGACCATTTTGCACCAAAAGCTAACAGCTTATAACATTAATACCAGTGCATACTTTAAAGTTATTAAATGCCATTTAAATTGATAATAAATTAATTAAAAGAAATAAAATTTACGAATATTTTTGGGTCTGAAGGTGAGGGGATTCGTAAGTCGGTTGACACGACTGAACTTTCTTACTTGTTTTTTATCTCAGACTAAGTTCGATAAAAGGGTTACAATTTAGGGAAATATTGATTCTTTAATGCCTTCTATACCACTTATCGAAATCTTCCGCAATTCCACACATATTACATAGTGCGACAGTCCAAAAACCAAAAACCGCGACACTATTTTCTTGTAGGTCTTGGCGAGTAGAACATTGTTTGTTCTATGAAATTTGCCGGACACCCTCAAAATCCGGATTTACGGGTAAAAAAAACGATTTTCTTTCTTTAGTTCTAGGTCATTTGAGCAATGGCCGTCCGTCCGTCTTTATATCTGACGAAGATGGACCAAGTTGGCCCACTTCCTCTGGTACCTACCACACAAACATTTTAACATTTAGTGAAATATTAATGGTTTTTTAAGAGTTTGGTTTCAGAAAATTTAAGAAACACAGAAAATGTGTACGACTAAATGGAACATTTATTTGGATCGATAAATCATTAAATGACATTTAATTTTTAAAGATTATTTCATGCAAATCTTGCCCACGACTACTCTTCAGGTCATTCATCCTTGAAGTCTATTTTTGGCACACGTTTTCCAACATTTCGACCGGTATCTCAACAATGATAGCTTCAATGTTGTTTGCCAATAATGGTTGGTAAGTCCATGTGGACGAAACACATCACGTCAAATGTCAAATCTTATGAACTATGTATTCAATGGACAGCGGCAAGACGTGATATTAATAGTTCGCCAAACTCTCCTCTCAATTGGTTCATGATATCGCGTACAGCGTGGCCTGTTCAACCAAGTCTAATTCTTCCATTTGTGACAAAAAAAGTCGGTGAGCATGGAACGGACCACAAACAGGATCAAAACCTTTTTCAGGGAACATTGGCAGCTCTTCACATCCTATGGCAGCTCTTCTGTAATTCTATTTGTGAGGTACCCATTGAGCCAAAAATGAGCCTCGTCGCTGAAGATTTTTTTCGATAAAACCCCATTTTTAAAAGAGCACGAAATTTGATAATAAAACTTGATGTCTATTTATGATGGCATGAAAAGGCAAACTAAACATTTTTGACTTTGACACATGTCACGAATGACAGAGTAACTTGCAAAAACTTGTACTGCTAATCTGAATATTCTGTAAATCCACACTAGAGTATGGAGTTAAAATTTAAATTTCGAATGCAGATATTTCGGAAACAAAACAAAAATAAAAACAAGTAAGAAAATATAAGTCGGGTATACCAACTAAGGTATACCCTCTTTGTGAGTAATGTAATATATAACATTTCACTAATTAATCTGTCAATTTGTGTGGGAGGTACCAGAAGGGCTTTAACAAATACACCTATTTTTCGGTAAACAGTAGATTATTTATATATGTACATTGCACTGTGCCGAACATTACGAGCTATTCAATTTTGGTATGATTTGGTCATTTTGTGTGGGAGGTACAAAAAGGGGCTTGGTGATAACGCCTACTTTTCATTGGACTGTAGGCTCTATAACAGCATTACACTGAACAACATTTCAAGTATTTGTATGCACTGGTATTAAAGTTATTAGCCGTTAACTTTTGGTATAAAACGGTCCATTTGTGTGGGAGGTACCAAAAGGGGCTGTACAATAATGCCCCTTTTTTGCCGGGCTATAGCCGCTAAAAAAACATTATACAGTACAAAATTTCAAGAATTTTTATGCACTTGTATTAAAGTTATAAGCAGTTAAATTTTTATGCAAATTCGTTCATTTGTGTGGGAGGTACCAAAAAGGGGCGTGGAAACTTCGCCCATTTTTCTCGAGATGATAGCGACTAATAAAATAATACAATAATACAACTATTCAATGCATTTAATGTGTAGTTAGGGAAAAATAAAAACAAGTAAACTAATTTCAGTTGAGTAAAGCGATTAAAAAAGTTTTATTAAATACAACTGACTATGAAAACATTTAGATGATTTCAACTGAAGTTGTGTTCGAATAAATGTCTCAACTTGTGAGGGGAGTACCAAAAAGGGGCGTGATCGGTGTTGCCACAGGAGACATTTTTTTCCGACCAAAATTTTCCCTAAATCCGACCAAAATCCATTGTAGCTGACCAAATTTATAAAAATCAAGTTATTGATGTTTTGTAAAGTTTGGTGACAAAATTTTTAGATTTTGAGGAAACATGGAAATTGTTGAAAGTATGATCGATTTTTGGTTGTGACAACCAATGTTTTATTCTTGACAACAGAAATTGTATCAATAGACCAAAGATTATTATTGCAACGAATAATTGGTTACTACAACAGAAAAAATATTAATAAATAATCGTTTATTGCTTATCCCAATCATTTCCCAAATTTAGAATAATTAAATGTATTTTGGGAAATACAACCGAAAGATTGGTTGCTGTTCTTTTGCTGACACATGACAAACAAACAATAAAATTACTCCACATAAATAAATCTTCAAGATTTTGTTAAAGAACGGTATATGTAGTAAAAAATAATCTCGTGTGGATAATAATGTGTGGAATGCAGAATATGTTGTGCAAAATGTTTTACATAAATAAAATAATAATTAAGCGATATTTGCACAAAAGTTTTGTTTTTTTTCGTGTACTAAAATGTGTGTCAAATATTTCCACATCTCATAACAGTGATGAATTTGTATATAATATGGGATTTTAATATTGTTTTGTTTTTTGTTCAATAAATTAAATACAAATTAATGAAAACTGTAGTATATGTCTGACAAATTGTCAGAACAACCAATTTTTAAAAACAGTTGGTTGTGGCAACTACAACATATAATTTAAGCCACCATTTTCGTAGTTGGCGCACCAAATATGATTGTTGTCAACATGGAAGCAGAAGTATACCACAACCAAAATATTGGTTGTCCTGATGGAATCGCATGATAGTAGACAAAACTACCAAAATTCGGTTGAGGCAACCAAACTGTATTCTGTGTATATCAAATCATGGACCTACGACGGTGTGAAGGAAAAAAATCGGTTGGGATCATTCTATAGAGACTATATCGAAACATGGACCGATACGGCGCATTTACAATTCCAAACAAATACTGGTTTTATTATTGTAGGTTGTCCTGTTACAGGGTATTTGTCTACAATTTCAATCAACATGTCGATACAGCTTGCAGCGATCAAGAAAAATATTGGGATTCACAAAAAAGATTTACTTTTAGTAATTCACCTTGTTATTAATCTTCCAATTATTATGTATTATTATACTTATGTATATATTCGAGAATAAAACCGACCAAAATTGAATTGGTCCGACCATCCGACCAAATAGAAAAATTTTAAATCCATCCGACCAAATTGACACCCATAAGCAATATTTTAGCTCTCGTTAAGAGCTATCTTTTTGCCATTGACGGATTCCCGATCCGACGTACCGTTAAGGAGCTAGAGCAAAAATAAATTTTCCGTTCACATTTAAAATGGTGCTTAGTCCATTATTTTCAAAAATCCAAAAAAAAACACTTTCCAGTCGACCTACGACCTTGAATAATATTTTAGCTCTCGTTAAGAGCTATCTTTTTGCCAATGACCGATTTCCGACTCGACGTCCCGTTAAGGAGCCGTTCACATTTGAAAATGTTGTAGTCCATTTTTTTTAATCAAAAAAAAAACACTTTCCAGTCGAACTACGACCTTGACACCCATGAGCAATATTTTATCTCTCTTTTTGCCATTGACCGATTTTGGCTACGTGCCACACAGCTGAACTGAAACAATTGAATTGTTTCGAGAAAAGTTTGGAGATTCGATTTGTTCAACAAATTGTGATATTGAATGGCCTCCAAGAAGCTGTGATTTAACACCATTAGACTATTTCTTGCGGTGTTATTTGAAGCCATTGGTCTTTCGAAATATACCAGACTCTCTTCAACAAAATTTCCATTCATGACATACGACTTGATTTAGTGAATAAGTGCTTGAAAATTGGGTTCATCGAATTCGTTCCTGCAGAAGAAGTCGTGGAGGCCATTTGAATGACGTTTTATTTAGAACTTAATTGTATCGATTGTACTTTACATTAAATTAAAAACTATTGAATTTCCTTAACAATAAGTGTGTTTTCTTCAAAAAATTCATATCACTCTTATTGGAAAATCCTGTATTTTGTTCTACAAAATAAATATATGCGATCCAACCAAATTTCTAGGTTTTCAAATAAACCCTATAAAGTGTAAATCGAAAGCTAGGAAAAATTTAAACAAAAACTCGAAAATGTCGTTAGTTTTAAAAATATTTGTAAATAAATCATATTTGGTAAATTCGTCAAACAATAACTTTGTTTGTGTGTAAATACATATTTTTTTATTCTTTCCAATTTCTATATTCTTTCTATTAATATATTCTTTCCAAACAAAATATTATGATTTTAAAATAAAATGTATTTGTTTACAATTATATAATATTTAAAAATTTTGGTTCCAAATATTTTTGGTTTCAATTCAAACATATCAAAATGGGGATTTTACTCCGTATAGAGAAACAATATTTCACTAAATTGTAACCCATCGTGGGAGATGTACTACAGGGTCCGCCAAATAACTTGTTTTTGGAAAATGCTATAAAAAAACTACTGAATATTTTCTCAAATTTCTTTTTTTATTTGAAAGTACAATCCTTCCGGTTAATAATGGAAAATAATTTAATTCAAATGGCTGCCTCGGCTGGCCATGCAGTAGCCTACACGATTGGTCCAATTTTTAAGCACATTATCGATTGTGTGCAGCTGTATTTCACCAATGGCTTCACGAATATTGTCCTTTAAAGCGTCAATTGTCTCTGGCTTGCGGGCGTAACACTTATCTTTGAGGGCACCCCACAAATAATAGTCCAACGGTGTCAAATCGCAACTCTGAGGTGGCCAAACGACATCAGCTCTGCGGCTGATATTCAAAAACAGGGCGCAAAACATTGAGTGTAGCTTCGGCTGTGTGGCACGTAGCGCCGTCCTGTTGAAACCAAATGTTGCCAATATCCTCCTCTTCAATTTTTGTGAACAAAAATTCGTTCAACATGGCCCGATAACGATCGCCATTGACTGTAACGGCCACTCCTTGCTCATTTTCGAAGAAAAATGGCCCAATTATGCCTCTGGACCAAAATCCGCACGAAACAGTGACTCGTTTTGGGTGTACCGGCTTTTCAAAGTATGCGTGCGGGATTTCTGTGCCCCAAATGCGACAATTTTGCTTGTCTACATACCCGCCAAGATCAAAATGAGCTTCATCTGAAAAGGTGATTTTTTTTTGGCAAAATCGGCATCTTCTTCTTCGGCATATATCCCAGCGTTGTTCAAGCGTATACACAACCATATTCGTTCAGCGGAAGGATAAAACTAATTATCTGTCAAATCAGACATGAGCTAAGTGTTACCATTCACGAAATAAGCACCAGTTAAAAAAAAACCCTAGATTGCGGACCCTTTAGAAGGAGTGGACCAACATGGTGCATCTTCGAAATTTGCCAGATAGTCGTATATAAAAAATATTTTGACACACCAGATGGAACGGACCAATATGGCCCATATACAGGGTTTTCCAACAAGATTTGTTATTTTGAATCACCCGGTATTTCGGCAGCTTTCACTTTTGAAGCTTTTATTCTTAGACATTTGACAAGTAGAAACTACGCCATTACTATAAATGGAACGATACACGATTCAACAACGCATTAAATTATTATTATTCACTACAAAATGGTGAAAATCTTGCAGTCACAGTTCGCAAAACTAAAGCATTTTTGGGTCGTCGTGAAGCACCTTGTCGGACCGCAATACAGAAATTGGTGGAAAAATTCGAGCTGTTGGGACAATTTAGTGATGTGAAGAATAAAACCCGTGCACGTCGCTCAATAACTACTGAGAATATTGCCGCTGTAGCCCAAAGTGTTGAAGAAAACCCAGGTTTGTCCATTCCTCGTCGTTCTTTGGAATTGGGCATTCCACAAACGTCATTACACCGTATCTTGCATAAAGACTTGGGTCTTAAGGCTTATAAAGTTCAGTTAACACAAGAACTCAAGCGGGCCGATCACCAACAACGTCGGGTCTTTGCTGATTGGGTCCTTGAAATGCATGAAAATGATCCGGAATTCCATCGAAAAATCATCTTGACTGATGAGGCCCATTTCCACCTCGGTGGCTACGTCAACAAGCAAAATTGTCGCATCTGGGGCTCAGAAAACCCAATACTTATTTTTGAGAAGCCTCTCCATCCTCAACGTGTGACTGTTTGGTGCAGTTTATGGTCTGGCGGGGTCATTGGACTTTACTTTTTCGAAGATGAGGTTGGATCAACAGTTACGGTGAATGGATTGCGCTATCGAGAGATGATTTATGATTTTTTATGGTCGGAGTTGGATGGTATTGATCTGGACAACGTTTACTTTCAACAAGACGGCGCTACGTGCCACACATGCAACGAAACCATTGCTCTGTTACGGGAAAAGTTTCCGGACCGTGTTATCTCTCGAAGATGTGATCACAATTGGCCACCGAGATATTGCGACTTAACACCTTGCGACTTCTTCCTTTGGGGCCACGTGAAAGATAAGGTCTACGCCAACAGCCCAGCGTCGATTCAAGACATCAAAGATAGAATTCGTTAGGCTATCGAGCACATAGTTCAGCCACTTCGCGATTTGGTTATGGAAAATTTCATGTGGTCCTGTAAGCGTGGTCGTGGTGGCCATGTGGCTGATTTTGTTTTTCATTATTAACGGCATACCTTCCTCTTTATTATGAAATAAACATCCGATCATTTATCTAAAAACAAGTAAAAAAGTTTCAGTCGGGTAAACCGACTAAGGTATACCCTCACTTTGTGAGTAATGTAATATTGAATATTCCACGAATTATTCTGTTAGATTGTATGGTAGGTACTAGAACGGGTTTAACAAATACACCTATTTTTCGCTGAATAGTAGATACTTTAAATACATTGCACTGCGCCGAATTATAAGCGTTTATTTGCACTGGTTTATTAGCGTTATGAGATATTAAATTTTGGTATGATTTGGACATTTTGTGTGGGAGGTACAAAGAGGGGCGTGGTGATAACGGCCATTTTTTACAGGGCTATAGACACTTCAAATGCGTTACACTGTGCAAAATGTTGTGGCAATTTCGTGCATTGGTACTCATGTTGTGAGCTCTTAACTTTGCAAAATGTTACCTTTGTGTGGGAGGTACCAAAAGGGGCGTGAATATAACACCCATTTTTCACTGGACTGTAGGCACTATGAAAGCATTACACTGTACAAAATTTCAAGTATTTTTATACACTGGTATTAATGTTATAAACTGTTAACTTTTGCTGCAAAATAGTGCATTTGTGTGGGAGGTACCAAAAGGGGCGTAGCAACTTGGCCCATTTTTCTCGAGTTGATAGCGACTAATAAACTAATGCTATGTGTGGAATTTCAGAAGATTCGAATAAGTAGTATATCAGTTATTAAAGATTCAATATTTTACAACATTTTAACACTTTGTGGGGGAGGTACTAGAAGGAGTGGACCAATATGGCCCATCTTCGAACTTAGCCGGAGATAGAAAAAAATATTACCACGTACCAAATTTGAAGTCAATCGGTTACTCCTTTCGAGAGTTATCGTGCGCACCAGCCAGCAGACTGACAGACAGACAGATAGACAGACAGACAGACAGACAGACAGACAGACGGACGGACATTGCTCATTCGACTTAAAATGACCCAAAACGAATATCCGCCGAACATACTTAGGGTCTTAGATCACTCCTTCGATGTGTTACACTTTTTATACCCTCACTTTAGTGTGACGAGGGTATATATCATTTGCTACGGAAAAAAGTGTAACACATCGAAGGAGTGACCTAAGACCCCAAGTATGTTCGGCGGAAATCCGTTTTGGGTCATTTTAAGTCGAATGAGCAATGTCCGTCCGTCTGTCTGTCTGTCTGTCTGTCTGTCTGTCTGTGTGTCTGCTGGCTGGTGCGCACGATAACTCTCGAAAGGAGTAACCGATTGACTTCAAATTTCGTATGTGGTAATATTTTTTTCTATCTCCGGCTAAGTTCGAAGATGGGCCATATTGGTCCACTCCTTCTGGTACCTCCCCCACAAAGGGTTAAAATGTTGTGAAATATTGATTCTTTAATAACTGCTATTATACGTATTCGAATCTTCTGAAATTCCACACATAGTATTAGTTTGTTAGTCGCTATCAGCTCGAGGAAAATGGGCGAAATTGCCGTGCCCCTTTTGGTACCTCCCACACAAATGCACCATTTTGCACTAAAAGTTAAAAGCTTATAACATTAATACCAGTGTTTAGAAATACTTGAAATTTTGTACAGTGTAATGCTTTTATAGTGCCTACAGTCCAGTGAAAAATGGGCGCTATTGCCGCGCCCTTTTTGGTACCTCCCACACAAAATTCCCAAATCATACCACAATTTAATGTCTCATAACGTTTATACCAGTGCATATAAATGCTTATAAGTCGGCACAGTGCAATGAATTTAAAGTATCTAATGTTCAGCAAAAAAAGGTGTATTTGATAAACCCCTTCTGGTACCTTCCACACAAATTGACAGAATAATTCGAGTAATATTCAATATTACATTACTCACAAAGTGAGGGTATACCTTAGTCGGTTTACCCGACTGAAACTTTCTTACTTTTTTTCGTAGCAAATGATATATACCCTCGTCACACTAAAGTGAGGGTATAAAAATGGAATTTTTCTTTGAATGCCAAAATAACACCTCTTGTTGGAAACCGTTTACTTAACGATTTACTTCAAGAATGTCATATCTTAAAATTAAAATTTTTCAATTTGTTTAACTTCAAGTCAGTATAAAACAACAAATTAACACAAAACAAGTAAGAAAGTTTTAGTCGGGTAAACCGACTAAGGTATACCCTCACTTTGTGAGTAATGTAATATTGAATATTACATGAATTATTATGTAAATTTTGATCCCTTCTGGTACGGGTTTAGGAAATACACACCAGCGTTTATGTGGACTGGTATATTAACGTTATGAGATATTAAATTGTGGTATTACTAACCATTTTGTGTGGGAGGTACAAAAAGGGGAGTGGTGATAACGCCCATTTTTCACTGGGCTATAGGCATTATAAAAGCATTACACTGTACAAAATTTCAAGTATTTTTATACACTGGTATTAATGTTATAAGCTGTTAGCTTTTGGTACAAAATGGTGCATTTGTGTGGGAGGTACCAAAAGGGGGTGGCAATAACGCCCATTTTTCACTGGACTGTAGGCACTACAAAAGCATTACCATGTACAAAATTTCAAGTATTTTTATGCACTGCTATTAATTTTATAAGCTGTTAACTTTTAGTGCAAAATGGTGCATTTGTGTGGGAGGTACCAAAAGGGGCGTGGCAATAACGCCCATTTTTCACTGGACTGTTGGCACTACAAAATCATTACACTGTACAAAATTTCAAGTATTTTTATACACTGGTATTAATGTTATAAGCTGCTAACTTTTGGTGCAAAATAGTGCATTTGTGTGGGAGGTACCAAAAGGGGCAGTACAATAATGCCCATTTTTTACCGGACTATAGGCGCTACAAAAACATTATACTGTAGAAAATTTCAAGCATTTTTATGCACTTGTGTTAAAGTTATAAGCAGTTAAATTTTGATGCAAAATGGTCCATTTGTGTGGGAGGTACCAAAAGGGGCATGCCAACTTCACCCATTTTTCTCGAGTTAATAGCGACTAATATACTAATATTATGTGCAGAATTTCAAAAGATTCGAGTAAGTAGTATAGAAGTTATTAAAGAATCAATATTTCACTAAATTTTAACCCTTTGTGTGGGAGGTACCAGAAGGAGAAGACCAATATGGCCCATCTTCGAACTCATCCGGAGATAGATCAAAATATTACCACATACCAAATTTGAAGTCAATCGGTTACTCCTTTCGAGAGTTATCGTGCGCACCAGCAAGCAGACACACAGACAGACAGGCAGACAGACAGACAGACAGACAGACAGACAGACAGACAGACAGACAGACAGACGGACGGACATTGCTCATTCGACTTAAAATGACCCAAAACGGATTTCCTCCGAACATACTTAGGGTCTTAGATCACTCCTTCGATGTGTTACACTTTTTTCTGTAGCAAATGATATATACCCTCGTCACACTAAAGTGAGGGTATAATAAGACGAATATAAACATTTCGATGCGAGTACTTCATAATATTACTGTCTTCCCATAAAATTAAATTTTTCTGACATTAGTTTATAGAAATTTCCAGAACTTGTAATTCTCTGAAGTAAGCTGAAAATTTTTCAATTTTGAGTTATGATTCTCTCGAAGCATACATATAAGCAGCATATGTGACCAGACTATCCCATTTGCCTTCTCCCCAACCAATAAATTAATGTAGTTTATGGCCCTATTCCCTTAGTGATTATTTGCATATGGATGGATGGATGGATGTTTGCAGGCAAAAAGGAGCAAACAAAGAACTCAAAAAATATGCCATTCATTTAGGCATTCTCTTTTTTGTCTATTCCAAACTCTTGATTTTTTTTTTAAAATCAGGCATTCTGATTCCATTGTGTATTAGACAATCTTACAAGTATGACACATAGGCAGACCTAAATTACGGCTAAAGTTAAGCCTAAATTTATTCTGTTTTAGTTTCGATCCGTCCGTCCGTCCGTCTGTCCATCCATATGTCTGTCAGACAATTTACATATGAGTGCGCGGCCGATTACTTGTACTGGAGGTGCAGAGATATTACATTTCGATTCTCGTGTACATTTTGTTGAGTTTGTTCCATTTCTGTCAAATCTTAAATACTCGTACTATTGATTTACAGTTACTTTGTCCGTCTGTCCCTCATCGCCAAACAAATTGCTTGGCTTGTTATACGAATTGCCGCGATCCTTCTCTTTCGGTTTGAAGGTTACCCACGTTGGGTGTTTGATGTTGTTTTCTTAATTTGAAATCACAAAATATGTGTTTTTTTTGGTGAAAAGTCTTGTATTGTTTCAAATTTACAACTACAGGGACTTTATTTCATTGTCTGACTCATTATTTGTTCACCAAGGAAGTGTTTACGAACAGGGCTGTGGACTATTTTTAAGTAACGCATTACTTATCCATAGGGTGTTTTTAGATGTTCCTTATTCCGATAACAATGGTTACAAATTAGACTTGTGTCAAACTAGTTGAATCCGCTAATGGGATGTAAAAATAATATCAGAAGAAGATAAAGGCTACTTAATTTGGTATTATTTAAAGCTTTCCTGAACCAATTAGGATAAATGATTCTCGAGTTATGCAAAAATATGTGGTTCAACCACTATTTTTTTTAGATGTTTATCTTTATTTTGATAGATAAATCAAAAATGGTGCACGAAATATTTATAAGTTCATATAGTAATTACTCAATATACAAATATATATACAAAATTGTTTCCGGTCAGTGTTGTGCATATTTGAATACAATTTGATACCCTTGCATTTCTTGTTCTTCTTTTGCCTCGAAATACGGAAAAATTTGTTTTTTGTTTTTACACAATTAAAAGAGCAATATAAATATAGGTTCAGTGTAATATTGATTTATCGTAACGATAACACTGTACAACAATTTCAAACTTTTTTCAAAATAACAGGGTTCTGTTAGTGGATTCTGGTAGAGGAGACCAAAAAAATATATACGTGTATCGGCGTTTTGAAAGATCACATCGGAATTTTATTTTAGGGGGGGGGTTAAAGTTTTCCCCCCTTTGCTTGTTCGTGCAGAATATCGGTATATAAAACTATGTGTTCTGTTCGTCTGAGGTGTAGGGTATCTTCAGCAACTTTGTAGCAAATGTTAAGGCCTATATTTTTGTAGAATATATTAACCCTCTAGCTTCCCCCATAACGGTGATTTTTGCCTATATTTTAACAAATCGTAAAAAACTCCCCTAAAAATGGGTGGGGCGGGGTTGAAATGTTCTACAAAAATGATGGCCATAAAATATTACTACAAGGTGGCGCAAAAGTAATCCTCCTATCAGAAAATGCTATACATTTTGCGATTGGCCCCTAATGTCAGTTCTGTTTTGACATTTGTGTAGTAAACACATGCGAAATACACGTTAATAAACAATGTTACGCTACACAGCTCCAGAACGCGGAATATTGCTGACTATTTATTTGACCAATAATCGGTCGGTGACTTTGGCACAACGTGAATTTCGTCGCAGATTTCCTGGCCGTCCAACGCCTACTGGTGAAACACTGCGACGTTTAGCCGCTCGCCTCGAAGAGACTGGCACAACACGAGATGCTGCCAGGCGTGGCAGACCCCGGAGTAGCCGTTCTACAGAGAATATTGCTGCTGTAGCCGAGGATGTCATGGAAGCGCCTTCGACATCGACCAGACGACGTGCCACGTAAATGGGTATCAGTCGACGGTCTCTACAGCGAATTTTGGTACAAGATTTGAAGATGTTTCCGTACAAAGTCCAGACGGTGCATCAGCTGTTAGCTGCTGACCGCCAATCGCGTCTAACATAACATCAAAAGGTTACTTTTGCGCCACCTGTTATAAAGTCTCCCAAAATTTTTTACTATTATGGATTTGTAAGAGTGTGACGAATATTCTGTGAAAATTTGAAAAAAATCGAGGTGGGAGCAATTTTTTTAATTTTTTTTTAAATTTTTTTTTTAAAAATTACCAGAAAAAAGTTTTCTACAGAATATGGCGCATTGTGTCCTCTTTTAAACAAAGTAAACTTTGCAAAAATCGGTTCAGCCGTTCGAGAGCAATTACAAATTTCGTAAAACACATAAACTCAATTTTTTAATTTTTTCAAAAATTAAAATGCTAATAAAATTTTTTAAAATAAAAGATAGCAAGATCTTATTTTACCTATTTGTAACTGCTTATAAACATTTTAGCCAAAAAAAACTACATAGGTCGATATTAAATATTCTGACCCATACATAATGGGTTTTCCAATAGGGATGACATGATTTTGAAGTGACGTTTCGGCCATTTGTAATATGTCATGATCTGTAATTAGTTTTTCATTGTATTCAGTAGTGTTTACAATTTCATCATTTTAAAAATTATTCAGTTTTATTATCAAAAGAATTGTTCTGCAATTGCAACTTTTCGTGAGTTGAAATCAAAAAAAAAACACTTTCCAATCGACCTAAGACCTTGACACCAATGAGCAATATTTTAGCTCTCGTTAAGAGCTGTCTTTTTTTCATTGATCGATTCCCGATCCGACATATCGTTAAGGAGCTAGAGCAAAAATAAACTTTCCATTCACATTTGGAAATGATGGTAAGTCCATTTTTTTCTAACTCAAAAAAAAAACACTTTCCAGTCAACCTACGACCTTGATACCCATGAGCAATATCTTAGCTCTCGTTAATAGCTATCCTTTTGCCATTGACCGATTGTGGCTACGTGCCACACGGCATATGAAACAATTGCATTGTTGCGCGAAAAGTTTGGAGATTCGATTATTTCAAGAAATTTTGATATTGAATGGCCTCCAAGAAGTTGTGATTTAACACCATTAGACTATTTCTTGTGGGGTTATTTGAAGTCATTGGTCTTTCGAAATCAACCAGACTCTCTTCAAGCTTTACAAGTCAATATTGAACGTGCCATTCCTGACATACGACTTGATTTAGTGGAAAAAGTGCTAGAAAATTGGGTTCATCGAATTCGTTCCTGCAGAAGAAGTCGTGGAGGCCATTTATATGACGTTTTATTTGGAACTTAATTGTATCGATTGTACTTCACATTAAATAAAAAACTTTTGAACTTCCTTAACAATAGGAGTGTTTTTTTCAAAGAAATCATATCACACTTATTGGAAAATCCAAAGATAGATATATTTGAAAATTTTATTTCCAAATATATTTTCTTTTAATTCAAAAATGGCGATTTCCCTCCGTGTACAGAAAATTGTGTTTTTTATTTATTCCTGATTAAACTTGTAATTTGTGCAAAATTATTATTGACCCGAAAATTTGACGTGTTTTTTAAATGCCTCGAGGAAATGTATTATCGGCAGAAGAACGAGGAAAACCGCTCAATTACGAAAAAAACTGCCCGAACTCCGAAGCTGTCCCCACGTCAAAAATGGCTGATTACACTATGCAACAACATTTTTGGCAAAGGGATGTACATAACATTTTCTGGAGTAAAATGGTGTCCTATACACTAAAAAAATAATATAGGGTGATCTAAGTAGAGATACTTTTTTCAATAGCCTTTTTTGACAGATCACGTGTGAGTCGTGTCATGCTGTCATGTTATTTTTGTTAAGTATTGTTTGGCATTTCATCATGGAAAGACTTACGCCTGAACAACGTTTACAAATTATTCAGTTTTATTATCAAAATAATCGTTCGCCAATTGCGCTAAGTCCATTTTTTTTTAAATAAAAAAAAAAAAAAAAACACTTTCTAGTCGACCCACGACCTTGACACCCATGAACAATATTTTAGCTCTCGTGAAGAGCTATCTTTTTGCCATTGACCGATTCCCGATCCGACGTACCGGAATCGTCGGTCCATATTTCTTCAAAAATGATGCCGGTGAGAACGTAACCGTCAATGGCGACCGTTATCGTGCCATGATAACGGACTATTTGATGCCTGAAATTGAAGCTCGTGATCTCGGCGACATTTGGTTTCAACAAGACGGCGCCACTTCCCACACATCGCATCAACCAATTGATTTATTGAGAGAACACTATAATCTAACCAGGAATCGACTTACAAATTAACAACGTTTGCAGATTATTGAATTGTATTTGTTTTTATTGAATTTTGAGTTCGGTGAGCAGATAATTTCACGTTTTGGACCGGTCAATTGGCCACCAAGATCGTGCGATATCACACCTTTTTCCTGTGGGGATATGTAAAGTCTAAAGTTTATGCGGACAAACCCGCTTCGATTCAGGCTTTGGAGCAAAACATCACCCGTGTCATTCGCCAGTTACCAGTCGAAATACTCGAACGAGTCATCGAAAATTGGACTCAACGGATGCACCATCTAAGAGGTAGCCGCGGCCAACATTTGATAGACATAATCTTCAAAAAATAAATGCCAAAGAATTGTCTTTCAAATGATAATACACATTCCCCATGCAATTTCACTTTTCTGTGTTCTTTTCTTTCAAAAAGTAGGGAACCTCGAAATGGATCACCCTGTAGAATAAATTTTTATGGTAAATTTTCTATAAAATTCCCATTTTCTAGGAAGGTGCCTTTAGTATTTGGATCATATTTTTTGGATCATGTAGAAGTTCGATAAAGCCCGGAAACACTTTACATTAAAGGAAATTCTGGGGACTATGAATGTTACTAATGATACTTTCACAAACAGAAGTTTAGTAACTGTCGTTAATTAGAAAAAATTCGATTTTTTCACAAAAAAATAGTTTTTTGTTAATATAGCCCCACAAAAATAATCTGAATCACAAGATCTAGGCGGTCAATAGACCGCTCTCAAACGTTAAATAAACTGTTCACCGAAATCAAAATTCAATAAATCAAATACAATTCAATAATCTGAAAACGTTGTTAGTTTGTAAGTCGATTCCTGGTTAGATTATAGACCCAACTGAACATGTTTGACAGTAACATGTTACACGAAAACAGCTGAGCTGCCAAAAACAGTGGTGCCGAAAAGAAAGACCCCAAAAATATCCAAAAATCCGTTGTAGGCCATTGGGGCAATGTTCGTCAGCCTGTTCGTCTGTCTGTCTGGCTTTCGGCAGGAGTAATCGATTGACTTTAAATTTGGCATGTGTTCATATTTTTTTCTATCTCAGGCGGAGATCAAAAATGGACTATGTAGGTCCACACCTTCGAGAACCTCCCCCACCAAGGGTCAACGTTTAGTGGAATATTTATTGTCTCTTAACTTCTATACTACTACCCAGAATCTTTCAAAATTCCACAAATATTACTACACCAATTTCAATTGTAATTCGAGAAAAATCAATTGAAATTCGAAAATTCGAAAAACATCAATAGAAATTCGAATATTCCATTTACAATTCGAAAAAGGTCAATTGAAATTCGAAAACATCAATTGAAATTCGAAACACATCAATTGAAATTCGAAAAACATCAATTGAAATTCGAAACACATCACTTGATATTCGAAATACATCAAGTGTTTCGAATTTCACTTGATAGTCCAAATTACACACGATTGGATGTAAATTACAGCTTCTATAGAACTAAAGGCCCAAATCGGACGAAACATATATATGGGAGCTACAGCTAAATCTTAACCGATTTTTTTCAAATTCGGTAGTGTTGGTTCATGGATCAAGAAACTCTACCATTCTAAATTTCAAAATGATTGGATGTAAAATACAGCTTCTATAGAACTAAAGGGCAAAATCGGACGAAACATGTATATGGGAGCTATAGCTAAATCTTAACCGATTTTCTTCAAATTCGGCAATGTTGGTTCATGGATCAGGAAACTCTGCCATTCTAAATTTCAAAACGATTGGATGTAAAATACAGTTCTTTAAGACTAAAGGACCAAATCGGACGAAAGATATATATGGGAGCTATATCTAAATCTGAACCGATTTCAACCAAATTCAATAGGGATCTTTACAGCTGCGAAATAATCTAAACTGCAAAATTTCAGAACGATCGGAGTGAAATTGCGACCTGTAGTCGACGAAGAACTTTACATGGGCAGACGGACGGACGGACAGACATGGTTAAATCGACTCGGCTAGTGATTCTGAGTCGATCGGTATACTTTAAGGTGGGTCTAGCTGTGTTATATTCAGGAGTTACAAACATCTGCCGTGAAACAAACTTAAAATACCCTGTACCACAGTGTGGTGTTGGGTATAAAAATTACGTTATTGCCACACCCTTTTGGTACCTTTCAAAAAAATGGCCAAAATAATAATATGGAAAATGATTTTTTCAATTTCCCTTACTTATACTTATACAATATGGGTCATAATGTATACATTATTCCTTAGATTCAAATAGACATGGAAAAAAGTACTCTTCAGTGACGAAAGCATTAGATTTAGATGGACCAAATGGATATCAATATTTGTGAATATGATTTGTGAAAGGCATGGATTTCTTCAAAACCGTCAGTCCTTAACCGATCCCGTTGAAATGGTGTGTCGTAACTACTATCCAATAGGACTAAACTTGGAGCAAGTTTCATCCCTATCAGAAGACATCGCATTTAAAAATTGGCTCACACATATCGAGACCTCCATTCCAAACTATGCTAAAAAGGTAGTTTTTCAGGAGAAGTGGTCAAAGTTGGATGATTTTTTTTTTTAATTTGGGTGGAATTCCTTTTTACCTTTACTGTTTTGTGAATTACTTTTGATTGGGTTGACGCATAAACACCACATTTTGACTGAGTATAATTTGGAATATTTAGAAATAACAAATGTAATCTACGTAAAAACATGCTAATTCGACTTAGCATGTTTTAGAATGGAGTTTATAGAAAAGGGTATAAAAATATCAAACTGCATAGAACCTGACACCACAGCCATTCCTCAAAATGTAAAGTTGAAATCAATTAACAAATTGCATTAGTAAAAACTGCTATGTAATTTTGCAAAAAACAGTGTGTGACCTACAGTAATTCTTTACGAATACTATTTTTTGTCGAATATATCACCTATCCCTTTCCACTATTCTCAAGACCTTTGATACGATACGGTATGAATGGAAAAATAGTCTCACTCTAAGAACAAAATGCCGCAAAAATTAAATCTAGTGAAAGTGTTGTGATCCGGCCCATATTTGGGTAAATATTCTATCACTCAAAAGAGAGAAAAACACCCCAATTATCCCATGAAATGAACCTTATCTATTCATGTATAATTTGTATATTTGGTAATTCATGAGATCATCAATGAAATCAACCATAAAAATGACACTTTTTTAATGTCAATAATAACAATAACAATACTGTTTCCCCAGCGATAGTGAAAAATATCATCCGCAGTATTTGATACTCTAAAAGAAAAAAAGCTAGCAATACTGTTCTACCCACCCCTAGTCATTGCCAGTGAAGCGTATTGCTGGGGGAAATGAGGCACGGCCTTTTTCATCTTTTTTTTTATTTTTCCTATCAAAAACACATTATTCATTATCACAACGACGAGTCAATTGAACATCGAACGCATCTCATTTTGTTTGTCTGAAAAGCGAGCTTTGGTCGAAGTAGTTTTTTGGGTTTGAATAAATCTTCCACAAATGACTGGTGGTGGTGCTGGTGGATGCGGTTGTAGGTGGTGACGACCATGGGTTTGTGGCGGCTCACCGTGGCTGGCATCATCACAGGCCAATCAATAGCAAAGTGATGGTGACATTAATTTTTGGATTCCTTATCTCTCTTTTTACATTAATACAACTCAAACGGACATATAGACATCATTTATAGACGAATAATGATCATAAATATTGCGCATGCGTGCACAGCTAGAATGTGTAAATCTTCTCGTGGGGCCACCTGCAGGTGCTGCTGCATCACAGTGGTACAAAATATTAGACAAATATTATAAAATATAAAAAATTCAGGTTTTGTAATTGTAGTCCCATCATTAGATTGTTAATGGGACTTGATAAATTTCTTTTTACAGGTTTTTCTATGATATCACAGAAATTACACTATTTAAATAAAAATTAGTATTACAATCAATAACCATTAAATGTCTATGTAATTTTGGAAAAATAATCAATATTTTAAATTCTATAAAATATGTATTTACGAGAAATACCTCATGCGTTATGACGATTGACTCAATATTTGCCATTTATACATGTTCCTTTCATATCGGCCAAAAATTTGAATTTCAAGGCGTCACTCGATCGAAATGATATGACTTTCTTGTGGGAGCTTTGAAATAACGTGGTCGATTTTGCCTAATTTTAGAGAAAAAAAAGTAACGACCTCTAAGTTTCACATAAATAGGTTACTAAGTGTCACATCTGGAGTATTAGTTAGGAAGGTACATACCCAAAGAAGTGGGTATGTACCTTCCTAATTATTAATTTTTATTATTTAATTTTTATTTAATTTTTCAAAATTTTGGTCTTGCCGTGAGTTAAACCTGGGTTACCTAGCGCTGCAGCAGCATAACATGCCAAGTTAACGCGCACTGCAACGAACGACTTCGAAATGCCGCTGACCAGAGACATGTATATGAACACTTGAGCGTATATATATTTATTCCTTTTACTCCTGTGAGGAGCATAGGGCCGTAACAATGGATTTCCAATTTAGTCTATTTAATGCACAGTATTAAATTTCATTCCAGCTTAAGTTAAGGATCGCTGCTTCCGATTCAATTTGTCATCTCCAGGTGTGTGATGGGCGCCCCCTGCGTCGGCTGCCCTGCGGGTTCCAATCGATGGCTTGTCTGGCAATATTATCCGCTGGTTTCCTCAAAGTGTGGCCTATCCATCCCCATTTACGCCTTCTAATCTCAATATGGATTGGTTGCTGTTGTGTTAATGCCCACAAATCGTTATTGTTAATTGTCCTGGGCCAGAATATACGAACAATTTTGCGCAAGCACTTGTTCATGAATACTTGCATATGGTTCATGTCTCGTGATGCATCATTCCATGATTCGCATCCATATAGTAGGACAGATTTTACATTTGAGTTGAATATGCTCAGTTTCGCCCTTCTCGAGATAGAGTTTGATCTCCAGACAGAGTTTAAAATGCCAAATGCTTGATTGGCTTTGTTTATTCGGTTAAGTATATCATTTTTGGATCCACCAGTCTTGTCGATTACGCTTCCTAGGTAGCAAAACGAATCCACCTCATCAAATACTTTGCCTTTTATACGGAACATTTCAGTATTTGTTGTGTTTAGGCGTAAAGTTTTGGTCTTTTTATACCCTCACTTTAGTGTGACGAGGGTATATATCATTTGCTACGGAAAAAAGTGTAACACATCAAAGGAGTGATCTAAGACCCTAAGTATGTTCGGAGGAAATCCGTTTTGGGTCATTTTAAGTCGAATGAGCAATGTCCGTCCGTCTGTCTGTCTGTCTGTCTGTCTGTCTGTCTGTCTGCCTGTCTGTCTGTGTGTCTGCTGGCTGGTGCGCACGATAACTCTCGAAAGGAGTAACCGATTGACTTCAAATTTGGTATGTGGTAATATTTTGATCTATCTCCGGATGAGTTCGAAGATGGGCCATATTGGTCTACTCCTTCTGGTACCTCCCACACAAAGGGTTAAAATTTAGTGAAATATTGATTCTTTAATAACTTCTATACTACTTATTCGAATCTTTTGAAATTCTGCACATAATATTAGTATATTAGTCGCTATTAACACGAGAAAAATGGGTGAAGTTGGCATGCCCGTTTTGGTACCTCCCACACAAATGGACCATTTTGCATCAAAATTTAACTGCTTATAACTTTAATACAAGTGCATAAAAATGCTTGAAATTTTCTACAGTATAATGTTTTTGTAGCGCCTATAGTCCGGTAAAAAAATGGCATTATTGTACAGCCCCTTTTGGTACCTCCCACACAAATGGACCGTTTCGTACCAAAAGTAAACGGCTTGTAACTTTAATACCAGTGCATACAAATACTTGAAATTTTGTACAGTGTAATGCTGTTATAGTGCCTATAGTTCTGTAAAAAGTGGGCGTTATCACCCCGCCCCTTTTTGTACCTCCCACACAAAATGACCAAATCATACCAAAATTACATAGCTCGTAACTTTAATATACCAGTGCACATAAACGCTTATAGTTCAGCACAATGCAATGTATTTAAGAATGTACTGTTTACCGAAAAATATGTGTATTTGGAAAACCCCTTCTGGTACCTCCCACACAAATTGACAGATTTATTGGTGTAATGTTATATATTACATTACTCACAAAGTGAGGATATACCTTAGTCGGTTCACCCGACTGAAACTTTCTTACTTGTTATACCCTCACTTTAGTGTGACGAGGGTATATATCATTTGCTACGGAAAAAAGTGTAACACATCGAAGGAGTGATCTAAGACCCTAAGTATGTTCGGAGGAAATCCGTTTTGGGTCATTTTAAGTCGAATGAGCAATGTCCGTCCGTCTGTCTGTCTGTCTGTCTGTCTGTCTGTCTGTCTGTCTGTGTGTCTGCTGGCTGGTGCGCACGATAACTCTCGAAAGGAGTAACCGATTGACTTCAAATTTGGTATGTGGTAATATTTTGATCTATCTCCGGATGAGTTCGAAGATGGGCCATATTGGTCTACTCCTTCTGGTACCTCCCACACAAAGGGTTAAAATTTAGTGAAATATTGATTCTTTAATAACTTCTATACTACTTATTCGAATCTTTTGAAATTCTGCACATAATATTAGTATATTAGTCGCTATTAACTCGAGAAAAATGGGTGAAGTTGGCATGCCCCTTTTGGTACCTCCCACACAAATGGACCATTTTGCATCAAAATTTAACTGCTTGTAACTTTAATACCAGTGCATACAAATACTTGAAATTTTGTACAGTGTAATGCTGTTGTAGTGCCTATAGTCCTGTAAAAAGTGGGCGTTATCACCCCACCCCTTTTTGTACCACCCACACAAAATGACCAAATCATACCAAAATTACATAGCTCGTAACTTTAATATACCAGTGCACACAAACGCTTATAGTTCAGCACAATGCAATGTATTTAAGAATGTACTGTTTACCGAAAAATATGTGTATTTGGAAAACCCCTTCTGGTACCTCCCACACAAATTGACAGATTTATTGGTGTAATGTTATACATTACATTACTCACAAAGTGAGGGTATACCTTAGTCGGTTTACCCGACTGAAACTTTCTTACTTGTTTATATTTATTTTTAGGCCTACACGAGATGCTGTTTCCTGGACTAAGTTCAGTTTAGTTTGCATATCGGCAAAAGTATGGGAAAGCAGGCGAGAGATCTATTTTATTAAAATAAATAAATATAACCTTTTTTATTAAAATCGTATTTTTTTATTTTTTTCTAACGTATTCAATTTTAAAAAATCTATTTACACCCTACACCACACTGTGGTACAGGGTATTATAAGTTTGTTTCATGGCAGATGTTTGTTGCACCTAAAAATACTACAGCTAGGCCTACCTTAATGCAGGGCTGTGGAGTCGGAGTCGAAAAATTAAGGTCGACTCTGACTCCGAGATGAGTTGTGAAAAATGTACCATTTATGTGATAGAACTTTTGCACTCAAAAAATTTCGGAAAACAATTTTGTTACAAAAGAAGTATAAAATATTCGAAGCTTTTAACCAAATATTTTTGTTTGCCAAAAATTTCTATTAAGTTAACCAAACTATCGAGTTTTAATGTAAAACAGTTTTAGTAATACTCCGATCCAGAAGAAGATACCACCAGAAAGGCCATTGAGTGGAACCCAGAGGAGGAAGGCGGAAACGCCAAATAATGAAAAAATTACAGAATGCACGCATGCAGTGGATTGAAGTTAAACACTTTTTTTGCAAAAATATTGTTATGGCTCTATGCTCCCTGAATGAGTAAAAGTAACACTGTATACATACGAGGACGGTCCTAAATTAGCCGGCCGAACAAAGAAAACACAACGAATTTAGGAAATTGTTTTCTTTATTGCTCAACATAATCTCCTTTTAGCTCGATGTACTTTTCCCAGCGATATTTCAAAGGTTAGATACGCTGTTTATACGAAGAACAGTCTAGCTCCTGAAAATTTCCATCAACCGCAACTTCCAACCCTTCATTGTGTAACGTGACGGTTTTTACTCGTAAAAATCTTTGTTCATAATTTCTTTATTTTATTTATTTTTAGGGGCCACCCTAGCATATAAAAATTGCCACACGCTTAAGGGCCACACTATTACACCGTCACAGACTATAAATTGATTACAGCGAACATACATACATACTCCATGTCTATTATAGCCAACGAGGTAACATGTTTGCATATGCTTTCAGTACAGCACGTGTTTTATTCCAGTATGCATTCATTTTTGTGATATCTGGTGTAATTCTCATTCACTCTATGTAGTGGACCGTATAAGTGTTCCACCTTTTGCCGTCATTTGGTGTGAGCCATCGTCCCGATCGTGAGCAAATTTCAATACGAAGTTTTTGCCTTCGGGCAAATACATTGGTATCACAGAGACTTCAGTCTACTGTTAACCCAATGAGACTTCGGTCTACTGTTTAACCCACAAAGACTTCGGTCTACTGTTCAAACCACATAGACTTCGGGCTACTGTTCAAACCGCAGAGACTTCGGAATACTGATCAACCCACAGAGACTTCGGTCTACCGTTCAACTCGTAATTAGAGAAATAGTTTGTATGTCGAAGAGCATCCCGAAAACGCTGCCGATCCCGAGAAAGCCTAATGCAGCAGCAAATCCCTAACCGACCCGATTACCGATCGTACTGAGTCCCGATGCTGAACCTTATGCCGCAGGCACATTAAGTCGAGTGCTTAACCGAACCGATCCATTTGTCGAATGTACCGATGCTGAACCGATGTATTTGTCGATCCTACCGATGCTGAACCGTTTACCGCAGACACATTAAGTCGAGTCCCTAACGAATCCCAAATCGATCCGCTTGCCGAGCACACCGAATACCGACGCTAAATCATTTGCAGCCCATACACCCAAGCCGATGACTTAACCAATCCCCGAACAGACCTGTTTGCCGAGCATCCGGGGTACCGAAGCTGAAGCAGTTGCTGCAAATACTGGGCTGTATGGGCTGTATACGAATAGCAGGAGTCGAAGTGAATAGTACCCGATTAACTTAAAATCGCTATTAACATAAATTCCCGATCAACTTTTATATGTATATGTAAACTTTTATAACTAAAATCGTTTGCCAAACCTATATCCACCTCGAGTCCTAATATTGAAGTAATTTGTCACATTTCACCCAAGTAGATTGTAACTTAGATTACAACAATAAACAGCTGAATTGAATTATTGGCCCAAAAGGGAGAACTACTTGTGTTATTATTTCGTAAGGTTTGTGGGTCCTTATGGTGGCCCTGGACACGACTGGACTTACCTCAGCCGAAGACAAAACCACGTTACAATTGTTGGCAAATTTTTTCCACCGATCCATTGTTTTAAGTTTGGAACCAAAAAATAATCCTTGAGAGCTAAATTTGGCGAATAAGGTGCGTGCTGAAGCAATTGATTGATTTTGGCCATCGCAATAGTGGATCTGTGAACTGATGCACTGTCTTGATTGTGGGCAAACGCAGCACTCATCTTGCGCACAACTTTCTCTTTATCAAATTTTCGTCAATATGCAATTTAAAACCCTTTTTGAAATGCCTATGACTTCAGCTAGCTCATGAACCTTCAACCGACGGTCATCCAATACCATTTTGTAGATTTTTTAACCATTTCTGGCGTGGACACCTCAATTGATAGATCACTATGGTGTTAGTCAGCCGGTTTAACCTCAGCCCGTTTAAACTCTGCCAACCAATATATTATAGTTGTAAACGAAGGTGCAGACTCCCCCAAAGTAGAATCTAGCTCGATTTTAATATTGGTTGGACTGAGACCATTCAAATGAAAGTATTGTATTAGATATTGGTGACTAATTTTTTTCATGTTTACAAATTCATTGAGATCGTTTACTTTTGAGTGCTCCAAAAAAACTATACAACGTGGCGCCTGGAAACTTAAAATATATGTTTTAGAAGGTTGCCACTTTTCATGAAAGTAATTTATTCAAACTACTACCGCCATCCATATGTCTGGTCAGCTAATTTTGGGACCACCCACTTCGAATTTCGACCGTCGACGAATAACTTATTAATATTAGAAATTCTATAAAGAAGCTGACTCTTAATAAAACAATTTTAATTCAAAATGTCTATCCTTCAGAATGTTTCACTGTGCCAGTTGTTTGATGACATGCATTGAAGTCACATAACCACTAGAATCTTGTTGAACGAGGGCGAGATGCATTCGATTGCAATCGAAAAACATTTGTCGCAGTCGGACAAACACAAAACATCATGATTCTACATAAATTCATACATAGTTGTTTGTTCGTTTTTTTCGAATTTCTGAAATTAAATGGAATTTTTATAATATTTTCTTAAGAGCATATACTTGTATATACAAAAAAAACAAATGTGTATGAATATTTAAAAGTTTAATGGTTTTCATGTCAGTCATGTGTATTTATACTTTTTTCTCTGTATTTTTTCTCATTCGTAGGCTTTGATTTGGTGTCAAGGATGGCCTCTAGTAACACCTATTGGCGAAGTTATACTTCATTTGGGGGGCCTTGATGACGACGAGCACCTGAAACCCGCCGAGATATATTTATGTGTGAAACTAGGTAAGTTTATTCGAATGAAGAAACAAAATAATTCTTAGAAAAAAACCAAAACCTGCAACGACCACATAACAATTGTCCAAAACAACAAGAAACATTTTTGAGAATTTGCACAGACTTAGAGGTGCTGCATGCATACATGCCACACATTCAATGTAAATTTTTTAGCTATTCTAGGTTAGCATTTTCTTTTGAATAATTTCGTTGAAAAATAATTTATTGTAAAACAATATCTGTTTGGAATGTAATATATTACTGACATAACAGGAAGCAGCCTAGTTAGATACAACATTTGATTAAACCTATTTATACTCTCACTTTAGTGTGACGAGGGTATATATCATTTGCTACGGAAAAAACTGTAACACGTCGAAGGAGTGACCTAAGACCCCAAGTATGTTCGGAGGAAATCCGTTTTGGGTAATTTTAAGTCGAATGAGCAATGTCCGTCCGTCTGTCTGTCTGTCTGTGTGTCTGTCTGCTGGCTGGTGCGCACGATAACTCTCGAAAGGAGTAACCGATTGACCTCAAATTTGGTATGTGGTAATATTTTTTTCTATCTCCGGCTAAGTTCGAAGATGGGCCATATTGGTCCACTCCTTCTAGTACCTCCCCCACAAAGGGTTAAAATGTTGTGAAATATTGATTCTTTAATAACTGCTATACTACTTATTCGAATCTTTTGAAATTCCACACATAGTATTAGCTTATTAGTCGTTATCAACTCGAGAAAAATGGGCCAAGTCGCCACGTCCCTTTTGGTACCTCCCACACAAATGCTCCATTTTGCACCAAAAGTTAATAGCTTATAACATTAATAACAGTGTATAAAAATACTTGACATTTTGTACAGTATTATGCTTTTATATTGCCTACAGTCCAGGGAAAAATGGGTGTTGTTGTCACGCCCCTTTTGGTACCTCCCACACAAAGGTGCCTTTTTGCACCAAAAGTTAACAGCTTATAACATTAAAACCAGTGTATAAAAATACTTGAAATTTTGTACAGTGTACTGTTTTTATAGTGTCTATAGCCTTGTGAAAAATGGGCGTTATTGCCACGCCCCTCTTTGTACCTCCCACACAAAATGCCCAAATCATACCACAATTTAATGTCTCATAACGTTTATACCAGTGCACATAAATGCTTATAATTCGACACAGTGCAATGAATTTAAAGTATCTAATGTTCAGCGAAAAATAGGTGTATTTGATAAACCCCTTCTGGTACCTCCCACACAAATTGACAGAATAATTCGAGTAATATTCAATATTACATTACTCACAAAGTGTTTTAATTTTTCTTTATAACAACGATATTGAAGACACTTAATACCCTACAAAAGAAAATAATTTTCATAAACTCTCTAGATATTTGCTGCAAACAAAATATTATGAACATTGGTATTAATTTCCCTCCAAATACTATACAAATTTAGACCCCTAAACTAGTTTACTCAATGTATCAATATCTCCATTCTAAAACATGCTAAGTCGACTCAGAATGTTTTTGGGAAAATTGCATTTTTAACTTCTAAATATTCCAAATTATATTCAGTCAAAATTTGGTGTTTATCCGTCAACCCAATCAAGAGTTATTCACCAAACAGTACAAGTCATTCGATTTCCATTACAAAGGAATTCCACACAAATTTAAAAATTTCATCAAACTTTGATCGCCTCTACTGAAAAACTACTTTTTGCACTTAGCATAGTTTGGAATGGAGGTATCGATATGAACTGGGCGTTTAAAGAGAATGTTTGTACAGGGTGGGCCTAAAGAAACCAAGGGGTGTAAATGTTTAATAACTTTTTCGTTTATTAATATTTTTTATTTTTGCTTCCAGATTATATAATATACAAAAGGCAAATTTTTTTTACACTAAGTATGAAAAATAATGTCTCTTAAATGACCACCGTTTTCAGCATCGCACTGATGGGCTCTTTTTAGAGCATTTTCCATAACACCTTTCAAAACTTGTGGCTGTAGCGTTCGAATTTCTGCAACAATGTTTGTCTTGAGTTCAAGGATTGTCTCTGGCTTGTTCACATACACTCGCTCCTTCAAATAACCCCAAAGAAAATAGACGGGTACTGTCAAATCTGGCGATCGCGCTGGCTAAATAATTTTCGAATTTCTGGAAATTATTCGCTCTCCAAAAATTTGATTTAAAAGTGCCATTGTGTCTCGGGCAGTATGGGCAGTGGCTCCGTCCTGCTGAAACCACATACCAGGTCTGTTTTCAAGAGCAGGACGTAAAAAATTGTCTATCATAAACCGATACCGCTCTGCATTTACGGTTACAGCACTTCCATCTTCATTCTCGAAGAAGTAAGGCCCAATGACATTTTCAGATGTGATCCCACACCATACTGTACACCTGATGGGGTGCAATTGGCGTTGATGAATGGCTCTTGGATTTTGAGAAGCCCAGAAACTACAGTTCTGCTTATTAACAAAGCCATTCAAATGAAAATGAGCTTCATCAGCCATAATCAAATTTTTAATAAAGTTGATTTCATTTCTGGCCAACTCTTGAAATTTAACTGCAAAATTTAGACGTTGCCGATGATCTGGGGGTTTTAATTCTTGCACCAATTGGACCTTATATGGGTATAACTGTAAATCTTTTTTTAAAATGCGCCGTAGCTGAGCAGGACCCCTTCTGAGAGATGTTTCTGGTGCTTCGTTAACACTTGGCTGTACTCGTTCAATATTTTCCGAAGTGCGACTTTCACGTGGTCTACCGGTTCGAGGCAAATCTCTTACGCTGCCATGTTGGTGATGACGATCAACTAAGCAACGAATCATTGCTTCAGAGGGCGAAATTCTGACGTTAAAATGTCGACGATAATTGATCTCTGGTTTAAATAATAAAATTCTATTGTTCTGGTTCTCTGTTCAATTGTGAACCTCTCCATTATAAATTCTCCAAGTGTTGTCTATATAATCTGAAAGAAAAAATAAAAAAAAAATTAATAAACGAAAAAGTTATTAAACTTTTACACCCCTGGGTTTCTTTAGGCCCACCCTGTATTTAGGGAATTGACATCCGTAAAGTTCAAGAGTTGGCGAATGTAAACATGAGATCCTAGTGATCTCTGGTTTAAATAGTAAAATTCTATTGTTCTGTTTCTCTGTTCAATTGTTAACCTCTCCATTATAAATTCTCAAGTGTTGTCTATATAATCTGAAAGAAAAAATAAAAAAAAATTAATAAACGAAAAAGTTATTAAACTTGTACTCCCCTTGGTTTCTTTAGGCCCACCATGTATTTAGGGAATTGAAATCCGTAAAGTGCGTAACATGTTGGCGATTGTTAACATGAGATCCTAGTGAAGCCTGCCACCTTCTAGAGCGGACGTAGACACAGAAGGTGATCTTTTGATTCCTCCTCATCTTCTTCATCACAACTTCTGCAAAAATACCTTCAGCCTCTCTGCATGCGCTGCTATGAAGCAGTGACCCATGATGACAAACACAATGAGTGAGACGTCCGCTCACAATAAAAACAGCTGAGTTTGTACGAATTCTGCATGGTAAACACTACGATGATTAGGCAGTCTTTTTGCAGTGGATGGCTCAAATTCCTTAGAAAGACGCCAAAAAAGTCCCCTAAGTCCGTAGTTATTTCCTGAGCAGGGTGACAGTTCCCCAAGTCTTATACATAACAGTAGATGTAGTATATTGCTTCGCTACAAAGCCTACCGGTGTTAAATGTATTATCCAAGTAAACAATTATTTCCGACGTGTCGGACGTCGGCAAATTCCGTAAGTTTCATTAAATATTCAACCGAATTTTCTAAATTTCCTTTTTCAACCGAATTGTCTAAATTTCCTTTAGACATTTAAACGCTTTTCTGTACAATATCGGTCACGAGATTTACACGATATTTCTGCACATTCTCGGAAGGAATTTTTTGTTTCTTTTTCTTAATTGAGAATTATGCGACGTTTCTGCACATTCTCGAAAGGGATTTTATGTTTCTTTCTTGATCGAGAATTATTCGACATTTCTGCACATTATCGAAAGTGTTTATTGTTTTTTTTCTTGATCGAGAATTATACGACGTTTCTGCACATTCTCGAATGGTGTTTTTTTCTTTTCGGAAGGGATTTTTTGTCTTGTTTTATTTCAGTAACCATGTGCCAATAATTCAATTCCCGCAAAATATCTAACTGTTAATTTTCATGGAATAACAAGAACTGGTTCTTGTTGTTGTTGTTTTGCATACATTATTTTGTTAGTTTTCTTACATCCCCTCTCACTTTCAATTGTGCCACAAAACAATCAACACGTCGCGGATAAGCATTTATTTTTATTTATTTATATATTATTATTTTATTTATTTATTCAGAAAAGTCGAACCATTAGTCAGAAACCGGTCGGACAAATTGGACCAAATTCGGATGTTTGGTTAGCCTTCATTCCGAAATTGTCCGACAAATCGGACAAATAGTCGGAATAATGTCGGAGAAGTTGGACCAAATTCGGATGTTTTGTTAGACTTTCTTCCGAAATTGGTCCGACATATCGGACATATAGTCAGAAAAATTACGGAAAAGTCGGACCAAATTCGGATGTTTTGTTAGACTTCCTTCCGAAATTGGTCCGAAAAATCGGACAGTTAGTCAGAAAAATGTCGGAGAAGTCGGACCAAATTCGGATGTTTGATTAGATATATTTCCGACAAATCGGACAAATTTACAGAAACCGGTCGGAAATTCGGACCATTTTCGACTATTTTATTAGACTTAAGGAAACTTGTCGAAAAATCCTTCCGAATTTTTCTCCGATTTTTCTTCAGATTTCGGACAGAGATGTGTCCGATAACTCTCCACAATCATCCGAATTTCCCTAGACAAAAGTTACCGAAGTCGTGTCAACCGCTCACACGGTTTTCTGAACGATTTCGAAACAAATTCGGCATCAGAATCGGCTACTTGTGCAGAGTTTCTGACCGACTTTGGACCGAATTCGGAATACATTGTTTGCTGGGATAACATTTAGTGCCTCAGTTTGCATCGTTCTCAACGCACCAGAGCTACTCATACCAGCCATTCGCTAAACTTTATTTAGTAACGCGCAGACAATAAATTTCTGCAGAGCCGACAACGCATAAACTGTACGTTACATTTCTAGAAAATGTGCAGAAACGTCGTATAATTCTCGATCAAGAAAAAAAACATTAAACACATTCGATAATGTGCAGAAACGTCGAATAATTCTCGATCAAGAAAAAAACATAAAATCCGTTTCGAGAATGTGCAGAAACATCGCATAATTCTCAATTAAGAAAAAGAAACAAAAAATCCCTTCCGAGAACGTGCAGAAATATCGTGTAAATCTCGTACAGTTCAAACCCCAGAGTTTTCCTATCATTATTCAAGGCCATTATCGGAAACCCACTTGCTGTGACAAGAAGGACCTTCTGCAGGATGGAAACTTCTCTCTGTCACATCATCTGCATAGGCAATAACATACACACTAGTTTCCTCCAGAGGAAGCAGAATACTGTTCATGTTGTTCCTCTGCTGACAAATCTATGGAGGTCAGTTGACCCTAATCTAGCTGAAATGCATCTTCTTTCCAGAACCGTAACTATTGTGGCAGTATTCATGTTATTAAAGAAATAAAGCTACCATTCCTTAACAGATAGAGATTCTTCAAAAAAGCCGGCTAGATCATGCCGTGCCGTTTCGGTGGATTTGACATTGCTGTACGCATGTTGTTGGTTGGACAGTAGCCCGTGATTAATTTTAGTTCTAAAATAACTGACTATTAATCTCTCCAAGATTTTAAAGAGAAACGACGATATACTAATCGCCGGAAATCCATAAGATCCTGTATGGGACGACTTTCCTGCTTTGGAATGAAGACAACCTTAGTTTTTCATCACAGTTGGATGGTATGTAGGCCTGTTTGACACAACAAGAATTATAGAGCTCGCAGTATATAAGGAACGAATCTATAAGCCACAAACTTTAGGTCCGCCGGCCCTGGCGAATATTTCTCACGTCAGTTTTGATGAGTCACCCATATTATTCATAAATGAAACATGCCAAATTCCAAGGCGATTGGTGCAATGGCTTTCAATATCGAGCCATAACCGCCAAAAAGACGTAAGCGCCACTCACAAAAATTTAGAGAAGAAGGTTTCTTTTGCGATTATTTTTTATTTAAATGCATATGTAATGCATACATCTGTTTATATAACTGTGAAGTTTAGTATAACGGTACATTTTACAGCTAAAAAATTTCGGAAACATGATGCCATTTGTCAAAGGAGAACGATTTCCCTCAAAAAGTTAATAGAAAATCATGGTGGCGCTTACGTCTTTTTGGCGGTTAGGGCTCGATATAAAGTATTGTGTTTTAAAGAGTGTAATGGCATGGTCGGAACAATGCCCACTGATTCGATATCATCGATATTGTTGGGTCCTACATATTGCTTTAACATGCACCCACAGCAAATCTCCAGGTGAAGTGTATCTCCAAGTAAATCTCTGTGCGTGATCACGCCTTCTGATCAGATATTGCTCATTTTTTGTCCGATCTCGTATAGTGCTGTCACATTCATTCACACCAAATTTCAAGACGATGGGTACAAAGGTTCTTCAGATTTTTATTTTTGAACAATGAAGTCGTATATGCGGCAACACGCCGACTCACCCAATATCGGCCTCGTTTGTTAATACAATACAATTGTAGCAATGGTTCTTCAGATATTTCGATTTTAAGTAATTATTGATTTATATTGGCAGGACCACGTCTACTGATGATATATCGTCACACATACTGCTATGAAAAGCATCTACCAAACTTGTTTTTAATATGGGGACGTATGGGCAGGCCTACGCTTACTGGTCCGATACCGCCCATTTTTTGCTCGCTCATGATAAGTATTACTAAAGCTAAGTATACACGATTGCCTGATCGGACAACGTTATTAACCCTGTTAATATGTTGCAAATTTACGAACAATGACAGATTGTTAGGCAAATGTGAATTGACAGTTCAGAAGATTGCATGAAAACCTTACAATTTCATATAACCTTACAATTTCATATAAATAAATCTTAGGATTGTCAATAAAAATATTTTATAGACAGTGTTACGAATAAAATGTTTTTCTGGCAATGGCGCCGTTGTCACATGTATAAACTTCGCACACCTAACACTCTGCAAATAATTTCGCAATGACTTTTATGCCAACGTTGCGAGACAAAAATGTTATGTTCACACGGTTGTAAATTCACAGGGTTGCATTTTCCGCCATTTTGCTGGCAATATTATCCGATCTGCAAATCGTGTGTACTTAGCTTAAGAACTTATAGTCATATTTCCTGATGCAACCCGCGGATTTGTTGCGTTCATGAGTCTTTTTCGTACTGAATAAACTTTCTTTTGAGCCATACTGTATGAGTGACTGGCTGACCACGGTTCCGATCAAACAGTTAAAGCTAAAATCATGAAAATTGGTATGAAGTTAGCTCTTGGGATATTTCCCCGAACGGGTTTTCGAAATTCGTCCTATTAGGGACATAATGAGGCACAAAAAGGGATGAATAGTGTATACCATCTACAGTAAAAATGCTTAGAGGTAGAATTTTAGGGTATAAATGTGGAACAATGGGACAAAAAGGCGTAATTGTTATGCCACCGCCAAATTTAAACGGCGATGAAATAGGATAGGTAAAGATATCATTGTCAAAACCACTAGGCAAGCGCCAGAAAATGGAAATGGACCACATCGGTTCATGTTTAGATGTAGCCCCAACCCATATAAATTAACATACATTATTACATCTTCAAGTTCATGAGTGATTATGATCTATAATTCGTGCAGAGTTTCAGCAATGCTGACTTTATTGCATGTACAGGAGCAATAACAGTGATTAGACTGTTTCTAAACGACTGTTAGACTGTTTTGCTGAGTTCTTTGTTTATTCTATAGATTTATGAAAAATAGAATTAACAGATTAGTTTTTATTATATATGTATATTTGACACATGTTCCAATTTATTAGATTAACATTGATTTTGATTTATTATTACTAATTTATTGGTATTAACAAATTTTATTTTTTTTTTTTCGTTGTTTTGGATCTTTTGCAGACGAAAGCAATTGCGAACCTCAATTGTATGCCACTTGGCGTACGCCAACATCAAATTACGTGGCCAAAACTAGAACAACATCGCCAACAGCGGCGTCGGTGTCGGCATCAACTTCATCAGAGTCAGGGTCAACTTTGAAAAGTTGTCAACTCGATTGGCACGATAACACATTGTACCTGAGTCCCATAGCACTCGAAATGTTAAGTGACGATTTGCCGCAACTTTTACAAAATCTGCTCATTGGCGTTGAGCACAATTTGGAGCGTTTATCGCTCAATCAACTGCCACAAATACCAACGTCCTACAACTATGATGGCAACTCTGCCGTCAGGTCATCGTCGGCGTCGCGTGTCTCCACGGCCAAAGACGCTGATCAGAGGAACAACAATAACAAGCCAATGACCATGAACACAACAACGGCTTCGGCGTCGACGACAATGATACCAAACTCTCCCAAATGTATTTTGAGACGCAGTGAATTGATTACCAAAAATAATAAATTACAC
Organism: Eudasyphora cyanicolor; assembly: GCA_963930755.1. Classification (NCBI taxonomy): domain Eukaryota; kingdom Metazoa; phylum Arthropoda; class Insecta; order Diptera; family Muscidae; genus Eudasyphora; species Eudasyphora cyanicolor. The sequence continues at coordinate 205,530,451 of OZ005735.1, forward strand.
AACAACAAATACATGCTGCGTCGATTCACCAATCGTCAGGATAGCATGAACTCCACATCGTCTGGCAACAGTAGTGCCAGTGGCCTGAGCACTGCCTCCAGCAATTCCAGTGATTCGTCCTATACGAAAAGTCATTTGAATCACATCAATAATAATAACAACAACAACAGCAACAACAATTGTAGTAGTCTTAACAACAACAACATACAGCAACAACAGCATTCGAATGAAACCAAATCGAACGATTCCAATACATCACCTGCCCTGCCCAGATTCTGTTTGGGCACATCATTTCCCCACATTGACAGCGATGAAGAGAATGCAGAGGAACGACGCAATTCATTAACTGATGGTAAGTTGAAAGATTTTCTGAGAGTAAGAATATGCGCGAAATTGAAAGTACTTATATAATCTCAAAAACAATACAATGCAACAACAATATTTAGGAATTGAACCCACGACACCCATTCGCATAATTTGGCATACTGCCAATTCTCCTAACGGGCGCTCGTAAATATCGCTATACATTTTTGATGTTGGCTGCAGACCAATAGAGTAATACATCGGAAGAACCTATACAGGGTTGCTATCATTTCTAAACCGCTAGTCTGATAGCTGACAGATTTATTTCAGTTACAGTTGATTTTATTGTTTACAAGCTTACAAAAGCATTTTGATCTATTGCATTCAGAAAAAAAGTTATTCGTGATGGAATTCAAGCGTGATAGTGTGATTGCTTTATATTTGGGTGGAAAAACACAAGTGGCTATCGTTAGAGCCCTCCAGCATTTAAATGTGAATAAATCTTTTGTTTTTCGTACCATTGCTCGTTACCGTGATACTGGTAGTGTTGCATCGCGTCCAAAAAGTGGACGAAAAAAACGGTAACAACACCAGAAATGATCCGAAAAGTGAAGGCCAGATTTGATCGAAATCCACGCCGCAGTAGTAGAAAAATTGCTCGTGAGCTGAACATATCGCGAGAATGGATACAACACATAAAGCCATTGAAGTTCCAAAAAGTGCAAGAGCTCACCGATGCACAAAAAAAAGTTAGACTGGAAAGAGCCAAGGAGTTGCTTCGCTTGCACGAAAGTGGCCAGTTACCGAATTTGATTTTCTCCGATGAGAAGCCATTCCAAATTGAGCAGTTTGTGAACAAACAAAATGATCGGGTTTAGTTGCCAAAGAGGTCAGCTGAAAATGTACACCTTTGATTGGCCACCAGAACTCAAGCGCCGCCGATGGTAATGGTGTGGGCCGCCGTAACGGACGATGATCGCTCCCCGCTCGTATTCATCGACCTGGGGTCAAAATAAATGCCGAATATTATCGGGAAAATGTCCTAAAGACAGTATTGAAGCCCTGGGCAGACAAACATTTCGGCCGCAGACCATGGACATTCCAACAGGACTCAGCACCATCGCACTCAGCACGCGTCAACCAAGAATGGCTTAAAAAAGAGGTTCCTCGCTTCGTTTCTACCGCACAATGGCCACCAAGATCTCCGGATCTCAATCCGTTGGACTTTTGCGCCTGGGGCATTTTAGAGAGTAAGGTTCGCACTAAAAAATACCAAGGTATCGATCATCTCAAGACGGCGCTTCGCCGATCATAATTCGTGCCAAAGGTGGCCAACTCGAACAAATCTAAACTGTTTCTAAAATTTTATGTTATTTCCGACATTTTTTGCTTTTGAACAATAAAATTTAAAAAAAAAATTAAAAAATATAGCGCTTTACTTTGCTGCATTACATATCAGCCACCCTGTATATTTGTGTAAAATCCACTGTGATACACTCATTAAAGTCTGTCTGGCTGGTTGGTGCTATCGGTAGCACCATTCACACGAACAACGTTTTTTATAATCCATACATGAGTTTTGATAAAAATCCTTGACGCCACAAAAAACAACAAATTTTAAACGTCTAACCTGAAATTGTATTCCTTAATTCTCATTGGTCCATGTTGGGATATAGGCCACACAAAGTTTTATTACTAATATATTGCTTGAGGCAGTTAAACTACAAACTTCTGTATATCGAAAAGGAACCTAATATCCAAAGTTTGGGAGAAATTAGTTTCTCGCCAGCAATTGTTGTTGAGAAACTCATATTATCCATATTTTTAGTTTTCAAAATGTTCTCCAGATATTTCGTTGTCAATAAGGGATTTGTGTGGGCGGGCTAGAACCACATTTCCGATAATGCCAATTTTTCTATTGTATCAAGCAGATTACTCTCAAATACAGACATGCCAAATACTATAATATACAGTTACATCCTGTAAAAATGTCAAGAAGATTGATCCAGCAAATCTGGCTTCTATACGGAACATACAAATATAATTACATACATGCATTGTAAGTATGTTTGTGAGAACTTGCTGGGAGCGCTCCTGGAAACACATTTCCCAGGTAACTCTGAAGAGGCATTAAATTCTTCAACTGAGGATTCCGTTGAGGTGCAGCGAATCTTGATTTTTTCGGCTATCAAAAGCTTTAACCCTTTTAAGTCGCCTGGACCTGACCAGGCAGAACTACTGGCAGTGCCTAATATAATTGCTCCCTAGCCAAGACAGTTAAATACTTGTTGTATCAATCAAGCCTACAGACCAACCAAATCGAGAAGGTTGCTTTCATCCCAAATGCCGAAAGGAGTCGCATGCAGGAGCTAAGCATTTTCGGCAGATGACGATAGAATTCTCGTCATTTATCCTCAAAACCCTGTATAGATTAATGGTTATTTACCTTACGACTAAAACTGACTACAGGCTTCATTCATAACCTTCTAATTAAGAGACGCATTTCAGCTAGCTTAGGGTCAACTGACCTCCATGGATTTGTCAGCTGGGCAACACTCTAAGGGGGAGATCTGTTTCCTCTGCTATGAAATATCTCCATGACCATATTGTGCTTTACCAGAAGACCAGATGAGTGTTAAGGTTATTGCCTATGTAGATGACGTGGCAATAGGTATTAGAGGGAAGTTTCGGAGTACTCTTAGAGACATCGTACAACAGACCCTTCATTCAATCGCAAAATGGGCTTCCGATAATGGTCTTGGTTTAAAGCCGACCAAGAAAGAACTACTTCTTTTTAGCAGGAGATAAAGGTACTAAGAGTTGCGCCTGCCTCCTTGGGGGTGTTGAAATTCCCTTCCCTGAAAGCGCAAAATACTTATGTATTTTACTAGACAAGAAGATAAACTTCAACCCCAACATTCTGGAAAGAGGAAAGAATACTATGGTAGCGTTATATACCTGTCAAAGGGCCAAAGGAAAACGATCCGGTCCGAACTCGCGTATGGTGGTTGTATACTACAGTAGTCAGACCGATAATGCTGTATGGCATTGTCGTCCGGTGGACAGCTCTGCAGAAAACCACCATCTGCACAATTAACAGAATGGCTGAAAATTAATGTTCTAACCAAAGTAGGTATGAGTACTTTCTCTGATAGCTGCTACCAAGTCCCTTGAAAATATATTCCTGAATTCAAAAATAGCCATCGTCTTTCATAGATATCTTAACTAGATGGCTGAACACTTCAGGGGACAAACCAGGGAACTGCAAAGCAGATTTACTTGCAAGATTAGGAACTACCTTACATGATCCAAGGGAACTGCAAATTGTGAGCATGGCCTTCGTAAGAGATAGTACCCTTACGACAACAAATTACAGGTGGTCACTAGTTAGAAACTGCATACATTCTAGGCTGATGTGGCCCTGCCTAAACTCCAAACGCGCCTGCTGTAGCTAACGAGACTGGAAGTCTCATTTATCGTGTCAGTCATGACGGTTCAATGCCTTATTGTACAGCACGCAGAGAGGTTGAAGATCTTGCGTATTGCCTTTTGAAGAAGCTGCGGATACGAAGAGGAATAAGAATTAAGTAGAACACCTTCTGTGTATGTGCCCCGATCTCTCAAGAAGTCGGCATGGAACCCTAGGCTCTCATTTATTTGGGAGTTAGCTAACTTAGCTGGTGTTAAAATCCATCACATTTTAAGCTTTTTAAAGCAAGCAAATTGGTTCAACGGCTGGGGCTAGGAAAAACTTATGTTTCCTACATGCACATCAAGCAATCTAGAAACCATAGCATTTAATAAATATAAATCGTAATTACTCTACAGGAAAATAAGTGTAAATTTTTTTAAATCTACTGAACCCAACGCTAGTTAATTGGGACCAATCATTGATCTAATCACAAATGGACTGATTCCTGCCAGTTAATTAGGGTTTAATGCACCAAACAATATAGCTGGGTGTGGTATTTCAAAGTACTTCTCAGTGGAATACCAGTTGGGCTACCCACTCCGTAGTATACAACAAGCTGAGTTATCTAGTTCCTAGTAGAGGACCAGTTCGGTTATATACTCCTTAGGAGAGGGTCAACTGGGTTATCTTCTACTTAGGAAACTAGTTTATATACTAGTAGACATCCAGTCGGGTTATCTACTTCTTAGTCGGCAGCCATTTGGGTTATCTACATCTTGGTAGACGCAAATTTGTGTTATCTACTCCTTAGTAGAGGGCCAGTTAGATTATATATTTGCCTTAGTTGACAACAAATTGGGCAGAAGACTAGTTGGGTTATCTACGCCTCAGTTGTCGACAAATTGGGTTATCTATGCCTTAGTTGACGACAAATTGGGTTATTTACTCTTATTAAAACACGAGTTGGGTAACCAAATACATAGTATAGAACCAGTTACTACTTAGCATAGGGTTAGTTGGGTAATCTACGCCTTAGTTGACGAATTGGGTTATCTACTACTTGGTAGAGGGCTGGTTGGGTTATCTACAACATAGTAGAGGGTTTGTTTGGTTATCTACGCCTTAGCTGACAAAAAAATTTGGTTATATACTCCTTATTAGAGATACTGTTGATTATCTACTCCTTAGCAGACGACTAGTTGGATTGTCTACTTCTTAGACAACGGCCAGTTAGGTTATCTACTCCTTAGTAGATGACTAGTTGGGTTATGTTCTGCTTAGTGAAGGACCAGTTGGGACCAGTTTTCGAAGCACAACAATTAAATTGTAAACATTTAATTGGTTTTAAAATGTGGCTTTTGTTGCTGACATTGAAGTATTCTTTTAGACCAGTACATAGATAAGGCACAATGCAATAATTCACCACTTACAATGTGGTGAATTAACAAAGACATTTTAAAGTTACCGGTTGTTTTCATATGGAAGGGACAGTCTGCATGCCGATAACTGTCCTTAATAGTCCTAAAACCCATAAGTCTTCCTAAGATGTGATCTTTGTTCACTGGCAAAATTGTTGAAAAGATATTTGGAATGAAATAATGCAGACAATTTTAATAGTGACACTAATACGCGACGCAGCGAGAGGTGTTAAGGTTTCGTGGCGTGATTACATGTGACGGTGTCGAAGATTACTTTCTTCACACTATGGACCGTGAACAGACATTTCTCCATTTCTATAGACCCCTTTTATTACCTTTCAATCGTAATCAATACACCAATAAACACTTTAATTTGTCAATAAAAAATTTGATTGCATTCAACCGCCGTTAAGGCCACGAGCTCATACACTCGAGGTTAAAAGTCTGGCTTTTGGGAAAGTAGATATGGTGTGTGAAGGGAAATTAATTGCTTAAATTTTTCAAAATTGTTGAAAATTTTATTTTCATAAAAATTAAATTTGAATCTAACAACCGATAGGGTCATCTACTACATCTACTACAGTAGACGACCAATTGGGTTATTAAAACGACAAACCAATTGGGTCATCTATAGTGGAGTACTAATTGGGTCAACTAATCTGTAATAAATGACCAATTTGGTCATCTTATCTGTACTAAAGTAACAATTGGGTAATCTTCTCTACAGTAGACAAACAATTGGGTTATCTACTTTATGTAGACGACCAATTGGTTCATCTACTCTATAAAAGACGTCCAATTGGATTATCTAGTCAATAGTAGATGACCAATTTGATAATTTAATCCACAGTAGAAGAACCATTGTACAACTTCTCTATGATTTTCGAGCAATTGGGTCATATAGCCTACTGTAGATTAATAACTGGGTAGTCTACTCTATATTATGCGAACAATTGGGTCGTCTACTCTACAATAGACGTCCAATTGGGTCATTTACTCTATAGTAGACGAATAATTAGTTCATCACCAATTGGGTAAACTACTCTATAGTAAATAACCATTTGGTCACAGAAGACGAACAATTGGGCCATCTACTCTATAGTAGACGAACAATTGGGTAATCTACTCTATAGCAGACGAACAATTTGGTCATCTGCTCTATAGTACACGCACAATTGGTTTACGTTAGACGATCAATTGGGTAAACTACTCTATAGTAAACAACCATTTGGACACAGAAGGCGAACAATTGAGCCATCTACTCTATAGTAAACAACCATTTGATCACAGGAGACAAACAATTGTGTCATCTACTCTATAGTAAACAACTAATTGGGTCATCTGCTCTATAGTAGACATCCAAATGAGTCATCTACCCTATATTCGATTTGGTAATCTACTCTATAGTGTAAGAGCAATTGGGTCATCTACTCTGTAGTAGACTAATAATTGAGTCACGTTAAACGACCAATTTGGTAATCTACTCTATAGTAGACTAGAAATTGGGGCACGTTAAAAGACCAATTTGGTAATATAATCTATAGTAAACAATCATTTTGTCACAAAAGACGAACATTTTGGTATTCTACTGTATAAAAAATAGACAATTGGTTCATCTACTGTATGGTACTCAATAATAGACATCCAATTGGGTCATCTAGTCTATAGTAGACGACCAATTTGGTCAGCTACTCTACGGTAGAAGAAACATTTTAATCTTTTCTATAGTAACCGATAGTAAATCAATTGGGTCTCTATTGTAGCCGACCAATTGGGACATCTACTCTACAGTAAATGAATATTTGAATGAACTATTCTATAGTTAACGACTAATTGGGTCCTCTTCTCTATAGTAGAAGACCAATTGAGTCATCTACTCTATAACAGACGACAAATTGGTTAATCTACTCTATAGCATATGATCAATTGAGTCATCTAATATATAGAATATGACCAATTGCGTCATCTACTGAGTACCAGTTGGGTCATCTACTTTATATCTGAGTACCAATTGGGACATCTACTCAATAGTAAAGGACCATCGTCATCTAATCTGCAGTAGACGACAATTTGGGTCATTTACTCTATAGTAGATGAGCAATTGGGTCATCTACTTTATGGTATACGAGCAATAGGGTTATCTAGTCTATAGTGAACCACCAATTGGGTCATCTACTCTATAGTAGATGACCACTTGGGGCATCTACTTTATAGTAGAAGACCAATTGGGTCATCTACTCTATAGTAGACGAGCAATTGGGTCATCTACTCAATAGTAGAAGAATAGTTGGTTCATCTACTCAATAGTAGAAGACCAATTGGGTCATCTACTCAATAGTAGAAGAATAGTTGGTTCATCTACTCAATAGTAGACGACCATTTGGGTCATATACTCTATAGTAGACGAGCAATTCGGTCATCTACTTTATGGTATACGAGCAATAGGGTCATCTAGTCTATAGTGAACTACCAATAGGCTCATCTACTCTATAGTGAATCACCAATTGGGTCATCTAATCTATAGTAGACGACCACTTGGGTCCTCTACTCTGTAGTAGAAGACCAATTGGGTCATCTACTCTATAGTAGAAGGTCAATTGGGTCATCTACTCTGTAGTAGAAGACCAATTGGGTCATATACTCTATAGTAGAAGGTCAATTGGATCATCTACTCTATAGTAGAAGGTCAATTGGGTCATCTACTATATAGTAGAAGACCAATTGGGTCATATACTCTATAGTAGAAGGTCAATTGGGTCATCTACTCTATAGTAGAACGTCAATTGGGTCATCTTCTCTATAGTAGACGACTAATTGGGTCATCTACTTTAAGGTCTACGAGCAGTTGGGTCTTCTAGTCTATAGTGAACCACCAATTAGGTCATCTGCTCTATGGTAGACGTCCAATTGGGTCACCTACTCTGTAGTAGAAGACCAATTGGGTCACCTACTCTGTAGTAGAAGACCAATTGGGTCATCTACTTTATGGTCTACGAGCAGTTGGGTCTTCTAGTCTATAGTGAACCACCAATTAGGTCATCTACTCTATGGTAGACGTCCAATTGGGTCATCTACTCTGTAGTAGAAGACCAATTGGGTCATCTACTCTATAGTAGATGGTTAATTGGGTCATCTACTCTATAGTAGACGACTAATTGGGTCATCTACTCTATAGTAGACGACTAATTGGGTCATCTACTCTATAGTAGACGTCTAATTGGGTCATCTACCCTATAGTAGACGACTAATTGGGTCATCTTCTCTATAGTAGACGACTAATTGGGTCATCTACTCTATAGTACAGGGTTTTCCAACAAGAGGTGTTATTTTCGGTATTTCGGTTGCTGTCACTTTTGAAGCTGTTATTCTTTGACATTTGACAAGTAGAAACTACGCCATTACTAACAAGTACTCGTATATACCCTCCACCATGGATAGCATGTGACCTCACAAAATAACTCAAACCTAAAGAAAATAACACAGAAAAACACAAAAAATATACTAGATGAGAACAGTAGGAAGTTAGATGCTATATATGCGAGCTATATCTAAATATAGACCGATATCGCCTATTTCCCAAGTTACCTGCAGCTATAAGAAGTATCTGTACCAAATTTCAGCCACCTAGCTCAGGTATTATAGATTGTAGCGCGATTACAACAGACGGACAGACGGACATGGCTAAATCGTCTTAGAATTTTAAGACGATTAAGAATATATATACTTTATGGGGTCTCAGATCAATATTTAGAGGTGTTACAAACGTAGTGACAAAATGAATATACCCCCATCCTATGGTGGAGGGTATAAAAATAGAACCATACACGATCATCGAACGATACAAAACGATCAAAAAACGATCGAACAAAAAAGCGATACGAACGATACAAACTCATCTTGACTGATGAGGCCCATTTTCACCTCGGTGGCTACGTCAACAAGCAAAATTGTTGCATTTAGGGCTCGGAAAACCCAAGACTTTTTGTTGAGAAGCCTCTCCATCCTCAACGTGTGACTGTTTGGTGCGGTTTATGGTCTGCCGGGGTCATTGGACCTTACTTTTTCGAAAATGAGGTTGGATCAACAGTTACGGTGAATGGATTGCGCTATCGAGAGATGATTAATGATTTCTTATGGTCGAAGTTGGATGGTATTGATCTGGACAACGTTTACCTTCAACAAGACGGCGCTACGTGCCACGCAAGCAACGAAACCAAAAGTTACGGGAAAAGTTTCCGGACCGTGTTATCTCTCGAAGAGGTGATCACAATTGGCCACCGAGATCTAACACCTTGCGACTTCTGCCTTTGGGGCCACGTGAAAGATAAGGTCTACGCCAACAGCCCAGCGTCGATTCAAGACCTCAAAAATAGAATTCGTGAGGCTATCGAGGACATAGGGCAGCCACTTTGCGATTTGGTTATGGAAAATTTCATGAAGAGGATATGGTCCTGTAAGCGTGGTCGTGGTGGCCATTTGGCTGATGTTGTTGTTCATACCTTCCTCTTTATTATGAAATAAACAACCTATCATTTATCTCGAAAAATTTCATTTTTCTTTGAATACCAAAATAACACCTCTTGTTGCAAAACCCTTTATATGTTCAATTGGATCATCTACTCTATATCTGAGAACCAGTTAGGACATATACTTTATATCTGAGAACCAGTTAGGGCATATACTTTATATCTGAGTACTAATTGGGACATTTACACTATAGTAGACGACCAATTGGGTCATCTAATCTACAGTAGACGACCAATTGTGTCGACTACCTATAGAGGGCGACCAATTTGGTCATTTACTCTACTGTAAACGACAAATTGGGTCATCTACTCTATAAAAATAAAACATTCGGTCCACATAAAAAATCTTTAAAAAGGTGAAAAGCAAATCTATAATAATTATGCCAAATAAAACAATTTTTAAAAGCAGCATTCTATAAACATTAGTGTTTAATCGAATATATTAGGAGGTTTATCAACAAATTCATACAACAATAATATAAAAGTTCAAATTCAATTCATCCAATCAGCGCCACAGTGGATAACCCCATTTGCGATTTTTCTTACAGTGGAAACCAAAACGAAATTTACCAAAACGCGTCACCGGTATATTAACGCGTTGACAGGCGTCATATTTGCGAATATTCATGACACTGGCGTTGCAGTCGTGATCACAGAAATTATGGGCATAATTGAGGAAGAATATATGTTTCACCATCACCGATTGATTATTGAGGATTACTTCTTGATGTAAGATATCCAAATGTTTGGCAACAAAAGCTTCATAGGCCAACTTCAAGCCACCCAAATCGGTAATAACTTCATTCACTTCATGGGCACTGACAAAGTCGGTTTTCAAACGACGCGATGTGCTGTCAAATTTGACATAATCAAAAATCTCGTCGGCCATATCGTAGTCATAGGCTCCATCGGAAGCTATTTCCAGATTTTGAAGATCAAAGGCTTTGACAAGTTCACGAGCCAAATGGAAACCCAAAGAACTGTAGGTGTACATGTCCTGCAAGTCCAGATCATAGTAGGGATATTGGAGAAGGGACCAAGGTAGAAATATGACATTAAGACGGGGATACAGTTGTGGTAGATGAGAACGAGCGGCTTGGGAGGCCGCTTCCAGATCGTCTTCTATGGGCAACGAGGGAATATCCAAATATTCCACGGCCTTGCGATTCGCTACGGCCTTAGTGAGAGAGGTATGGATTGTTTTGAATTTGAAATGGTTTATTCTCAAAATATTACCATGATATTCAGATGGTTGCAAGGTTAAAGGTTCATAATACGTTTCCAAAGCTTCACGTGATACATCATTAGTGGTAATAAGTTCAAGGCTTTCTAGTTTATTTTCCAAGTGCTTCACAATCTGATTACTGAAGAGATAAGTATTCAATTGCAATGTTTGGTTGAATTGTGTTTTAAGATTTGCAAAGATTTCTTGTATCAAAGAGAGTTCACGTTTCACTTCTGGATGCTTTTCACCATAGAGCCATTGCATGGCCAAAGGGAATTGTAAACGGGTACTTTCTAGGCAGGCATTGCCTTGACGAAATGTGTCCTGTTGCGTGAGGAACATGTAAAAATGCAAATGGATATAGTCACAAACCAAAGAATTGTCGTATTCGCTGAGCAAAGCAAAAACACTCTTCATATAGTCCACACTTTGGATATAGAGTTGCGTGTTGGGATCCACATCGGTCTGATTCAGAAGAACACACAAGTACTTCTCCAACCAGGGCATTTGTAAATCCTTCAAAGTGACCAACTCGGATTCATAATCACTATAGCTGTCCTCATCGTCTTGCATGGGATACAATTCAGAGATTCCTTCCAATAGCTCTTGATTGAATTCACTTAGATTTTCAAAGATCTCCTTAAAGGCTGAGATGTTGTGATGCAGCAAAATGGTCCAGAGATTTTCCATTACCTTCAGATTGGGTCTCTTCAGTTCAATTATCATTTCAAAAGAGTCGTCGATGCGCTGCGAAATGTCTTCACGGAAGAATAACTCATTGAAACCGAATCGGCGTGTCATGGCCAAGAGTTCAATCCAATCATAGTCCCAGTTCCAATCGCCTTCAGCTTCCCACAAAGTCAAAGGCCAATTGAAGTGTTCCTCACTGCTCAACCACTTCAGATACTCGATACCATCATTAGGCGTATGAGAAGAATTTCCACATGAGACGTAATAGTTGTAGAGATTGTGGGCGAATTTTGGCCCCTCATTAAAATCCTCAGTTTGGAATATGTTTTGCAGTTTATTATTTGTTACCAATTCCAGCAATTCCGGACCCTCTTCCACCAAGGGTCCAGCATTTGCATCAGACCATTTGCCACAGGCATATTTAAAGAAATTTGCACAAGCCTCCACTCCAGTATCAATACTACTTTGTATCTTTTGAAGTCTTCGAAGACTAGAACTTGTTGAGTTTAGAGCCAAGCTACTGGGGAAATGTGACAAAATAGCCACCGCAGACACCAGGAACACATGCCAATACTTGACGTTCATTATTTGATTTGTAAATGATTTTTCCTATTTATTTTGAATTCCGCTAATGTTCTCGATTTAAACACGTCTTTAATGAAACTAAATTTTTTGTCGCTTTTGCGAAATTTCCCATAAACAATTCTTATCTAGCAAAACAGAGTCTTAATTATGATGATTCTCATGAAAGATCGCTGGAGCTGCGCGCCTTCAAAGAAAATACACACGCCCGAAATGAGCATTTGTTCGAACTAAAATTGTTGGATAACCCTTTGAACCTTCCATTCAATGTTGTATTTTGGTATGTTATTGACCGTCACACGCAAAATCATAAATACATTAGAATGGGTGACAAAAATCGAATTTTGTATTGGAAACAGAGATATGTACATATGTCATTCATTTATAATTAATGTAAGTTGGGGAATCGTTTCTGATTCTATTCGGAGTGTACTGTGTAGAATGAAAATGAATTCTCTGGGCAGGGAATGAAGCCAAGCTCCAATTGTCGCGATTGAAACCTATACATCTAGTGATTACTTTTCTGACAGTGCAGCTAGTTTACGCTCAAAATACTGACAGAAAGTCAGTATTATACCTCGGTCGTGCTATACGCAATTTAGTACCCAATGTTCGTGAGACTGGCATTCTAGTGGATAACACTCACGGCACAAAAAAATTTTGATTAATCGAGAAATGAAAATTTGTTTTTTTTGAAAAATGTTTATTATTTGATTAAAAAAAAATGTTATTATTTGTTTTTTAGAAAAATTTTTATTATGTATTTGATTAAACAATATGAAATTCTACAATTCACTACTAAAAATTTCAAAGTCATATATGGCTTACTTTTCCATCTGTAGTGTCTTTAAGTTTAAAATTTTTGGAAAATTATACTATTCACGAAAATTTCAACTATTCATTGGTAAAAATTAATACTTGTATTATAAATTCTTTAACTACAAGTATTTAAGTTTGATTTTAAAAAATTATTACCAAAAGTTTTATAGAAATATTTTTTAAAATATATCGTCCCCTCAATAAAAGAAGAGAGTATTTTTTTGTAGTTTTGAAAAAATCACATTTGAAGTTTTTGTGAAATTAGGCTTGTTGGAAGAAAAATATGTGTATTCTAGACTAGAATGGATGTTTTCAAATTCTTGTCATTTTAATATGTGGTGAAATAATCAGGCTACAGCCAGATGATATTCTATTAGTCTAAAAGTGCGTTAATTGTATATAAATGGGATCAAAATACCATACTACATATATACACTTTTTATACCCTACACCACACTGTGGTACAGGGTGTTATAACTTTGTGCATTTGTTTGTAACACCCAAAAGGAGAAGAAATAGACCCATCGTTTATTATACCGATCGACTTAGAATCACTTTCTGAGATGATTTAGCTATGTCCGTCTGTCTGTCTGTCCGTCTGTGCATGTATTCTTGTAATCAAAGTACAGGTCGCAATTATGGTCCGATCTCGACGAAACTTTACACATATCTTTTTTTTGGCCCGAGGACGATCCCTATTGAATTTGGTCAGATTTAGATATAGCCCCCATATATATGTTAGCCCCGATTTGACATGTAAGCGCTGTAAAAACTTTATTTTATATCCGATCAGTATGAAATTCGGCAGAAAGAGGTTTCTTATTATATGGATGAACACTATTAAATTTGGAAGAAATCGGTTCAGATTTAGATATAGCCCCCATATATACGTTACCCCCGATTTGACATGTAAGCGCTGTAAAAATGTTATTTTGTATCCGATCAGTGCGAAATTCGGCAAAGAGAGGTTTCTTATTACATGAAGGAATACTGCCAAATTCGGAGAAACTCGGTTTAGATTTAGATATAACACCCATATATATGTTACCCCCGATTTGACCTGTAAGCGCTGTAAAAACTGTATTTTATATCCGATCAGTGCGAAATTCTGCAGAAAGAGGTTTCTTATTACATGAAGGAATACTGCCAAATTCGGAGAAAATCGGTTCAGATTTAGATATAGCTCCCATATATATGTTACCCCCATTTGACATGTAAGCGCTGTAGAGACTGTATTGTATATCCGATCATTACGAAATTCAACAGAAGGAGGTCTGTCATGAATAAGTATTCAGGGAAGATCGGTTCAGATTTATATTAAAGATCCATATATATGTTCCTCCTGATTTGGTATCAAACCGCTATAGAAGTTGTATTTTACTATCGATCATTAAACTTTTCCAGAAAGATGTTTCTCACTTTAGGAACGAATATTGCTTAATTTAGCGATTATCGTTTCAGAATTAGATAATACGTTTCTACCCATTTACCAATTATTCCAAATTATTATGGCAATGACCCTTATCGCATTGTTAGGGAGGTGTAGGGTATTATATAGTCGGCCCCGCCCGACTTTCTGCCTTTCCTTACTGGTTTCAATTTAACTTTTGGCCAACTTTGTGGAAGTAGAATTCCACCAAATTTTTACAAGATATAGAATCGATTACGTAGATTCTTATAATGAAATTAAAAATAATGATGTATATGCGTATACGCTATTGTTTTATTGAGGGGACGATGTGGAGGTTTAGGTATATGTTAGGTTTTTTACTAGCTCACATAGACCAGTTTATGTGCCTAGTAATACCACGGGCTGAAATGCCCCTCATCGAAACCAACCTGTTTGGTATACAAAGTTATCGATAGTATCGGTAACGGAAAAATCTGTTAGACTTCCTAGAAATGCAGATTTTTCAGAAGTCATTGGAGTCAATACCCAACCTACTGGCATGTTCGACACTCAGGCAGTGTCCCGTCAGAACTGACACTAATGTAGACAGCCTTTTCCTATCTAGTGCGATGAGATATTTTGACCTTCTCAGGTCATATCATGACCAGATATGACTAGCTGCCCTACTGGTACCGATTTTCATTCGTTGGACTGCCTGATTGCCTCTTGCCTAAGGCAAAGCTTGCATGTGGATAGCGACGCGCCAATATATGCAATTTTTTTTAGAATTTATAATGTCGCCTTTTCCTAGAAAGTTCATCAGCCTTTGCAGTTCCCTGGGATATCCCTATGCCCAGGCACCCATATGAGGTGTACTTATGTTAAACTGCTTAGCCATCACGTTAAGGATCTGCGACAGTGGAGGGCTGTTTGTAAATTTACGAATGTTGTCACCAGAGAATTTATGGCAGCCTGGCTGTCCGAGTAAATGACAACGCCAGTGTTGGTCACTATGTTGCGACTCAGCCATATTGGCATTATTTCAACTTAATATACACTGCGGGTATCTGGTAGCCTTTGATCTATATAAACGTTGAGTTCATCACGGTGTACTCCGAAGCCGACGTATCATCAAACTTCGAACTATCCGTATAGAAGTGGTGATGGTTTCTATTACCTGGTATTCTGTCAATCCTTTTGCTCGAAAAATCATATTTTCTGATGAAGCTAATTTTCATCTCCACGGCTATTTTAACAACAACAAGCAAAACTGGCTCATCTGGGGATCAGAAGATCAGCACGTCATCGTCGAGAAGCACATTCATCCTCAGTAAGTGTGTAGTCGGAGATTGAAGATATGGGAATGGACGAACTTTGGTTTCCGCAGGATGGTGCTCCTTGCCACACATCCTAAGTTACAATCAATATTTTGCGCGCCAAGATCTTTAATCGTATTATCAGGGGTCTCGGCTATGTCACTTGGCCACCTCAGAGCTGCGATTTGACGCCGTACGACATTTTTTGTGGTGTACCGTGAATGACTGATGCTATTAACATTGTAGGTTATAAGGCGAATATCGAACAAGCCATTCGTAAGATAGAGCCAGAACCCCTCACCAAAGTCTGGTAACTTTGGGTAGAGAGGAGCGCCAATGCGAAGTCAGCCTAGGCTGCCACATGAATGAAATCGTGTTCCATAAATAATGGCAATGTTTGTTTATGCCAACAAATATTGATTTTTGTTAATGTTTTTGAATATTTAAAAAGCAACTTGGATTTGGACAACCCTTTAGATAGTCGGCGGCAATATAAATGTGTATAGAAATATCACAATGCACATGAATAAAACCAATTTCATTTTTACGATTTCGTTGTTAAATTTCAAATATCATCTGCCTGAGAAGCAGTTGTATGCTGTATGATATTTATTGACAGACATTAATATCTGAGTGTATGTAACGAAAGGTTTTAAGTGGGATTAGATGTTAAAGTTGCTGCCACATAAACGGGTTAAGTTGCAAGTGCTGCAGAGATTTGTTGTGCCACGCCACACTCACAATCATTTCGGTGGGTAGACACAAATTCAAAAACAACAACAACAAAAACATTTTGCCACCTCTCAAATTTTGATGGCATTGATTTGATTTTTATTATACAACTGGAATTCATGTCGTCGAGTAAGAGGAGGTAGCGGTGGTGGCACTTGTTATAGCTCTTTTGCCAACTGTGTACCATTATGTGTCGAACTAGTGTGGGTGGTGGCTCCAATGCAAGAGTCAAACTCCGATTCATATTGTCGTCACTAATGTCTTCAAGTATTTTCGTTCGGATCTTCATTGCGATACATTTCTTTCTCTCGGGTGAATGATTATAAAACTATCTCAAATCACTTAATTATTCGTTCGATGGGAAACCGCATAAAACCAACATTTAAGTAAAACCGACTTGATAGCCATACATTACAATCAAAATCCATAGCGACATCCACAATTTAAAAGTTGTAATGATAATCTCATTTATCTTAAACTTACGGGGAAAGAAATGTAAATTTGCCACTGATCTGATCACGTACACGCTGAAAAATATCGCCTCTGTAGTATATTGTCCCAAACATATTCTGCTTGAAAGATAAATATTTTTAGGGTGCACTGCAAATATATACAGGGTGGCTGATAAGTAATGCAACAAAGTAAAGCGCTATATTTTTTTAATTTTTTTTTAAATTTTATTGTTCAAAGCAAAAAATGTCGGAAATAACATAACATTTTAGAAACAGTTTAGATTTGTTCGAATTGGCCACCTTTGGCACGAATTATGGCCTTCAAACGGCCGACAAAGCCATCACACGCTGCACGAAAGTGGCTCTGCGGTATTTTGGCCCATTCCCGGCGAAGCGCCGTCTTGAGATGATCGATACTTTGGTATTTTTTAGTGCGAACCTTACTCTCTAAAATGCCCCAGGCGCAAAAGTCCAACGGATTGAGATCCGGAGATCTTGGTGGCCATTGTGCGGTATAAATGAAGCGAGGAACCTCCTTTTTAAGCCATTCTTGGTTGACTCGTGCTGAGTGCGATGGTGCTGAGTCGTGTTGGAATGTCCATGGTCTGCGGCCGAAATGTTTGTCTGCCCAAGGCTTCAATACAGTCTTTAGGACATTTTCCCGATAATATTCGGCATTTATTTTGACCCCATGGTCGATGAATACGAGCGGGGAGCGACCATCGGCCGTTACGGCGGCCCACACCATTACTATCGGCGGCGTTTGAGTTCTGGTGGCCAATCGAAGGTGTACATTTTCAGCTGACCTCTTTGGCAAGTAAACCCGATCATTTTGTTTGTTCACAAACTGCTCAATTTGGAATGGCTTCTCATCGGAGAAAACCAAATTCGGTAACTGGCCACTTTCGTGCAAGCGAAGCAACTCCTTGGCTCTTTCTAGTCTAACTTTTTTTTGTGCATCGGTGAGCTCTTGCACTTTTTGGAACTTCAATGGCTTTAGTCCAAGCTCATTTTTTAATATGTGTTGTATCCGTTCTCGCGATATGTTCAGCTCACGAGCAATTTTCTCTACCACTGCGGCGTGGATTTCGATCAAATCCGGCCTTCACTTTTCGGATCATTTTTGGTGTTGTTACCGTTTTTTTCGTCCACTTTTTGGACGCGATGCAATACTGCCAGTATCACAGTATCAAAATGAACTGTCACTGAAATAAATCTGTGAGCTATCAGACTAGCGGTTTAGAAATGATAGCAACCTGAAGTTGGTTGCAATACCCTGTAATATTTGACACATACAAATACTACATGTTTGGAAGGATGATGTTCTAAACAAAACTATGTTTTCATCCTAATATTTTTTATTTGGATATGTTAATTCCCAAACAAAGATCTATTTGCGTGAATATATATCAATTCTTTAATGGTTTTAAGTTTTTAGGAATTGAACGGTAATTTATAGAAATTTTTATTTTTAGTAAAATTTCTTTATAATTGAAAATAATGACTTGGAATAGTTAGAAAATAAAAATAAGTGGTTTCAAATAGAAGTTAATACTAAGTATGACATTTTTAATTTTTTTTAATAAAAATATTTGGAAATATTCATAAACCATAATTTTATTTATATTTAAACACATATTTTATTTCAGAAAATTAGTTCGCAAATATATTTTATTCTAATATATTAACATATGGGTTCCTAATACATTTTTAAAAATTTGTGTTCCAAGTAGATTTTCTTTCGATTCAAACATATCAAAACAGGCGATTTTGCCCCGTGTAGGGAAATATTGGTATCAGTGAATTTGGGTTGAATGCAGCAAACAATATTGCTGAATGTGATCCGCGTCATGATACATCATATAAATGTACTGCTTGGTAGACATCCAGGTGGGTTATCTAATCCATAGTAAAGTGCCAGTTGGGCTTCATACTCCTTAGATTACGACAAATTGAGTTATCTACTACTTCTTTATAGACGACGAGTTGGGTTATCTAATCCTTAGTACATTGTCACAACGTGGCAATTCCCCACCTTCTATGTATATAAAAGGGACAATCAAACAAGTAAGAAAGTTTCAGTCGGGTAAACCAACTAAGGTATACCCTGACTTTGTGAGTGATGTAATATGGAATATTACACGAATTAATCTGTCAATTTGTGTCGGAGGTACCAGACGGTTTAACAAATAGTACACCTATTTTTCTCTAACCACTAGATTCTTTAAATACATTGCACTGTGCCGAATTATAAGCGTTTATGTGAACTGGTATATTTACGTTATTAGCTATTCAATTTTGATATTATTTGATTATTTTGTGTGGGAGGTAAAAAAAGAGTCGTGGTAATAACGCCTATTTTTCACAGGGCTATACATAGATACGTTAAGAGCGTTACGCTGTGCAACATTTTGAAGTTTTTTTTGTGAATTGGTATTCAAGCTATAAGATGTTAACTTTTTGTACGAAATGGTACCTTTGTGTAGGAGGTACCAAAAGGGGCGTGGCAATAACGCCCACTTTTCACCGGGCTGTAGACATTATAATAGCATTACACTGTACAAAATTTCAAGTATTTGTATGCAGTGGTATTCAGGTTATTAGCTGTTAACTTTTGTTGCCAAACGGTAAATTTTTGTGAGAGGTACCACAAGGGGCGGGGAATTAACGTCAACTTTTCACTCAACTGTAGGGACTATAACAGCATTACACTGTACAAAATTTCAAGTATTTGTATGCACTGATATTAAAGTTATAAGCTGTTTACTTTTGGTGCATAACGGACCATCTGCGTGGGAGTTACCAAAAGGGGCTGTACAATAATGCCCATTTTTTACCGGACTATAAGCGCTACAAAAACATTATACTGTACAAAATTTCAAGTATTTTTATGCACTTGTATTAAAGTTATAATAGCAGTTCAAACTTGATGCAAAATTGTACATTTGTGTGGGAGGTACCAAAAGGGGTGTGGCGATTTCGCTCCTGTTTCTCGAGGTGATAGCGACTAATAAAATAATACAATGTGTGGAATTTCAGAAGATTCTAATAAGTAGTATAGAAGTTATTAAAGAATCAATATTTCACTAAATGTTAACCCTTTGTGTGGGAGGTACCAGAAGGAGTGGACAAATATGGTCCATTTTCGAACTTAGCCGGAGATAGAAAAAAATATTACCACGTACCAAATTTGAAGTCAATCGGTTACTCCTTTCGAGAGTTATCGTGCGCACCAGCCAGCGGACAGACACACAGACGGACGGACATTGCTCATTCGACTTCAAATGACCCAAAACGGTTTTCCTCCGAACATACTTGGGGTCTTAGGTCACTCCTTCGATGTGTTACACTTTTTTCCGTAGCAAATGATATATACCCTCGTCACACTAAAGTGAGGGTATAAAAATTAACAAATCGTAGGTTTGGAATTGTATACACCTCGAATCGACTGATACATCCATTCAAGATCCATTGTCATTTCTCATATGTAATCCTCTTCTTAACAGGGTACATACTTAATTAAAACTCGGTACGTCTAATTCGATTCTGTACGTCTAATTGGATTCAAGACATGACATTTCTTATACAAGTTCTTTGCCAGTTTATCAGATTGTTCGCTAACAATTATTTTTTATGGTCAGATACCTAGCAGAGAGTAATGTTAAGTTAATCATCGAAAGTCTTGAGTTCTCTGCTATAGCGCTGATCGAATGGTTTCAGCTTGAACGATTTAGATTTGGTTTTTTACTAGCTCACATAAACCAGTTTATGTCCCTATGTAGTGTTACCACGAGCTGAAATTCCCTTCGTCGAAACCAACCTGTTTGATATACAAAGTTCTCGATAGTATGAATATCGGTACTGGAAAGATCTGTTAGACTACATAGAAAGGCAGACCCCAGTATATCCAGACGTCGTTTACTCAATGCGGGACAGTCGCGAAGCAAGTGCTCAATGCTCTCCACTTCTTCCTCATCTACACAGCTTCTGCAGAAGTAATTGAAGTCAATACCCAACCTTCTGGCGTGTTTGCCGATCAGACAGTGTCCCGTCAGAACTGATACTAACGTAGACAATCTTTTCCTCTCTAGTGCGAGGAGATCAGGTCATACCTTGATCAGACTGCCTGATTGTCGCTTGCCTAAGCCAAAGCTTGCATGTATAGGGTGATCCAAGTAGAGATACTTTTTTCAATAGCCTTTTTTGACAGATCACGTGTGAGTCGTGTCATGCTGTTATGTTATTTTTGTGAAGTAATGTTTGGCATTTCATCATGGAAAGACTTACTCCTGAACAACGTTTACAAATCGTTCAGCTTTATTACAAAAATTCACGTTCTGTGAGGAATGTGTTTCGTGCACTTCGCTCAACTTATGGTAAACATAATCGAGTCATCGAGAATTGGACTCAACGGATGGTCCATCTGAGACGTTGTTCAGGCGTAAATCTTTCCCTGATGAAATGCTAAACAACACACGTGTTCCGTCAAAAAAGGCTATTGAAAAAAGTATCTCTACTTGGATCACACTATAGATAGTAGCGCACCAATATATGCAAATTCTTCGAGAATTTGCAATTTCGCCCCTTTTCTAGGAAGTTCATCGGCTTTGCAGTTCCCCGGTATATCCTTACGCCCAGGCACCCATATGAGGTGTATATTAAACTGCTCAGCCATCTCGTTAATAGATTTGCGGCAGTAAAGGTCTGTTTGTGAATATAGGGATGAGGCCTCCAGAGAATTAATGGCAGCCTGGCTGTCCGAGTAAATAACAATGTCATTGTTGGTTACTATGTTGCGACTCAGCCACTTGACGGCTTCCATTACTGCCATTGTTTCAGCTTGATAGACACTGCTGGTATCTGATAGTCTGTGAGCTATATCCAGACTAAGTTCTTTGCAGTGTACTCCGAAGCCATCCTTTTCATCGAGCTTCCGAACCATCCGTATAGAAGTGCAGATGGTTTCTATTACTTGGTATTCTTCCAACCCCTTCGTCTCTGGTTGGTATCATAGTGATGTAGTTCCTCTCGTTGGCATATAGTACACATGATCGGTTACCATAGCAATACACTATGATAACCTCATGTGACCGTAGTTCTTGTACCCTCACATTGATAGGCAGTTTAATCATAGTGCCGCTCTGGTTGCAACTTCCCTCGCCACAATATAAATCGCCAGTACTGGAGTAGGAGTAGGGCTTGTAGAGACTCAGTCGCTGTAGTCATAAAGGCTCCGCTTATGCATATCCAGCAGTTCTCTGAACCTTTCATAGTAGGTTGGTGATGAACTTGAACGATACTGCAATCGTTCTATATGGGGAGAGAATCTTTATACCCAGATCATTTCAAAATATTCCACATCCCTCTTCCAACTTCAAGCCGTCAATGTAGGGTTCTAAACTTACTGACCTGATCAGGTTATGACTTTTAACGTTTGCATAAACGCTTCAGGATAGCAAGATATTACTCCTCTGACCGAATTAGTGTTTATTCCGCGGCCTCTTTTATAACATATGTATGTAGGTGAATTGGCTGTAGCCCTGTTATTTCAGCATGAATGATACTGCAATAATTATGTATGTGAAGTTCTGCATTCCAGTTAATTGCAGAAGACCTATCATCCTGAACCTTCTTCCACATTTAAACCGTCAATAAATGCATTAATATCATAGAAGCTAACCAAAAACTTCTGCCAGTCTGTCTAGATAGAAATCAGTACTCAAAGATCTGACTAGATTATGTCTAATAACACAATCCGTTTCAGTATTTGCATAAAGTAGATCTACAGGGTTTTCCAATAAGAGTGATATGATTTCTCTGCAAAAAAACACACTTATTGTTAAGGAAATTCAAAAGCTTTTTATTTGATGCGAAGTACAATCGATACAATTAAGTTCTAAATAAAACGTCATTCAAATGGCCTCCACGACTTCTTCTGCAGGTACGAATTCGATGAACCCAAATTTCGAGCTCTTTTTCCACTAAATCAAGTCGTATGTCATGAATGGCACGTTCAATATTGACTTGTAAAGTTTGAAGAGAGTCTGGTTTACTTCGAAAGACCAATGACTTCAAATAACCCCACAAGAAATAGTCTAATGGTGTTGAATCACAACTTCTTGGAGGCCAATATCACAATTTCTTGAAATTATCGAATCTCCAAATTTTTACCGCATCAATTCAATTGTTTCATTTGCTGTGTGCCACGTAGCCACAATCGGCAAAAAGATAGCTCTTAACGAGAGCTAAAACATTGCTCATGGGTGTCAAGGTCGTAAGTCGACTGGAAAGTGTTTGCATATTAAAAAAAATTTACTTAGCACACGAAAAGTTGCGATTGGAGAACGATTATTTTGATAATAAAACTGAATAATTTGTGAACGTTGTTCTTGCGTATATCTCTCCATGATGAAATTGTAAACACTACTGAATACAATGAAAAACAAATAACAGATCATGTCATACACGCTGCAAAAAAATCGCTTCTGTAGTATATTGTCCCAAACATATTCGGCTTGAAACATATATATGTTTAGGGTACACTCTAAACATATAATACTGGGTACACACAAAATGTATATATTTGGGAAAATGTTATTCTAAACAAATCTTTGTTTGCATCCCAATATGTTTTTATTTGGGACTATTTTTTCCAAAACAAATATATATTTGCACTTAAGAATTCAGAAAATACGTTAGTTGTGTCAAATTTTTTACTAATTCAAAGTTATTTTTTTGTAATTTTTAATGTTCGTAAAAATACAAATAAAAATAAATGAATTCGTATAATCATGGACCAATATAAATTACTTGAAGGGTTGAAATACATGATGACTTGGAATACTAACTCAGAAATTTGAAATTATTGATTTAAAAAGAAGTTAATGTTACATATGGTATTGTAACTTGAAGGTACAATTCGAAACTAAGGAACAATTTAAACTGAAATTCTAAAAAGGCAGCCAAAGTTTTGAAAATCTTTTTTAAATAAAATATATTTGGAGAAATTCCTAAACAATAATTTTATTTGTACTTGAACACATACTATATTTGAGAAATTTAGTTTGCAAATATATTTTGTTGTAATATATTAATATATGCGTTCCAAATATATTTTATGGATTTTCAAATAAAATTTATTTGCTCAGAAATATATAATATTTAAAAATTTGTGTTCCAAATATATTTTCTTTCGATTCAAACATATCAAAAAAGGCGATTTTGCCCCGTGTATTACAAATGGCCGTAACGTCACTTCAGAATCTTATCATCCCTATTGGAAAACCCGTTATAATATTTGCCATGCACTCGTACTTAAGATTGTTTCGCAAATCGAATCAGTTTTGACTCCGCGATTTCTTTGCATATAGATCAAAAGTCTATTGTAAACCTGTTATTATTATTATTATTTCTAAGTATCTGGAGACGGTGAATTTCATGGCACGCTACGGTACCCCTTATCTTACTCATTACTATAACATGCGACCGTCAAAGCCCACCAAGTCACTGAGCGAGTCTTACTCATAGCTTTAATGCTACACGCCATTTTTGATATGTTTGAATTCAAAGAAAGTATACTTGTAACCTAATTTTTTAAATCTATATATATAAAAATGAAACGGTCCATCTGTGTAATGGCATCACGTCAGAACGGCTGGAGCGATTTGGATGATTTTTTTTTATTCGATTCTAAATTTTCACGAGATGGTTTATATAGAAAAAAAAAAATTAATTGGACAAAGGGGCGTGGTACCTCCCATACAAATCGCAGGTTAAAAATCCGATATTTCTGCTCCTATTATAGGTATAGTGCTGAAATTTTGTTTGTATGCATTTAATGGCAGATTATGTGAATTTTCCAAAAATGGGCGGAATCGGACCAATGGGCGTGGCCCCGCCCATATAAGCCAAATTTTGAAATTGAGATATTTTGCACAATTTGTTAGCGAGAGTGCTGGAATTTTGTGTATATGTAAACGGTGGCAGTCTACGTGATTGGTCCAAAAATGGGCGGGATCGGACCAATGGGCGTGGCCCCGCCCACATAGACAAAATTTTGATATCTTGCACAATTTGCTAGCGGGAGTGCTGCAATGTTGCGTATATGTATCTGGTGGCATTCTACGTAATTGGTGAAAAAATGGGCGGGACCGGACCAATGGGCGTGGCCCCGCCCATATAAGCCAAATTTTGAAATTGAGATATTTAGCACAATTTGTTAGCGAGAGTGCTGGAATTTTGTGTATATGTAAACGGTGGCAGTCTACGTGATTGATCCAAAAACGGGCGGGATCGAACCAATGGGCGTGGCACCGCCCATATAAGCCAAATTTAAAAAATGTGATATCTTGCACAATTTGTTAGCGAGAGACCTGGAATTTTGTGTATATATATCCGTTGGCGATCTACGTGATTGGTCCAAAAATGGGCGGGTTCGGACCAATAGGCGAGGCCCCGCCCACAATGACCAAATTTTGAAATTTTTATATCTTGCACAATTTGCTATCGGGAGTGCTGCAATGTTGTGTATATGTATCTGGTGGCATTCTACGTAATTGGTCAGAAAATGGGCGGGATCGGACCAATGGGCGTGGCCCCGCCCTTATAAGCCAAATTTTGAAATTGATATAACTTGCACAATTTTTTATCTAGAGTGCTGTCATGTTGTAGATATGTATCTGGTGACAGTCCACGTGATTGGTCCAAAAATTGGCGGGATCTGACCAATGGGCGGGCCACCGCACAAATAAGCCAAATTTTGAAATTGAATTATCTTGCTCATTTTGTTAGCGAGAGTGTTGAAATTTTGCGTATATGTATCTGGTAGCAGTCTACGTGATTGGCTTTCAAATGGGCGGAATAGGACCAGTGGGCGTGGCCCAGCCCATATTTTGATATATCTTGCAAGTATTATATAGGAAATACATGAACAAAAATGCTCGGTATGCGATAATTACAGCTGCTCACTCCAATACAATCGCAATATGATAATGTGATGCAATATCAATGAAACAAGAATTTGGAAATTTTATAAGTATACATTTCTATTTTCTGGACTTTCCACTGAATTCGGTATTTTTTCATTCAGTGAATTTATTACTAATATACCAGTAAGGAAAGGCAGAAAGTCGGGCGGGGCCGACTATATAATACCCTACACCTCCCTAACAATGCGATAAGGGTCATTGCGATAATAATTTGGAATAATTGGTAAATGTATTTTGAACCGATAATCGCAAAATTAAGCAATATTCGTTCCTAAATTGAGAAAAATCTTTCTGGAGAACTTTGTAATGATCGGAAGTAAAGTACAACTTCTATAGCGCTTTGCAACCAAATCTGGAGGAACATATATATGGAGGTTATATATAAATCTGAATCGATTTTCCTAGAATACTCATTCATGTAAAATAGAACACAGTCTCTACAGCGCTTACATGTCAAATTGGGGGTAACATATATATATGGGGGCTATATCTAAATCTGAACTGATTTTCTCCGAATTTTGCGGCATTCCTTCATGTAATAAGAAACCTCTTTCTGCCGAATTTCTTACTGATCGGATATAAAATACAGTTTCTACAGCGCTTGAATTTCAAATCGGGGGTAACATATATATGGGGACTATATCTAAATCTGAACCGATTTTCTCCGAATTTGGCAGTATTCCTTCATGTAATAACAAACCTCTTTCTGCCGAATTTCGTACTGGTCGGATATAAAATACAGTTTCTACAGCGCGAATTTTGACATGGGCAGCGAAGCGCACCGGGCTCAGCTAGTATTATATATTTTTGAACAAATATATTTTATTTGAAAATCAAAAAATTTTGTTTCGAACGCATTAATTTATATATTACAACAAAATATATTTGCGAACTGACTGTAACAAATAAAACAAAGATATTGTTTAAGAATTCATCCAAATACATTACATTTAAACAAATATTTTAACTTTGCTGACTTTGTCAATTTTTAATTTTATTTTTTCCCAAATTTCGTGTTATACTCGTACTTTATCGTTAAAAATGTCGTAAGCAACATTTTCTTTTGTTTTACAGCACTAATTTTTAATTTATAAATAGAAATTAATCATTGTTTCGGAAATATTATTTCCATATAAAAAACCAGTAAGGAAAGGCCAAAGTCGGGCGGGGCCGACTATATAATACCCTACACCACTCTCGTAATATTGAATAATTCTGATATATAAATTTTGTAATTCATGTATAAATTGTTTACATAAATTTACTTTTGGGACATTTTATACTTAAATAATACCCTGTACCACAGTGTGGTGTAGGGTATAAAAACGATTGGATCTAAAGAGCCAAATCGGATGAAACATATATATGGGAGCTATAGCTAAATCTTTACCGATTTTATTTAAATTCGGCAATGTTGGTTCATGGATCAAGAAACTCTGCCATTCTAAATTTCAAAACGATTGGATATAAAATATAGCTTCTATAGAACTAAAGGGGCAAATCGGACGAAACATATACAGTTGCGGTCAAAATAATAGCACCACATCCGCCTCCAGCCATGTGGCTAGGAAATTCTCAAATATAAAGAAATTTTACTCAATATTGTTATATTGAATCATTATTTTAAATACCTTCTCCTCAAAAATATCTACATTTTGTAAAAGGGAGTAATATATTGTGTCATTTGAGAGGTTCTTTGAAGTAACCTCTGAATCAGGCCAGTCAAAAAAATAGCACCATAGACAAAAAGTTGATAAAGTTTTACCAATTTTGTGATTCTGAACATCCATAAATGCCTAATAAATATAATACATGGCTTTATATTTCATTCTTGAAAAAATTTAATGCATTTATATTTTTTATAATATTTTAAGATAATATTAGAGCTTTATACCGCTGGAAATTTTAATTCCATACATTTTTTTCGGAAAATATGATTAGCATGAAAAATCTTTCAGTTGTTCACGAAACTGATCAAAAATACTGTAAAATTTTCTTCTGAAAGTTGAAAATGTAGAATCCAGTCTCAAAAATACTGTAAAGTTTTCTTCGTAAACTGGAAAATGTAGAATCCAGTCTATCTTGCCGCATTTATTGGTTAAAGGTTTAGTCAGGACGAGCAATGTGAAGCTTTGTATGATGAATAAATGAGCCGCAAAGATTTTTATGTCTGAAGTATGGCTTGAATAGATCCCAAATATATGGGGGAACACAAATTAATTACTTCCATCCCAGAAAAATGGACTCGGTGAAAGACTTTCATGTTTGTAGTTGTGTATAATTTAATATAACCTATTGCAAATTGACTTGACAAAAATGGCGCAACTTTTTTGTCCAGATGAGTCGGATTATATTATTTTCAGGTAGGTAATGTTTGTCCTATAAAAGTAAACCAACTAATGCAAAATGCCGTCAGAAATTTACAGCCAAAGGAAGAAAACTTCAGTATGGTTGGAGCAATGTTTATTATTATTATAGAAAAGGAACTATTATAGAAAAGGAACTTTACATCATATAAAAAATATTACTGATTCATCCGTATATGAAATAATTCTTAATATCATATTGTAGGTTAATGCATATGAAGAAATATTGCTCGTCCGCAGTTTCCAACAAGATAACGATCCAATATTCGAGCAAATTAATGGTATAATGCTTTCGCAATATCCAAATAAGCTCGTTAGAATGGCACGCATAGACCCGAACTGTCCATATTTCCAAAAATATGGATTATTAATGATAAAGGGAGATCGTATAAGAATAAAAGAAAACTCGCAAAAGCTTTAGGGAAAACGGGGAAGTCATTTGAATACTCGATTTAGCAGATAGGGGTCGGAATCTGGAACATTTTTTGGAAGGCGTTGTAGGGCATTGTTGCTCTCAACGTAAGATTGCTGAATAAATATTTTGTTACTAATATAACGTTAAGACAACCGCAACTAATATTTAATAGCTATAATTTAATTTTCCTCTCGTCCAGTTATATAATATTTAGTACAAATGCTAGAGGTGCTATTATATTGACCGGTGATTTTTTGCACTTTTTACAAAAAAAATATGTTTTTCATTTAATAATTCAAAATACCGAAATATCTGCATTACTTATAATTTCTGTATAGTATAGTGTTTATTTTAACCAAAGATACCAATGTCAGTAATGCAATAGTTTTTGAAGTATATCCGTTTTAAAATGTTTCTATATCGTGGTGCTATTATTTTGACCGCAGCTGTATATGGGAGCTATAGCTAAATCTTAACCGATTTTCTTCAAATTCGGTAATGTTGGTTCATGGATCAAGAAACTCTACCATTCTAAATTTCAAAATGATTAGATGTAAAATACAGCATCTATAGGACTAAAGGTCCAAATCGGACGAAACAAATATATGGGAGCTATAGCTAAATCTTAACCGATTTTCTTCAAATTCGGTAGTGTTGGTTCATGGATCAAGAAACTCTACCATTCTAAATTTCAAAATGATTGGATGTAAAATACAGCTTATTCAGGACTAAAGAGCAAAATCGGACGAAACATATATATGGGAGCTATAGCTAAATCTTAACCGATTTTCTTCAAATTCGGCAATGTTGGTTCATGGATCAAGAAACTCTACCATTCTAAATTTCAAAACGATCGGATGTAAAATACGGCTTCTATAGGACTAAAGGGCCAAATCGGACGAAACATATATATGGGAGCTATATCTAAATCTTAACCGATTTTCTTCAAATTCGGCAATGTTGGTTCATGGATCAAGAACTCTACCATTCTAAATTTCAAAACGATTGGATGTAAAATACAGCTTCTATAGAACTAAAGGGTCAAATCGGACGGAAGATATATATGGGAGCTATATCTAAATCTGAACCGATTTCAACCAAATTCAATAGCGATCTTAACAGCTGCGAAATACTCTAAACTGCAAAATTTCAGAACGATCGGAGTGAAATTGCGACCTGTAGTCGACGAACAACTTTACATGGACAGACGGACGGATGTACGGACGGACAGACATGGATACATCGACTCAGCCAGTGATTCTGAGTCGATCGGTGTACTTTAAGGTGGGTCTAGCTGTGTTATTTGCAGGTGTTACACACATCTGCCATGAAACAAACTTATAATACCCTGTACCACAGTGTGGTGTAGGGTATAAATATAAGGATTAAAACATAATTTTGTTTAGAACAACATCCTCCCAAACATATAATATTTGTGAGTGTCAAATATTACATATTTGGACTGTACCCTAAACATATGTATGTTTCCAGCAGAATATTTTTGGAACAATATACTACAGAAGCGATTTTTTTTTCAGCGTGTACTACACATAAACACTTTCGATTCAGTACAGTTTAATGTACCTACACTTTGGTGAAAAATGGATATGGTACCTTCTATATAAAGCGACCAAATCGCACCAAAATATTAAACCCCCCAAAATATTTTAACACCCTATATAAAAAAACACAATTCAAAGACAAAACAACGATTTAACCCATTAACGTTCACTGTTCCCAATAGGGGACACATTTTAATGTTATTAAACGTCCTCCATATTTATTGTATACATTGTTAAATATATTTAAAGGGGTCCCTATTTGAGGATAGCGACCTCTAATGGGTTAAAATAATAAATGTAAAGAAAATTTGTATGTCCCAGAAAACTTCAGATATTTGTCAATATTTTAATTTATTTACCTAAAATACACTTCACTTTTTATTTCACTGAATTAATGGTCTAGTCTAAAATAAATCTCAACTAATTGAGTTGTTTTTCATACCAATCGAGCACGTGAACAACATAAACTCAATCACAATAATTTTGTTTAACAATTTATGGCATGAGAAATTGTCTGATAATCATTATAAAATAAAAGTTTTTTATTTTATGTTTTTCTCACTGCGGAGTTAAGTTTTTTTAATTAACAACATTATTTGCCCTAAGCCGGTCTAATATACAGCATACAACACACATTTATACACAACCTAATAATAAACGCCAATTTGTAGATTTGTATCTATGGATTTATTGAAAACACTTAATTTGTCCGTTTCTCATTTCTTTCTACAAACTACGTTTTTTTTCGTTACAGATCAGTTGGAAAGTGAAATTATACCGCCAAATTTAATTACCGATCTACCCGAAAAGCTGCTCTTATCTGGCATCTATCTACCTGGTAAGTCTAACTTTTTGCTGACTGTTTCTGTTGTACTAGTCTACTAAGATTGCCTAGTCTATCTTGAAGTAAACTAAAGAAGTAATTGAGCTGGTATGTAAGTATGTATGTATGTCGATAGTTCCTTCCTTTCCTAGCCTTCAATTTTGTATCCCCAGTCATAGACACACAGCTCCCAAAGATCAGTAGTCACAGTAGTAATTAAAAGACGACAACACACTTTCTTTTAATTCTTGGACGAAACTACGCCACACCTTCTTTGAGAAAAAAAAACATCGAATGGAGTTTTACGATCACTCAGTCCACTCTGTGGTTGGCGGTGGCCCCTCCATGCTGCTGCATGGTGGCACAGTTCTAGTTACTTTCACTAGTGTGAGTATTGTAGCTATGCTAACTGAAATGGTTGCCGTGATGGCTGGCTGGCTGACTAGGTTGACGGAAGATGGTATTGGGAATAATTTACATAAAATGTCTTTGGAATTTTAGAGATTTTTTGTAAATTGATTTGCAATTTCTCACTCGTTAGACCCCATTTTACGCACAGTGCCAATTGAAAATTCTTCTTTTTTATGACGAACATTTATTCCTATGACTTCTAAATGAAGCACAGTGGTGCCAAATGGAAAATTACAATAACAAATTGTTGATTAGCAAGATTTTATCTCCTAGTTTAAAATGGGGTATTTCCAAAGAGAAAAATTTCAAAAATTTGCAGTTTTATATTTAACAAGTGGAAATGGCTTTAAGTTCGAACAGGCCAAATCTTATATATCGTCCACCAAAAATTGCATTAAAAAATATTATAACGAAAAGAAGTATATTCGAAGAAGAAATTGTGAACCGTTCCCGATTTAAGAAACCTCTCTCTCCTAAATTTAGTAATGATCGGTTGTATAATGGCAAATCAGGAAAAACATGCATATGGGGGATATATATATATAAATTTGAACCGATTTTCCCTAAATTTATCGGTGTTCCTTCCATTGGGAAAACCTCGTTTGAACAAGTAAGAAAGTTCAGTCGGGTAAACCGACCAATGAATCCCCTCACCTTGAGTCTAAAAAAAATATTAGCAAATTTATTTATTTTTTGTTTTATTTAAATTATTATCAATTTAAATTGCATTTATTTTGAGCGCCCCAGTAGGCGAGTTAGTAGCGTACTCGCCTATGAGTTTGGGGGTCGTGGGTTCGATCCCACCAGAGGCTCTTGTCTGTCACTGCAAAATTCAGCCATATGGTCTTTGCAACCCGGCCTCTCCCTTGACCTTAAAATTAGAATATACATTTACTTTGTATTGTAATTCAAATAAATAAATAAATAAATTGCATTTAATAACTTTAAAGTATGTACTGGTATCAAAGTTATAAGCTGCTAACTTTTGGTACAATATGGTCCATTTGTGTGGGAGGTACCAATGGGAGCTTGGCAATAATGCCCATTTTTCACTATGTTGTAGGTAACAGGTGGCGCAAAAGTAATCCTCCTATCAGAAAATGCTATAAATTTTGCGATTGGCCCCTAATGTCAGTTCTGTTTTGACATTTGTGTAGTAAACACATGCGAAATACACGTTAATAAACAATGTTACGCTACACTGCTCCAGAACGCGGAATATTGCTGACTATTTATTTGACAAATAACACTATGCAACAAATGAACACTTTTTGAAAAATACACGAACCTGACTGTATAGCTTCGATTCTACTACCAAATGGTAGTATAACCCTATACTCAGTTTGGCGATATTGGCGGCCACTTTTTTTTTATGGGCCTCGAAAGATGCGGAAAATTAGTGGACCCCTTGAAAAAAGGTGTCATCGGTTTTTGAGCAACAGCTACTTCAGACTTGGTGATAGCGCTTAACTATATTTGGCAATAATGTAGCTAAGAACACGTTGAACAAAGTCTGTTAACATTTCATGCCAAAAAAATTTTGTTTTCCTGCACTTTTTTTTGAAAAACATAAGATTAAATTTATTTTTTTTTTCACTTTTTTCGGCATAACTTTAAGGGATCGCTGATTTTTTACTAACAATATTTGACAATATTGTGGCCACTGTAAATCTGAACAACTTTTGTGAACATGTCATTACAATCTGAACGTGTCTAGGCACCTTAAATAGCTCAAAAATCCACATTGTACCCCAAAAATGTAAGTATTTCACTGTTATGTAACAAAAATATATTTTTCTGGTATAGGGTATGTTCAGCAACTTTATAGAAAATATTAAGGCCAATTTTTTTGTTGAACATTTTAACCCTCTAGCTCCCCCACATAAATGTAATTTTTGGCCCCATTTTGACAAATCGTAAAAAACACCCCTTAAAAGGGGGAGGGCGGGGATGAAATGTTCTACAAAAATGTTCGCCATAAAATTTTACTATATGTGTCAGAACACACCAGAGCTCAAAACATAACACAAACACCAAAAAAGGTCAAATTCCTGATCGTGCAGCAAAGTTAGTCGTACGATCTAGTGGTTGAAGTAATGAAGATACCAGTAAAGAACGTTGTTGACTGGAATTTGACCGTTTCTTGGGTTTTTGTGTTAAGATTTGGGTTTTGGTGTGTTCGGACACATATAGTACAATTTTATGGCGAACATTTTTGTAGAACATTTCATCCCCGCCCTCCCCCTTTTAAGGGGTGTTTTTTACGATTTGTCAAAATGGGGCCAAAAATTACATTTATGTGGGGGAGCTAGAGGGTTAAAATGTTCCACAAAAATATTGGCCTTAATATTTTCTATAAAATTGCTGAACCTACCCTATACCAGAAAAATATATTTTTGTTACATAACAGTGAAATACTTACATTTTTGACATGACATGTTTACAAAAGTTGTTCAGATTTACAGTGGCTACAATATTGCCAAATATTGTTAGTAAAAAATCAGCGATCCCTTAAAGTTATGCCGAAAAAAGTGAAAAAAAATAAATTTAATCCTATGTTTTTCAAAAAAAAGTGCAGGAAAACAAAATTTTTTTGGCATGAAATGTTAACAGACTTTGTTCAACGTGTTCTTAGCTACATTATTGCCAAATATAGTTAAGCGCTACCACCAAGTCTGAAGTAGCTGTTGCTCAAAAACCGATGATACCTTTTTCAAGGGGTCCACTGATTTTCCGAATCTTTCGAGGCCCATAAAAAAAAATTGGTCACCAATCTCGCCAAACTGAGTATAGGGTTATACTACCATTTGGTAGTAGAATCGAACCTATACCGTCAGATCCGTGTATTTTTTTCACTGTTGCACAGTGTAATCGGTCGGTGACTTTGGCACAACGTGAATTTCGTCGCAGATTTCCTGGCCGTCCAACGCCTACTGGTGAAACACTGCGACGTTTAGCCGCTCGCCTCGAAGAGACTGGCACAACACGAGATGCTGCCAGGCATGGCAGACCCCGGAGTAGCCGTTCTGCAGAGAATATTGCTGCTGTAGCCGAGGATGTCATGGAAGCGCCGTCGACATCGACCAGACGACGTGCCACGCAAATGGGTATCAGTCGACGGTCTCTACAGCGAATTTTGGTACAAGATTTGAAGATGTTTCCGTACAAAGTCCAGACGGTGCATCAGCTGTTAGCTGCTGACCGCCAATCGCGTCTAACATAACATCGAAAGGTTACTTTGCGCCACCTGTTACTATTAAACCATTACACTGTACAAAATTTCTTTGTATGCACTGTTAATAAAGTTATAAGCTATAAACTTTTGGTTGAAATTGTCCATTTGTGTGGGAGGTACCAAAAGGGGCGTGGCAGCTTCGCCCCTTTTTCTCGAGGTAATAGTGACTAAAAAACTAATACTATGTGTAGAATTTCAGAGGTGTAGAATTGTAGAATTTCAGTATAGAAGTTATTAAATAATCAATATTTCACTAAATGTTAACCCTTTGTGGGGGAGGTACTAGAACGAGTGGAGCAATATGGCCCATCTTCGAACTTAGCCGGAGAAAATATTATCACATACCAAATTTCATGTCAATCGGTTACTCCTTTCGAGAGTTATCGTGCGCATCAGCCAGCAGACAGACAGACGGACGGACATTGCTCATTCGACTTAAAATGACCCAAAACGAATATTCGCCGAACATACTTAGGGTCTTAGGTCACTCCTTCGATGTGTTACACTTTTGGTTTGTAGCAAATAATATATACCCTCCTCTCCAAGGTGAGGGAATAAAAACAAAACTGCTAAATCGCTTTAATGACAAATCTGTGGGAACATATACATATATATATATGGGGGCTATATCTCAATCTGATCAGATTTTGACTATTTCACAATA
The DNA here is from genome assembly GCA_963930755.1 of Eudasyphora cyanicolor. Lineage (NCBI taxonomy): Eukaryota > Metazoa > Arthropoda > Insecta > Diptera > Muscidae > Eudasyphora > Eudasyphora cyanicolor. The sequence continues at coordinate 205,565,779 of OZ005735.1, forward strand.
GCGTTCGATCTTGAATCAAATAATATATATAGGGTGATCTAAGTAGAGATACTTTTTTCAATAGCCTTTTTTGACAGATCACGTGTGAGTGGTGTCGGGCTGTCATGTTATTTTTGTTAAGTATTGTTTGGCATTTCATCTTGGAAAGACCTACGCCTGAACAACGTTCACAAATTATTCAGTTTTATTATCAAAATAATCGTTCGCCAATTGCGCTAAGTCCATTTTTTTAAATCCAAAAAAAAAAAACACTTTCCAGTCGACTAACGACCTTGACACCCATGAGCAATATTTTAGCTCTCGTTAAGATCTATCTTTTTGCCGTTGACCCGATCCGACGTACGGGAATCATCGGTCCATATTTCTTCAAAAATGAAGCCGGAGAGAACGCGACCGTTATCGTGCCATGATAACCGACTATTTGATGCCTGAAATTGAAGCTCGTAATCTCGGCGACATTTGGCTTCAACAAGACGGCGCCACTTCCCACACATCGCATCAATCAATGGATTTATTGAGAGAACACTTCGGTGAGCAGATAATTTCACGTTTTGGGCCGCTCGATTGGACACCAAGATCGTGTGATATCACACCGTTAGACTTTTTCCTGTGTGGATATGTAAAGTCTAAAGTTTATGCGGACAAACCCGCTTCGATTCAGGCCTTGCAGCAAAACATCGCGCGTGCCTTTCGCCAGTTACCAGTCGAAATGCTCGAACGAGTCATCGAAAATTGGACTCAACGGATGGACCATCTGAGACGTAGCCGCGGCCAACATTTGATAGATATAATCTTAAAAAAATAAATACCAAAGAAAGTTCTTTCAAATGATAATAAACACTCCTCATTCAATTTGCATTTTCTGTGTTTTTTTCTTTAAAAATGTAAGGAACCTCGAAATGGATCATGCTATACATGCAAAATTTTATCTCGATCAGACAATAATTGCGACCTGTACTTTGATTATATTATTATATAACACTATGCAACAACATTTTTTTTACCGAGACCTAAAAACGTTGTTTTCATACTATTTTATGAAACTAAAACAAACAATATTTTTATGTTAATTTTTTTTTAAATTCCTTTAGAACCTCTAGTATTTGGACCATATTTTTATCCTCTCACCTTAGAGAGGAGGGTATATATCAAAAGTGTAACACATCGAAGGAGTGACTTAAGACCCCCATGTATGTTTGGCGGAATCTCGATTTGGGTAATTTTAAAATCATTTGAGCAATGTCTGTCCGTCCGTCCGTCTGTCTGTCTGTATGTCTGACTACTGGCTGGTGCGCACGATAACTCTCGAAAGTATTAGCCGAATGACTTCAAATTTGGTATGCATTAATATTTTTCTCTATCTCCTGCTAAGTTCGAAGATGGGCCATATTGGTCCACTCCTTCTAGTACCTACACCACAAAGGGATAACATTGTGTGAAATATTGATCCTTTAATAACTTCTATACTACCTCCTCGAATCTTCCGAAATTCCACACATAGTATTAGTTTATTAGTCGCTAAAACCTGAAGAAAAATGGGCGATGTTGCCACTCCCCTTTTGGTACCTCATACACAAATGGATTATTTTGCACCAAATTAGCTTCAAATGTTTAGCTTCAATATTAGTTCATACAAATACCTGAAATTTTGTACAGTGTAATGTTTTTATAGTACCGAGAGTCCAGACATAAGTGGGCGTTATAGGCAGGCCCCGTTTTGTACCTCCCACACAAATGGACTATTCTGCACCAAAAGTTAACAACTTTAATACCAGTGCATACAAATACTTGAAATCTTGTACAGTTTAATGCCTCTAACGTACCTAGATTCAGGAGAAAAGGTGGCCCATATTGGCACGCCCCTTCTGGTACCTCCCACACAAATTAACCATTTTTCATAACAGCTTATAACTATAATAACATTACATACTTTAAATTCCACACACATGGACCATTCTACAGCAAAAGTTAACAGTTTATAACTTCAATATTAGTTCATAAAAATACATGCAATTTTGTACAGTGTAATGCTTATATACATAGTGCCTAGAGACCAGAGAAAAGTGCGCATTATTGGCACGCCCCTTTTGGTACCTCCCACACAAATTAACTATTTTGCATTAAAAGTTAACAGATTATAACTATGTATAATAACAGAACATACTTTAAATTTATTAAATGCAATTTAAATTGATAATCATTTAATTAAAACAAAAAATAAGTACATTTACGAAAATTTTTTGCGACTGAAGGTGAGGGTATTCTTAAGTCGGTTTAACTTAAAGGCAATTGTAAGGGCTACCAATTCTGAACACACTACATTCACGTAGAAACAGAAGTTTAGTAACAGTTGTTTATTTTAAAAATAAACCAATCGTTTTTTGTTGGCATAAAAAGAACCATTAAAATAGGACAAAATCGCACAAAAATTGTTTGTTAGAAAGGCTAAATCATATCTAAGAGCGCAATGACTATTTTTAAATCTATGGATAAATATTTAAATCATCACCCATATTGTAAAATAAAGGGAAACTCAAAAAATCATATTTCTTATTTTTTCTTTTGGCCATGTTGTTTGGGAGGTACCAAAAGGGACGTGGCAATAACGCCCATTTTTCAATGGACTAGGGGTACTATAAAAACATTAAACTGTACAAAATCTCAATTGTTTGTAGACGCAGGAATCGAAGTTATAATCCTTTAAATTGTTGTACAAAATGGTCAATTTGTATGAGAGTAACCGAAAGGGGCGCGGTACTATGCGTGAAATTTCATAAGATTCCGACAAGTATTAAATTTTGACCCATTGTGGTTGAGGTACTCGATGGAGCGTATCAATAAGGAATGCACAAGAAAAAAATCATGCTTGATTTTAGCCTTATAACTTTTTTCCTATTCCATTTTTAAAGGCGCCATTTTTCGTTCTTGGTACGTCAATGTCATCAAAAGCCACGTGGTTAAAATTGGAACAATCGACCAGTTATATATTTAAATATGGATAGCCAATAAAAAGTACGTAATCGGACTATCAAAAATTTCCAAGAAAATTAATATTCTTCACAAAAAACACTTGCTAGGGGGTGAAGATGTCCCGAATTAGATTTATAGAAACACAAGAAGGCTTAAGGAACTCTTAACAATTAATAGGAAACCTGACAGTGGCAGAAAAGGGGGTTTTAAGACCCCAGAAAATTTAAGAAAATAATAGACATTTTCAAAAAAAAACCTAACGTTTCGGAAAGAAATGATGCATATATCGATACCTCCATTCGAAACTATGGTAAGTGCAAAAAGGTAGTTTTTCAGAAGAGGCGATTAAAGTTTGATGATTTTTTTAAATTTGTGTGGAATTCTCTTGTAACGAAAATCGAATGACCTGTACTGTTTTCTGAATAACTTTTGTTTGGGTTTACGAATGAACACCAAATTTTGACTGAATATAATTTGGAATATTTAGAAATTAAAAATGTAATCTCCCTAAAAACATGAATGGAGGTATCGATTTGATAAATTGTTCGGAGACTTTTGTACAAAAAAAAATTGAAAAAAGAGACTGATCAGAAGACTTGCAAGTGCTAATGGTGCAAAGTAGAAATTCAAAAAGAATTATGAAGCAATACTTAAGAGTTCGAAGATTATAAAGAATTTTCTGTCTGAAAGCTGAATCATGGCTGATAAGATTTACGTGTTATCTGATTTTTTGCAAATACAATGGCAGGAGTTTTATATTTCTGATAGTAGGGGGAATAATGCAGAAGAGCGCTGAACAGTAGATACTTCAAAGACATTGCACTGTGCACTGTACCAAATTATAAGCACTTATGTGTTCTGGTATTAACAGTATGAGCCATTCAATTTTGGTATGAGTCGCAAATTTTGTGTGGGAGGTACCAAAAGGAGCGTGGCAATAAAGCCCATTTTTACCGGTCTATAGGTACTATAAAAGCATTACACTGAACAAAATTTCAAGTATTTATATGCACTGGAACTAAAGTTATTAGCAGAAAACTGTTTATACAAAATAGTCTCAATTCTTTATCGTAGTGAAGGCACTATAGAAGCATTACACTACACAATATTTCATGTATTTATATGCACTGGTATTAAAATTATTAGGAGTTACATTTTAGTAAAAAATTGTCCTTTTGTGTTGGCGGTACCAAAAGGGGTGGGGTGGGAAAAAAAATTCGCCAATTTTTCTCACCTTGTGTGGAATTACAGAAGATTCGGAAAAGTAGTATAGAATTTATTAGAGAATCAATATTTCATGAATTTTAACCCTTTGTGAGGGAGGTACTGGAAGGAGTGGAGCAATATCTTGGAACTTAGCTGAGATCAATCCATTACTCCTTTTGAGAGTTATCGTCCGCTCCAGACACGGACATTGGACAGATGGACGACATTGCTCAAGCGAATTAAAATGGCCCACAACGGATTTCCGCCGAACATAACGGGCTTTTCAATAGGGATGATATGATTTTGAAGTGACGTTTCGGCCATTTGTAATATGTCATGATCTGTCATTTGTTTTTCATTATATTCAGTAGTGTTTACAATTTCATTATGGAGAGATATACGCAAGAACAACGTTTACAAATTATTCAGTTTTATTATCAAAATAATCGTTCTCGAATTGCAACTTTTCGAGCGCTAGGTCCATTTTTTTAAAATCCAAAAAAACACTCCATTTTTCTAATCCAAAAACACTTTCCAGTCCACCTACGACCTTAACACCCATGAGCAATATTTTAGCTCTCGTTAAGAGCCATCTTTTTGCAATTGACCGATGCCCGATCCGTTAAGGAGCTAGAGCAAAAATAAACTTTCTGTTCACATTTGAAAATTATGCTAAGTCCATTTTTTTAAATCCAAAAAAACACTTTCCAGTCGACCTACGAGAAAAGTTTAGAGATTCGATTATTTCAAGAAATTGTGATTTAACACCATTAGACTACTTCTTGTGGGGTTATTTCATGTCATTAGTCTTTCGAAATAAACCAGACTCTCTTCAAGCTTTACAAGTCAATATTGAATGTGCCATTCATGACATACGACTTGATTTAGTGGAAAAATGCTCGAAAATTGGGTTCATCGAAATCGTTCCTGCAGAAGAAGTCGTGGAGGTCATTTGAATGACGTTATATTTAGAACTTAATTGTATCGATTGTACTTCACGTTGAATAAAAAACTTTTGAATTTCCTTAACAATAAGTGTGTTTTTTCTAAAAGAAATCATATCACTCTTATTGGAAAACTCTGTGCTTGGGGTCTTAGGTCACTCCTTCGATATGTTATACTTTTTGTCCGTAGCAAATTATATATACCCGTTTCGAACTAAAGTGAGGAGTCAATCGGTTACTCCTATCGAAAGTTATCGTGCGCACAAGTCAAACAGACAGACGAACGAACATTGCTCAAATGACTTAAATGGCCCAAAACTGATTTCAAACTGATATATACTCTCGTTCATGCGCCCATTTTCCCATCACTATGGTTGATTAGGTGTAATATACATTAGACAACTAAAGACGGTGTTAAGTTTGGTCATGTCGAATCTTATATACCCTCCAGTGCCTGATATACCACATGGGCTAATTGGGATGAAGCACTGGGGCGCAAGGCAAATGAGGGGCTTAACATTTTTGGCCATTCTAGTTTTTTATGTTGGCAATGCGGTTTCGATGGTTTTGCCCTTTTGTAGACATGCTGTTGAATTAGTGAAGTTAAGTAAATGCAGCATACATATATCGCTCACTCACTTCAAGAGTGACATAACTCAAAATTTAAATTTGTTGAGGTTACCTTACAAAAATGCGAATTTTGCAAATGTCCATAAATTAATCTCAACGAAATTTGGTCTATAGGTAAACATTCATATTTCGGATCATTCAAACGTTTTTCAACATCTTATTTCATGTTACTTATCTTTTTATACGGACTTAAAGTTACACATCTTGGCAATTTTCAGTTTTGAGTTATGTCACTATTGGAGTGAGTCAGCGATATCTACGAATACATCTCCCGATTTTGCATCTGTACGTTACAGAAACCACATTTTCCGACCGAATTTTATGAAACTAAAGGGAACAGTTTCTTAATCCCATAACGAACTCAGCGAGGATTATGGTAATCGTTTCAGATTACGAGCATCTGTAGGCGCACTTATTCTGTACTGTGGCGTAGGGTCGTCTCGGCCCGATTTTAGTCTTTCTCTACATATGTCATACTATGGATTTAAAAAGGGTTTGTCGGCAATAAAATAATTTTCACAAACTGAGTTAAGTACCTCATACTTAATTTACGTACCATTGTGATACCACTGTCTGTGCTGCTATCGGTAATGGGTCCATTAAGAGGCAATCATGGCTGACTGCAGGTATTCAAGCATCCATCTATACATCCATGCGTCCAAAGATTCATATTCCATGTCACTAAAGATTGTCAATGTTGGCCCATTCCCGTCTGCTGACTTGTGACTACTGACGGGTGATGTGATGATTGCATTATGGACATTTGATCGTTTTCAAACACACCCAGTAAAGTTTTTATGCGAGTTTCACATTTTCTTAGATAGAATATGCAAATGAAATTTTAATTGGAAAAAATTTCTTGGCCATGTTGGCCGCCATTGCTGAATGCATTTTCCCCCAGCATAAATAGTTTAAGCCGTAAAATATATTGTTTGTTAAATGTTTTAACAAATCATCATGTCATGGTGGCAGACCACCGCCTCGTTTTAATGAATTCATTTGTAATTTTATTTTTTGTGTGTTTTTTTGCAGGAACTCATGATCTGAAAGGAAATCCATTGGTGACAGTCGATGCTGAAAGTGTGCTTGCAGCTGGCCTAAATTGTTATGAAATAGCCACGTTATTGCTGTACTACAGTACGATACCAGAAAGGTAAGTTTTGTTTTTGAGAAAAATAAAAGTTAAAAAAAGCAAATACATACGTACATTTTAGAAAATTGAGGAATCTAAAATATATTAATACTAAAAATGTATGGATAATTTTGAAGGCTTGACATTTCTCTCATAACAGAACCTCAAAATTGTTGGGCTGCTAGTTTTGCAATATACTAGACATTTATAATGTACAGTTGTAAACTTTCTTTTGTGGCACTCTGTACTTGACATTTAAACATCAAACTGTTACTATAACGTATGGGCTTTAAATTGTTATACCTTCATGTGGTAATAGTTTCTCCTAAATTTGTTTAACTTCGAAGATGGGCCATACTGGAACAACCTTGCGGATTTTTCCACTCAAATGGTTACAATTTAGTGAAACGTATACTACCCTACAATTGTTTGTCATGCAATGCACGGTTAAATATATGTATATTTGTTCTCTACTTAACCTGCAAAAATTACCGGCAATAATGGTTTGACATAGCATCAAACCATTGTTACTAGGATTGTTTCCAGGTTCCCTACTTTTTATTCCCTCACTTTAGTGTGACGAGGGTATATATCATTTGCTACGGAAAAAAGTGTAACACATCGAAGGAGTGACCTAAGACCCCAAGTATGTTCGGCGGAAATCCGTTTTGGGTCATTTTAAGTCGAATGAGCAATGTCCGTCCGTCTGTCTGTCTGTCTGTCTGCTGGCTGGTGCGCACGATAACTCACGAAAGGAGTAACCGATTGACTTCAAATTTCGTATGTGGTAATATTTTTTTCTATCTCCGGCTAAGTTCGAAGATGGGCCATATTGGTCCACTCCTTCTGGTACCTCCCCCACAAAGGGTTAAAATGTTGTGAAATATTGATTCTTTAATAACTGCTATTATACGTATTCGAATCTTCTGAAATTCCATACATAGTATTAGTTTGTTAGTCGCTATCAACTCGAAGAAAATGGGCGAAATTGCCACGCCCCTTTTGGTACCTCCCACACAAATGCACCATTTTGCACTAAAAGTTAAAAGCTTATAACATTAATACCAGTGTTTGAAATTTTGTACAGTGTAATGCTTTTATAGTGCCTACAGTCCAGTAAAAAATGGGCGTTATTGCCGCGCCCCTTTTGGTACCTCCCACACAAATGCACCATTTTGCACTAAAAGTTAAAAGCTTATAACATTAATACCAGTGTATAAAAATACTTGAAATTTTGTACAGCGTAATGTTTTTATAGTGCCTACAGTCCATTGAAAAATGGGCGTTATTGTCACGCCCCTTTTGGTACCTCTCCCACAAAGGTACCATTTTGCACCAAAAGTTAACAGTTTATAACATTAATATCAGTGTATACAATTACTTGAAATTTTGTACAGTGTAATGCTTTTATAATGCCTATAGTCCAGTGAAAAGTGAGCGTTATCACCACGCCCCTTTTTGTACCTCCCACACAAAATGGCCAAATTATACCACAATTTAATATCTCAACGTTAATATACCATATAAACGGTTACAATTCGGCACAGTGCAATGTATTTAAAGTATCTACTGTTCAGTGAAATATAGGTGTATTTCTTAAACCGCTTCTGGTACCTCCCACAAAAATTGACAGAATATTTTGTGTAATATTCAATATTACATTACTCACAAAGTGAGGGTATACCTTAGTCGGTTTACCCGACTGAAATTTTCTTACTTGTTTTTTGAAGATTATGTCTATCAAATGTTGGCCGCGGCTACGTCTCAGATGGTCCATCCATTGAGTCCAATTTTCGATGACTCGTTCGAACATTTCGACTGGTAACTGGCGAATGACACGCGTACACGCGTACATCTGTCAAAAAAAGAATATTGAAAAAAGTATATCTGCTTGGATCACCCGTTATAACATTACACTAATTAATCTGTCAATTTGTTGTCAAAACGTTGTAAACGTTGTTCAGGCGTAAGTCTTTCCATGATGAAACGCCAAACAATACTTAACAAAAATAACATGACAGCTTGACACGACTCACACGTGATCTGTCAAAAAAGGCTATTGAAAAAAGTATCTCTACTTGAATCACCCGTTATAACATTACACTAATTAATCTGTCAGTTTGTTGTCAAAACGTTGTAAACGTTGTTCAGGCGTAAGTCTTTCCATGATGAAATGCCAAACAATACTAAACAAAAATAACATGACAGCATGACAAAAAAAGGCTATTGAAAAAAGTATATCTACTTGGACCACCCTTTAGTTTAATCAACAATGCCCGAAGGTCAGGCATTGTATCTAAATGGTTATATTTTAAGGGCCGATGTTGATTTTGAATAAAACACAAATTATTTAGGAAATTATTGTCATTTCTTTTTATTGGGACAAAATATTGGCCAAATGGCCGCCGCGACCTCGGCGGCACACCTCCATCCGATGGTCCAAATTCTCGATGACGCTGAGGCATAATTGAAGTTCTATGCCGTTAATGTGCCGAATTATCTCATCCTTTAGCTCTTGAATTGTTGCTGGCTTATCGACGAACACCCTTTATTTCAAATAGCCCCAAAGAATGAAGTCCAAAGGTGTCAAATCACATGATCTTGGCGGCCAATAGACATCGCCGCGACGCGAGATAACACGGCCATTGAATTTGTTGCGAAAAAGAGCCATTGTTTCGTTAGCTGTGTGGCAAGTGGCAAGTGTCATATCTTCCAATTCGGGCCATAAAAAGTTCGTTATCATCTCACGATAGCGAACACCATTCACAGTAGCTGCCTGACCGGCCTCATTTTGGAAAATATACGGCCCGATAATGCCGCAAGTCCATAAACCGCACCAAACAGTTACTCTTTGTGTGAGCATTGGCGCATTGACGACGTTTGGAATGGTCAAGAGGCTTTAGTTCTTGAGTCAATTGCACCTTGTAAGCGTGTAAATGCAAGTCTTTATGCATAATGTTCATCAACGACGAACGTGAGAGGTGCAATTGTTGGGCACGACGGCGAGTTGAGGTGGACGGCTCTTCAGCCACACTATCGCGTACGAGCTGTACGAGCATGCACTGATGTCTCCACATCTCCTACAGACCCGGTTTGCTCAAATTTTTGCAAGATTTTTAATAAGCCTGAATAACTTTAACGCGTTGCTCGATTGTGTATCTTTCCATGGTTCAAATTGAGTTAGTCTGAAATTGAGAAATGTCAATTCTCAATGTCAATGTCAATGTCATTGAACATCGGCCCTTACAATTGATCCACCCATATACAGTGCAATACATAAAAAGTTGACTCGGTTCTGACTTCAGTTTCTGAAATTTAACTTTTTCTATTTTAGCTCCAATTCGGATTTTATCGTATCGTGAATATTTTCTCTGAAACTTAATATTAAGCATTTTTTCTGAGAAATTTAATTTTTCCAACGGCATCCAACTGATAGGCATTTTGTTTTACGGCCCTCAGCATAATTGTGGGTATCGATTAGGAGAAACAACTATGTAAGACAAATTATTTTGAAAAAAAGGAATTTAGTGCATCAAAATCGCAAAATTGCCGAGAAATTGCCCGTTTATTGAAGCATGTCTGCACTTACCGACTTGTCCGATTTGGTTGAAATAAATTTAGGAAAATTTAGACTTCCTTACATAGATGCCTATAAAAGTTTTAAATCTGATCAATAGTTTAAAAACTAGCTCCCCACATTACATCAAATTTGGGCTCTATTTTAACAAATCTTAAAAAACACTACAAAAATATTGTCGAGGAAATTTTAGCAGATATGTACGCAAATGCCCAAAAAAATAGTCAAATTGCAGTAAAAACGCTTTTTACTAGAATCGTTATTGCTTTTACCTATATTGTGTTGGAATATTAATTCATGTTATAATTAATGTTATTCATACGACATAGTGGTCGTGTAGATAAGATTGCTGCAAAAACAGACAAAAGAGGATTTTGATGTTTTTCGGCGTTTATGTTAATTTTTGATATTTGATGTGTTCTGACATATATAGTAAAAATTCAAGGTTAACATTTTTATAGAACACTAGCGTACCCGGTCCACTTCGTTGCCCCAGACTTCAGATTTTCGATCCCGTCCATTTTTGGACTGCTCAAGATATGTCAATTTCATGTCGTGTCATTCTGTCATGTTATTTTTGTTAAGTATTGTTTGGCATTTCATCATGGAAAGACTTACGTCTGAACAACGTTTACAAATTGTTCAACTTTATTACGAAAATTCACGTTCTGTGAGGAATGTGTTTCGTGCACTTCGCTCAACTTACCTACTGAGCGTACTATTCGCAACACCATCACCCATCTTGAGACCCAGTATTCATTATTGGATAATATTCGACCGAATAGACCACGTCCAGCACGCAGTGAAGAAAATGTAGCGGCCGTAGCTGAGAGTGTACACGAAGACCCTGGAGAGTCGATTCGGCGCCGTTCGCAGTAACTCGGTCTGACATATGGAACGACTTGGCGCATTTTAAGTCGATATCTTAAATTGGAAGCATACACAATACAGCTTGTGCAGGAACTGAAGCCGCCCGACCTTCCCAAGCGACATCGCTTCGCTCTATGGGCTCTTGAAAAGTTCCAAGAAGATCCGACGTTTTCGAGACAACTTTTGTTCAGCGATGAGGCCCATTTCTGGCTCAATGGGTATGTAAACAAGCAAAATTGCCGCATTTGGGACGAAGAGCAACCTCAAGAGATTCAAGAGCTGCCATTTCATCCAGAAAAAACAACGGTTTGGTGTGGTTTGTGGGTCGGTGGAATCATCGGTCCATATTTCTTCAAAAATGATGCCGGTGAGAACGTAACCGTCAATGGCGACCGTTACCATGCCATGATAACCGACTAGTTGATGCCTGATATTGAAGCTCGTGATCTCGGCGACATTTGGTTTCAACAAGACGGCGCCACTTCCCACACATCGCATCAATCAATGGATTTATTGAGAGAACACTTCGGTGAGCAGATAATTTCACGTTTTGGGCCGGTCAATTGGCCACCAAGATCGTGTGATATCACACCGTTAGACTCTTTCCTGTGGGGATATGTGAAGTCTAAAGTTTATGCGGACAAACCCGCTTCGAATCAGGCCTTGGAGCAAAACATCACGCATGTCATTCGCCAGTTACCAGTCGAAATGCTCGAACGAGTCATCGAAAATTGGATTCAACGGATGGACCATCTGAGACGTAGCCGCGGCCAACATTTAATAGACATAATCTTCAAAAAATACATGCCAAAGAATGTTCTTTCAAATGATAATAAACATCCCCCATTCAATTTGAATGTTCTGTGTTTTTTCTTTAAAAAAGTAGGGAACCTCGAAATGGATCACGCATTATATAGTTTTCATCCCCGCCCTGTCTATTTAAGGGGTGTTTTTTTACGATTTTTTAAAATAGAACCATCTTATACAAAAAGCTTATAACTTTAATACCAGTACACACAAATACTTGAAATTTTGTGAAGTGTAATGCCCGAAAAGTGCCTACAGTCCAGTTGAAAATAATCGTTATTGTAACTCCTCTTTTGGTAACCCGCACACAAAATGTCCAAGGAATGCCAACATTGAATAGCTCGTGTCTCTAATACCAGCACACAAAAACACTTACAATTTGCTACAGTGTAATATCTTAGAAGTATCTACTATTCAGCGAAAAATATGTATATTTTTTCACGCCCCTTCTGGTACCATCAACACAAATTTACAGAAACATTCGAACACAATTTTCCCATAACTTCTGTAGCAATCGTTTAGATGGTTTCTTATGCTGTATTTTAGACAAGTTTTGCAAAGACCTTGCTGGCTCCCATACAAAGTACCATATTCAGTAGAGTATTACGAGTATACTCACAAAGTGAGGGTGTACCTTAGTTGGTTTACTCGACTAAAATTTTCTTACTTGTTTCTTTGTGTGTATGTATGGATATATCCCATCTATTCATTTCGTCTTGCAAAAAATATTCCCAACATATTTTTATGAGATGCCTTTTTTATGATTCTGTCCGAGTAGATCTATTTTTGATGAGCCAAACCCAAGCGTAGAGAATTTCAAATTCTTTACGGTTAATGAATGTATTTCACAGGTTAAAGAAAGAACCGCACTTTGAGTTCGTTAGAATGCATTCCACTTCCACCGACTCAAATGTGCAAAAGGCATCTGCGGGCATGAATAAGTCAGTGAGTGGTGGTGGGCCACATAAAAGTTCACATCATGTGGTCCGAGGGACAGACGGACCGGCCGCCAGTCCATGCATGCATATAACATTGAGACAAAATGTGAATAGGTACGACGTGTGTTATAAAAATGTCAGACAAGTCATTCGTTTTTCGGTTTATGAGGTGAAATGAATCAAAGCCCAGCAAAAGGAGGCAAGGAACGAACGACCGAGGCAGAGGTGAGGAAGTGGGAATAACATAGCATACCACCAACATCATTTAGAAGCCATCAGGTTTTTTTGCTACTCACTACAAGTGCCGCAAGTATTCAGTAGATATACTACATATTTGAATTCAATTCCATGCCATGGCCAAATTAAACAGAGAATACAACAAAGCCTTTGTAGCGCAAATTCTTTATAGCGTTTGACGATATTTTGGCACAGGCGATTTGCCATGACTGGCATTTATGTCAGTTCAAGAATACAGGTTGTGATTTTTCGTTATTTTTTGCTTGTTTTTGAAATGAAATAATAAAACTAATATCGCATAACTGGAGGAGGAGAGGAGGAGAAAGAATAGGATGAATATTTACCAAGACCATAAATCAAAGAAGCCCTAAGCAATTCTAGAAGCGAACTGATTTACTTGAGAATTCAGTTTTATATTCTTTACATTACAGGGTGGCTGATATGTATTGCAACCAACTTCAGGTTGCTATCATTTCTAAACCGCTAGTCTGATAGCTGACAGATTTATTTCAGTGACAGTTCATTTTATTGTTTACAAGCTTACAAAAGCATTTTGATCTATTGCATTCAGAAAAAAAGTTATTCGTGATGGAATTCAAGCGTGATAGTGTGATTGCTTTATATTTGGGTGGAAAAACACAAGTGGCTATCGTTAGAGCCCTCCAGCATTTAAATGTGAATAAATCTTTTGTTTCTCGTACCATTGCTCGTTACCGTGATACTGGCAGAGTTGCATCGCGTCCAAAAAGTGGACGAAAAAAAACGTTAACAACACCAGAAATGATCCGAAAAGTGAAGGCCAGATTTGATCGAAATTCACGCCGCAGTGGTAGAAAAATTGCTCGTGAGCTGAACATATCGCGAGAACGGACACATATTAAAAAATGAGCTTGGACTAAAGCCATTGAAGTTCCAAAAAGTGCAAGAGCTCACCGATGCACAAAAAAAGTTAGACTGGAAAGAGCCAAGGAGTTGCTTCGCTTGCACGAAACTGGCCAGTTACCGAATTTGGTTTTCTCCGATGAGAAGCCATTCCAAATTGAGCAGTTTGTGAACAAACAAAATGATCGGGTTTACTTGCCAAAGAAGTCCGCTGAAAATTTACACCTTCGATTGGCCACCAGAACTCAAGCGCCGCCGATGGTAATGGTGTGGGCCACCGTAACCGCCTAAGGACGCTCCCCGCTCGTATTCATCGACCATGGGGTCAAAATAAATGCCGAATATTATTGGGAAAATGTCCGAAAGACAGTATTGAAGCCCTGGGCAGACAAACATTTCGGCCGCAGACCATGGACATTCCAACAGGACTCAGCACCATCGCACTCAGCACGCGTCAACCAAGAATGGCTTAAAAAGGAGGTTCCTCGCTTCATTTCTACCGCACAATGGCCACCAAGATCTCCGGATTTCAATCCGTTGGACTTTTGCGCCTGGGGCATTTTAGAGAGTAAGGCTCGCACTAAAAAATACCAAAGTATCGATCATCTCAAGACGCCGCTTCGCCGGGAATGGGCCAAAATACCGCAGAGCCACTTTCGTGCAGCGTGTGATGGCTTTGTCGGCCGTTTGAAAGCCATAATTCGTGCCAAAGGTGGCCAATTCGAGCAAATCTAAACTGTTTCTAAAATTGTATGTTAATTCCGACATTTTTTGCTTTTGAACAATAAAATTTAAAAAAAAAATTACAAAAATATAGCGATTTACTTTGTTGCATTACATATCAGCCACCCTGTACGTACACTACATTAGGAAGCATACGACTTATTTCATTCAAAACCCAAAACCCATTCCATTGAATCTGAAAAATAGCAACGGATTTGAAACCTTATTTTTTTGTAATATACCAAAATTTTGAACATTTAATTTTTCGACGATGATAGTTTCACTATTTTTTTTTAAATATGTATACAGAAACATCGGATTAAACAGAATAATCGGAACTTTCGAATAAATATATTCTCCGGTGCTTACCACTCTGATGTTTTGGCCATTAAGGGGATCCTGAAAAGATTGGAATAAGCATATTCTCCGACAGCCAGGCGGGCATTAAACAATGGAGTCTGTGTTGCTAAATTCTAGAACTCTAATTAACTGCAGCAGATCCCTTAACAAGATGACTGTGCAGTTAAAATACAACTGAAATGCTTGCCCGACCCTAACGACATTTCAAGGAACTTTAGCGCTGATGATCTTGCAAGGCTAGAGACAACCATACAAATTCCAGGGTCACTTGTTTGTTCTTCTGGAGGAGCCACGTGCGACCACTTACAATACACAGATAGAAAAAGCTTCGTCATTCGTCAAAAGTCAGCTAACGTACGGATAATCCTATTGATGAATTTGTTCGTCGACCTGACGAACCTCTGTTTATTCTTTGGAAACTATAGTTTTAATCTCTGGAAACTATCGTTTGCTCCAGTCAGGCTTACGGATGGACGGACATAAGTAAAATGACTTAATGTGTTCTAAAACGGATTTCCTCCGCATAAAAATAGGGTCTTAGGCCACTCCTTTGATGTGTTACCCTTTTGCTATATGTTATATATACACTTATTGATATTTGTATTATAAATCAAATAAATCCCCATATTTATCCCCTCACCTTAGAGAGGAGGGTATATATCATTTTTTTATTTATGAGCACGATTCATCGTAGGGATGATATGTAATCACCCTGTGGGGTTTTTTATTCCACTAAATAGTTCTTGTTCTAGTATACTTAAACAGAGATTCGTCATGGCGACGAACAAATTCATAGATAGGATTATCCGTACGTTAGCTGACTTTTGACGAAGCTTTTTCTATCAGTGTAGATGGAATTGTATACATTCCAAGAACATGTGGGTCAAATTTAAAACTGTCTCATTATCTGGTTTCGTTATTGAGACAGGAAGTCTTATTGACCTTTGTCTTTGATAGGAGGCGAGCACTGAGATTGGACATTGCTACCAAAGGTGTCTGCACAAGATGTGGAAATGAAAAGGAGGAGGTGTCAGTAAAACATATTCTATGTGTATTCTCCACACTTTCGAATGAAAGGTTGGCAACACTGGGCTCCTGTTCCTTTATGGTTGAGGCAGATTTAACTGATGACACCATCGGCCAAACTTTTTTACCATGATGAGAAGTTAACTTCGACTAACGGTTTGACACTGAAAGAACATTAAAGAAGTTTGAGGGTGCGTTGACATAAAGATACGAAATTGTTATGTCCCTATTAGAAAACCCTATATTAATTGTTTATACCTGTGATATCAGAAGGGGCTATAAGCCTAAGTGAGTTTATTCGCGGATTCTAGTACAAAGATATATTAATAGTTCGTCCCTGTGATATGACAAGGGGCTATAAGCTTAAGTGGGTTTGTTCGCGGACTACTGCCAGAATACCTAAACTATATGAAAGATCTGTGTCGAATATGGTATATATCAGTTCAAATTTGGGTACAACTCATGCACATATTTATCCTCCGATTCTACATATATCCGTTGTGTTAATCAGTTGGACCAATATAACTCGTGACGTTTGTCGTGATGAAATCTCTTCGTCCGTTGCCACTTGTATCGGATGATCTCTTAGCACTCTGTAATTGTTAACTGCTGCTGTGACTACATCAGAGCGGTTGTCACTATGATCCATCTGATACGCAGCTATAGACCTCTCGCTCTTTATTATGAAAATAACTCCTGACCAGCCCACGTGGGGGTAGAACATATACGAGGTGGTAATTTGTATTTCTGCGGCCATAACAATCCAAAAGGTACTACTTCGATAATATAATATTTAGTCGTCACACGGGCAAGATCTTCATCTCCTCATGGATAGGCACCCTGTCTGCCGGTCTGCATGTTTATCCACAGTGTCTGGCAAACATTCGGTAACCAATCTGGTTCTGCATAGTTGAAAACGGATCGCTTTGTAAGAAGTCTATAAGGTTTCTTTGTCGGTTCCCCTATGTTTTCACTTCCAAATTTTTTTCTTATAGATGTGACATCTGCAGAAGATGAAAAAAGAATGTCAAAAGTAACACCCAGTATTGAGAGTAATCTCGGAAACTGAATTGGAAAGATCATCTAGAAGAAAAAGTTACCAAGGCCCACAGATGTTGGTCGTTGTGCGGAAGAGCTTTCGGTTCAAAATAGGGACCACGTCCAAATATGACACACTGGCTTTACAGGAGCGTGATTGCACCAATAATAACCTACGCCTCTGTAGTGTGGTGGACATCAATGACAAAGAAGTGCAATGCATCGCAAAACGTATGTGCTGTCTAGGCAACAACAAGAGAGTTGGAGACTATACGGCCCATCCTATCAATGGACATCTGCAAAAAGTATGAGACAGCCCTCACGGCAAGACATCTACAAGTGACGGGTGAATGGATAAATCGATACCACAAGTCGAATCATCAGAAGATTTTAGAATCTCTAGACCTAAAGATCATAAATAGTTAACGCACAACAGGTTGAACCACTGGTTTAAGTGTATGTTTATGCATATAAGACATAACTAACACTTCGACTTAACCTAACAAGTATTTGAGCGTGACAATGGTTGATCTGATCGACATGCGTGAGAATTTGAAGATTGTAAATAGTTTGTCAGGTTGGCCAAACTGGTGTTTGCAGATGAAAATGGGCCGACATATCGCGTTTTAAGAAGTCAAACGGGTTTCTTTGTCGGTTCCCCATGTGCTGCTGGCGTGCGACTTGAGGACTTTGTTCTCCTTCCACTGAGATTGGGCATTGCTACCAACGGTGTCTGCACAAGATGTGGAAATTAAGAGGAGGAAGTGCCAGTAAATCATATTCTATGTGTGTTCTCCACACTTTCGAATGACAGATAGGCAACATTGGGCTTCTGTTCTTTTATGGAGCACGAATATTTAGCTGATGTCACCATTTGCCAGCCTATACTTTTTTAAGATACTCACAGTGATTCTAGTCCCTAGATATATTAATAGTTCGTCCCTGTGGTATCAGAAGGGGCTATAAGCCTAAGTGAGTTTATTCACGCATTCTTCTCACTAGATATAGTGATATATATAGTAGTCCCACAGGGACGAACATTAATAACTATAGGCTTATAGCTCACAAGGAGCTATAAGCCTAAACGAGTTTGTTCGCGGTCTACTACCAGAATACCTAAATTATATGAAATATCTGTGTCGAATATGGTATATGTATATCGGTTCAAATTCAGATATAGCCCATGCACATATTTATCCCCTGATTCTACATACTCGTATATCAGATGTGGTAATCAGTTGGGCCAATATCACTCTCAATATCTTTGTTGTAACAAACTCTCTTCCTCCCTGACCACTTGTGTTGGATGATCTCCTAGCTCTCTGTTATTGTTAACTGCTGCTGCGACAGAGTGGTTGTCGCTGTAGATCATAAATATTGGCTAAACTCCAAGGCAAAGTCGGCGAAAAAATAAAAAATTTAAATATAAAATCCACATATCTCGGAAACTATTCAAGATATCTTCAACCTATAAAATGTTTATTGTAGGTCTGGTCTAGGAGTATCCACAGACACGCCATTCAAAAGTTAGAAGCCGATGAAAATTTTGTATACCCGAGGTGGTCAGCTTAAGGGCCCTGTAGCTCCGCCCCTGTAGGAGATAGGGGCCCAAGTTCCGAACTTAAACTCTCTAACACCTCTTGTATACACACCTAAAATTTCATCGCCATGCGATAAGTGTTTTTGAAATGGCAGAATTATGTCATTTTTTTCCAATTTTGGCCACTGTGCTACGTGGGAGAAGACTACTCGTATACAAGGTAGTGATTGGTATTTCTGCGGCGATAACAATCCAACAGGTACTGATCTGTCTCCATAAGTAGAAGGCATGAGATAACTCCAAGATAGACTATACAACTCTGGGCTCCTGTTCCTTTATTGAGCAGGCAGATTTAGCTGATATCACCGTCTGCATACTTATAGCCTCATCCCTGTGGAATCACAAGGTTCTACCAAAATGCCTAAACTATATGAAAGATCTATGTCGAATATGATATATATCGGTTAAAATTTAGGTATACCCCACGCAAACATTTATCCCCCGATTCAACAAATCAATCTCGTTTGTCGTGACAAACTCTCTTCCTCCGTTATCACTTGTGGAGAATGATCTCCTAGCACTCCGGAATTTTTAACTTCTGCTGCGACTGCGTCAGAGTGGTTGTCACTATGACCTGTTTGATACACATATTTAGACCTCTCGATCTAGATCATGACTATAACTCCTGACCTGCTGACGTGGGAGTAGAATATACTCGTATACAAGGTAGTGATTGGCATTTCTGCGGCGATAACAATCCAGCAGGTACTGATCTGTCTTCTCATTTAGAAGGCATGAGATAACTCCAAGATTATTCCTGACCTACTGAAGTGGGGGTAGACTATACTACTCTGGCGGATTGTTTCTCGCGTGTGTGAGCTATGGCTCAACCATATGTTATGAAACAGTAGTACACTCAAGCGTGTTCCTTAAAGTACTTTCTAACCAATAAATAGTGCTCTAAGCCTGCATTCGCTTGTGTAGGACGGTGTATACCGATGCCCGCTGAGTGTTGATGAGCGCGGCACCTCTTGGCCTGGATGTGAAGCTTTCTGCAATATCTTTTGAGGTCAAGAGAGGTTTGTCTCGCTGTGGTCTCCAGATTGGCCCCTTGAGGAGTTGGAAAGTATGACTGTTCTTGAACGGAAGGCGCAATTGCGCGAGTGCGTCCTAACTAGATAGCAAGGCCAGGGTGATGTTCGGATTCATATCTTATCTAAGTTTCGTTTCTTAGAATCCAGATTATGGTTTTGGCCTTTTATCTTGGTTTTCCGTTGACAGGTCATGGGACTCTAAACGATTTTTTTGCATCAACGTGGGCTTTTAGCGATTGTAGCTGTGGGACTCCTTCTGGGGACTGGTGACATGTCCTTTGTATTTGACCACTTTGCAAAGATATCCGGAATCTGGATGACATTGGTGTGTTATACGTGACGGTCAGTATGGCGGCAGCGGAGTACTTTCCACTGCTGATACACTGACAGCGATTGGGCACTATGCGTACCAAGTCTTCTTTAGGTGTCGTGTTCGTCTCCGCTGGTTTAGATGAATTGCGGTCCCACGTGACCCATGCATTGGGGTCACGTGGGACCAAAATCTGGAAGTAACTCGATAACGAAAACCTGATCAAAGTTTATTAATGTTGATACCAGGGATTCTGGAGAGTGCTCAATGTCTCATCTTGATCTTCGTCATAACAGATCTTCGGATCCTTTTGAGATGGATCGGGCCTGGACTTAATACACTGTCGGTGTTCACTGCTTTTGATTGAAAGAGATGGAGATTGACTTCGCTCTCCACGGTGTGAATATTACGTCACAGTATGCGTAGTGATTATGCCGTTATTCTTACACACAGGCATTTCACCAAATGCGGGTGAGCACTTATCTCGCGATCGTTTTATCTACACTGAAAAAAAATTGTCATAAAATTAAAGAAATGCTCCAAAGACGTCCTTAGTTTTCAAAACAAGTATATTTTGTAATTAAAATATAGATAATTTCATTAAGATTAGGTAATTTACTTAATTTTAAGTACATTTTCTCAATTTTAAGTACAATGGTAAATGTACTTAGTTTGAAGACTAAGGACGTCTTTGGAGCATTTCTTTAATTTTATAAAAAAATTTTTTCAGTGTACGAAATCCGACCAGTACCAAGGGTGATCGGAGGTACCTTTATTCCCGGTTATGACATAGGTTATAACTCGATCATTGGGAACGACGCTTCGGTGAGTTTCGTGGTGGATGTGGTTATAACCCAAATAGCGGATAGATCGTTTGTTCCAGGTGGACTTGCATAAGAGCCGGGGCGCTGTGGACCTTACAATATCAGAGGTTGTAGGTAGTCCCCACCCCCCCCCACAAAGAGGTGAACTATACGTCCATACAGCAAAGTCTCGAATAAGTATCCCGCAGATAGATCTCGGATTACCTGTGGAAAGCTACCACTTCCAATGGTAATATTCTAAAGCGGTTCTGGCTATAGCCTCGAAACGGCCCACTGCGCACCATTGTTCTAGGTCAAAGAGGCGGGTATTAATGTAAAACTCAGCAGTTTATTGTCACTTTCCAAGGCAGCCGCGTTTCGGCATACTACGTATTAAACAACGTGATATATGATGATGATTGGATATAGCGTGACAGAAGCAATTTCCAATTAGACATTCAGCCATTACCATATGACATTGATATATGACATCTTTGGACCTGTCGCCAGAATCTTATGACGTCTTCTTTTCTGCAAAAGAGTGCAACATTTTCGTTGGCCTTTTCCCGAAATCTGGACTTCTAATTGGTAATTTTAAAATATGAGCTACATTTAATTGGAGATACTACATCAGTTCCACCTAAAACGAGCAAATATTTTTCAGAATTTCACGTCGACGGGACAACAGTTTTTCAGAATCAAAATCACCATTATAGTAATCAACTTTATGGAATTTTTCAGTGAAGATCGATAGATTAAACATTACCCTTATTATCCACTAGCTATTATATTGTCGGCCCTGCCCGACTTATTACTATTTACATTTATTCTTGGCGGTTCACAAATTTGCACATATTACCTCATATGTATGTGCAAATAAAAATGCAGTTAAAATGTCCTATCGAGAGATTGTGAATAATTTTAAATCATGAAATGAAACTTAATTAAGTTTTGAGCGTTTTAACTCCTTTTTGAAATCCATTAAGTCACCGATTGGTAGACGAGTACGGAAATTGTGAGAAGTTTTTTTAATGACCCATAAATAATGTTGATGTTGTCAAGAAAAATTAGCGAAATATTTCGAATCATGTTCACTTTTATGGAGGCATTTCATAGACACATTTACATATTTTTTGTATAGTTATTGGCTGGTAAATATATTTCACTTTATTCTTCCAGTCCTGTGCATAAAAATAACAATTTGTGCGGTGGTAAAACTGAGTTATCGACTACACCTCCGAGATCATCAAATCAGTCAACAACAACACCACCAGCAGCACCATCGGCAACAAGCACAACACAATCATCAACAACAGCGCCAGCAACAGCGGCAACATGTACCTCCTTAAATGACAACATGCAACAACAGCAATTGCCACAGCATCAACATCAGCTCCAGCATCAGCACCAATTGCAATCCGAACAACTTGCAAAACAACAGGGACATGTAACATTTACGATTTTAATTGCCATCGAAAAGTCGCAACACCTGTGCGTAATCGATTTAATTAGCCAAAGTTTAAGACTCCTAACACGACACATTGCGTATTGCCATCTATTGGCCGTTTGCCTCGATTCGAGTCTAATGCAATCGCCGAAAATAGACAACTGTGCCGCCACCACCGCCATCGCGACGGCTGTGTCAGAAGCCGCTAATGATGATGTGAAATCCACTGACATTATGAATGGCAAAACATCAACCGTAGACTCAAATGGCAATTGGCGCTGCCATAAGGTATGTACTATCTATCTTAAGAATCTGTGTAATTAAATTATACTTAAGCACTCGATAGGATTCCGGATTGTAAATACTTTTCCCATACCAAAACCTTTACCTAGCAAAAAGCCGACAAGACTTATAAATGGATCTAGGTTGGGTTAAGAGTGGCAGAGTCTAAGTGTAGTGTTTTGATCGTTTTACAAAATTGAACTACATATGTGTAAATTGGTTTCTGTTTCATCTATGAATTAAGATAAAACAGCGATTTTAGACGATTCATTAGTTTCGGATGAATTCGTTTTATGGAAACCAACTGGACAGTTACAAACCAAACGCGTTATATTTCCCAAATTATCCAGTTCCCAAATTTTATTTCTTTTTATATGAAAACATCTGGAATTCATATGGATTTGTCATTGGAGTTGATAAACCGACAGCCTATGATTAGTGTCACATCAGTGAAAGGTGCTATTTTAATCAATCTTGAGGTCATTAAACTCAAGTACAGTAACAGAAAAAGACACCAACTCATATTTTCAGGAGGAAACTGAATAAAAATAATAATGTGCTTACTAAAACCCCGGAATCTATCCATTAACAATATTCTGTTTTCTCTGAAGAAAATGGATGTTAAGTATATTGTCTATGCTGATGACGTTGCAATAGCAGTAAGACAACCTACAACAGGGCCTTCATACTACTGCAATAACTAATCAATATCAGCAGGAGGTAAAACCTGCCTCCTTGGGAGTATTGCAATTCACTTCGTTTAGGTGTTGTACTCGTCAAGTTAAAGCTAAACTTCAAACCCAACATTCGGGAATGTATCGACCAACGCCTCATAAATGACTGAATTCCATATATGAGAACAAATTCGAATTAAATATTTGGACATAACTTCCTCTTCGGTTAAGGATAGATCTTACTTAAAACTCCTACCATTCTACAATTAATGCAACAAAAAATCGAGCTTGCGCTGACACGTTTACAAATTATTCAGTTTTAATATCAAAATAATCGTTCTCCAATTGCAACCTTTAGTGCGCTAAGTCCATTTTTTTAATCCAAAAAAAAAACACTTTCCAGTCGACCTACGACCTTGACACCCATGAGCAATATTTTAGCTCTCGTTAAAAGCTATCTTTTTGCCATTGACCGATTGTGGCTACGTGCCAGACAGCAAAAGAAACAATTGAATTGTTGCGAGAAAAGTTTGGAGATTCGATTGTTTCAAGAAATTATGATATTGATTGGCCTCCAAGAAGTTGTGATTTAACACCATTAGACTATTTCTTGTGGGGTTATTTGAAGTCATTGGTCTTTCGAAATAAACCAGACTCTCATCAAGGTTTACAAGTCAATATTGAACGTGCCATTCATGACATACGACTTGATTTAGTGGAAAAAGTGCTCGAAAATTGGGTTCATCGAAATCGTTCCTGCAGAAAAAGTCGTGGAGGCCATTTGAATGACGTTTTATTTAGAACTTAATTGTATCGATTGTACTTCGCATCAAATAAAAAACTTTTGAATTTCCTTAACAATAAGTGTTTTTTTTTTCAAAGAAATCATATCACTCTTATTGGAAAACCCTGTATAAGAAGTGTTCTACCCAAAATAAAATATAAATACCTAATCGTTGATATTTCTTATCCAGTGATATTTTCCGGGCAGTTCTGAATAGGTATTGGATACTACAGTTGGAGATCGTGATTGTATACGAAAATATTTATTTTCGGTCTACAAAAAGCTTTAAATCCTTTAAATCAATATCTCAACGACGGAATTACAAGCAGTGGCTTGTACACTGATTTGCATACTGAGGGTGCTCTATACTTGTTGTATCAAGCAGAATTATATTACAAATTCAACATTCTGGAAGGAGCAGAAAAGGCTGTGGTAGCGATATATTCTTGTAAAAGAGCAATAGGAAAAATATGGTGTCGATCTCCAAACTGTAGTATCCAATACCTATTCAGAACTGCCCGGAAAATATCACTGGACAAGAAATATCAACGATTACGTATTTATATTTTATTTTGGGTAGAACACTTCTTATACAGGGTTTTCCAATAAGAGTGATATGCTTTCTTTGACAAAAAACACATTGGCGACCTCCGGCGGCACTAAAAAATAAATGTCAAAAATAGTTTTCTCGACCCAAAACACCCCCCCCCCCATTTTTTAAATTTGTGTAGAGGAAAATAGCTACTTCGAAATTCATTTTTGACCTACGGTTTCTTGGCCAAATTTCTTCAAATGACCAGAGAACATAATCGCAATGGGCCCCTTTATTTTTTTCGACTCCATACAAATTGACCCGCCCTAATATATGTATACATATATATACACGCTGAAAAAATCGCTTCTGTAGTTTATTGCCACAAACATATTCGGCTTGAAACATATATATGTTTAGGGTACACTATAAATCTATAATATTTGCTACACACAAATATTATTTATTTGGGAAGATATTGGTCTAAACAAATCTCTGTTTCCACCCTTTCTTGGGAATTTTTAATGTTTCTAAAAATATTTTTGATAATTAAAATCGTATAATCTTGGAAAACAATAAATTACTCGAATGATTTAGAACCGATGCTGACTTGGAGTATTTAGAAATATAAAATGAGTGCTTTGAAACAGAAGTTAATGCTGCATATGCCATTTTAAATTGGGATGTACAATTCGAAATCAGGGAAAATTTAAACTGAAGTTCGAAAAGTCAGCATATTTTTGAAAATTTTTTTTAAATAAAATATATTTGGAGAAATTCCTAAAGAATAATTTTATTTGTATTTAAACACCTATTTTATTTGAGAAAATTTGTTTGCAAATATATTTTGTTGTAATATATTTATAAATAAAGGGTTCGCCAAATAACTTTTTTTTGAAAATGCTATAAAAAAAAACTACTGAATATTTTCTCAAATTTCTTTTTTTATTTGAAAGTACAATCCTTCCAGTTAATAATGCATAATAATTTCATTCAAATGGCTGCCTCGGCTGGCCAGGCAGTAGCCTACACGATCGGTCCAATTTTTAAGCACATTATCGATTGTGTGCAGCTGTATTTCACCAATGGCTTCACGAATATTGTCCTTTAAAGCGTCAATTGTCTCTGGCTTGTCGGCGTAACACTTATCTTTGAGGGCACCTCACAAATAATAGTCCAACGGTGTCAAATCGCAGCTCCGAGGTGGCCAAACGACATCAGCTCTGCGGCTGATAATGCGATCTTCAAAAACAGGGCGCAAAACATCGAGTGTAGCTTCGGCTGTGTGGTACGTAGCGCCGTCCTGTTGAAACCAAATGTTGCCAATATCCTCCTCTTCAATTTTTGTGAACAAAGATTCGTTCAACATGGCCCGATAACGATCGCCATTGACTGTTACGGCCTCTCCTTGCTCATTTTCGAAGAAAAATGGCCCAGTTATGCCTCTGGACCAAAATCCGCACCAAACAGTGACTCGTTGTGGGTGTATCGGCTTTTCAATGTATGCGTGCGGGTTTTCTGTGCCCCAAATGCGACAATTTTGCTTGTTTACATACCCTCCAAGATTAAAATGAGCTTCATCTGAAAATATGATTTTTTTGGCAAAATCGGCAATAGTAATGTCGCAATATTTCCTAGCGTTGTTCAAGCGTATACACACCCATATTCTTTCAGCGGAAGGATAAAACTAATTATCTGTCAAATCAGACATGAGCTAAGAGTTACCATTCACGAAATAAGCACTAGTTGAAAAAAAACGATAGATTGCGGACCCTGTATATGCGTCCCAAATAAATTTTATTGATTTTTAAAAAAATTTGGTTTGCTCAAAAATATATAATATTTAAAAATGTGTGTTCCAAATATAATTTCTTTGTATTCAAACATATCAAAAAATACGATTTTGCCCGTGTATAGTTCTAGAGACCACATTTAGCTACTAATGTGTGTTTTTTTCTAATTTATTTCATATTCATCAGATATAAATATAGTTCTGATTCATATTTGATTTATCCCCCATATAATGGTAGAACTTAGTAGACATTCTTTTAAATATTTTGGTCATGGTTTTGCATTTTTTCTCCTATTTAATATCTACAACTTTGCTTCAGACACGGTACACCGAGAACAAAATATAGAAAAATTGCAAAAACCCGCCTTGAGCAAAAAATTCGAATGACCATTAAATTATTAATTGAGGCAACTAAACGAATGATGCAGATGTTCTTAGTTTTGGGGCTACTTTCACATCCAATTCTCAGAATTGAGTCTCAAATCAATGAGCTGAAAAATGCTGTACTGTGGATCTACCTTTATAAATATAGTTGTCTCTTCTTACATATGTATTAATGTATCATTCAAGGCAATTTTGCATTCGTTTTAGATAATATTTCATTATTCATTTGGGGACCTTTTAAATTTTGTGGACCCATTTTTGTATTTAAGCTATTTTTTTTTACGATTTTTCATGCCGTCATTCGATTACTTTACAGACTTCAACAACACTGCTACGAGAGCATGTTTTTTTTATTCTCAACTTTAAGATTTGCCAAGAATGTCATTGGTCTACTTCTGTTCATATTTTTTGGATGTTGTCGTGTTTTTTTGCTCGAACAACTACTGATCAATCAAAAGACACGATTTCAATTTTAAATGACACTAATGGCATTCGATCCAAGAGTTGTTGTAAAGCTAAATATGCATTTATTGCTGCATTATTGGTATATGAACGAGTACGTGTTTTCCATAAGCCAGACAGATCGTGGAAATTTTCCAATAAAAAAATTCTTATAAATCTGTAGATTGATTGATTTCATAAGCTTAATTTAGTAACAATGTGAACACTTGGGAGAACTTTATTGTGATTGATTGCATAAATATGTCAATAGTGCAAATACTTGGAATACTTGAAATAGATGCAGTGCTGAAATATATAGCTTGAAGCACAAATGTCACGTCCGCTTCAACTTAGAAAACTATTTTATTAATAAACGTCAATAAAAATATAAGATATTCTTATTTGATGTCTGCATCGAACCGAAAAAGTCAAGTGGAATTTGCAAAAGGCGTGGGGAGTACTGCCGAACTAACAGGAAACTAGTCCACAGTTTTCGGGGTGTTTCCAAATAAAATGAAAAAAACCAGAAGTCTAGGATACAATAAGAGAATTGTTCATTCATTTATAAACATTTGATAACAATTAGCTATTTGGACATTCAGAGCGTTATGACAATGTGTATATATTCATAAATTGAAACATATCCGCCTATATCATTGCATTTGATATAGTGAATTGCACTTCTTTTTTTCGCACCATTCAAAGCACCTGCAATACTCGTAGCTGTACCGGTTTTGGATTTTCCATGGACAAAGCCTTTGTTAACAACATTAACATTAATGAACTCCAATGTCCAACTCCACAGGCAGTCAGTCAGCCAGCCTACCCCACCATATACAGAACAAATTGAACAGATACAAAAATGTACATAATTTCCAATTAAATATTGAATTAACACTACGTTTAGAGAATACTAAATAGTCCGATTATTTATCTATGTACATATGTATGTAGAAATTCGATTGCACGTATTATTTATTATGCATCTAAGTAGAAATGCAGCACACAACTGGGGCGTAGCTAGAAAAACTGAAGTTTGTAGGGTGGCAATGGTTCGGGTCATCTGAAAGAAGCTTTAATTTCCTATGACCTCATAAATGCAGTTTACGAAAGCTTTAGACAGATATAAGTTGTGATACACCCAGGAAAATAATTGGTTGGAATTCGATTGTAACAATAAAAAAATAGTACTAGCAACAAAAAGTATATTCCCTAAACCGTCTGTCGGTTGTTTTTATATATATAATTAATTGAAACAACAATAATAACATGGATACGATCAAATGAAAATACTTGCAACTAAATCGATGGTTGTATCAATCGAATTAAGATTGTTTTTTTCATTGACACTCGGTTAGTTGTGGTAACCAATTTTAAACTTTCATTATAGTGGCATAAGATTGTTTTTTTTATTGACACTCGGTTAGTTCTGGTAACCAATTTTAAACTTTCATTATAGTGGCATATGATCGATTTTTGGTTGTGACAACCAATGTTTTATTCTTGACAACAGAAATTGTATCAATAGACGAATGATTATTATTGCAACGAATAATTGGTTACTACAACAGAAAAATATTAATAAATAATCGTTTATTGGTTATCCCAATCATTTCCCAAATTTAGAATAATTAAATGTATTTTGGGAAATTCAACCGAAAGATTGGTTGTTGTTCTTTTGTTGATACATGACAAACAAAAAACAAAATTACTCGAAATAAAAAAATCTTCGACATTTTGTTCAAGAACGGTATAGGTAATCAAAAATAATCTCATGTGGATAATAATGTGTGGAATGCAGAATATGTTTTACATAAATAAAAAATAAAAGCAACAATCATGAAATTGAAAGCACAGGGTTAAGCGATATTTACATAAAAGTTTTGTGTTTTTTTCGTGTACTAAAATGTGTGTCAAATATTTCCACATCTCATAATAGTGATGAATTTGTAATATGGGATTTTTAATTTTGTTATGAATTGTTTTGTTTTTTGTTCAATAAATAAAATAAAAATTAATGAAAACTGTTTTTAATCAATTGTCGGTAGTATATGACTGACAAATTGTCAGTCATATACTATGGTTTAAAACAGTTGCTTGTGGCAACTACAACAGATAATTTAAACCACTTATTCGTAGTTGATTGTTGTCAACATGGAAGCAGACGTATACCACAACCAAAATATTGGATGTCCTGATGGAATCGCATGATAGTAGACAGAACTACCAAAATTCGGTTTGAAAATAATTAGGTTGAGGCAACCAAACTGTATTCTGTGTGTACAACCCTTATACAAACGGGCCCTCGATTTAACTTCTCTCTGTTAAACAAGCTATACTTTACTATCAATTCGTCTGAAATCTAGCATCCATTCCTGGTACTCATGGGCCATATGGATCCAATTTTGATATTTCTCCCTTATGAAGGTATCTCCCAAATCGACTTCTTGGCAATCTAGTGATCATATTCTTAAAATAATACTGGCTGGTACTGGAAGCTTTACGTCCCTAGAGCTTAATGCAGTGTTGCCAGACGAATTTGGTCCGAAACCGTCAAAATGGGGACAGAAAAATCTTTCAATCGTCAAATAAAAAAATGTGACGATGATGTGCAGAAATTTGTTCAGAAACAATTATGTATTTTCATTATTACTTTCACCATAGTATTGAGGTATACTAAGTTTATACGACTTGTAACGACATGAATATTGATCTGAGACCCTTAAAGGAGTCATATGCTTCAGGTTGTAATATTCTAATTATTTTTATCCATGGCCGTTTATGGAAATCACCCTACAGTCCACAAATAATAAATATAGGTGACTTAAAGTTGAAAATTATCCCATAGATGGGTCCCAAACAGGCTATGAAGCCGACGCGGGGCAAAACGGCGGCGCGCCGTCGCCGTTCATTTTTTTCCAGCAGGGGCCGCCGCCGATTTTAGCGGCTCACATCGGCTGAAACTGAGCCGCCGAAGTTTATTTAGTGAGTCAAGAGAATTTGTTTAATGCAACCATGAAAATTTAAAAAAGCGACTACTAAATTATACCATAGGTTCGGAATTTGCAATATTTAGAGTTAATTTTAGAGTTAAAATTTCACGCAAGGGATTTTAAAATTCATATGTGCAGAAATAGCAGAAAAGCGTCCAAATTAACAGACCAACCCTAGTATTTCGTCCATAACTATTACAAATACTGAGGACCAAAACAATCGCATCAACAATCCGGAACGACCCAATTCCTTTTGGATCGTCAACTCTATAACAAATGTATCAACCATTGAAGATTTATAAAACCGATTTTCAATATTACATCAAACATTAAAGTTATGAAAGTTCATTTTAAGTTTTTTCCTCTAACGCCAAATATCTCAAAACGCCACTTTTGCCGGAGAATTACATTCGTATTCGAGCACTTTCGATCGTGGAAAATTTATCGGCTCAGCCGATTGTTGAAATTTTATCGGCTCAGCCGATCAGCCGCCGCCGCTGTCATTTGTTTTTCATTGTATGCAGTAGTGTTTACAATTTCATCATAGAGAGATATACGCAAGAACAAATTTTACAAATAATTCAGTTCTATTAACAAAATAATCGTTCTCCAATTGCAACTTTTCGTGCGCTAAATCCATTTTTTTAATCCAAAAAAAACACTTTCCAGTCGACCTTCTGCCTTGACACCCATTAGGACACTATTTTAGCTCTCGTTAAGAGCTATCTTTTTGCCATTGACCGATTCCCGATCCGACGTACCGTTAAGGAGCTAGAGCAAAAGTAAACTTACCGTTCACATTTGAAAATGATGCTGTCAATTTTTGTTAAATCCAAACAAAACCACTTTCCAGTCGACCTACGACCTTGACACCCATGAGCAATATTTTAGCTCTCGTTAAGAGCTATATTTTCGCCATTGTCCGATTGTGGCTACGTGCCACACAGCAAATGAAACAATTGAATTGATGCGAGAAAAGTTTGGAGATTGGATTATTTCAAGAAATTGTGATATTGAAAGGTCCTCCAGGAAATTGTGATTTAACACCATTAGACTATTTCTTGTGGGTTTATTTGAAGTCATTGGTCTTTTGAAATAAACCAGACTCTCTTCTAGTTTTACAAGTCAATATTGAACGTGCCATTCATGACATACGACTTGATTTAGTGGAAAAAGTGCTCGAAAATTGGGTTCATCGAATTCGTTCCTGCAGAAGAAGTCGTGGGGACCATTTGAATGACGTTTTATTTAGAACTTAATTGTATCGTTTTTTACACTATGCAACAAATGAACACTTTTTGAAAAATACACGGACATGACAGTATAGATTCGATTCTACTATCAAAGGGTAGTATAACCCTATACTCGGCTTGGTGAAATTAGGGACAAATTTGTTTTTATGGGCCTCCAAAGTTTCTGAAAATCAGTGGGCCCCTCGAAAAAGGTGTCATCAGCTTTTGTCCAACAACTAATTCAGAGTTGGTGATACCGCTTAACTATATTTGACAATAATGTAGCTATTCTTAGCTGCTGAAAAAAGTTTCTTTGCGAAAAAATTTTTTTCCGGTACTTTTTTTTAAAAAAAGTGTAGGAACAAATATTTTTGTTTCACTTTTTTCAGCATAACTTTCAGGGACTCGTAATTGTTCACTAACAATGTTTGGCAATATTGTAGCCAACGTAAATCTGAACAACTTTTGTAAACATATCAATACAATCTGAACGTGTCTAGGTACCCTAAATAGCTCAAAAAACCTCATTGTACCCCAAAAATGTTAGTATTTCACTATTATGTAAAATGGGGTATGTTCAGCCACTTTATAGAAAATATTAAGGCCAATATTTTTGTGGCCAATATCCAATAGCTCCCCCACATAACTGTAATTTTTGGCCCAATTTTAACAAATCGTAAAAAACACCCCTTAAAATGGGGAGGGCGGGGATGAAATGTTCTACAAAAATGTTGGCCATAAAATTGTATGTGTCAGAACAAACCAAAGCTCAAAACTTAACACAAACACCAAAAGAAGGTCAAATTCCTGTTCGTGCAGCAATGTTAGCAATAACGATACCAGTATGTAAAGAGCGTTTTTGACAGGAATTTGGCCGTTTTTTGGTTTTTGTGTTAAGTTTTGGGCTTTGGTATGTTCTTACACATACGAGTACAGCAACATTTTATAGCCAACATTTTTGTAGAACATTTTGCCAAACATTGTTAGTGACAAATTAGGAGTCCCTAAAAGATATGCTGAAAAAATTGAAAAAAAATATTTTTTTTCCTACACTTTTTCAAAAATGCACCGGACACATTTTTTTTCCAAGAAATGTTAAGAAACTTTGTTCAGCACATTTTTAGCTACATTATTGCCAAATATAGTTAAGCGGTATCATCAAGTCGGAATTAGTTGTTGGACAAAAGCTGGTGACACTTTTTTCGAGGGGCCCACAGATTTTCAGAAACTTTGGAAAAAAAATTGGTCACCAATTTCGCCAAACCGAGTATTGGGTCATGCTACCCTTTGATAGTAGAATCGAACATATACTGTCAAGTCCGTGTATTTCTTTCACTGTTGCACAGTGTTATTAAATGACAACGTTCAACCTATCCAATAAAACCAGAAATTTGAAAAAATTATCAGTATTTTTATATACCCTCACTTTAGTGATACGAGGGTATATATCATTTGCTACGATCCAAGAGTGTAACACATCGAAGGAGTGACCTAAGACCCTAAGTATGTTCGTCGGATATCCGTTTTGGGTCATTTTAAGTCGAATGAGAAATGTCCGTCCGTCCGTCTGTCTGTCTGTCTGCTGGCTGGTGCGCACGATAACTCTCGAAAGGAGTAACCGATTGACTTCAAATTTGGTATGTGGTAATATTTGTTTCTATCTCCGTGGGATCTCCCACACAAATTGTCAAAATAAGGTATACCCCCACAAAGTGGGGGTATGCCTTTGTCGGTTTACCCGACTGAATTTTCCTTACTTGTTTTAATGGCCGATTTAAATTTAAAATTTAAAATGTTCCACCCTTTACTATAATATTTTGGAAAAATGCCTATTTTGACCATTTTTGAGCTATGCTTTCTGGGAATGACCCATAGAACAAGAATCCCGTGTGCATTTGTACATTTTTCTCTATTCTTGAATATTTAGGAAAAATTCCTATTTTGAAAGAACCGACAAAAGTTCTTGGAATGACTCACAGGACAAGAAAGGCGCCTGTGTCGCAAAAAAATTGACCCGCCCTGATGTATATCTAACTTGTAAATTTTTGTTCAGACAGATTTTTGTCGATTTCGAAATGTGATGTGGATGAGTTGATGATTTTTGTGCCCTAATTTTGACAATTTTGGGATGAATTCTTCTGCAACACTACTGACCCACTATAACAACTATAAGCAACAAAGTAATTGTTTAATGTTTAATTTTCCATTCGATCATTTAAATACGCTCCATAAATTAGTGCAACAAAAAATTTTGTTGATATTAAAAACTCTGTTTTTCTCAGTTCCCCATTGTGCAACAGAAGTGTTATCTGATAGATGGAACGATATCGATTATCCATTATGGTTAACACCTTAAACAACATTAAAAAGCAATTAACGTGCAACATAATTGCCAATCGATTTGAAAATGTGTACATTACCCCCTAAGACACTCAGGGACATAGTCATGCCGACATATACGAGTATGTACTCTTATGTTCAAAACCATAACTTCCACATTTAAATGGCGCAACAAACAATAACACTGCCCGCCAAACGTATTCTAGACATTAGATTTTTCTATGGGAAATTGAATTTCCTTTCGATAAACGTTTTTTTCCGTTTGTTTGTTTCATTTTAGAGCAACACCGAAACACACACGATCACTTACATTGGCCTAGACGAAGTCACGGCAAGTGTGGCCGCGTCGGAGACCCCCAATGGACGGCTGGGGGGTTTACATCACCATGACGCACGGAAATGGCGTGAATTTTTCGTGCACTACGAACCATTTTATCAGCAATGCGCGGGTGCAGCTCACCGCTTGGTGGCAGCCTTAAATGACATACGGCATGCCGACCTCCAAGGTTTGCCAACCAGGCGTCAGTTGTATGCTCAGCATCGGGCATTGAGTCGTGCTCTGATGGATTCTGAATTGCATAATTTGCGCAAGCGCAGTGCGACAACAATGGCCCGTCTGCAGGAGCTGGCGAAAACTATGAACTACAGCAACATCAACAACAAAATCAGTGGCTATTGTAGCTTGAAAAACAAATCGAATATTGCGGGTGCTGGTATCGGAGGAGGAGGAGGCTATTACAGCAGTAGCAGCACCCTTAATCGCAACAAGATCATGGGTAGTGGTGGCAGTAGTTATAGCTTTAATTACCAAGGCAACCAAAACAACAAAAGTCAGATTAGTCACAATGTTGCAGCAGCAACAACAACCAAATCTTCAGCATGCTCCGCCCTACCGACACCACCACCTTCGCTACCAGCCCAAGTTAACACAACACACACTTCTCCTCCTCCTTCATCCACCAGCATAAAGTCATCCATTTATACAGCGTCCATTAACCCAACTACTAGTCGTTTAAGCGCCACTGCCACCGGGAACCTTAACCACCTCGGCAACGGTGCCCTCCTCTCATCTTCATCTTCTGCAATTGCCAACATGGATGTGGCAATCCGACTACAAAAGGTAACTCTGCTGTTCAATGAAATTGATCGCGCTGCCAAGCGATTAGAGCAACTAACCGAACAACGTCGCGAACATTTGCGCGAATTAACGCGGCAACGTGCTCTTGAAGATGAAATTAATGAGGTAAGTCCGTCTCTGTCAGCTACTCTTTAGAGTACGAGTACATCACAGAGGTAAGTTGGTGATGATGATGCATGTCCAAATTGTCCGTCTGTCTGTCTGCATGTCCTACTGTCTGGTAGCGCTTCTCCCTCCAACACGGACTAATCGAGCGAGCCATCGAACTAATCGAGTGTATAACAAATTCATTGAACTTGTCTAACAATGATCGATCTTCGATTTAGTTGCACTCTTTATTTTCTTCATCTTCTTCTTTTTTCTATTGGCTTTATGATCGATTATGTGATGCGATTGTTTACAACTTAACAGAAGTTAACAATGTATTTAGCTACGCTAAGGTTATGTTACCTTTTTTGTGAAGATCAGCGCGGCAGCTCGTCTGAGAAAAGTCAAGTAGTGAAATTGAACTATACAAATGATATACTCGTACTCTCTCTTTTTTTATAATAATTTATAAATTTATAATGTTACAATAATTTAGATACATATTTAATATTTTCATTTAGCATAATTTGTTATAATCATTTTGGTTCGGCGAAGTTAATTGCAGTGGTCATCTCATTTAGACCAATAAGGTCCATTTCAGATCCCACTCACTCCTCGGATGTCGGGGAATGTAACGAACTTATATTGTCGTTGATTCTGGTCAAGCTACTTAGTATACTACGAGGGCGGTCCCAAAAGTAGCCGTCCTGACATAAAGATGGCGTTAGTAGTTTGAAAAACATTACTTTCGTTAAAGTTCGTTGTTTAGTTTTTGTTTGAGCACTCAAAAGTAAACGATCTCAGTAAATTTGTTAACATGGAAAAAAATTGGTCTCCGGTATGTAATACGCAGTAGGAGGAAGGGTGTGCGGTATCAGGACACCCAACTTTAAACTGCTTGTGGCCAACTGTGAAGGCACTCCAAGAACCTGCATTTTGGCCACGAAAGATCTAAGTATCTTTCTCCTGGCTAATTTAAGTGGTAAAGACCAAACATATGCTAGTCTGGAGATCGGTAATCGCATACATTGAGTGGTCTCCAGTTACTTGCCTTCTGAAGCCGTAGTACCGACTGCTCTATTCAGGGAAGTAGTAGAAGAAGCAACGTCTGACGAGGTCGAGCTGATTATTGGCGCAGACACGAACGCTCATCATACTATCTGGGGTACTACGGATATAAACAATAAGTGTGATTCGCTTCTTGACTTTATTCTACTTACCAACCTAAGTATTTGTAACATAGGTAATAAACCGACCTTTACAATTAAAGACAGACAAGAAGTACTCGACGTAACGTTTGCTACTGACCGGCAGTCAGACAAAATTATTGGGTGGAATGTACTGGACGACCACGCATTCTCAGATCACCATTATATTGAGTTCAAACTCGCTGAAAAAGCTCCTAAAACTGCCGTCCACAGAAATGTGAGGAAGACAAAGTGGCAACTGTATGAGAAGAATTTCAAGAAAATCCTCAGCTCCAAACTTCTGTACGAACCGAATGACAAAGCCGGTCTGGATAATCTGGTCGAGCATACCACCACACCATTCAATAGTTCCCTTGAGAAAGCCTGTCTATAAACAAGGTTCAAGGGTAAAACTAAACCGCAATGGTGGACTTCTGAGCTAATGGCTATGAAAATGACCTGAAACAAGCTATTCAACAAGGCTAAATCTACTGGGGTCGCTAATGTTTGGGATGTCTATAGAGAGCAACTGAATATCTATAAGAAGGAGCTTAGAAATGCGCAAAGACGCTCTTAGTATACCTTCTTTGGCGAGTGGAAAAGGTCTCCGACGCCGCAAGGCTGAGGAAAATACTATCAGCTTCACCCTGTACAGTGGGTTACTTGCAGGATGAGGCAAATAACTGGACAAAAAACAGCGAGCAGTCGCTGAATGTACTGCTCGACACACATTTCCCAGGAACTCACCAACAGAACCCGAAGATCAGCAAGACCAACCACAATGCGAGTGGACTGCGAGCGTTGCTAGCTTGTTGACTGATAGATCCAGAATAAGCTGGGCTATTAACAGCTTTGAGCCCTTCAAGTCACCTGGACCAGACGGCATCACTTCAGCAGAAATGCAGAATATGTTAGAGTACATTATCCCCTGGCTGGAGAAAATTTATGTAGGCTGTATCAGGCTTTCATGCATCCCGAATCGATGGAGGGATACCAAAGTGGTATTCATACCTGAAGCGGGGAAGATATCACTAATTGGTCTGAAGGCTAAAAGACTTCAGACCAATTAGCCTATCCCCCTTCCTATTGAAAGGGTGGATAGATTTTTGGCTTATTTCATTAGGGAAAACCTGGATACAAAACTTCTGTCGGTGAACCAACATGCTTATAATAAGGGGAAGTCTACAGAATCAGCCCTGCACGAACTTGTGAACACTATCCTGCCTACTACCCTGCCTGCCATTCTATTGAATTCACAGACTCTTCAGTCCCAATTCATCCAATTGGGGAAGGAGAACCTCCTCGATCGTGGTTCTGTAGCGCAGGCCGTCTACAGTAGTCGTTTGACCTCCGGCTTTTTCGAGAAAATAATCGTGAAGGGCCAATGTACGCTTCATGAGGCGCGTTGCCGCGTCCGCATTGACAGTATAAAAACATGTAGTTGTTTTCAATAAACTGGAACGTCGTGACAATGCCAAATCAAGTGGCGAGGCCCATAAGATGAAGAAATTTCAA
Source organism: Eudasyphora cyanicolor (assembly GCA_963930755.1). Classification (NCBI taxonomy): domain Eukaryota; kingdom Metazoa; phylum Arthropoda; class Insecta; order Diptera; family Muscidae; genus Eudasyphora; species Eudasyphora cyanicolor. The sequence continues at coordinate 205,603,694 of OZ005735.1, forward strand.
CTTTTCCGTATAGCCGCGCCGCGTTTCGCTTGCATTGATCCTTCACCATAAGGCCCAATGACGCCACCAGGGTAAACTGCACACCATGCAGTGTAATGGCTCTTAGTGGGTTATATGTGGACTTTCAGAGATCCTTGTCGCTCATGATGTTGTCTTACTCGTTGTCAAGAATGGCTTGAGCGATGGTTACACCCATTTGGCGGCAAGCAGCTAACAACTGATGCATTGCCGTCAAGTCTTCAACCAAAATTCTCAGCGGAATGGTTCCGATACTGTGGAGACCTCTGCGACAGCTTTAGTCAAAGCCGTAATATTCTCAGCATCATCTCGTATAGTGGGATTTTGACCAGGAAAACGTCGATGAAATGGACTTTCCCCCAACACAACCCGTGAATTATTCCGTAATAAAACGAAACATGTGGCGCGGTGCGGTGTCGGTATTGCTAGTATAGAAACATGTGGTTGTTTTCAATAAAAGCTGCACCAAAAATTGTGTCAGATTGAAAATAACTTAGTGTGGCAATGCCAAATCAAGCGGCGGGTAGGATTACATTTAGAAACTCGATTCCGAGCGAAAATTTCGATTCGAGCCACATTGATGACCATACAGAAAAGGGGCCTATTTTGGAGTTGGCATACGTAACAGGGGCATATATTGAATTGAATTAAAATCGGAAAAAATTATTTCGGCGCTCAAATTGTTAACTTTTAAATATGCTGTAATTATTATATTTTTTTATTTATAAACTTCAGTAAGTATATCGTAAAAACATCAAAAAAACGTAGGGTAAGTAGGTCCATGGACACACACTCAAGCCAGAGGATCGGCCTGTTGTTGGCCCGTTATTTATGATTAAACATTTCATTACAACATTTCATTCCCTTACAAGTTATAGAAATCCGATACAAGACGCGGATTTCCTCATTATCTTCTAGTCATATCATCTGACATGAGTTAGATCTGGTTATGTGTCCTTCCAGAAGTATTGGGATATTGCATGTGCGAAAACTGCGCATTGTCACAGAAAATGTTCCAATGTTTCGATGTTTTCCCTACATTCAGTCCTATACGGTGCATGTATGCTATATGTAAAACCATATGCTTCTTTAGGCTTCTAAACAACATAACGGACTGACGCTTGTCAAAAATAAGCGCTTTGCCATCAAGACCAGTTGGTTACTAACGCAACCTGAGGTTGGTAACAGTTCCAGCGCCGAGCCCGAGTAGAACAATTTCTGTGGAAAAACTCCTCTTTGTAACATGTTTTTTTGTGTTTGGCTATTTTCCCCAAATACGATTTTGTAAATATGTAAATAACACCGGTCGACACCATTTTTGGATCTGATTTTTAAGTGTCCATTTGTTTCTTTTCTGTTACTAATAAGGGGAAAAATACATACAAGGGGTTTTCCAAGAAGTAGTGTTATTTTTTCACTTTTGAAGCTTTTATTTGTTGACATTTGACAAGTAGAAACTACGCCATTACTAAAAATGGAACGGTACACGAATCAACAACGCATTGAAATTATTCCCTACAAAAATGGTAAAAATCTTGCAGTCACAGTTCGCAAAACTAAATCGATTTTTTTTAAGCGATGAGGCTCATTTCCACCTCTGTGGCTACGTCAGCAAGCAAAATTGTCTCATCTGGGGCTCGGAAAACCCAAAATTTATTGTTGAGAAGCCTCTCCATACTCAACGTGTGACTGTTTGGTGCGGTTTATGGTCCGGCGGGGTCATTGGACCTTACTTTTTCGAAAATGAGGTTGGATCAACAGTTACGGTGAATGGATTGCGTTATCGAGAGATGATTAATGATTTTTTATGGTCGGATTTGGATGGTATTGATCTGGACAACGTTTACTTTCAACAAGACGCCACTTTGTGCCACACAAGCAACGAAACCATTGCTCTGTTACGGGAAAAGTTTCCGGACCGTGTTATCTCTCGAAGAAGTGATCACAATTGGCCACCGAGTGAAAGATCAGGTCTACGCCAACAGCCCAGCGTCGATTCAAGACCTCAAAGATAGAATTCGTGAGGCTATCGAGGACATGGGGCAGCAACTTTGCGATTTGGTTATGGAAAATTTCATGAAAAGGATATGGTCCTGTAAGCGTGGTCGTGGTGGCCATTTGGCTGATGTTGTTTTCCATTATTAACGGCATACTTCCTCTTTATTATGAAATAAACATCCGATCATTTATCTCAAAAAATGCATTTTTCTTTGAATACCAAAATAACACCTCTTGTTGGAAAACCGTATTTTATATGTATTCGAATAAAATATTTTATATGTATTCAAGAAGATGTTGTTCTAAACAAATCTTTGTTTCCATCCTTATTTTTTTGTACTATTATTTCCGAAACTGAGATTTAGTTCCATTTAAGTATTCAGAAAATATATCGATATCTTAATTTTAGGGCAAGTTTTAAGTTGTTCATGTATAATGGTAAATTGCTCTATGGAAATATTAGATATCGAAAATAGCTGTTTTTAAAGAAACCCGAATGCTACATGCTACATATATCATTTTTAAACGTAATGTAAATATAACTCGAAATCGAGAAAAAATTACAACTGAAATTCCAGAAAATAAAGGAAAATTGTTTAACTCTTTTTTAAGTAAAATATATCTGTAATACCTAAACAGTAATTTTATTTTTATGTAAACACATATTTTATTTTAATACATTAACTTATGCGCTTCAATTTGATTTTCAATATATATATATCATATATTGTATTATAATATTACAAATTTTGGTTGCAAATATATGTTCATTCAATACAAATATACTCGAATTAAACACACACAATCAATGTAGTTCTTTTTTATCATCAAGAATTATTGTCAACAAAAATTCAAAATGTATATTTTTAGCATATTTACTTGCAAACATATTTAACCAATTACTTAAACAGAAGGTTTTTGTAAAACTTGTATTGTAACATTTTTATTTAGTGTTATTTAGTTTCTAATTTTCACAAAATATTAATTTAACATCGCTAATTAGAATAGTGACCGTTAATACTTTTTCTTGATAAATTGTTTCATTTGAATTTTCATTGATGGATAATCAGGGATCTAAACTTAAAATGGCTATAACTCCTTCCATATGTTAAAGTAAAAATGCTGACATTTTTTCTAATTTTTTGATAAAAAAAATGAATTTCCTTTCCAAAACTTAAAATGGTTGTAACTCCTTAAATATGTTTTCCAAAATACCTTAAATAGAATCGTCCAAAATCCTGAAAATAGAAAAATTGGGAATACATAATTGCCAAATTAATTACTACTTATTTCCATATTACAAAAAATGCATATTTTATTTGTTATTTTGTTTCTAATTTCCACAAAATATAAATTTAACATCGCTATTTAGAATAGTGGCCGTTAATACTTATTCTTGATAAATTGTTTCATTTGAATTTTCATTGATGGATAAATCAGGGATCAAAACTTAAAATTGCTATAACTCCTTCCATATGCGTGTTAATGTAAAAAAGGCTGACCTTTTTTTCTAATTTTTTATAAAAAAATTAATTTTCTTTCCAAAACTTAAACTGGTTGTAACACCTTAAATTTTCCAAAATAACTTAAATAGAATCGTCCAAAATCCTGAAACCACAAAAATTGGGAATAAATGCCAAATTAATGAATACTTATTTCCAAATTATAAAAAATTCATATTTTATTTGTTATTTTGTTTCTAAGTTTCACAAAATATAAATTTAACGTGGCTATTTAGAATAGTAACCGTTAATACTTATTCTTGATAAATTGTTTCATTTGAATTTTCATTGATGGATAATCAGGGATCTAAACTTAAAATGGCTATAACTCCTTCCATATGTTAAAGTAAAAAGGCTGACATTTTTTCTAATTTTTTGATAAAAAAATGAATTTCCTTTCCAAAACTTAAAATGGTTGTAACTCCTTAAATATGTTTTCCAAAATACCTTAAATAGAATCGTCCAAAATCCTGAAAATAGAAAAATTGGGAATAATTCCCAAATTAATTAATACTTATTTCCAAATTATAAAAAAATTCATATTTTATTTGAAGATGCATACTTAAATTAATTTCCTAAATGTAATTGTCAGCATTTAAAGCACAATAATTTTTATATGTTTACCCATTGTAAATATAAATGTTTTTAGTTAGATACTTATTATCTCTCCCAACATATTGCCAAGGTATTGACCTCTTAACATAAAGAATGGCGTCCATCCATTTAATAAAATACCTCATACTCAACTGTGTGGACTTCTCCTTAATCAGATAGAAATCGACACATACAAATGTAATTTCATTTCGGAGGATGTGAGAAAACACATATTTTTCCATACTTATTCTCAGCATTGTCTTGTGAGTCTCGGCACGTGAAATAAACGACATCACATAATAATCTCAAGTCATTTGTATTTCATTCTTATGATGGCAGCAATGAAATATACAAACAAACACACTTGCAATTTTTATGCATGTGTTATGTGTATATATTGTGACAACATTGCACACTATGGACAAAAACTTAATTGAACACTTTTTTGGAGAATTAAAATTTAAATAATAAAGTTATATTTATTCATGAAATACCAGGAGCCCGGAGAAATGAGCAGAAAGCGGCTGCCTGAACTTTTTCAGCTGTTAAAAAATGTAGGCAGTCGCCTTCTGTTAATTTCTGGGCGCCTAGTATTTTACATGATTTACAAAAATTAAATTAGTCGAATTATTGTCGAGCCGAATAGCAAAATATAAAAGCTGAAAGCGAAAGCCTGAACTTTTTTAAACTTTTAAAAAATAAGGCGGATTTTTGAGCGCCTGATATTTCGCAAGATTTTCAAAAATTTAATTTTTGTGTGGATTTATTGTCGAACAAAATTGCAAAATCCAAAAGCAGAAAGGGACCACCCGAGCTTATTTCAGCTATTTAAAAATGTAGGCGGTCACCTATTCATTTCTGGGCACCTAATATTTTGCGACCGCCCAAAACAAAAAAATAATTTGTGGGGTTTTGTCGAATGATATAATAGCAAAATCCAAAATCATGAAATACCAGGAGCCTAGAAATGGACAGAATGGGACCGCCTAAAGTATTTTTCAGCTGTTAAAAAAGTAGGCGGGTCCCATCTGTTTTGTGGATATTTTTTATCGAACGGAATTGCAAAATCCATAATCACATGAAATACCTTGAGACTTGAAATGGGCAGAAAGCGACCGCCTAAACATTTTTTTAAGTGTTTAAAAATTATGCCGTCACATTCTGTTCATTTCTAGGCGCCTTGTAATTTGCATAATTTTACAAAATTGCAGAATGTGAATGCCTGAAATGTTCTCAACTGTTAAAAAAATATGCAGTCGCCTTCTGTTAATTTCAGGGCGCCTGGTTTTTGAATTTTTTCAAAAATTTAATTTGATGATTTTGTGTCGAATGGAATAAGAGAAAAATCCAAATGAAATACCAGGAGCCCAGAAATGAGCAGAAAGCGAACGCCTAAACCATTTTTCTGTTCCTAAAAAATTTAGGCAGATACCTTCTGTTCATTTCTGGGCGCCTAATATTTTGCATTATTTTCAAAAACTGCAAAGCAGGAAGGAACCGACCACCGCCTGCACTTATTTCAGATGTCAAAAAATTTAGGCAGTCACTTTCTGTTTAGTTCTGGGCGCCTGGTATTTGCATGATTTTCAGAAATTGTATTTGTGGATTTATTGTCGAAAAAATATGCAGTCGCCTTCTGTTAATTTCAGGGCGCCTGGTCTTTGCATGTTTTCAAAAATTTAATTTGATGATTTTGTGTCGAATGGAATAAGAGAAAAATCCAAAAGAAATACCAGGAGCCCAGAAATGAGCAGAAAGCGAACGCCTAAACCATTTTTCTGTACCTGCACTTATTTCAGATGTCAAAAAATGTAGGCGTCACTTTCTGTTTATTTCTGGGCGCCTAGTATTTGCATGATTTTCAGAAATTGTATTTGTGGATTTATTGTCGAACAGAATTGCAAAATCCAAATAGCAGACGCTCAGCTTTGAGCGTCTGGAATTTTGCATGATTTTCAAAAATTGAATTTGTGGATTTTTTCGATTGGAATAATAGCAAAATAAAAAATCATGAAACACCGGTAGCTCATTTCTGGGTACCTGGAATTTTGCATGATCTTCAAAAATGGAATTGTCGAACAGAGATCGCCTGAAGTTTTTTCAGCTGTTAAACAATTTATGAAGTCGACATCAGTTTATTTCTGGGCGTCTGCTATTTTGCATGACTTTCAGAAACTGAATTTGTGGATTTTTCGAATGGAATAATAGCAAAATCCAAAATCATGAAATACTAGGAGCCCAGAAATTAGCAGAAAGCTACCGCCTAAACATTTCTCAGCTGTTAAAAAATGTAGGCAGCAGAAGCAGCTATTAAAATTAGGCAGTAGCCTTCTGTTAACTTCTGGGCGCCTGGTATTTTGCATGATTTTCAAAAATTTAATTTGTGGATTCGTTATGCAACGGAATTTAAAACTTGAAAATCAGTTGAATACCAGGAGCCCAGAAATGAGAAGAATGTAATCGCCTGCATTTTTTGCAGCATTTGTCACATAAACCTAAGCTACGCACACAACCGCATGAACCTATGGAACACTGTCACAGTCGAATAAATGCCATCTACTAAAAAATGTCTGTTCATTTCTGGGTGCCTAATATTTGCATAATATTCAAAAATATACTTTTTGGATTTTTTGTCGAATGGAAATTAATTGCAAAATTTAAAATACACATGAAATACCAGGAGCCCAGAAATGAGCAGAAGGCAACCGTCTGCATGTTTTCCAGCTGAAATGTGTGTATGTACACCCACACAGTTACATATACCTATTCAGGTGCTAAATGTATTCGATTTCAAAGCATACTTTTAGGATCTGAATTTTTTGCAACGCTTTGGTTCGTTGTAACTATTAAACAATGTAAGTAACTTGTCCAATAAATAGAGTATTATCACAAATCATACCTTAAACAAAGGTGCTAAATGTCTATAATGTGTACGAGCGATTATTTTGACACAAACGCAGAATTTCATTCAACTATTCACAGTTGGTCAATAGTGTCGTGCCGTGTAAAATATCAAAATTAAGAGCCTAAAAGTATGCTTTGATATCGCATTATATAAAACGAGAACTAAAAACAATCTGGCAACACCGCCATCGGTATGCCATTTTGTTGAAAAAACATTGCCAGACTGAGGAAATTTTGAAATTTCCATTTTTCAAAAAAATTTTATGTCTTCAAATCGAAAAATAATTGGGTCAGGCACAACGTATAAGTTTGTAGCTTTCATTTAAAGTGCAATTCAGGGTATTATTACAATCAGTTTAAATTTTAGGGGCTCATAACTTTTAAACCAGTTGATGCATGAACCCAAATTACACCTCAAATGAAATGTTATAATGCCAACTTTAAGCCAATGACAATATTTTTCGTTTCAAGGCCTTCCTTCAAATTTTAAGTTACTATAACTTCTTAACGGTGTGCTTTGCAACGAATATTTATAATCGAACATAAAGTAGAAGTTTACACAAACTTTTCTAAGTATCACTTGGGGTCATACTTCAATTAGGTCAAAAGTTAAAGGCCCCTAAATTTTAAAGGGTTTGCAATATTAAACTAAATTACACTTTAAATGAAAGCTACAAAGGTCTACGTTAAGTCTGACACGTAATTTTTCGATTTTAAGGCATTTAATTTTTTTGGAATATTGAAAATTCAACAATTTCCTCAGTATGGCAACGATTCGTCGACAAATGGCATACCGATGGCAGTGTTGCCAGATTGTTGAAAACAGTGAAAGTTTTTCTTTTATAATTTGTTAATAACTTCATTTTAAATACAAATTCATATTATTCCCTGTCTGGGGGGTTTCGTCCAGATTGGTTTCCTTAGTGCCCAGATTTTCTGAAATGTATATTTGATAAAGAAATCAGTAAAGGAAACAAATCATTTTACATTAAATTCTGATTTTACAATATATTTAGAAATGAATTGGTAATATGGAGGAATTAAAAATATTGAATTTTTTTTTTTAAAAAACAGTACATACATATTACCTAAAATATTGGGTTGTAGAAGAAAAAGTACATTTTCTAGAGATCAGTATCATACGCCAAATTAACAAATTTCCAAAATTGCAAATTAACAAGCTATACAATTATAATTTTACTAAATTTTCCGTATGAAATACCAAGCGCCCAAGATTTTCAGCAATCAAAGTACAAATTTACAAAATAAAGAATTTAAAAAATGTTCAAACTGCAAAATACTAATTTTGCTTCAATTTCCGTCTGAAATACCAGGCGCCAAAGATTTTCTGCAAGAAAATTTAGAAATTTGCAAATTTACAAAATTGCAGATTTTTAAAATAGTAAATTTTCAAACTGCAAAATGCAAATTTTCGTCTGAAATACCAAGCGCCAAGGATTTTCTGCAAGAAATTTGCAAATTTACAGATTAATTGTTGATTTTTAAAATAGTAAATTTTTAAACTGAAAAATGCAAATTTTTCCTAATTTTCCGTCTGAAATACCAGGCGCCCAGGATTTCCAGCAAGCAAATTTAGAATTGCAAATTTGCAAAATATCAAAATTGTAGATTTACAAACCTCAAATGTTGCTTCATTTTCCGTATGAAATACCAGGCGCCCAGAATTGTCAGCAATCAAAGTCACAAAATTGTAAATTTAAAAACTGCCAAATGCAAATTTTGTTTCATTTTCCGTATGAAAACCAGGCGCAAGCAAAATAACAAATTTACAAAATAAAATTTACAAGTTTACAAAAATTGCTAATTTTTAAAATGCCAACAAAATCATTGTGCTTAATTTTCCTAGCAAGAACTTTGCAAATTTACAAAAATTAAGATTTCCACAATAACAAATTTTTAAACTACAAAATGCAAATTTTGCTTCATTTTCCCAGGACTTTCAGCAAGCAAATTTAGAAATTTACAAAATAACCAATTCCAAAATTGCAGATTTCCTAAACTGCAAATTTACGAAGTACAAATTTCAAATTTTGCTTCATTTTCCGCTGAAATACTAGGCGCTCAGGATTTTCAGCAAGCATGTTTAGAAATTTTCAAATTTACGCAAATGTATATTTTCAAAATCACAAATTTTCAAAATGAAAATTTTGCTTAATTTTCCGACTGAAATACTAGGCGCTCAGGATTTTCAGCACAGCCCAGCAAAATCTTGGTAAGTACCTGTCATTATTCCCTGCATTACCAAATAATGACATCTCATTATTCGCTGCATTACTTTCGGCTTATTAATAATGACTTACCAATAATAACAGAAATAAGTGATTTGTTGTTATCAAAATCATTTTGGCAAATTTTAATATAATGCAATTTTGGCTATATGTGGGTTATTGTACAAGATTTTTATATTTCAACATGTTTTCAAACAATACGTGCAGATTTGAATGAAAATACCAGAAATTCGAATCTGGCATGAGGAAATTGTTTGTTTCGCGAAATATGCGCGACAATAGGCAAAAAATCATTTTAAATGGCCATTTCTACATATCTACTACTTATTTTATAACTTATTGGTAATGCATTATTCAAGTACATAAAATCGAGCTACAAATAAGTACTTATTATGCTACTTTATTGTATGCTTTTGAGAAGTACTTTCCTCCAATGACATCCCCATGTTAAAATAATGAGAAAAGTGGCTAAATAATAAGAACTTACCATTATCGAACTTTGCTTACTCGTCGGATTATTTGGTAATGAGAAATTTAGCTGGGAGTTAAACATTTTTTTGTTAAAAATAAAGATTGAAATTTGAAAACGAGACAAATGCCAATCGATTACACTCGGTGAAAGAAATTGTTTTATGTAAATTTTATCTCAAATAAGCCAGAAATACTGATGATATAGCGAAATTAAAAATAGTGAATTTTTTTAAATTCAATATTTGCTAAAAACCAAATATTTCTTTAAAAAACTCATATCTTCAAAAAATTGGTTTATGGAATACACATTTTTTTAGAGACGAGTAAGGGACCGCTATCGATTGTCAAGCACCGTGAAAATTTAAGTTGATGTACATTTTGTATCAAATAAGCCAGAAACGCTGGTAATATGAGGAAAATAAAAACACGACAATTTTGTAAAAAAATCTATATTTTCTAATAAAATCACTATTTTGAAAACTATTGGGTTCTCGGAGATAAAGTCAACTTTATAGATTTTAATAAGTGACCCACTATCATATGCCAAAGCACAAAGACAATTTCATTTTTTTTATTTTCCTCAATTTTCAAAAAGGGGTTACATTGTCAAAATAATTGACTACAAGTCAAAGCTGGGAACTTTAAAACGAACAAATTCTAATCGATTATAAAGCGTGATCCATTTCGAGGTTCCCTACATTTTTAAAGAAAAAAAACACAGAAAATTCAAATTGAATGGGGAATGTTTATTATCATTTGAAAGAACATTCTTTAGCATTTATTTTTTGAAGATTATGTCTATCAAATTTGGCCGCGGCTACGTCTCAGATGGTCCATACGTTCAGTCCAATTTCTGATGACTTGTTCGAGCATTTCGACTGGTAACTGGCGAATGACACGCCTGATTTTTTGCTCCAAGGCCTGAATCGAATCGGGCTTGTCCGCATAAACAGGAAAAAGTCTAACGGTGCGATATCACACGATCTTGGTGGCCAATCGACCGGCCCAAAACGTGAAATTATCTGCTCACCGAAGTGTTCTCTCAATAAATCCATTGATTGATGCGATATGTCGGAAGTGGCGCCGTCTTGTTGAAACCAAATGTCGCCGAGATCACGAGCTTCAATTTCAGGCATCAAATAGTCGGTTATCATGACATGATAACGGTCGCCATTGACGGTTACGTTCTCACCGGCATAATTTTTGAAGAAATATGGACCGATGATTCCACCGACCCACAAACCACACCAAACCGTTGTTTTTTCTGGATGAAGTGGCAGCTCTTGAATCTCTTCAGGTTGCTCTTCGTCCCAAATGCGGCAATTTGGCTTGTTAACATACCCATTGAGCCAGAAATGGGCCTCATCGCTGAACAAAATTTGGCTCGAAAACGTCGGATCTTCCTGGAACTTTTCAAGAGCCCATAGAGCGAAGCGATGTCGCTTGGGAAGGTCGGGCGGCTTCAGTTCTTGCACAAGCTATATTTTATATGCTTTCAATTTAAGATCTCGACGTAAAATGCGCCAAGTCGTTCCATACGTCAGTCCGAGTTGCTGCGAACGGCGCCGAATCGACTCTCCACGGTCTTCGTGTACACTCTCAGCTACGGCCGCTACATTTTCTTCACTGCGTGCTGGACGTGGTCTATTCAATCGAATATTATCCAATAACGAATGCTGGGTCTCAAGATGGATGATGGTGTTGCGAATAGTACGCTCAGTAGGCCGATTATGTTGACCATAAGTTGAGCGAAGTGCACGAAACACATTCCTGGCAGAACGTGAATTTTCTTAATAAAGTTGAACGATTTATAAACGTTGTTCAGGCGTAAGTCTTTCCATGATGAAATGCCAAACAATACTTAACAAAAATAACATGACAGCATGACACCACTCACACGTGTTCTCTCAAAAAAAGGCTATTGAAAAAAGTGTATCTACTTGGATCATCCTATACTAAAGGTACCTTCCATGAAAACTTTAACATATTTATACCCTACACCACACCACACTCTGGTACAGGGTATTATAACTTTGTGCATTTGTTTGTAACACCCAAAAGGAGAAGAAATAGACCCATCGTTTATTATACCGATCGACTTAGAATCACTTTCTGAGTTGATTTAGCTATGTCCGTCTGTCTGTCTGTCCGTCTGTGCATGTATTCTTGTAATCAAAGTACAGGTCGCAATTATGGTCCGATCTCGACGAAACTTTACACACATATTTTTTGTTTGGCCCAAGGACGATCCCTATTGAATTTGGTTAAAATCGGTTCAGATTAAGATATAGCCCCATATTTATGTTAGCCCAGATTTGACATGTAAGCGCTGTAAAAACTTTATTTTATATCCGATCAGTCTGAAATTCGGCAGAAAGAGGTTTATTATTATATAAATTAACACTGTTAAATTTATAAGAAATCGGTTCAGATTTAGATATATATACGTTACCCCCGATTTGAAGTGTAAGCGCTGTAAAAATGTTATTTTATATCCGATCAGTATGAAATTTGGCAGAATGAGATTTCTTATAATATGAATGAACACTGTTAAATTTGGAAGAAATCGGTTCAGATTTAGATATAGCCCCCATATATTTGACATGTAAGCGCTGTAAAAATGTTATTTTATATCCGATCAGTGCGAACTTCGGCAAAGAGAGGCTTCCTTCTACATGAAGAAATACTGCCAAATTCGGAGAAAATCGGTTCAGATTTAGATATAGCCCCCATATATATGTTACCCCCGATTTGACATGTAAGCGCTGTAGAGACTGTATTTTATGTCCGATCAGTACGAAATTCTACAGAAAGAGGTATTTTTACATGAATGAGTATTCAGGGAAAATCGGTTCAGATTTATATATAACATCCAAATATATGTTCCTCCTGATTTGGTATCAAAACGCTATAGAAGTTGTACTTTACTTCCGATCATTAAAATTTTCCAGAAATATGTTTCTCAATTTAGGAACGAATATTGCTTAATTTAGCGATTATCGGTTCAGAATTAGTTATATCCACATATATATGTTCTTACCCATTTACCAATTATTCCAAATTATTATCGCAATGACCCTTATCGCATTGTTAGGGAGGTGTAGGGTATTATATAGTCGGCCCCGCCCGACTTTCTGCCTTTCCTTACTGGTTTTTTTTTGTTTTGGTTTCATAAAATAGTATATCTTTTAGGTCTCGGATAAACAATTTTTTTTTTGTATAGTGTTATCGATTGTACACACTTTTGCACTGCACTGTTTGCGCCTGTTCAAACGTGATCATTTAACTCAAATAATGCGCAGACTCAACATAAAAAGGCGTAGGCAAAGTGGCAGACATATAGTCTATAATTACGTTCAGACGCAATTTTATTTAACTGAGGCACACAAATGTGCTATTAACCTTTTGATGCATGAACAGATTCTTGCACAAATATATACCCTTATATACTCGTATGTATTTCAGAGAGTAATCAATAAAGACTACGTTTGTAGACTGCGCTGCAAGTACCCGAGAGTGCGTGACAGTTATAATCACGCCCACCAAATCAATGTTAATCTCTGATTAATGATGATCACTTAAGGAGACTTTTGGTTGTGTGCGGATGGGAGAGGAGGTGGGAGAATGTAACAGGATATCTCCCAACTACTACATTAGCACAATCACGTAAAATCATGACCCCTTCTTTGTTCCCTGATAGAATGTGAACATATATTTCAGACTTTGTGTCGACCCAAAATCCCCAATTTCTCTGGGTCAACGTTAATTGAGAGATTGCATACAATTTGCTAGCCATGAAAGGAAGGTAATGAGCTCCTTTAGTGGCATATTCGGCGTCCAACTGTCAGTTTTAAATGAAGTCATTACAGGGAACTGTGCAATTTGTGGCAGTCTTATTTGCTCACGCGTGGCAATGCGTGCGTCTGTCTGTCTGTCGGACTTTTGCCTTCACCACAAAAATCTCTGTACCGAGTGTAACCAAAATATTTTTAAGGCTATGACTTTGGGGCTTACTTTTGCGTATTTCAGTTGGAATTTAATTAACGTTGTCAATCATTCCGTTTGTTTGTTGGCGAGTTTTCAGAAGGTGTTGCTTGTTGTTTCTCAAGCGGTCTTCATTTCACAATCTATCCTGCCTAACCTTCCGATGAATTGTGTGTACATTTATACAATGGTTTGTTCGATTGGTTTGAATGGGTTGGGAAGGGAGAGAGAGAGGCGGGTCATCTGGACAATCTTTACGTATTGATCTGTGCATAATTAAGATTAATGTTTAAATTTGATTACATTGCGAATAATTCACTCTGGCGATGTAAAGTACTCTCGTACCTACTGCCAACTAACAAAAAAGCACGCGCATGCGCAAAGTACTTAAGCCTTATTTTTGCTCTTTGTTTCTTAAGCGGTTAAGTGAAAGCATGGGAATATTTATTTTAAATATTTTCGGTTTATATTCGCTGTCCAAAAGTTACAAGAAAGTAAAAAAAAAATTAACAAATTATTTATCGAAAACCACAACATTAAGATTGCATAACAGAAATTAACACATGAGTACAATGCTCAAATGCTGTTGGGTGTAAAGCCTACTTCTCACGAGAATACTATATCGTATACATACATAAAAAATTATTTGCAGAAGAATGTCATTTGAAACATCCATTATAACACAATTTCAAATTACAGTCGTTAAAAAAACAGTTTTTCCAACGATATTAAAGGACAGTGCGCTCAACACATAGGAAAAGGAATTTAAAACAAAATCTATTCTTATATACCCTCCCTCCACCATGGATCGCATTCCACAGTATAAGAAAGATTAATGTTGGAAATTATATAAAATATATAAAATATGAAAAAACATGAAAGATTTTTGTATGGGAGCTATATATATTAGGGCGGGTCGATTTAAAAGTCGCCCATTGCTCAGTGAAAATCGTATTCTAGGGATCAAAATAAGAAACTTTGCCCGAGGAACCATACCTCTAAAACGAATTCTGATGTCCCCACTTTTGACCCGTAGGGAGAAATTTTGAAAAATCCCACTTTGACCCATTTAGAGGCCGCCAATCGAGTCCAAATGGACCACCGTGCAACGGTAGTCATAGGACCATGTTTTGAAACAGCCCCCATGGTTAACGTGATGGCTAAAAGCCGTTCTTTAGCCTCAATTAGTATGTAACCCACAAAAACTTCAAATTTCAACGAATTGGTATTTGCGATTCATGGTGGAGGGTATATAAGATTCGGCATGGCCGAACTTAATCCCTCTTTACTTGATATACCCTTCACAATAGGACGGGGGTATTTTCATTTTGTCACTCCGTTTGTAACTCCTCTAAATATTGATCTGAAACTTCATAAAGTATATATATGCTTAATCGCATCGACAAATTAGCCACACTACAACCTACATATAATACTTTATCTAGGTGGATACTTCTTATAGCTGCAGGTAACATAGGATTGAAAATGGGCAATATCGGTCCATATTTTGATATAGCCCCCATATATAGCATCTGTCCGACTTCTTAACGTCATAGAGACCACAAATGTCAACTAATCGGACTGAAAATTAGTAACTGGGGTTCATTTATACCCGGAAACCTTCACAAGAATAACGGTAACCATAGGTCCATGTTTGGATATAGCCCCCATACGATATAGCCCCCGCGTTTCTAGAACCTAAAAATAAAACCATACTTAAAAAGTAGATACAGTTGCTGTTCCAAAGGTAAACGCGTTTGTATATTCAATACATTCCATTCATGTTCCTGGATGAAATAAGCTGGTGAACTAAAGTGAGCTGGTGGACTAAAGTGAAGTGAACTAAAGTGAACTGGTGAGCTACCATGGGGACGTAAGGAAAGACATATGTTTTACCTTGCCTCTCCCATTAAACCAATTAATTTGATTGCTTTAGAAAGCTCAAAAGTTGACGGATTTTAACAACAGCCTAACTCCCAAAAAAATTGCCTTCACCTTTAATTTGTTGCCGTAAGATCACTATCTCCCAAGAAGAGCTTGTAGGTCCCTAGAGGCATGCCCACATATTCCAGATTCCCTCGATCGGGTAAGGTAGTTCCTAGTCTTGCAAGATTATCTGATTTGCCCTTCCCAAATCAGGTGAATATTGACCTGTTCATCCATCTCGTTAAGAGAACTGAGACAGACAGTCGAGGGCACTTTTTGAATTCATGAAGGCAGTTCCCAGGGACTTTATAGCTGCCTGACTATCAAAGAAAATATTGATACCAACTTTAGTCAGGAAATTTCAGTCGAGTAAACCAAAGGTATACTTTCAATTTGTGAGTAATGTAATATGGTACATTCTTTGTCAGTCTACAGCAGAGAATGAAGCCGAGCCAAAATTGGCGGCGGCGGCTGGCATTGAAAATTATAGATCGGCGGCGGCGGCTAGGCGGCTAAGCCGACATAAAATTGACATACGGTGGGTCTATGATAGATTTAAAATAATGGTTGAAAAGTTAAGCTCTGGTATTTATTTTTAAATAATAGATGCTTTTAAGTTAATTGTAAGATATTGTGTGGTAAAAAAATCATCGATTCCATGCCGCTAGGCAGCTCTATGATATACGTACTCTATTTTCAAAGTATGCTAAAGCCATGTATGGATTGTCAGATCGGACAATGTTATCAACCCTGTTAAAGTGCCGCAAATGTACGGACAATGACAGATTGTTAGCCAAAGGTGAAGACGATTGCCAGAAACCCTTAAAATTTCATATATTTAAAATATATTTTGTAAATATTTATATGCAGGATTGCCAATAAAAATATTTTATAGACAGTGGCCAATAAAATGTTTTTCTGACTATGGCGCCGTTGTCACATGCATAAACTTTGCACATATTACAATCTGCAAATTATCTCACAATGACTTTTCTGCCAACGTTGCAAGACAAAAATTTTATGTTTAAATAGAATGACCCCTACAGTTTTGAGCTCATCTTGATAGATTCTTTAGAATGAAGGTAATAATTTATAAGTATTTCTTTAATACTCCATTGATTTTTTTCCGAAAGTATTTTTATCTCTCTAAATGTACATAATCCAATAACAAATAAAAAATCTTATTATTTCCTTTAAAAGAAGAATTTTTATAATTATTTTTCTATTACTATCAATATTATGATTTTAAGACATGTTAAGCAATTTGGTAGATTCTTAGAAAGCCATAAAAAATAATAGTGTATATGCGTACACATTATTCTTCTATTAAGGGGACGATATATCTGCTATATAGCTATTTTCTTATCAAAAATTTAAATTGTATCTATCCATATTTTAACGTTTTTCTATGGAACGGCGGCTGTGTTTCAGCCGATTTTAGCCGCAAAGATCGGCGGCGGCTTCGGCTGGTGAAAAAAGGTCGGCGGCGGCTAAAATCGGCGGCTCGGCTCGGCGGCTTCATACTCTGGTCTACAGTCATTGGGAATGTTGTCTAAAATACAAAATATGAAAACATTCAGATTATTGCTGCAGAAGTTATGGGAATGTTGTGTTCGACTGGATATGTCAATTTGTGTGGGTGTACCAGAAGTGGCTTGAAGGATACACGTATTTTACCTGCACTGTAACGAATATTAAGAGTTTGTGTGCACAGGTATTAAAGTGATGAGCTTTTAAATTTTTGAATGATTTGACAATTTTTTTTTTGTGGGAGGTACCAAAATTGGACCGTAAGTATGTTCCACGCCTAGGGTCTTAGGTCACTCCTTAGAGGTGTTACGCTTTTGGCCTGTTGTAAATGATATATAGTCTCCTCCACTAAAAGGTGAGGGTAAACAAGTACAGCTTGCTTTTTGAATGTTTTGAAAATTTATCAAGACCAAGGACATTAATCGCACTTAATACAATTTATATTTAAAATCGACAGCTAATATCTCTTGATGAAAATAAATGTACCAAAAATGCTGACAATTCGAACATTCGACAACAATTTGTCCGTCCCGCAACCTAAATCATTTGTCGACAGTCTTGTGTGCGGTTGGGATCAAAGAAAAAGTGTTAATACTCTTTCCCAAGAAAGTAACATGCGGTTGCAGTTTCAGATTTCAATTAAACCATAAATTAGCTTAAGTTTAACCCAATGCAGCAATTTTGTTACTGCATCCTACGACCATCCGACCGGCCGTTCGTCCGTCCGACCATCCAGGCATATATGGTCACACAAATTAAACCAAACAAAAAAAATTAATAAAGAAAAACAAATAATGCATGAATTTAAGAGTTAAACCAGTTCTAAATTGAATTTTGTCGCATTTAAACTTGAACCAGTTAACAAACCATATATTTTGTGCGAAAGTTAAACCAAGTGCGAGTATCCACAATACCACACAGTGGGTTGAAAACATGGAAAGTATTTCGAATTACTACACATAAACATAGGGAGTGTAGGGAATGGCTGCCAGGAGCTTGGCGTCAAAGGGCAAAGAACTTCAAGTAGTAAGCTTGGAAAATTCGAAACCTTTCGATGCTACGAAGGAGGATGGATGTTTCACAACACTGTTTGGGATAGCAAAACAGTGGGAGAAACTGCAAAGATGCCGAAAGATCGAGACTAGTAAGATGATGAGAGTTCAAATATGGTACCCAAGCTTAATAAAGGTTTAGTAAGGTAAACAATATTACTGGATGTGATATGTCATCATAGGGTTATCAAAGAGATATATTACTTATTGGACGACCAGTTGGATTATCTACTCCCTAGTAGATGACCAGTTGGGTTATCTAATACGAATAAAATGCCAGTTGTTTATCTACTGCATAGTAGACATCCAGTTGGGTTATCTACTACATAATGCGGAGTTGATTTATCAACTCTTTAGTAAAGGACCAGTTGGGTAATCCACTCCTTAATAGAGGACCTGTTGGGTAATGTACTCCCTAGTAGTTGAGTACCAATTGGGTAATGTACTCCTTACTTGAAGGCAAGTTGGATTATCTACTCCTTGGTAGAAGACCTGTGGGATTATGTACTCTTTCGTTGACGACCTATCTACTCCTTAGTAGGCGACCAGTTAGGTTATCTAATCTTTAGTACACTTCTTATTGGGTTATCTACTCTTGAGTAGACGACCAGTAGCATTTTTTCTCCTTAGTGGATGACCTGTTGGATTATACACTCCTTAATATAGGACCAATTGTATTACCTACTCCTTAGTAGAGGATCAAATGTATTATCTACTTCTCAATCTGTTTACCCCTTGCTTAGGGGCAGTTTGGTTATCCAATCTTCAATATACAAGTTAGGTCTAATCCTTAGTTGACGACCAGTCTACTCCTAATTAGGTGACCAATTTTATTATCTACTCCTATATGAGGACAAGTGGTATTATATACTCCTTAGTATACAACCAGTTGGGTTGACGACTCTTTAGTAGATAACCAGTTGGGTTATCTAAACCTTAGTTGACGACCAGTTACATTATCTACGCCTTAGTGGAGAAGCAATTGGATTATCTACTCCTTAATAGAGGACCAGCTGTACTGTTAATTCTTAGTATAGGACCAGGTGTATTATCTACTCCTCAGTTGGCAACCTGTCTACCCCTAAGTAAGCGGCAGTTTGGTTATCTAATCATTAGTAGACGACAAGTTGGATTATCTACTCCTTTTAGTTTTAGGGTAGGTTGGCAGCCCTCCAATTCTCAATGCGCTCCAATTCTTTCACTATTTTGACCTTCTCAGGTCATATCTTGGCCAGATTTGTCTAGCTACCCTACAGGTGCCGATTTCTGTCCATCTTTCATTGGACTGCGTCTTGTCTTGCAAAGCTTGCATGTGGACCGGTTTTTTTAGGACTCTTTAATAGATGACCAGTTGGGCTAATTACTCCATAGCATGCGGTCAGGTCATCTACTGCATAGTCGATGAATAGCAAACATTTAATTGGTTTAAAATGTAACTTATAATGTGTCTGACATTGAAGTGTCAGGTACCGTAGGTATTCATTTACACAAAAACTTGTATGTGTCAAAACGTAGCAATTCATCACCTCCGATGACAAAGTGATGTTAAATTTACCAGTTATTTTCATATAAAAGGTACAATAGGCCAATAAGGTCGGCTAGGTCGAAAATGTAAAATGTAACTTCCACCATTGATCGAATTCCACAGTATAATAAGATATATAGAAATTATATAAAATATTCAAGTAATTGAGGTTCTTTGTATAAAAACGTAAGCCAATAGATACATTTGTTGTGCTGATTGTATTTTGTATTTTGTAGCAATGGATCTATGACCAGCTTTTTTATTGTTTAGTTGGTTCGGGGTACAAAATATTCTTAAGATACCAATTTTCAGCCCCATCAGTTGATATTCCAACATTATCTGCAGACTCCTTCCTGTACAATTAACCTTATTAATATTACCAAACCAGGATTACAACAGACGGAGGGCAAATCATCCTTATTGGGAATAAAATTCCACACGGAATTTGTTCCCTGTTCCCTAAATTGCACATTGAAAAGGGAACAAATTCTGCGTGAAATTTTATTCCCGATAAGGGTGAATATCTATTATTATAATGAACAATTTTTGGTAGTTCTGACATACATCTTTGCCATATTTATAGCCTCACTTTAATCGAGGAGGGTATACTGTTCATTCCATGTCAAACCGAATACCGTTTTGGGGTCACCATTCCCGATTTCAAAATAAATCGACATATCGATTCTCTGCTCAAAACAAAACATTTTATAGTTGGCGAAAAAATTACAAAAAAAATCCAGATGTTATTAGCATCTGTGAAAATAGGAAAATATTCTCAAAGGGCGTACGTTTCGAGTTTTGTATTTTGGGAACGCGTGGACGGATTTTTACAAACGAAGGCTCATTTTAAAGGTCGTAAGTTCATTAACGTTTTTGAGTACATTCGATGCATCTGCAAATTTAATTTGCACTTTTCACATCAATGACACCAACTTAAAATTATGTGAAAAATATAGTTATGTAGCCCCAACATATTTATTAACAAATTCCTGAGATGTGGACATTGCATTTGTATACGAGGGTATATATCATTTGCTACGGCCAAAAGTGTAACACATCGAAGGAGTGATCTAAGACCCTAAGTATGTTCGGCGGATATTCGTTTTGGGTCATTTTAAGTCGAATGAGAAATGTCCGTCCGTCTGTCTGTCTGTCTGCTGGGTGGTGCGCACGATAACTCCCGAAAGGAGTAACCGATTGACTTCAAATTTGGTATACGGTAATATTT
Source organism: Eudasyphora cyanicolor (assembly GCA_963930755.1). NCBI lineage: Eukaryota > Metazoa > Arthropoda > Insecta > Diptera > Muscidae > Eudasyphora > Eudasyphora cyanicolor. The sequence goes on from OZ005735.1 coordinate 205,624,675, forward strand.
TTTTCTATCTTCGGCTAAGTTCGAAGATGGGCCATATTGGTCCACCCCTTTTGGTACCTCCCACACAAAGGGTTAACTTGAAGTGAAATATTGATCCGCTATCACCTCGAGAAAAATGGGCGAAGCTGCCACGACCCTTTTGGTACCTCCCACACAAATAGACCATTTTGCATCAAAATTGAACTGCTTATAACTTTAATACAAGTGCAAAGAAATACTTGTATATAGTCCGGCACAAAATGGGCATTATTGTACACCCCTTTTTGGTACCTCCCACACAAATGGACCGTTTACACCAAATGTTAACGGCTTATAACTTTAATACCAGTGCATACAAGTACTTGAAATTTTGTACAATGTAATGCTGTTATAGTGCCTACACGCTGAAAAAAAAGCTTCTGTAGTATATTGTCCCAAACATATACGGCTTGAAACATATATGTGTTTAGGATACACTCTAAACACATAATTTTCAGCACACACAAAAAGTACATATTTGGGCAGATGTTGTTCTACACAAGTTTTTGTTTACATCCCAATATGTTTTTATTTGGGACTATTATTTTCGAAACAAATATTTATTTGCATTTAAGTATTCAGAAAATACCTAAATTGTGTTAAATTTTACAGTAATTCAATGTTACATTTTTAATGTTTCTAAAAATAATAAATAATAATAATTGAAATCGTATAATATTGGATCAATATAAATTACTTGGACGAATGACAACTAATGATGACTTGGTATACACAGATATTTTAAATGATTGATTTAAAGCAGAAGTTAATGCTGCATATGGTATCATAACTGGGAGGTACAATTTGAATCCAAGGAAAAACTAAAACTGAAAATCGAAAAAGTCAACAAAAGTTTTGGATTTTTTTTTTAAATAAATATGTTTAGAAAAATTCCTAAACAATATTTTTTTGTAAATAAACACATATTTTATTTGAGAAATTTAGTTTGCAAATATATTTTGTTGTAATATATTAATATATGCGTTCCAAATATATTTTATTGATTTTCAAATAAAATTAATTTGCTAAGAAATATATAATATTTAAAAATTTGTGTTCCAAATATATTTTCTTTCGGTTCAAACATATCAAAAAAGGCGATTTTGGCCCGTGTATAGTCCTGTGTAAAATAGGCATTATTGCGACGCCCCTTTGGTATCTCCCACTCAAAGGAACCATCTTGTACAAAAAGTTAACATCTTATAGCGTGAGTACCAATGCACGAAAATACTACAAAATGTTGCACAGTGTAACGCTTTTAAAGTACCTATAGCCCTATGAAAAATGGGCGTTATCACCACGCCTCTTTTTGTACCTACCACACAAAATGATCAAATAATACCAAAATTTAATAGATACCAGTGCACATAAACGCTCATAATTCGGCACAGTGCAATATTTTTAACGAATCTAGTGTTTAGAGAAAAATAGGTGTAATTGTTAAACCCCTTCTTCCCACACAAATTGACAGATTAATTCGTGTAATATTCCATAGTATTTACATTACTCACAAAGTGAGGGTATACCTTAGTCGGTTTACCCGACTGAAACTTTCTTACTTGTCTTACTCGTTGATTTGTACAAAAAAGAACTCTTCTTGAAGGTCTTGACTAGGACATCCTCGATATATGCGAAAATTCGCCAATATTTGCATATATCGTTATTTATTTTCTCCTCTTAAATTTAAATTGCCTACTTGACCAGGAAAACACCAAAATAGATATGTGAATTATATATAGACAGGGAGCCCTATCTAATCTGAGCTGTTTCTGTAAATTTTAATCTGGTGTTGTCTTTAGTTTTTATATAACGGCATTTTTACATAAAAATGTCAGAAAGGGAAATTATTTGTCATTGAAATGATTCTGTCTATTTTGTAATTTCAATATTTATCATCTATCTTCTATCTTCTATATATATAAAAATGGAAAAATGTTTGTATGTATGTATGTATGTGTTTTATAGACGCTTAAACCACTGAACCGATTTTAAAATTTTTTCTTTTGTTTGAAAGCTATTTGGTCTGAGATGGTTTTGGAAAAAAAATTTGCAAATAGTGGGCGGGGAAAATGTGGGCGTGGCAAATCGTTTGGTTGTGTGTTTGTTCCACTGCAGTTCTGTTGGCAGTCTACGTCAGTGGTCCAAAAATGGACGGGATCGGTAATATGGGGCAACGAAGTGGACCGGGTCCAGCTAGTAGTTTATAAAGGAAAATCATTGGCATTTTTTTGTACAAATTGTTTTAAAAAAGAACGAGTCTGAACACCATCTTGAAATTTGTAGGGTCAGTTAAAGACCAATGAGGCTACATGACTATATTTTTCTCAGAATTTTATGTTGGTGTCATTGATGTGCAAGATGCAAAATAATGTTGCATATGCATCGAATGCATTTACAAATATTGAAACATTAATATATGTACTTCAAAGTACAAGTCAAGACCTTACAAACGAGGCATCTTTTGTAAAATTCCGTCTACGCGTTTGCAAAATACATAACTTCCAAAATACACCTTTTCAAATATTTCCCCAAATTTTTCAGATTTTAGATGCTCATAACATAAAATGATTCATTTCCATATTAAAACTCATATACAAATTTTTAAGACAATCGGCAATGTCGACCAGATTTTTTTCCAAAAATCGTTCGGTTTGATATGGAATGAACGATATATCAGTTGCTTCGATCCAAAAGTGTAACACATCAAAGGCGTGGCCTAAGACCCCATAGTATGTATGTTCGGCTGAAATCTTCTGTAATTCCACATATAACAATACATTTTCTGCTGCTTTCACATTGAAATAAATTGGCCCAGTTTTCACGCTCTTTTTGGTACTTCCCACATAAATAGACCATTGTATACCCAAAGTTAACTGCATATAAATGTAATACCAGTGTACATAAATACTTGCAATTTTGTGCAGTGTACCGCTTTTACTACATCTATCTATCTATGTATATCCAAGCCTATTTTATATTATTATTATTTATTATTAGCCCTTATTCCAGTTGGCCGTCGCCGACGTCATCACATCATTTTCGTCATATCTATGAAGTTCTAGCTTTGTCATCTTTACGCCAAAACGAATGTTTTTGGTATCCACGAACTAACAAAAACCATTTTTAAATTTCAAAATTTATGTAAACAGTGTCGACAATGTAAACAGTGTCGTCAATGTAAACAGTGTCGACTAAGAATCGACGTCGGCGACGCCAACTGGAATAAGGGCGATTATTTTGCATATTCCAACATATCGTGTGTTTGAATTTTGCATATTCCAAAAAATTATTTACAAATAATTTCGACTTAACTCTATTAAGCGTTACAGATCTTAATTCTCTAAACGATTTGGAGGTCTCTTTGAAGATTGTTCTGCGCCAAGTTGTTTTAGGTCTTCCTGAATTTCATGTACCCTGTGGGTTGCACTCCCTGTGGCGTGTGTGACGTCATCATTTTAGATAATGTTCTAACGGGTTTTCCAATAGGGATGATATGAATTTGAAGTGACGTTTCGGCCATTTGTAATATGTCATTTGTTTTTCATTGTATTCAGTAGTGTTTACAATTTCATTATGGAGAGTTATACGCAAGAACAACGGTTACAAATTACTCAGTTTTATTATCAAAATAATCGTTCTCCATTTGCAAATTTTCATGCGCTAAGTCCATTTTTTAAAAAATCCAAACAAAAACACTTTCCAGTTGACCTACGACCTTGACCTACGACTTTTGCCATTGACCGATTCCCGATCCGACGTACCGTTAAGGAGCTAGAGCAAAAAAAACTTTCCGTCAACATTTGAAAATTATGGTAAGTCCATTTTTTTTAAATCAAAAAATAAACACTTTCCAGTCGACCTACGACCTTGGCACCCATGAGCAATATTTTAGCTCTCGTTAAGAGCTATCTTTTGCCATTGACCGATTGTGGCTGCGTGCCACACAGCAAATGAAAAAATGAGAAAAGTTTGGAGATTCGATTATTTCAAGAAATTGTGATATTGCATGGCCTCCAAGAAGTTGTGATTTAACACCATTAGACTATTTCTTGTGGGGTTATTTGAAGTCATTGGTCTTTCGAAATAAACCAGACTCTCTTCAAGCTTTACAAGTCAATATTAAACGTGCCATTCATGACATACGTCTTGATTTAAGTGCTCAAAAATTGGGTTCATCGAATTCGTTCCTGCAGAAGAAGTCGTGCAGGCCAGTTGAATGACGTTTTATTTAGAACTAAATTGTATCGATTGTACTTCACATTAAATAAAAAACTTTTGAATTTCCTTAACAATAAGTGTGTTTTTTTTTCAAAGAAATCCTGTATAAAGCATGTTGTAAATAATTCCCTTGCCCATTAGCTCTACTTCCTTGATTGGAGCATAACATGGAACAACAAAAATATTTTTTACCTTTACCATTAGTCGAGCTGTCATAATTCTTTCCGAAATAGGATTCCACGACATCAATCATTTGCTAATGGTTTTTGGTAGGTTATTCCCTCTTTTGCTACCTCCCACAAAAAAACTGATCAAATCGTATTAAAATGTATGATACATTTCAGAAGAGTACACGGAGGAAAATCGCAATTTTTGATATATATGTTTGAATTGAAAGAAAATATATTTGGAACCAAAATTTGTAAATGTTATATATTTGTGAACAAATAAATTTTTATTTGAAAATCATATTTTGTTTGGAACGTATATTTTAATGTATTAGAACAAAATATATTTGCGAACAGACTTTCACAAATAAAATATGTGTTTACACACAAACAATGTTATTGTTTAAGAAGTTTTCCAAATCGCGACCTAAGAGTGAAAAGGCGCTAACACCACTTTTTCCTAAATGTATTTTTTGAAGCGGAACGTAAAATAAGTTGGATATACATCGATTTGAAAACAAAAAGCCGAAAGATCATGCTTTGTCATCTTTAAAAGCTGAATCGTAAAAGCGCTAAGTCCATAATCCCTTTATAAAAACATTCATATGCAGTAAGTATTTTGCCTCTCCTGTACAATTTAAAATATTGGACTTAGCGCCTTTACACTCTTAGGTCGCGATTTGTAAAACTTCTTAAACAATAACTTTGTTTGTGTGTAAACACATATTTTATTTGTGAAAGTCTGTTCGCAAATATATTTTGTTCTAAATACATTAAAATATGCGTTCCAAACAAAATATGATTCGTGTAGTTAAAAATGACATAAGGAGCATTAACTTTTGTTTTGCAGCACTAATTTTTAATTCATAAATATTCCAATTCATCACTGTTTGTAATAAATATTCCTTCGTAATTTATAGTTACGAAAGATTATACGATTTAAATTTTAAACGAATTTTACAAACATATAAAATTTCTACAAATTGCACTTTGAATTTCTGAAAAACAGAAAAGTTTAAATTAAGCATTGATACATTTCCAAAATACTTAAATACAAATTAATCTTTGTTTCGGAAATATAATAAATATAAAATAAAAAAATATATTTGGATGAAGACATACTTTGTTTTTTCTTCACAAATTCAAAAAATATGGCGAATTTTGTATTTTTTTCAAAAAGTATTTATTTATTCATGAATATCTATTTTGTCCCCTTCAAAGTAATTCCCCTCGGATATAATACACTTCTGCCAACGTTTTTTTCCAATCCTCGAAACACTTCAAATAATCATTTCTTGTGATCTTGTTCAGCTCCTTCTTCGATGCCGTCTTTATCTCCTCAATCGTGGCGTAGCGTCGTCCTTTTATGGGCCTTTTCAGTTTTGGGAACAAAAAATAGTCACAGGGGAGCTAGGTCAGGGGAATACGGTGGCTGCGGCACCATTACTGTGTTGTTTTTGGCCAAATATTCGCGCACAAGCAACGTTGTGTGTGCAGGGGCGTTATCATGGTGCAAAAGCCAGTTTTTGTTATTCCACAAATCCGGGCGTTTTTGGCGGATTGCTTCGCGCAATTTGCGCATAACTTGCAGGTAATATTCTTTATTGACCGTACTACCCTGTGACAAGAACTCATAATGCACCACGCCCCTGCAATCAATGTTTTCGTCTGTTGTTGACGTGCGCGGGCGTCCGGCACGCTGTTCGTCCTGCGCATATTCTAGACCCTCTAAGAACATTTTGTACCACTGATAAACGTTGCTTTGGTCCAAGGTAGCTTCACCATATGCCACAGTCAACATTCGAAATGCGTCAGCGCACTTTATTTTGTTTTTCACACAAAATTTTATGCAGATTCCTTGATCTATTTTCTGAAATAGATAAAAATCCGAAGACAAGTTAAAACACATCCAAGCACAACAGCTGTCAAAAATTAACTAAACATTCAAAATGGCCGACCTTGTCAGCATAAGTAAGGGACATGAGTACCAACATAACGCTACAAAAATATCAAAAATCAAATACACGTAGCCCGCGGAAATTAAAAATTCACGATATTATAACATACCGTATACAATTATTGTGTGTGGCAAGTATAATACAATTTAAAGTGTATCCTAAACATTTGTATATTTCAAGCCGAATATGTTTGGAACAATATACTACAGAAGCGATTTTTTTCAGCGTGTAGTTCAAGATTTGATGTCCCGTAAGTCCAGAGTTACACTAGGCAAGTTTTTTCAGCAGCTTATCATCAAATTCTATTTTGAACTTGCACGAAGAACTCAAAACGTTCAGGGAGAGTTTTTCCTCCCTCTTGCCGACTGCCACTTTCTCCTACAAAACGCCGATAATCTGCTGAACATTCAGCCAGTGTAAATCGGGACTAAATACTAACCGCTTAGATGTATCTATTATTATGAGCAGTTGTGCACATTCACTAATTTTGGTGTTCAAGACACACAGTGCGAATATTACGGAGCAGCGGTCAGGGTACAACAGATTTATTTCGTGGCAGTAGCAAGGCGACCCACAGAACCATATGTCCAATCAAAAAAGACCAAAAAATATATGAAACCAAAAAATATGCTCTTTGTCCATATACGAGTACAATATTAAATGTGGTAATGTCTTTGTTATTGACAAAAGTATAGTGGTCGTTCGCAATTATTTGCTTGTGGTCTGGACTGGCTGGAGAACGGTGCGTGCAGCGGTTTGTGGCACAGGAAATGACGGTTGGTCATGCAGCTTCTGTTTAGCCTGGCCCGGCTGGTGACTGGACCTAACTGGTTGATCGTTTGGTAGGATGGTTGCTTATTTGTTGTTTGTGGCTCAATGATGCCACATAAGGCGCAAGCATATGCCGCCTCGTTTCATTTACGAAAAGGTGTTGAACAAATCAAAGCAGGTGACATTTTGTAATTGAATATGAATCAAATGTCCCCCCCGCCCCCAACCCTGCTTCCTCGCATTCTTCATTGCATATCGCCGTTAAACGTATGCTTAGAGCGCTTAGTTTTTAATTTATTGGCTATAATTGATATCCGTTGTGGCCAATAATGACTGAATTCGAAAGTTGATGAAATCAGAAGAAAAGCGAAATGTTTTCGAAAATCTTGTTTACAAAAACATGAGATCTTGATGCGATTTCAGTGGGGTGTATATAATTGAGGGAGTAAAACGGCTATTTGTACACGGAGGAAAATCGTCATTTTTGATATGTTTGAAACGAAAGAAAATATACTTGGAAACGATTTTTTTAAATATTATATATTTATTAACAAATAAATTTTATTTGAAAATCAAGAAATTTTGTTTGGAACGCATATATTAATATATTAGAACATAATTTATTTGCAAACTGAATTTCACAAATAAAATATGTGTTTACACACAAACAAAGTTATTGTTTAAGAAGATTTCCAAATATGTTTTATTTAAAAAGATTTTTAAAACATTACTGACTTATTCGAATTTTAGTTAGCTTTTCCTAGTTTTCGTGTTAAACTTTATAGCTAAAAATGTCCTTATTTATAAATATTCCTATTCATCACTTTTTGTCAATCCATCAATGTCGTTTATATTTACGAAAGATTGTTCGATTTAAGTTTTGATTAAATTTTACAAACATATAAAATTTATAAAAAAATTGCTCTTTGAAAATCTGAACAAGTAAGAAAGTTTCAGTTGGGTAAACCGACTAAGGTATACCCTCACTTTGTGAGTAATGTAATATTGAATATTACTCGAATTATTCTGTCAATTTGTGTGGGAGGTACCAGAAGGGGTTTATCAAATACACTTTTTTTTTTGCTGAACATTAGATACTTTAAATTCATTGCACTGTGCCGACTTATAAGCATTTCTGTGCACTAAATAAATTTTTTGAGACATTAAATTGTGGTATAATTTGAGCATTTTGTGTGGGAGGTACAAAGAGGGGCGTGGCAATAACGCCCATTTTTCACAGGGCTATAGACACTATAAAAACATTACACTGTACAAAATTTCAAGTATTTTTATACACTGTTATTAATGTTATAAGCTGTTAACTTTTGGTGCAAAATGGTGCATTTGTGTGGGAGGTACCAAAAGGGACGTGGCGACTTCGCCCATTTTTCTCGAGTTGATAACGACTAATAAGCTAATACTATGTGTGGAATTTCAAAAGATTCGAATAAGTAGTATAGCAGTTATTAAAGAATCAATATTTCACAACATTTTAACCCTTTGTGGGGGAGGTACTAGAATGAGTGGACCAATATGGCCCATCTTCGAACTTAGCCGGAGATAGAAAAAAATATTACCACATACCAAATTTGAGGTCAATCGGTTACTCCTTTCGAGAGTTATCGTGCTCACCAGCCAGCAGACAGACAGACAGACGGACGGACATTGCTCATTCGACTTAAAATGACCCAAAACGGATTTCCTCCGAACATACTTGGGGTCTTAGGTCACTCCCTCGACGTGTTACACTTTTTTCCGTAGCAAATGATATATACCCTCGTCACACTAAAGTGAGGGTATAAAAACAGAAAACTTGTCTTTAAGTTAAGGCATTTAATACATTACCAAAATAAATAATTACAAATGAATCCTTGTTTCGGAAATACTATTTCCAAATAAAAAATATTTGAATGGGAGCATATTTTTGTTTAGAACAATATTCTCACAAACATATAATATTTGTGTGTGTAAAATATTATATATTTGGAGTGTACCCTAAACATATGTTTATTTCAAGCCGAATATGTTTGGGACAATATACTCCAGAAGCGATTTTTTTTCAGCGTGTATAACCCCATTTTTTGAGAATCATATTATTGAATTTGATACTTTGCGTGGCAGGAAAAATTAATCTAAAATCGGTTAATCATAAGGATGGATAAAAGGGAGGGAGTAAAACGATTATTGTACTTTGTAAGGACATAAATACTCTTACAACATTGAACACAACAATAGTAGAATTGAACATACCCTACTGATACCACGTGGATTATGGGAATTCAAAATTGCTTCAGTTTTCACCATGGAGTGGTCAGACAATTATAACCGCATCGCTTGTATAGCGCTATTTCGTTTTTTTTTTAAACGTCGTATGATTGTCTACCGGTGCATAAAACTGTTTGAGGAGACCGGGATGTCAAAGACCGCCACCGTCGGGACGCCCTCGTACTGTTCGAACGCCGCAGGTCATCAAAGCCGCCAAGTCAAGAATTCTGCGAAATCCGCAAAAATATGTTTGTGACATATTTTAGTATAACTCAAGAAACATTTATCCTAATTGGTTCATGAAAATAAATCCTATATATATATACACCTCCCTAACAATGAGATAAGGGACATTGCGATAATAATTTGAAATAATTGGTAAATGGGTAAGAACATATATATGTGGATATATATACATAATTCTGAACCGATAATCGCTAACTTAAACAATATTCGTTCCTAAATTGATAAACATCTTTCTGGAGAATTTTGTAATGATCGGAGGTAAAGTACAACTTCTATAGCGCTTTGTAACCAAATCAGGAGGAACATATATACGGAGGTTATATATAAATCTGAATCGATTTTCCCTGAATACTCATTCATGTAAAATAGAAAACTCTTTCTGTCGAATTTCTTACTGATCGGATATAAAATACAGTCTCTACAGCGCTTAGATGTCAAATCGGGGTTAACATATATATGGGGGTTATATCTAAATCTGAACCGATTTTCTCCGAATTTTGCAGTATTCCTTCATGTACTAAGGAACCTCTTTCTGCCGAATTTCGCTGTGATCGGATTAAAAATACAGTTTCTACAGCGTTTGAATTTCAAATCGGGGGAAACATATATATGGGGGATATATCTAAATATTAACCGATTTTCTCCGAATTTGGCAATATTCCTTCATGTAATAAGAAACCTCTTTCAGCCGTATTTCGTACTGATCGGATATAAAATACAGTTTCTACAGCGCTTACATGTCAAATCGGGGGTAACATATCACGAGACTACTCTCTGTCAATTTTTGTACAAATCGGTTCCAAAATGTGGGAGCTATATGTAAAACTGAACCGATTTTTACCAAAAAAAAACAATAGGGATCGTCCTTGGGCCTAAAGAAAGATATGTGCAAAGTTTCGTTGAGATCGGACCATAATTGCGACCTGCACTTTGATTACAATAATACATCTACAGACAGACGGACATAGCTAAATCGACTCAGAAAGTGATTACAAGTCGATCGGTATAATAAACAATGCGTCTATCTCTTCTCCTTTTGGGTGTTACAAACAAATGCACAAAGTCATAATACCCTGTGTCACAGTGTGGTGTAGGTATAAAAATGTGGTGCAATCTCAATTTTTTTTGTGTTTATCTTTGTTTTGATATAACTATAGGACGGTCCCATCCCATAAACTGCTTTTAAGTTATTAAAGCAAATGACATAAGCTTTCGTTTGAGCCAACAATAATTAAAAATTAAAATATAGTTTTCGCCAAAAATACAAAATCAGTTTCTAATTTCGCCAAAAAAAAAATCCCAAAAAATATTTTTCCGAATTTTTTATTTTCTTAAAAAGATTGAAGAGAAAGCTCCCGGAAACACTTTGGCCAAAATTTTCAAAATACAATAGCGAATAATTTATATGGATGGGACTAAAGATCCGTTTGACCAAAATTTCAAAAATGCAAACACCCTCAAAAAGTTGCTTTTCAGCTATTAAAGTTTCCGTTTGAGCAAAAAATAAAATATAGTTATCGCCAAAAATACAAAAACAACTTCTAACTTCGCCAAAAAAAATTCACAAAAAATATTTTTGCGGTTTTTTTTTTATTTTCTAAAAAAGATTGAAGAGAAAGCTATCGGAAACACATGTGCCATTTATATATCCATAGCTGTACATACATGTGATATTGCGGTTTTAATGTCATAATTTTTGCAGAAAATTGGTAGTTGGTCGAGAGAGATATGTCGACATTGTCTGATACGACAATAAAATAGAAATAAGCACATATATACATAAATCATAACTGACTTATATAGGGTGATCCAAGTAGAGATACTTTTTTCAATAGCCTTTTTTTTGAGAGAATACGTGTGAGTCGTGTCATGCTGTCATGTTATTTTTGTTAAGTATTGTTTGGCATTTCATCATGGAAAGACATACACGCCTGAACAACGTTTACAAATTATTCAGTTTTATTATCAAAATAATCGTTCGCCAATAGCGCTAAGTCCATTTTTTTTTAAATCCAAAAAAAGCACTTTCCAGTCGACCCACGGCCTTGACACCCATGAGAAATATTTTAGCTCTCGTTAAGAGCTATCTTTTTGCCATTGACCGATTCCCGAAACGACATACCAGAATCATCCGTCCATATTTCTTCAAAAATGATGCCGGTGAGAACGTAACCGTCAATGGTAACGGTCGCCATTGACGGTTACGTTCTCACCGTGCCATGATAACCGACTATTTGATGCCTGAAATTGAAGCTCGCAATCTCGGCGACATTTGGCTTCAACAAGATGGCGCCACTTCCCACACATCGCATCAATCAATGGATTTATTGAGAGAACACATCGGTGAGCAGATAATTTCACGTTTTGGGCCGGTCGATTGGCCACAAAGATCGTGTGATATGGCACCGTTAGACTTTTTCCTGTGGGGATATGTAAAGTCTAAAGTTTATGCGGACAAACCCGCTTCGATTCAGGCCTTGGAGCAAAACACCACGCGTGCCATTCGCCACTTATCAGTCAAAATGCTCGAACGAGTCATCGAAAATTGGACTCAACGGATGGACCATCTGAGACGTAGCCGCGGCCAACATTTTATAGACATAATCTTCAAAAATTAAATGCCAAAGAATGTTCTTTCAAATGATAATAAACATTCCCCATTCAATTTGAATTTTCTGTGCATTTTTTTCTTTAAAAAAGTTGGTAACCTCGAAATGGATCACCCTTATTATGTATATTAACATCATCTCAAGAAACTTTTATAATAAAAAGCCAAATATGATATACTCGTAGCGAAGATGCTAGAATGGCCTAATAACGGTCACTTTTTTTGCGGAAACGTCAGTAATTAATAATAAAAAAATTAATAATACAGTAGAATCTCGAAAAAGTTAACCAACATGTTCCTAGGGTAATTAACTTTTTCGAAATATTAACTTTTCTAAGAGGTTTTCAAAAAAGAAAAAAAAATACTATAATAAACATAGATTTTATAAATTTATTTCAATGACTTAGGTTTTATCAATTTTACAAAAAGGAAACTTGGATTTATTTTGTACCGGCTGGTTTAAAATTCTCAGTCACTCTTGACCATTTTCTGGAGCAGAAACTTCATATGTACTAATTTGTGCGGAGTGGTTTAAAGAAGCAGTCGAGGCTTGTTTGTTATTTTTTCTTTTGTGTAATAGCTCTTGACCATTTTTGTGCGAATATTGACAAGGTCTGCCACTTGATTTGCATCATCATTGTCTTCAAACCATTTTATCAAGTTATTGTTGCTTTCAATTGCTTTCGAGAAGCTCACTTTTGCTTGTTGAATATCTTGCTCGATAATTAGTTCATCGCTTTCATTATCGGACACTTCGAAATCATCGTTATCTTCCGTAATTTGATCCTTGTTCCAATTTTTAATGTCATCAATACTGATGTCAACATTATCACCCACTTTTGACATCAACAATTGAACTTCTCGAAGTGTATCGTCGTAAGCATTACTTGGATTAATCCATTCTGACAACCGAATGTCATCTTCACTATTGTATTGATCATCATCCCACTTTTTTATCTTATTCCACGCTTTTATAAGAACAGCTCAGAAAAGTTAACTGAAAAATTAACTTTTTAGAGCTGAACGTGTACGCTGAAAATCGGTTAACTTAACCGAGTGATTAACTTTTTCGCGACTTAACTTTTTCGAGATTCTACTGTATATATTTTTTTTTTTAATTTGAGAGGAATAAAATTTGTCAATGAAAATATCTATCCTAAAATCAAGAATCAAGTACAGAATATAGAATATATCTGTGGTCACAAGGCATAACAGCATATGTCTGTTTTTGAAACTTTACAGGAGATAACTTTAAAGGTTTGTATCGGTATAATAATCCATTTTTAAGGTAGTGACACAGTGAGATATGCTGCCTTATATAGATAACTAAACGAGGGATCATCACCAAAATGTGTCACAATATGTTATCGAAGATGAGGAACATTATGGCATTAATAACTCAGTTTGAGCATAACTCGAGTTATGCTGTTATGCCTTGTGACCACAGATATGTACGTTTGCATTTATTGTATTTACAAACAGTTGCGTATCACACTTTAGCGGGCCAACACAACGTTATTGTTTAATGTCACTCGGAGAATAATTCATTTTTCTAAGTGAAGCGTTAAACAAAATTGACGATCCCATTTTATTTACATACTCGCACTATACAGGGGCAATACATTTACATATATTTGTATGTATGTTTGTATATTAAAGTCGGTTGCATTTCATAAATATAAAAGTAGGCGATGTGCTCTACCAAAATATATAACAGTTTACCTATGATCATTAGGGCAGAGTAAATTGACTGGACCAAAAATTTTCGAAAAAAAAACATTTTAAAATAAAATTTCTAATTTTAAAATGAAATCTGGGAAATCTGGTGGTGATTTCAATTCTGAAAAAAATGCTGCCACGTCGACACGAAATTCGGAAAACTATTTGCCCTTTTTACGTGGAACTTATGTAGGCCCTCGAAGTAAACTTAGCTCCTATTTCAAAATAGGGAAAAGGGCAACGAAAATGTTGTACTTTTTTGCGGAAACGATAGCGCCATAAGTTGTTAGTCATGTCGGCGACAATTTTAAGGTACAATCCTTGGAATACATATTTGTAGTGCCACTAACAACCAAGGCGTTTTAGAAACAATATAAAGTCGAAATTTCCAACGATTAATATTAGTGAAATTAATAGAAACAATCTAAAGTCGAAATTTAGAAGGTGTTTATATCAGTGAAATAAAAACACGTAAAAGCGTTAAGTTCGGCAATGCCGAATCTTATATACCCTCTACCATGGATCGCACGTGAATGATTACGGGTACTAATAAACTCATTATACCAAAATTCAGCCCAATTCGTTGAAATTTGAGGTTTTGTGGCGTTAAGAAGTCAAATCTAGAAGGACCTTTGTATGGGGGCTATATCAAAATATGGACCTATGACTGCTAGTGTGAAGGATACCGGGTATAAATAAACTCCAGTTACCAACTTTCAGCCCGACCAGTTGACATTTGTGGTCTCTATGACGTTAAGAAGTCAAATTGGGGAAATGCCATATATGGGGCTATATCCAAAATTGGACCGATATTGGCCATTTGCAATCCCAACATACATGCAGATATAGGAAGTATATGTACCAAATTTCAGCCACCTAGCTCAAGTATTATAGATTGTAGCGTGATTACAACAGACGGACGGAAGGACGGACATGACTAAAACGTCTTAGAATACGTATTACGACGATTAAGAATATATGTATATACTTGATGGGGTCTCAAATCAATATTTAGAGGTGTTACAAATGGAGTGACAAAATGAATATACCCCCCATCCTATGGTGGAGGGTATAAAAATCGACTAAGGTATACCCTCACTTTGTAAGTAATGTAATATGATACTCCAATTGGGAGATGCCAGCACTTTTACAAAAAATGGCCATTCTTTAAGGTGGGGGAACGTTGTGTTTGAATGAATCTGTTAATTTTGCGCTAAACAGTATATACCTCAAACACATTGCACTGTACCGAATTGTTAGTGCTTATGTGCACTAATATTAACATTATGAACTATTCAATTTCGGTATGATTTGGCCATTTTGTGTGGGGGGCCCAAAATGGGCTGGCAATAATGCTCATTTTTTGCCGAACTGTAGGTTAGTTATATGACATTTGCAACTTTTTTCCGTTTATGTGCACTGGTATATTAACGTTACGAGTTTTTCAATTTTGGTATGATTTGGTCATTTTGTGTGGGAGGTAAAAAAAGGAGCGTGGTGATACCGCCCACTATTCACAGGACTGTAGGCACTATAATAGCATTACACTGTACAAAATTTCAAGTATTTGTATGCACTGGTATTCAAGTTACAAACCGTTACCTTTTGGTATAAAACGGTCCATTCGTGTGGGAGGTACCAAAAGGGGCTGTACAATAATGTCCATTTTTTACCGGGCTATAGGCGCTTCAAAAACATTATACTGTACAAAATTTCAAGTATTTTTATGCACTTGTATTAAAGTTACAAGCAGTTCAATTTTGATGCCAGGTGATCCATTTGTGTGGGATGTACCAAAAGGGGCGTGGCAACATGGCCCATTTTTCTCGAGGTGATAGCGACTAATAAAATAATACAATGTGTGGGATTTCAGATGATTCTACTAAGTAGAATATATATGTTATAAAATAATCAATATTTCACTAAATGTTAACCCTTTGTATGGGAGGTACCAGAAGGAGTGGACCAATATGGCCCACCTTCGAGCTTAGCCGGAGATAGAAACAAATATTACCCTATACCTAATTGGAAGTTAATCGGTTACTCCTTTCGAGAGTTATCGTGCGCACCAGCCAGCAGACTTACGGACGGACAGACGGGCGGACATTTCTCATTCGACTTAAAATGGCCCAAAACGAATATTCGCCGAACATACTTAGGGTCTTAGATCACTCCTTCGATGTGTTACACTTTTGGCCCGTAGCAAATGATATATACCCTCGTATCCCTAAAGTGAGTTTATAAATTCAGGCTGCGAATTTAGCCTGAGAAAAAAAATTCCACATACCAAATTCGAAGTCAGTCAGGTTACTCCTTTCGATAGAATAGGAAGGATAGAATGGATTTCCGTCCTTCGATGTGTTACACTTTTGGGCCGTAGCAAATGATATATAACCTCGTTCAAAATAGTGGCATGTGTTTTATACCCTACACCACACCTTTGTGTATTTGTTTGAAACACCCAAAAGGAGATGAGATAGACCCATCGTTTATTATACCGATAGACTTAGAATCATTTTCTGAGTTGATTTAGCAACTGTGTGTGCAAGTATTCGTGTAATCAAAGTACAGGTCGCAATTATGGTCCGATCTAAACGATTTCATTCCTTTGGTCCAAGGACGATCCCTATTAAATTTGGTTAAAATCGCTTCAGATTTACATATGTATAGCTCCAATAGGAATGATATGATTTTGAAGTGATGTTTCGGCCATTTGTAATATGTCATGATCTGTCATTTGTTTTTCATTGTATTCAGTAGTGTTTACAATTTCATCATGGAGAGATATACGCAAGAACAACGTTTATAAATTATTCAGTTTTATTATCAAAATAATCGTTCTCCCATTGCAACCGTTCGTGCGCGGAGTCCATTTTTTTAATCCAAAAAAACGCTTTCCAGTCGACCAACGACCTTGACACCTATGAGCAATATTTTAGCTCTCGTTAAGAGCTATATTTTTGCCATTGGCCGATTCCCGATCCGACGTACCGTTGAGGATCTAGAGCAAAAATAAACTTTCCGTTCACATTTGAAAATGATGCTAAGTCCATTTTGTTTAAAATCCAAAAAAGGAACACTTTCCAGTCGACCTACGACCTTGACACCCATGAGCAATATTTTAGCTCTCGTTAAGAGCTATCTTTTTGCCACTGACCGAGTGTGGCTACGTGCCACACAGCAAATGAAACAATTGAATTGTTGCGAGAAAAGTTTGAAGATTCGATTATTTCAAGAAATTATGATATTGAATGGCCTCCAAGAAGTTGTGATTGTGGGGATTATTTTAAGTCATTGGTCTTTCGAAATAAACCAGACTCTCTTCAAGCTTTACAAGTCTATATTGGACGTGCCATTCATGGCATACGAATTGATTTAGTGGAAAAAATGCTCGAAAATGGGGTTCATCGAATTCGTTCCCGCAGAAGAAGTCGTGGAGGCCATTTGAATGACGTTTTATTTAGAACTTAAGTGTATCGATTGCACTTCACATTAAATAAAAAACTTGTGAATTTCCTTAACAATAAGTGTGTTTTTTTAAAGAAATTATATCACTCTTATTGGAAATCCCTGTACTTTATAGTTAAAAGTGTTATAAGCAGTATTAGCTTTGTTTTACACCACTAAGTTTTAATTAATTAATATTCCAATTCATCACTTTTTGTTCATCCATCAATGCAATTTATAGTTACGAAATATTATAGGATTTAAGTTTAAATTGAATTTTAAAAACATACACAATTTCTAAAGATTTGCATACTTCTGGAAAACAGAAAACTAGCTTTTAAATTAATGCACTGATACATTGCCAAAATACTTAAATAAAAATTGATAATTGTTTCGGAAATATTAGTTTGGGAACATTGGTTTGTTTAGAACAATATCCTCCCAAACATATATAATTTGTAAGTGTCAAATATTATATATTTATAGTATACCCTATATATATGTAGAATTCTAGCAGAATATGTTTGGGAAAATATACTACAGAAGCGTTTTTTTTCAGAGTGTCTGTATTCCTATCGAAAAAATGTCTATCTGTTCTTAATTATTATCGCCGCTTCCAGTTTGATCTGGTTTCTCTGACCCACTCCAATATACGTTGTATATTAAACGAACATTTGTGTCAATCTCTATGTACATACATACATACATACATTTTCAAATAATATGTATGTACATATGGGTACATTACGCTATCTCTTCCAAAGAACTGTGTGAAGACATAAACATTGAAATTATCTCTGGGCGGCTTTTGAATAAAAACAATTAAATTAAAATCAAATGAGAGTAAACAAATCGCGCCACGGACACTCCAGAGTAAGCAGAATTATAATACATTTAAATAAATTCTTTTGCGACGGAGCATTTGTGTAATTATACCTTCATATATGCGAGTGGATTTCTACTCATCATCAGCAGCAGCAGCATCGGCTGCAGTACTGAAAAATAAACTGCAAAAAAATCGATGGAACAAAAAAGTCGTTTGTATATAATATGGTTTAATTTTTTTTTAATTTAACAATCAACCATTGAAACTATAGGAAATGGAAAACTGAATTTGATGTTCTATAGCGACTTTGCGTTACCCTTAATTTTAGAAGGAAATCCATGGAAAAATAAAAGTAATAAACAGTTTCAAAAAACTTCTGAAATAAAAATAACCTTACCTTTCCAAGTGACCCCAGAAACACAGTAACGAAGTCTAAACGGAAAAAAGTTCAAGTGCCCTCCCGAGAGAGGAGAGCTGTACAGAGTCTTGACTAGGGTGATCCAAAAACCGGTTATTTTGAAAATACGGTTTTCGGTTTCTTCGAAAATTAAGTTAACTCTATAACCGGTTTTCGGTTTAACCGAAAATAAAAAACCGGTGAACCGGTTGTTTTCGGTTTTTCTTTTTTAATAACAATGCATAAATAATGCTCAACATTTTGTTAGATGACGTAAAATAAGCGTAGTGCAAATTCAATATGTAACCATATTCCAATTAAATTAAGATTTATTTGAAAATTTTATTTTAAACACTTCATATTTTTATTTATAATAGGTAATTGTTCCAATTTCATTTATGATATAATATTATAATATCTAAAATATTTGTAATATTTATGTTCAATTTTTAAAGAGATTTCTTTCAAAAAAATTGATTATGATTTTTATAAAACTTGACTAATAGTGAAGATCGGCAAAATCTTATGGCGATTTCTTTTCTGCAAAAAAGTGCTAAATTTCCGTTGCCCTTTTCCCGAAATCTGGAGTTTTATACCATATTTTGGAATTTTGAAATATGAGGTAAGTTAATTTCGAGGGACTGCATATGTTCCACCCAAAAAGGGCAAATATTTTTCAGAATTTCGAGTCGACGGGGCAACATATTTTTCAGAATAGAATTCACCATTAGCTTTTAGCATCATATAAATGGCAAACCAATTATATATATATATATTATCAGAAGTAGCGGATTCTGCCTTGAGTATACTATAGAGATGAAAACTTGTCGAAATGTGAAACTGAACATATGTATTTTTATTTATACCTACATTTCAATTAGAAAGGATTGTTAATTAATTTCTATACCGCAATAAGACCCTTGATAAAATATGCAGAAGAAGTCAATATAGAAGTTAGCAATGTAAACAGTATAAATACATATAAAACTGCATTTTGAAATCGATGGATATGCACAAATGATGTCAACGGTTTTTATATTGATGTTTTCACAATTTTAGGTAGGTTCCTGTTTCAAAAATAATATTTTCTTTATCATTTTATAATTGTTTCAAAAAACCGAAAAGTCGAATAAACCGAGTTGAAAAAACCGACGGGTCGAGTTATTCGAAAAAGCAGAAAAACCGGAAACCGATAGGCGGTTTTTAAAGAGAAACCGATTAACCGGTTAACCGGTGCGGTTTTTGATTACCCTATTAGTAACTGTCGATAAATCAATTATAAAAAAAACTTTTTGCATGAAAAAAACCATAAAAACTACAAAAAATCGCCAAAAAATTATTTGTTAAATTTTTTGAAAACTAGCATCCTAACGAAGAAAACAATGCCTATTTGCAAAAATACTAATGGTGTTTTCTTTTCTAAAAAAATATGTTGCCCTGTCAGAGAGCAGCATTTTAATAATGTCGCCTACACCCTCTTGTACTGCTGCAATTTTTATTGTCAGAATCGATAACAAAAATGCAAAAAACTAGCCTTTTAACTCATTAAAATTAGACTAAAAACAAAGAATACTCCACGGCGCCGCCTAAATAAAGCATCTGACCAAACTTCATTATAAAAAAGCACACGCGGTTATTTAGGCTATTCGCTCGACGCCGAAAAAACATCTGTTTCGTAGGACAGCGTCCACCCCTTCGATTAAATACAGGGCTGAAATGTTGCATTTTTGCCCCGTGCAAGTGCGACATTTTTCACAAAAGAAAACGAAACTCTTTCACAGTGCAGCATTTATTTTACAATCGAAGACAAAAAAGCATTTTTGGGGCGAAAGGCATACAAAATGTAGAATTTTTTGCCACAAAAGAAAACACCATAAGTGTTGCCTGGCGCCATCTGACATTTACATTGGAAAGTTTGACATTTTTTTAGCATAAACGTACTCAGAACGTTTTGGCGTACGACCATCAATTGAGTTGTTTACAGTGACTTGAAAAAATCAATTTGACATAAAAAATAGAATGTAATCGTAAACATTTTCGGGCGACCATTTTTCCCAACTTTTGACGTGGATTATCACGACAAGAGTGCATCGATGAACTTAAATCTTTGTGTGGCGATGAAGCACCATCCTATAGCACTGTGAAAAACTGGTTTACTGAATTCAATCGTGGCCGACGCTCGCTCAAATACGAAGGTCGTGAAGGTCGTTCAAAAACGGCAGTGAACTGATAATGCAAGATCGTCATGTGACATACCGTTAGATAGAGCAATCCTTGGGCATTTCTTCCACCAGCATACATTCTATATTACATGAACACCTGGCCGTAAAAAGGTTTGTTCTCGTTCGATCCCTCACAATTTGACAATCGCTCAAAAAAAGGCTCGTGTCGGTTGGTGCAAAGAAATATTGGAAAAATACGATCGCGGTGCTTCTTAAGACGTTTATAAGATCGTCACAGGTGACGAATCTTGGATCTATGCGTATGAGCCTGAAACAAAACAGCAATCGACCGTGTGGGTCTTCGAAGACGAGCCAAATCCAACGAACGTTGTTCGTCGAAGAAGCACTCCGCAAATGGTCGCCTGTTTCTTCGGCAAAACTGGTCATGTGGCGACTGCTCCGCTTGAGCAACGTAGGACGGTCAATTCTGAGTGGTACACCACAATTTGTTTGCCTGAAGTCTTCGGAGAAATTCGAAAGACGAATCATTGTGCACCATGACAATGCGAGCTCTCACACATCGGCTCAAATCAGCGCCTTTTTGACCGGCCAAAACGTCGAATTGATGGGTCATCCGCCGTACAGCCCTGATTTGACACCCAATGACCCAATGAATAATAATATTCACTCACATCAAGAAAAAACTGCTTGGTCAACGTTTTTCGACGCCTGAAGCAGCTGTCGAAAGCTTAAAAAAACATGTTTTGGAGGCGAATTTTCAACACTCTGTAACCAAAACAATTCGCGCTCAAATAACAAAACGGTCTGAGTGAAGTTATGCTAAAAATGTCATACTTTCCAATGGAAGTTCCAGTTTTCATCTGGCAACACCAGCATTGCCAGGACCGAAATATAAATAGCAACCCTTGTATTGTAAAAATAGGGAAATTTTCTAAAAAAAATTTCACATTTTGGCAATTTTGTTTGGGGGGTACCAAAAAGGGCGTGGCAATAACGCTCATTTTTTAATATACCATGGGTACTAAAAACATAACACTGTAAACAATTTCAAGTGTTTGTATGTGCAAGAATCGAAGTTATAAGCCGTTAATTTTTGCAAAATGGTCCATTTGTATGGGAGGTACCAAAAGGGACGTGGTAATAACGCCACGAGACTTTAGGTACTGTAAAGGTATTACACTACACAAAATTTTAAGTATTTGTATGAACAACAATCAAAGTTATAAGCAGATAACTTGTTGTTTTTGCAAAATGGTCCATTTGTGTGGGAGGTACCAAACAGTAATGTCAACTTTTTCCGAAGCAAAAGCGCAATGAAAAATTGAAAAAGCGTAAAAAGGCACTAAACTATAATATTGTTTTAGTCGAGAGAGAGACGACAACATTACATCCGCCCCCATCAGAGCAGAATGGTCTCTGCTTTTGTTATTCAGTCAGAATTTATTCGGTTCGAAACCATATTCGGTTCAGTTACTTTCTGTCTATTGCAAAAAAGTAATAGAAACAAATACAAAAATTGGTAGAGAGTTTTAATTGCTTGGTAGAATTGACTGCAGTTTCGATAGACACCACTCTATCATCTTCAGAATTCAATAACAATAATGTATGTATGTCTTTAAATTAAATCAGCTGAAATACTTATGGAAGCAGTAAGTTTAATTTAACAAGAACTACTAACCAAACCCGTATTTTGCCGAACAAAGTCAACATACTAATACTTTCATACCAATACATTTTTGTTTTTTGCTTGGGTTCGCATATAATATGTTCAAAAAATTTTATTTTATGGCTCGAAATCTGAACATATTTTCAACATTGGGAAATATATGTTATGGAGTCTATATCTAAATCTGAACCACTTTTCTTTAAATTTGATGTGTCCATTTCTGGTTGAAGGAACCGTTATATACTAAATTGTATGTATAAGTAGTAAAGGGTATTCTACTAATTTGGAACCTAGCGGTGAATGAAATCCTGCTAGATCTAGAACGTTGTGGCTGCAAGGTCGTGGCGAGATACATCCTACAGGTGGCTCTGAACAAGTTGGCTAGATGGGCCAGAAGCAGCGGTTTGGGCGTTAACCCCAACAAGACAGAATTTGTTCTCTTTACTAGGATGAATAATGTCCCAGGCAACATCCCTAAATTCACAAACAGCTCTCGACTGCCGCAGATCTCTTAACGAGATGGCTGAGCAGTTTAATATACACCTCATATGGGTGCCTGGGCATAGGGATATCCCGGGGAACTGCAAAGCCGATGAACTTGCTAGGAAAGGGACGACATTACAAATTCTAGAAGAATTTGCATATATTGGTACGCCACTGCAAGCTTTGGCTTAGGCAAGAGGCCATCAGGCAGTCCAACGAAAGATGTATAGAAATCGGCACCTGCAGGGTAGCTAGACAAGTCTGGCCAAGGTATGACCTGAGAAGGTCAAAATATCTCCTCGCACTAGAGAGGAAACGATTGTCTACGTTAGTACAGGTTCTGACGGGACACTGCTTGATCGGCGAACACGCCAAAAGATTGGGTATTGACTCCAATGACTTCTGCCGAAGCTGTAGAGATGAGGAAGAAGTGGAGAGCATTGAGCACTTGCTTTGCGACTGTCCCGCTTTGAGTAAACGACGACTGGACATACTGGGGTCGGCCTTTTTAGGCAGCCTAACAGATCTTTCCAGTACTGATATTCGTACTATCGTTAAATTTATATATCAAACAGGTTGGTTTCGATGAGGGGCATTTCAGCCCGTGGTAACACTAGGGACCTAAACTGGTCTATATGAGCTTGTAAGAAAATACGGCTGCCACCCTAACCTAAACCTAAAACGGGTATTCTATGGCGCTTAGAATACTCTCGAATACATCACCCAAAAAAATCCATCTATTTCTGACTCACTAACACTCAATGTTAAGGGGATGAGCGGGGTTTTGGGCTATTTTGGAAGAAACACTTCTTCCTAACCTGTTTATTTACCCAGCACACTTTGTGGCTAACTATCTCGAAAACGCGTTGTCTCAGGAATAAACGGTTAATGTCATTTTATTTAGGAGGTCGAAGGTATGCGGGTGAGTTGTTTTATCAAAAGTACATTTTCAAAATGCATTTTGCACACACAGTGTATTTAATTAATACAAAAATGAATAGAAAATGTTCTGACAACAGTTTACTAGATTGATTTTTAGCTGAAATATTTCCTGTGTTAAGAGATTTGCGATAGTCATGTGTACCAACCAGATAGACGGACGGTCATAACTTAAATAATTTAAAATATACTGGGTTAGGGTTTTATAAAATCTCCTCGATTTGGATACACTTTCGGTTTGTATTGATCATAGTAACTCGCAGTCTGGTGTGTAGGGCATTGAAACAAAAGCTTCTCATTTTCCATACACTCACACATTTAAATTGATGACTCCAATACTTTCCCAATGTTATGTTTCTGTAGTCGCGCTACTTTTCATGTATTCTATGGCGGCGAATGACTTAAAAACTCAGCTTCCATTAACTCAATGAAATATCAGTAGCTCGAATTTACCCGTTTGGTATAGACGACCCATCGATCGATATTATTTCGAAAAAAAATCGTCGGTATCTCTTGGGTGGGAATGTGAAATACAGATATGTACAAAATTTCCATTCACGATTCGAAAGCACAAAATCATAGTTTTATTTATAAAATTTACAAATAATCGTCAATTATAGTTCTTTGAAAAAATTCACAAAAAGAACCTGCCCTGACAATTCACACGGAACCAATGTGAAAAATTACGGTTTTTAAATGAGAATTAGCTACAAAAAAATCCCCTCCCACTGCAATTTCCGGTGATACAGATTTTTCACCAAAAGAAAATAATAAATAAATACATTACAAAATATATGTACTAAAACATGAACTAAAGTGGCATAGAATATAGCATGGAAACTAGTCAAGTGCAGCTATCTCAGGATGGCGATGATATCAATCGTGTGAATTTTGACAAAACAATCGCTGGCAAATTTGCTGAATATGTAGGTATAACAACAACCATCCATTGCAATTTTCTTCTTATTCTTCGAATAACAATAAATAATTAATGGAAAAAAATAAATATTTTCAACAGAAAACTTAATAATAATATATAAATAAAAATTATGTGCAATTTAATGAGTTTTTCATGGTAAAATATTTAATTGTGCCCTCCCATTTTTTCGTAATGATAAAGGTCGTCATGAGAAGATTTCAACAATGATGGGAGAATTGTGTCTGTCCGTCCGTCTACTGCCTTGCCAAGTAAAGAAAACGAAACGTACGAAACTTTAATTACAAACTGCAATAAATTATAACAAAATGTTATTGCATTGAACGAGTTGCAAGCAACTGTGAAAAAGAAACTAACATCTTCACTGCTATACACTCGAAGATAAAAGGTCTTGGAGCCATTTAAAGAAATTGTTTAATATCTCTCTGATTATACCTTTAATTAAGTTTAGGATGATCCGACAATATATTTTTTTAGAACACCTCAAAATAAGAACAAATTATGTGCTTATGTTATCGATACAGTGTTGCCAGACGAATTTGACCGAAAATCGTTAAAATAGAGACACAAAAATCGTCAATATAAATTTTCGAAATCGTCATCACAAAATCTACGAGATACATACAGCTTTTGACCGCAGGGCAAGTTTCCGAGACAGATACGAGTATGTGCTAACAGGTACTCTCAAATGGTTTTCGAGGTAGCACATTTGGCGAAAATGTTATCAGAAAAAACCATTGTATTAAAATTAAAGATTTAAAAAAAAAAACATTGTATTAAAATTAAAGATTGACTCCAAAGACGTCATTAATGTTTGAAATAAGTACGTTTAATACACTAAATTAAGAAAATTTACTTAATATTAATAAAAGTATCTAAAGGGTTTTTCAACAAGAGGTCTTATTTTGGCATTCAAAGAAAAATTCAATTTTTTGAGATAAATGATCGGATGTTTATTTCATAATAAAGAGGAAGGTATGCCATTAATAATAAAAAAAAAACAACATCAGCCAAATGGCCACCACGACTACGCTTACAGGATAATATATCCTTTTCATGAAATTTTCCATAACCAAATCGCAAAGTGGCTGCCCTATGTCCTCGATAGCCTCACGAATTCTATCTATGAGGTCTTGAATCGACGCTGGGCTGTTGGCGTAGACCTTATCGTTCACGTGGCCCCAAAGGAAGAAGTCGCAAGGTGTTAAATCACAAGATCTCGGTGCCCAATTGTGATCACCTCTTCGAGAGATAACACGGTCCGGAACATTTTCCCGTAACAGAGCAATGGTTTCCTTGCTTGTGTGGCACGTACCGCCGTCTTGTTGAATGTAAACGTTGTCTAGATCAATATCATCCAACTCCGACCATAAAAAATCATTAATCATCTGTCGATATCGCAATCCATTCACCGTAACGGTTGATCCAACCCCATTTTCCTAAAAGTAAGGTCCAATGACCCCACCGGACCATAAACCGCACCAAACAGTCACACGTTGAGAATGGAGAGGCTTCTCAACAATAACTCTTGTGTTTTCCGAGCCCCAGATGCGACAATTTTGCTTGTTGACGTAGCCACCGAGGTGGAAATGGGCCTCATCAGTCAAGGTGATTTTGTATCGTTCGTATCGTTTTTTGTTCGATCGTTTTTTAATCCTTTTGTATCGTTCGATGATCGTGCATCGTTCCATTTTTAGTAATGGCGTAATTTCTTCTTGTCAAATGTCAAAGAATAAAAGCCTCAAAAGTGACAGCTACCGAAATACCGGGTGATTCAAAATAACACCTCCTGTTGGAAAACCCTGCATATACAAAGTATCTATGTACATACATACAAAATGTACTTATTTTAGAGACTAAGGCCTTTATGACAATTTTTTTTTGTGTTTCTTAAACATATCAGAGCCTTAAGGACTACAGCGACCGAGTCACTACAAGCCCTACACCATATACTGCCGATTAATATTGTGGCGAGAGAAGTTGCAACCAAAGCGGCAATAAGATTAAACTGCCTATCAATGTGGAGGTACAAGAACCACGGTCACATGAGGATATCAAAGTGTAGTGCTATGGTAACCGACCGAGTGGACTATATACCAACTGTGTACACCTTCGAAAGAAATTACATCACTATGATTCCCGCCAGAGATGAATGGGTTGGAAGAATACCAGGTAATAGAAGCCATCTCCACTTTTACACGGATGGTTCTAAGCTTGATGAAAAGGTTGGCTTCGGAGTACACTGTGCAGAACTTAGTTTGGATATAGCTCACAGACTACCAGATACCTGCAGTGTCAATCAAGCCGAATTAACGGCAATATGGATAGTAGCAAAGTGGCTGAGTCGCAACATAGTAACCAACACTGGCGTTGTCATTTAGTCGGACAGCCAGGCTGCCACCAATTCTCTGGAGGCAACATCCCTAAATTCACAAACAGCCCTCGACTGCCGCAGATCTCTTAACGAGATGGCTGAGCAGTTTAATATACATCTCATATGGGTGCCTGGGCATAGGGATATCCCGGGGAACTGCAAAGCAGATGAACTTGCTACGAAAGGGACGACATTACAAATTCTCGAAGAATTTGCATATATAGGTGCGCCACAATCCACGTGTAAGCATTGGCTTAGGCAAGAGGCAATCAGGCAGTCCAACGAAAGATGGACAGAAATCGGCACCTGCAGGGTAGCTAGACAAATCTGGCAAAGGTATGAACTGAGAAGATCAAAATATCTCCTCGCACTAGAGATGCAAAGATTGTCTACGTTAGCATCAGTTCTGACGGGACACTGCTTGATCGGCGAACACGCCAAAAGATTGGGTATTGACTCTAATGACTTCTGCAGAAGCTGTGGAGATGAGGAAGAAGTGGAGAGCATTGAGCACTTGCTATGCGACTGCTCCGCTCTGAGTAAACGACGACTGGACATACTGGGGTCGGCCTTTCTAGGCAGCCTAACAGATCTTTCCAGTACCGATATTCGTACTATCGATAAATTTGTATATCAAACAGGTTGGTTTCGATGAGGGGCATTTCAGCCCGTGGTAACACTAGGCACCTAAACTGGTCTATGTGAGCTTGTATAAAAAAAATACGGCTGCCACCCTAACCTAAACATATCAGTTTCTTAGGATTGGAAATGGTCCATATTTCGATAGACTTCTCATAGGATCCCAATCGATTTTATTTCTTTACGTCATAGAAACCGCAAACTTCAACCGATTGGGACGAAATTTAACAAAGTACATAGAACTATTCACACCAAAATGTCCAGCGTAGATCCATGGTTTTATGTAGCCTTCATACAAAGGTTCCATCCAATTAGGCTGATTGTAGAAAATATGCGCTTAATTTTATATAGCACAATTCACAGTATTACTGGTGAATATTTTTATCTAGAAACCACACAACCGATTGGACTGAAATTTGGTTACTTTCGTTTAATTTTACATTTTAGTGGTCTACAAATCGTTATTGATTCGTAACTAGGATATTCTCATGGCTTTAGACCATCTTTGGCTCTATTATCTATTATAGAATGAAAAGTTTTGTAACTATTCGTTGGAATAATTGCATCTTTACTTTTGGCATTTACTTTACTTAAAAATGTTCACTGAAATTTCCGATTTTGTAACAAAATTCCACAGATTTTTTCTGTTTTGTCATTGAATACGATCGAAAATACCACCAAATGAGATAAATAGAAGTGTAAATTATATCCTGAAGAAATTATAAAAAAAATCCTTAATATAAGATTTTTTTTTAAGTTTTCCTAAATTTTTTCATATCATAAAAAATCGTCATTTCGAGGCAAAAATCGTCAAATCGTCATGTGCTTTTTTTTTGGCTCTAAAAATCGTCAAAATTACGATAAATCGTCATTTATGGCAACACTGTTATCGATATCTCGTTTATTTATTTATTTGGACATACCCCAGAGTAGAAAATGTTTAACCCCGTTCGAAGGCCGGCAACTCATTATTACTTTTGTCCGCGTATGACATTTCGATAACTCTAAAAATATCGAACAAATTTAATCAATTTGTGTTGTTTTTTCATAATAATAAAAAGTAAAAACATCAATTTCAATAACTAATTTTAACTTTTCTTTATTTTCAAAATTTTTAAAAATAAATTTATTTATCCGTTTTAAAAAACTTGAACGTGAGATGAACTAAGCAAGAAATCCATAATATGCACATAATTTGTTCTTCCTATTTTGAGGTGCTCTATCCTAATATGTGTGTGGTCAGATCGAGGGGCCTTGGACTCTTGCCTCGGCTTCCTTTAATGCTAACACCCTTCAAATCTTATTATCGATTTCTTCTTTTATAAATAGTTGTGCTTAAGCAATGACTAACATAATATTTGAAAACAAGTCATCATTTATTTAATTCATAAACCGTTTTTCTCGAGTGTATTCCGACGAGATAAGTAGCTTATATTATGTATGTGGTAACATCGGAAATATTTAACCTAAAAACATTTTATTATCCGTCTTGATGAGATTAATAAATAAACACAAGTTACAATTACTATATACGAGTATATTAGAAATTATGAATGGATTGTTGTAAACAAACAACACAGAGACGAGGTGAGATCAGAAATATCGATTAAACTAGTGTTTCTTCACAATCGGCCGTGACATGCTATATTATACTCACATTATTCAAGTATTTATTTTCAAAATTGTTTAAAATATCCATGCTATTATGTACAACTTACAAAACGGTCAATGAATTACAAATCTGTTGCATTTTTTTTTCAAATATTATCTCATATTTGCTTGACTACAACTATAGGGGTTTTCAATAAGAGCGCTACAAAAGTTTTTTTAAATAAAACAAAAACGGTTTTGAATATCAATGAAATTCTTAATTCCTGTGAAAGTACGTTCGATGCCATTATGTATGGAACTCGATTTCTTTTGCATGGCCACCACGCTTGCAGAAGTCCATACGCTGAACCCAATTTTCGACGGTTTTCAAGCATAAATCGGCCGATACTGCTGCAATTTCACGTTCGATATTCGTACGAAGTGTCCATGTCCTCCAAGTCCATATCATCCAATTGGGGCCAAAAATATTCGGTTATCATTGAATGGTAGCGATTCCCATTCACAGTAACGTGCCGGTCTTGATCATCACGGAAGAAGTACGGCCCAATGACGCCGCCGGCACATAAACCGCACCGGGATGCAATGATTGAGGCCACTGACTCCGAATTTCGGTAGTAAATTTTAATAATTTCGACTCGTTGCTGGCTCGTATATCTTTCCATCATAAAATGGCAAACCTTACTGAAGAGAAATGTCAAAAGAGCGACAAAAAATATGGCGTCGTTTGCTGTCCCTGTCGGTCTACTTTTGTAGCGTCCCTGTTGAAAAACCCTTTATCTTTGAAAGAAGAATTCACAAATGAAGAACCAAGATATGAATGAATGGATGTTACCATTAAAGGAAACCGGAAATTGTGTCACATTTAGTTAATAAGAATAATAAAAAAAAACAAGTAAGAAAATGTCAGTAGGGTAAACCAATGACAATATAATTTAAGAAGACATTCCTTCCTGTAGCGAGTAATTGTCAGTTACGAACGAATAGGAATTTGATTCCAACGAGTGAGGTTTTTCGCGGATTTTCAGACCGTTTTTCCCGAATTTTTTGTAATTGTCACAATTAAAAAATTAATATTAATCGATAAGTGCAAAAAAAGTTCAATTAATGTTCGCGGAATACTGTTTTTTCGCGTGTTACAATTCATTCCTATTCTTTCGTAACTGATAGATTTTGACGTTTCGGCCTGAAGGAATGTCTTATTATATTCTATTTGTCTTTGGGGTAAACCGGCTAAGGTAAACCCTCTCACTTTGAGTGTTATGTAATATTGTAATATGGTACTTCAGGTGAGAGATGGCAGAACGTTGAAAAAAATTTATTCCGTCAATCTTTTCACTATAAACAAAATTTTTTGTCGAAGTGCTGTGCATAAAATTTTCTGGTGTAATATAGTGTGCTAAACACAAAAAAATGTTATGGTCGTCTTTTTTTCAATTTTTCTTTAAAATTGCCATTTTCTTGGAAGGTGCTTGATAAATGAGGACTACAAATGTTGGCAAATCATGGGGAAACAGAAGTTTTGCAACTGTCCATAAAATAATTAGAAAAAATGTTTTTTTTTTAAACGTTTTTTGCTGGTACGAAAAAAACCATAAAAAATAGAAAAATATCTCAAAAAAAATGTTTGTTCCAATTTTTGAATTCTTGCATCCTAACGAAAACAATGCCTATTTGCAGCAAATTTATGGATAAATGTAGAAATTAAAGCACTTTTGGTAGAAATGAGAGAATTTCAACATAATCCGGTTTTTACCCCCACTTTGAACAAGGCTATATATCAGATGCTGCGTACCAAAAGTGTAACACATTGATGGAGAGACCTAAGAAACCCCAAGAATTTTTGCCGAAAATCCAATTTGGACCATTTTAAGTCATTTTAGTAATGACCGTCTATCTGTATGGTATATGCGCACTATAACTTTCGACGGGATTAACCGATTGACTTCAAATTTGGTATGCGTTAATATTTTTCCAGGCTGAGATCAACGATGAACCATGTTGGACCACATCTTCGAGTACCTCCCCACCGAAGGGTCAAAATTTAGTAAAATATTCATTATCTCATAATTTCTATACTACTACTCAGAATCTTTCACATTTCCACACATATTATTAGCTTCTTGGTCGCTATCATCTTGAGAAAAGTTAACGGCTTATAACTTTGATTCCGATACATGACGTTTTGTGAAGTGTAATGCTTTTATAGTTGTTAGGTCTCGGAAACGAAAAAATATTGTTGCTGCATAGAGTAATCATTGGAAGTGTTGTTGTTGGTTACATAAAATAGTATGTCTCAATCTATACAAAAAAATAGACTTTAGGTCTCAGACACGAAAAAAAAAATTTGTTACATAGTGTAATCATTGGAAATGTTGTCTAAAATGGAAATTTGTGTGAGGGTCCCAGAAGTGGCTTGAAGGATACGCTTTATTTGCGTTGAGCAGTAGATACTTCAAAGGCATTGCACTGTACCGAATTGTAAGTGTTCATGTGTACCGGTATTAACATTATGAGCCCACCCAGGAAAATAATTGGTTGGAATTCGATTGTAACAATAAAAAAATAGTACTATATACAAAAAATATATTGCCTACACAGTGTGTCGGTTGTATTTATATATAAATAGTTGAAAAAACAATAATAATATGGATAAGATCAAATGAAAATGCTTGCGACTAAATCGATGGTTGTATCAATCGAATTAAGATTGTTGTTTTATATAATTTTGTGCGGATAATAATGTATGAAATGCAGAATATGCTGTGCAAAATGTTTTACATAAATTAAAAATAAAAGCAACAATCATGAAATTGAAAGCACAGGGTTATGCGATATTTGCATAAAAGTTTTGTGTTTTTTTTTTCGTGTACTAAAATTTGTGTCAAAAATTCCACATCTCATAATAGTGATGAATTTGTAATATGGGTTTTTTAATTTTGTTATGAATTGTTTGGTTTTTTGTTCAATAAATAATATAAAAATTAATGAAAACTGTTTTTTTTACCGGACTGTATTTACTATAAAAGCATTAGACTGCACAAAATGTCACGCATTTATATTCACTGGTATTAAAATTATAAGCGGTAAACTTTTTGTACAAAATGTTCATTTTGCACAATGGAAATCATTTGGCCGTTTCTTAACCAGGCAACCGATTGCGACAAAACTTAGCATGCTTGTAGAAGAGTTATTCGAGAAGTTAAGTTTTAATTTTAAGCCCCCTATGGTGTACAGGGGCGGAGCTACAGGGCCTCAAAGTTGGCCACCTCGGGTGTTGGCTACCTTGTGTCTGAATCATAAAATTTGTGGATCTTATGTGGGTTCTACTAACCGAGGTCTAAAAAATTCTTGTTGTTTTTCATTTTTTCCCGACCTTGTCCTAGAATTTTGTGGACATCGAAGCAGAATATACACCAATTTCTTTCACGTCAACAAAATTAGCTATATGATAAAAATAAATCGATTCGATATACCCAATAAGAAAAAAGTTATGACCACTTGAAGTTATGTTTTCAAAAAAATTTGATTTTTGAAGTTATTTAAAAAAAGTATAACATTTATTGGAGCAGATATATTTAAAATATTATATATTTCTGAGCAAATAAATTTTGTTTGAAAATCAATACTATTATTTGGTACGCATATCGCCACCTAAGGGTGTAAAGGCGCTTAGTCCAATATTTAAATTTTTACAGGAGAGGCAAAATACTTACTGTATATGAATGTTTTTATAAAGGGTATGTGGACTTAGCGCTTTTACGATTCAGCTTTTAAAGATGACGATGATGATAAAGGCGCTAAGTCCAATATTTAAAATTTTACAGGAGAGGCAAAATACTTACTGTACGAGTATATGAATGTTTTTATAAAGGGTATGTGGACTTAGCGCTTTTACGATTCAGCTTTTAAAGATGACAAAGCATGATTTTTTTTGGCTTTTTGTCTTCAAATCGATGTATATCCAACTTATCTTACGTTCTGCTTCAAAATATACATTTTTGCAAAAAGTGGACTGCGCCTTTTCACTCTTAGGTCGCGATATATTAGTATATTACAACAAAACATATTTGCAAACTAATTATCTCAAATAACATGTGTTTATATTCAAATAAAATTATTGTCTAGGAATTTCACAAAATATATTTTGTTTAAAAAGCTTTACAAAAACCTCGAATTTCATTTTTAATTTTTCATTAATTTCGAGTTATATATGTATAACAATTTAAAATGGCATAAATAGCAATAACTTTTGTTTTAAAGCACTAAAATTTAATTTATATTTATTCCGTATCATTATGCAAGATTATACAATTTCAATTACACAATGCAAAAAAAAAATTTGGTGTCCGAGACCTCAAAACTGTTTTTTGTATGAGGCGTATTATTTTATGAAACCAAAACAAATTTTTTTTATGTTAAAGTTTTTTTTAATTTTTTCTTAAATTCCAATTTTCATGGAAGTTAACTTTAGTATTTGAACTATAGAATTTGAAGTATAAACTCGATAAAGCCGGAATAACATTTAAATTAAAGGTAATTGAGTAAATGAGTCCTTATCATTCACATAGAAACATAAGTTTAGAAACTGTCGTTAAAACAATTATAAAAAATTTTAAATAGAAAAATAAAAAATTTTGAAAGCTGGTATCCTAACGATGAGAACAAGGCCTATTTGCAAAAAGTCTTTGGATAAATGTGAACATTATGACCCATATTGTAAAAATAGAGAAATTCTAATAAATAATTGTTCATATTTTTTATTTTGGCAGTTTTGTTTAGGGTACCAAAAGGGTCGAGGCAATAACGCCCATTTTGAATATGAATGATATTGTGTTCCATTATTAAATGACAAAGTTCAACCTTTCCTATAAATATAGAAATTTGAAAAAATTATCAGTACTTTTTTTCATAGACGATTCAAATTTTAAATGGCCCACCCTTTGCGACACGAGTTCGTAGATTAAGGGTGTAGAGAAACTTGCAAGGTAGAAAAAGTTCCCCTTTATGAATGAATACGAAAATCAAATGTTGCAAAATAAATGTGAGTGAAGGAATACGAAATAAAATTGTCCCCTAGTTGCTGAAACTTAATACTAATCGTCTAAATAAGAATGTATTTTACGCAGGAACTCGAAAAGAGCATTCAAAGGGACATGTCGCTTCCTGTAAATTGGATCATAAACGAATATGGCACAAATTTGTTGTAAATAATGTTGTTTTGCTTT
Organism: Eudasyphora cyanicolor; assembly: GCA_963930755.1. Taxonomy (NCBI): domain Eukaryota; kingdom Metazoa; phylum Arthropoda; class Insecta; order Diptera; family Muscidae; genus Eudasyphora; species Eudasyphora cyanicolor. The sequence continues at coordinate 205,659,372 of OZ005735.1, forward strand.
TAAAATGTTGTTTTTTATGTAACTTTTTAAGTTATTTACCTTTTACGCTCGAAAAGTTCCGTATCTGCTTTTAAGCATATTTCTAGCCTTGAGCCACTGTAAGATATCGTACGATATTGTTTGTTGCACATATGACGACAGAGATACCATATCAAATGTTTAACACACACGAATTAACTCGAGTTAACGAAGAAATAGAAAAGTATGTATCCACAGGCAGTCACATCCGTTCGAATGAATAATTGACAAACAACAAAATACCGCGCAATTGTAGCAGTAATGTTGCCGGACTTTAGTTTTTGGTTTTTTGCACACAATGTACATTGACACAAAGAACTTCCACATGTGGCAACACAGTTTGCAAATTTTCGGTATTCTCTCATTCCACTTTTGTTTGTTTTTACAGAGCTGTCAGTTTTCAAAGGTACACAAACAAACAAACTTGAATGTTTTTCGCATTGAGGCAACTGAGCAGTCGGCGAGTAAATAAACAGCAATTGACAGTGCTGACAGAAAATTGGCGGGGTTTTCTTGTTGCGAATAAAAACAAAAGTGAAAGATTGCTGAACAATTTCATCGCAGGCAGTTTGGAAATGTCTCAAAGGAATATAACATCATTTTTCAAGCCAAAGGACCAGTCCCCAAGTGCTGCAGCAGAAACGAAGAAGAAAGATGTGTTGCCCAAGAAGGAAAAAGAAGAGGCCACTACTGCAAATGAAAGCAAAACCAGCAATGACACCGGAAAGAAACGAAAATCTGACCAAGACTCGGACGCCTCCACATCACCGCCGAGTAAGACAACAAAAGTTAGCAAAAAGGAGGTGAAGAAAGAAAAAACTCCCAACAAAAGCAAAACTGCTGTTGAAAAATCTAAGGACAATCAAGAAAATGAAAAATCCATAAGCAATAAAGTGGCGGTGGCCACCGAAGTGGAGGTCAAAAAGGAGGTGAAGGTGAAGCAAGAAACGAACAGTCCGGAGCAGACAAAGCCGGCACAAAAGACAATGTGTTTGCAATTAAATGATACTAAAGTGGACACCATTATTACCGACTATAACCCGGACAAGTCGAATTACCATCCTCTAAAAGATGCCGCGTGGAAGAAAGGTGAGAAAATTCCCTACTTGGCTTTGACTCGGACATTTCAATTGATCGAAGAAACTCGTGGTCGTTTGAAAATGGTGGAGATTCTGGGCAATTTCTTCAGTTCTGTGCTGGTCACCAATCCCGATGATTTGCTACCCAGTATTTATCTCTCCATTAATCAGCTGGCACCTGCCTATGAAGGCCTGGAATTGGGTGTTGCCGAAACGACTCTAATGAAAATCATTTGCGATACCACAGGACGTAAAATGGATTTCATCAAATCACAAACTCATATAACGGGTGATTTGGGCATAGTGGCGGAACAGTCCAGAATGGCCCAACGAATGATGTTCAAACCGGCGCCCTTAACGATATCGGGAGTTTTCAAAAAACTCAAAGACATCGCAAATTCCCCCGGTAAAAATAAGGTAACTCCTATTAAAGACATCTTCATAGCCTGTCGTGGTTCGGAAGCTAGATTTTTTATCAGATCCCTCATTGGTAAACTTCGTATTGGTATTGCAGAACAGAGTTTAATAAATGCCGTGTCAACTGCTATTATCAAAACCAATTATCTAGACACTTTCAAAAAGATGAGTGAGGAAAAAGCCAAAAGTAAAATCGAAGAAGTTACTCTTATATTGAAAACAACCTATTGCCAGTGTCCTAATTATGATAAAATCATACCAACCATCCTGGAGCATGGAATCGATGAAGTGGAGGAACGTTGTCCCATGTTGCCGGGTGTGCCAATCAAACCCATGTTGGCCCAACCCACCAAGGGGGTGTCAGAAGTACTGGAGCGATTTGATGGTCTAACGATTACTTGTGAATTTAAGTACGATGGAGAGCGAGCACAAATACATTGCGATGAAAACGGAGTTATGTCAATATTTTCTCGTAATCAAGAAAATAACACCACAAAATATCCCGATATCATTTCTCGCATAGGGGAATTTACGAAAACAGGTGTCAAATCATATATCATTGACAGTGAAATTGTCGCCTGGGATGTGGAACAGAAAATGATCTTGCCCTTCCAGGTGTTGACCACACGTAAACGCAAAAATGTCGATGTACAAGAAATCAAAGTACAGGTCTGTGTCTATGCTTTTGATTTGCTCTACTTGAACGGTGAGCCATTGGTCACTAAACCATTTGTTGATAGGAGGAAGCTGATGAAAGAAAATTTTAACGAAACAGAAGGCATGTGGCATTTTGCACACGCCATGGACACCAGTGATGTCGACGAAGTGCAACAATTCCTTGAAGAATCCATTAAGGGTAACTGTGAAGGTTTAATGGTGAAAACTCTGCAAAAAGATGCCACATATGAGATAGCCAGACGTTCCCGAAATTGGTTAAAACTCAAAAAGGATTATCTGGCGGGTTGTGGCGATTCTTTAGATTTAGTTGTTATCGGTGGTTATCGTGGTAAAGGTAAACGTACCGGCAATTATGGCGGTTTCCTTTTAGCCTGTTACGATGAAGATAATGAAGAGTATCAAAGTATTTGCAAAATTGGCACAGGTTTCTCCGATGAAAATTTACAAACTCATGCAGAATTCCTTAAGAATCATGTTGTACCCATGAAAAAGTCATACATTGCTTGTGATAGCTCGCTCGAACCTGATGATTGGTTTGAACCTGTCCAGGTATGGGAAGTCAAATGTGCCGATCTCTCAATCAGTCCCATATACAAGGCCGCAATTGGCATTGCTGATCCGGAAAAAGGTATATCTCTGAGGTTTCCACGATTTATACGAATTCGTGATGATAAAACTCCGGAAATGGCCACAACAGGTCGTGAGGTAGCCTATATGTATAGCTCGCAGGATCAAATCAAAAATCAACAAAGTCGTCAAACAGTTGTCGATGATGATTTCTATTGAAAATTTAATTGTAATATAAATTTACTATATATTTGGTAGGTGTTATAAGCTAAAACAAAAAAAATAAATATATTTTACTAAAGTAAATAAATCTAATAATTCTTATTCTTTATTTTAGAGCTCTGGGTAATTTTGTAAAGAATTTGGAACAAAACATGTACATATGAGTATAAAACGTGATCCATTTCGAGGTTCCCTACTTTTTTAAAGAAAAAAACACAGAAAATTCAAATTGAATGGGGAATGTTTATTATCATTTGAAAGAACATTCTTTGGCATTTATTTGTTGAAGATTTTGTCTATTAAATGTTGGCCTCGGCTACGTCTCAGATGATCCATCCGTTGAGTCTAATTTTCGATGACTCGTTCGAGCATTTCGACTGGTAACTGGCGAATAACACGCGTGATGTTTTGCTCCAAGGCCTGAATCGAAACGGATTTGACCGCATAAACTTAAGACTTTACATATCCCCACAGGAAAAAGTCTAACGGTGTGATATCACACGATACTGGTGGCCATGACCGGCCCAAAACGTGAAATTATTTGCTCTCCGAAGTGTTCTCTCAATAAATCCAATGATTGATGCGATGTGTGGGAAGTGGCGCCGTCTTGTTGAAACAAAATGTCGCCGAGATCACGAGCTTCAATTTCAGGCGCTGGATCGGGAATCGGTCAATGGCAAAAATATAGCTCTTAACGAGAGCTAAAATATCGCTATTGGTGTCAAGGTCGTGGGTCGACTGGAAAGTGTTTTTTTCTATTTAAAAAAATGGACTTAGCGCAATTGGCGAACGATTATTTTGACAATAAAACTGAATAATTTGTAAACGTTGTTCAGGCGTAAGTCTTTCCATGATGAAATGCCAAACAATACTTAACAAAAATAACATGACAGCATGACACGACTCACACGTGATCTGTCAAAAAAGGCTATTGAAAAAAGTATTGCTACTTTTTTGATTGTGCAAACTGGTTTCTCAAATTTAGAAAATTTTGTTAAATGGAAATTAATCTTAACAATTCTAATATATGGGCAATTATAGTTTGTTCAACAAATGTGTCTGTAAGTAAAAAATTACCTTGTTGTAAATGAACATTTTGGATATGAGCAATCTGATGGATCAAGTATCTGTAATTTTCGGGAATAATAAAAAATACACTTTCGCAGTTTACTTTTTCTTTGTAGGAATGGGATAAAAAACAAGATAAAGTAGAAACGGATAATTAAATTCTATACAGAAATATTTTCAGTAATTTCCGGAATTAACTTTCTACAAATAATACTTTCGCTGTATACTTTTTCATTCGCAGTATATTTGATACTAAAGGCCTTGTCAAAGAATTAAATTCCGTTCGGAATTGGAAAGATATCCGAATTTTACTACTAAAGAAAATGTAAAACGATATTTTTTCCGGAATGAAACCACTTTCAATATCCAAAATGGCATTGACAAATGTTCATATATATAATTTTATCATTTGAACAATTTATTCGCAAAATTTCGGTTTTGTTTACCAAAAACATACATATGTATGTCATTAATCATATCGTCATCAGAAACAAAAAAAGGCGTAACAACAAGAATAATGTGCCTTAAACATAAATACAATACTATTTTTAATGCACAAAAGTATTATGAATTTATTAATTCGAACGGAATATGTAGAAGTTAAAACAAAAACGTTCGGAATTGTTACTACGGAATCAAGTCAATTCCGAACGGAATCTGTGACATGCCCCTAGACATCTATACTTATATAATAAAAGGGTTACAAGTAATAGTACCAAAGCATTTTTGCGTGTAAACCCTTACCATCATATAACTACACTCCCTGGTACTACTACTTTAAACCTTTTCTATTATATAACTATGCATGTCCAATATCAATTATACTGCCAAAGAAGAAGTATACTACAAATGTATGTATATTATTTTTGTTCTCGACAATCAGAATAGAAGTTAAAAACTTTATTTCTGGTTGCTGTTTGGGTATACATTTTTCATTTCCCCAGAGTTCTCTTCAGATCGATTTTAAAAATTTAAAATATTTTTGTAAAAATACTTTCATTTGCCCACTTTTGTAGCCCATATTAAATAACAGAATTAATATAACAGAAAATGTAAACGAATATTTAGACATCGAATGTTTCCTTTTTTCGAAAAGCATTCAAACATTTAACTTTGAAAAACAAGTAAGAAAATTTCAGTCTAGTAAACCGAATATATGCGTGAAAGTACGATGGAAAAATTTTGCTCATAGTTGCTGATATCTCATAGTCGACCAGAACCCAGAATATAGAGATAATTAGATGATTGATAGAAGAGGTATGGCAAAATTTAAGTTTTAAATTGGCGCACTTTATGCTATATAGACGCGGATCTATAAGAAGTGTGGAGTTCAGCATAATACGCGTGCTCTTAAGAGTAGGAAGACTATCAATCTCAACCTACTCGTATAAGCGGGAAAAATGAAATCGCTATTGCTCTGAAGATTCGATGAACCGATTCGATCTTATCGACGTACATCCCGTATTGAGGGTCTCTAACAAGTGAAGTATACAATCGCTTATTGAAACCAGGAACCCCGTAAGCCTTGTTAACCAATTATTTATATCGATACCTCCATTCTAAAACATGCTAAGTTGACTTAGCATAGTTTTAGGGAGATTGCATTTTTAATTTCTAAGTATTCTAAATTATATTCAGTCAAAATTTGGTGTTTATCCGTCAACCCAATCAAAAGTTATTCACAAAGCAGTACAGGTTATTCGATTTGCATTATAAAGGAATTCCACACAAATTTAAAAAATTCATCAAACTTTGATCACCTTTCCTGAAAAACTACCTTTTTGCACTTAGCATACTTTAGAATGGAGGTATCGATATGTACAAATTTAAATTAGGTAAATAATCAAAATGGGCCATAAGAAAAGCTTTGCTCAGTTTGACAAATCGCCCTATAAGCCTACTATCGATACTTTCATATAGTTGAGTCCATTGTCATTAAGATAATCACACCTCATATAATTTCTAACAATATTATACCTGACCATCAACTTTGTTTTCGAAAAAGTCATAATACATGGTTTTCAAACAAGAGGTGTTATTTTGAATCACCCGGTATTTCGGTAGCTGTTACTTTTGAAGCTTTTATTCTTTGACATTTTAAAAGTTGAAACTACGCCATTACTAAAAATAGAACGATACACGATTCAACAACGCATTGTAATTATTAAAATTCGTAAAATCGAAAATCATCGAAAAATCATTTTTACTGATGAGGCCCATTTTCATCTCGGTGGCTACGTCAACAAGCAAAATTATCGCATCTGTGGCTCGGAAAACCCAACAGTTATTGTTGAGAAGCCTCTACATCTTCAACGTGTGACTGTTCTCGAACTAGAGAAACAAATTTTTTATGTTCCCAACGCTGTCACTCTTACCCACCCCTTCCGACCACACACCACACCGTGTTCCGGACCATGTCAGCACTGATAGATGATTTAAACATGCCTTAACTCGACGATACAATTGATAAATCGAAATAAGAGATCCTCATCTGACGCATTGATGAAATATTGTAAGACAAAGAATTTTTCAAAACAATCGATGATTGACTGATCATCAGATGAATTTGTATTGGACTTACGTTTCAAATTGACAAAATTATAGAAAGTTATAGGGTTCAGCTATGGATACAGCGTAGCTCGAACAATCAGATTTTCATACAGATTTTTAAATTTCTTAAATAACCTGATTTTCCAAGTTCTTGACAGTAATCAATCTTCAAGAATACCACGGTGGTCTATTATAATTATTTATGCGAATCTTCGGTACAGAATATCTATCTTTCAATACATTATACAATTTCTCACAAGCTACATCAATATTAGTATAATTATCAAAACAACAGATACAATCCCAGTCTATATGTATTTATGAGTAGAGTATTAAGCAATTCAAAATGAGTTCTTTGAAAACAAAAAACTAGACCGTCATCACATGGGTAATCTATAGAAGAATGACAAATAGGTACAACTTTAGCACAAGTATCACACAAAGATTTTATTTCTTTATAAGCACAGGGATAATGTCTTTTGGAGGATGTGTTGTAACGAAAATACTCGAAATGAAATTATCAATGGATAGTTTAAAATTAATTTTTTTAATTTAATTTATTTATTTTCCATCATAGTAACCGAGCCTATATTTAAAGAAATTTTGAGTCCAGGCAAGGACGTTTGCCTTCTAAAACTCCATACATCCACATTCCTTATAAATAAATCCTTATTATAATGTTTTTGCTTTTAATTTCCTTTAGTGATTTCGAAACACAAAATTGAATGTTTTTAGTTAATGTTAAGTTATTCAAAAAGGTCCCAACACATTTTTATTTAAAAAAGAACTGCAAAAGCCCAAAAATTCATTTAAATTCCGTAAAAGGAGAACAAATAAAGAAATTATGAAAACGTAAAATTGAATTTTAGAAGTTTCAATAAACACATCGCACCTGTTCAACAAAAGGGTATGAACTAAAAATGAAAAAAATTTCCTGTAAATTTTAATTTCAAAAAATTAATATTAACGGAAATATGTCATTGCAAGATAATACAACTAAAAAAATATTTTTCATACTAACGGAAGCTGTTTTTGGCATTTACTGACATTTTTTTAATTTTGAGTTGTTACCATTTTGTGGAAAATGTGCAACATAATTTTATTTTTTATACAGTTTATGGCCTCGCCAGAGTACCCAGGTTTTCGTTAGTTGGAATATTTCTACATTAGGTTAACTATATATATATATATATATATGGATTTATTTTCCACAAAAAAATTAAACCATATTTATAATACAAATCATTAAATTGGTGGCATTTCTTCAAAGAAACTATATGTATGTATGTACATATAAAAATATATGTATAACCAAAATTGGTCAGCTTTCAATTTTCGTTCACATGAGCAATGCAAAAAACTGTATACCATTTGAGCTAAGCACCCACCAATATTCAGATGCTCTAAATAGATTTTAATTGCTAGTTTTACACATCATTATTGGACATTTTTGGCCTATTCGAATAACATAAGCACTTTACTATGTTTATTATTATTGAAATTACATTTGGTGATATCACTACAACAAAGAAGACGACGGAAGGCGGCGAGTACGTGAACATATTTTCGCATTGTTTAAAAGAAAAACTTGCTCCCGTTTCCACACTCCTAGGAAAGTTGGAACAAAATAAAACAATCTATCATCTCTAGGACTATAGGAGTTGTGAGTCTGCGAGCGTGTCTATGTGAAAAGTATGCATCATAAAAGTAACACGTATATGGTGAGAGACCAATTAAATTTACCTGACGATCGTTCGTCGTCGTCGTTACCAATTGAATTGATAATAATCGCTATCACTTACTGTTGCAAGCACATTTAGTTACTATGTCCCCGGACCCCAGACTCTCGACGACGACGATGACGTTGAAATTGAAATTGGGCTTTAGCATGTACACTTGTTTGCTTAACTCCCATAATAACAAGTACTTAACACAAGTTACCAATTGTTTTGCGTCGTTTTTACACTGTCAGGCACAACTTTATTGTAGTTGTGCTTCAAAATTACTGCATTCGAATATTGTCAACCAGTCAAATACGACCATTTTTCTTCCTCTATACTAGAGTCGACCTTTGAGGCCTTCCTCTGTACTATAGTCGACCTCTGTATAGAGGTTTTTATTTCCCGGACTTTTTCAATTCCCGGGAAAACGCGATTTTTTTAACCGTTCCCGGGATCCCTCCTAATGAAAGTTACGAAATGTGTATTTTATGTATATAAAAATACTTTAGGACATAGCGTGCCTTAACCACCAAGAAGTCGTAAGCGCCACCATGATTTATTTGCATTTTTTGAAGGAAATTGTTTACATATGACAATCATACGAGGGTTGCTATTTATAATTCGGTCCTGGCAGTGCTGGTGTTGCCAGATGAAAACTGGAACTTCCATTGGAAAGTATGACATTTTTTAGTATAACTTCACTCAGACCGTTTTGTCATTTGAGGGCGAATTGTTTTGGTTACAGTGTGTTGAAAATTCACCTCCAAAACATGGTTTTTGAACGCTTCGACAGTTGCTTCAGGCGTCGAAAAACGTTGACAAAGCAGTTTTTTCTTGATGTGAGTGAATAAGAATAAGTCATTGGGTGTCAAGTCAGGGCTGTACGGCGGATGACCCATCAATTCGACGTTTTGGCCGGTCAAAAAAGGGCGCTGGTTTGAGCCGATGTGTGAGAGCTTACATTGTCATGGTGCACAATGATTCGTCTTCTCTTGTTCGTTTTTCGAAGACTTCAGGCAAAAAAATTGTGGTGTACCACTCAGAATTGACCGTCCTACGTTGCTCAAGCGGAGCAGTCGCCACATGACCAGTTTTGCCGAAGAAACAGGCGACCATTTGCTTCGAAGTGCTTCTTCCACGAACAACTTTCGTTGGATTTGGCTTGTCTTCGAAGACCCACACGGTCAATTGCTGTTTTGTTTCGGGCTCATACGCATACATCCAAGATTCGTCACCTGTGACGATCTTATAAACGTCTATTGAAGCACCGCCATCGTATTTTTTCAAAATTTCTTTGCACCAATCGACACGAGCCTTTTTTTGAGCGATTGTCAAATTGTGCGGGATCCAACGAGAACAAACCTTTTTTACGGCCAGGTGTTCATGCAATATCGAATGTATGCTGGTGGAAGAAATGCCCAAGGATGCCTCTATCTCACGGTATGTCACATGATGATCTTTCATTATCAGTTCACGCACGGTATCAATGTTCCCTGGTACAATGGCCGTTTTTGGACGACCTTCGTCTTTGAGCGAGCGTCGGCCACGATTGAATTCATTAAACCAGTTTTTCACAGTGCTAAAGGATGGTGCTTCATTGCCATACAAAGATTTAAGTTCATCGATGCACTCTTGTTGTGATAATCCACGTCGAAAGTTGTGAAAAATGATCGCACGAAAATGTTCACGAGTTTATACCATTTTTTTTGCTAAATTGGTTTTTTCAAGTCACTGTAAACAACACATATGATGGTCGTACGTCAAAACGTTCTGAGTACGTAAAAATGTCAAACTTTCCAATGGAAATGTCAGATGGCCAGAAATATATATAGCAACCCTCGTATGACGTTCCCGGGAAAAAAAACTTTTCTCGCAACAATTCAATTGTTTCATTTGCTGTGTGGCACGTAGCCACAAACGGTCAATGGCAAAGAGATAGCTCTTAACGAGAGCTAAAATATTGCTCATGGGTGTCAAGGTCGTAGGTCGACTGGAAAGGCAATTGGAGAACGATTATTTTGATAATAAAACTGAATTTTTGTAAACGTTATTCTTGCGTATATCTCTCCATGATGAAACTGAATACAATGGAAAAACAAATGACAGATCATGACATATTACAAATGGGCCGAAACGTCACTTCAAAGTCATATCATCCCTATTGGAAAACCCGTTATTAGAGTCGGCCTCTGAGGTCTTCCTCTACACTAGAGTCGACCTCTGAGGTCTTCCTCTATCCTAGAGTTGACCTCTAAAGTCTTCCTCTATCCTAGAGTCGACCTCTGAGGTCTTCCTCTATCCTAGAGTCGACCTCTGAAGTCTTCCTTATCCTAGAGTCGACCTCTGAAGTCGTTCTCTATCTTAGAGTCGGGTACCAGGACACACACAGCTTGGCTTTAAAAGGCAGAGTACTTCGAGTAATAAACTTGGAAATTTGAAAACCTTTCGAAGCCACGAAAAATGAGTTGAAGCACTCACAAAACTGTGTGGAATAGCGCAACAGTAGGAGCAACTGCAAAGATACTGTGTGGTGACCCAAATGAAAAAAAAACAAGAAGTCTTCTGAAACTAAACATGATCGATATTAGTTAGATGATGAGTGTCCTAACGGGAAACTCAAGCTAACAAGCACATCTTCATCGCATAGGACTAGCAGGAAACGACGAATGCAGGGCATGCAGGGAAAACATCGAAACGATGGAACATTTTCTGTGTCCACTGCCTGGCTTTCACACATGCAAGATCCCAACATTTCGGGTCTGACATATTACCAGACTTGACTAATCTCAAAGGATATGACTGGAAGATACTGGAAAATTCGTGTCTAGTAACGATTTTCTGTAACTCATGAGGTATAAAAAGATCATAAAAAAGGAGCGCACAACAGGCCGAACCACAGGCTTAAGTGTGTGTCCATGGACATGAGACGTTTAAACGTCTCCTCTCTTCAACCTAACATAACCAAACCTAGAGTCGACCTCTGAAGTCTTCCTCTATCCTAGAGTCGACTCTGAGGTCTTCCTCTATCATAGAGTCGACTTCTGAGGTCTTCCTCTATCATAGAGTCGGCCTATGAGTTCTACCTACATATATGCTAGAGTCAAGCACTGAGATCTTCCTTTATCTAGAGTCGACCACTGAGATCCTCCTCTAAAGTCGACACGTGACTTTAGTATAGAGGGCCTAATTTTCGGAATAAACAGAAGATCACGAACTTTTTTTTTAAATTTTAGAAACAAACCACATACACAAATAAACTACAATAAACATGTCAAGTTTCATTGCGGTCGATTGATTGATTAAGAAATGACAGAGGCTCTATTTTTATACTGCAGAAAATACTCGTATTTGTTTTGTCCAACAATGTAAAAGCATATATGTATTGACTGTAAAATACAGGTGGCGTACATTCTCAGTTGGGTTACAGATTTTGGACAAACTATTAGCTAGCTTCAATTGGCGGCAGTAAAATCATATGAGATTGGGTTGGGACAATGACGACAGTGGCGACTACGACGACGACAACAACTACTAACCAGATGATGATGAGATGTGATCAATTGGATAAAGCTATTATGGGGTTGCACCTTTATGCTGTTTTGCAGCTTATTTCTTTTATTGGAATACCTATTTTCTGTACGCTTAATAAACAGTCCGAGTTTAAAGCTGTTTGGTGTATGCTTGGAAAATTACAACCGCAGTTGCCATCTCTAGTAGTTACAATTTTAATGAATGAAATGTTTTACTCAATTGCCGCTTTTCTTGCTTCTCCACCTGCTGCCGAGCAATCAAAGAGCGCTGCTATTTATTGTTAACACTGCAATACTTGGCTTGCTTGGTAGCTGGTCGATCGGTCGGTCGGTCATATTGTCGCGTGCTTGCCTAGACTTTGCGCAATCACCCAAGACGCAACCCATAATGTTGGGAAATTGTGACTTACTACTTTACTGCATTGGCGGCAGTAGCTTCTTCTGCTGGTTGTGATTAAAAACCGAAAACCATGTCATCGTCATGTTGTTTGTGCTGGCAGCAGTAGTTGCTCCTTCCCATATCAAGATGCGCTAGTCTATGGCTATGTAAGCAGCAGCGTATAATTGCCAAAGCATCCCATGTTGGGGATAGATGCGGCCGATCGGACGTTTGGCTTTAACAATGATTAAGAGCAATAAATTTTCTATTGATAATTAAAATTTTTATTGTTAAATATTTATGTATGTTTCTTCCATTATTTTCACTTTGAAATTTTAAGAATTTCAAAACAATAAAAGTTATTTTATTATTACTTATTATTATTGCTGCTGTTATTATTAAATGCAGCAATGTTGTGTGAAACTTACACTTTCTACCGTTGGAATGACCATTGCCATTATTGTTTGCACGTTATGGCAGTTGTTTAATATTTGAGTCCACAAAGACAATACGAGTAGTTTAAATTTGCCAAGAAATTACATTGTTGAAGAATGCAAAAGAAAATTTATGAATGAAATTATGTTTAGTATAATCTCACAATTGGTTGTTGTATGGAAGAGACATACAAATCGAAGTTGACTTTCATTTTAAACTCTTTGGGACAAATTATCACTTCTCTGATCTTGTATGTAGAACTTATAGGCAACTACAAGTTGATGGCTTCATTCTTAAGTTGTTAAGTCCACATTTAGGCATTGATTAAGGAAAATTTAGTTATAAATGTTCTGATTTACGAATTTTGTTTATTTTTTTAGTTATTGACATTTTTGTCAAAAAACTATATTTTTTCTCAAACGAAGGCTAAGAGGTTTCTTTTAATAAAAAACGTATATTTTTTCTCGCGCAATATTATTTTTCATATTTTTGCCAAAAACTGAATTTTTTGCTTAAACGAAAGATTAGAACATTTCCTTTGTGAGCATTGTGGCCTATTAGTGGGGTGACACTGGTTTATCTATCAAAAAAAAAAAAACATCTAAAAAAATAGAGGTTGGTGCACATATTTTAGCATAACTAGAGAACCATTTACATATCCAAATTAGATCACGAAAGCTTTAAATTATTCAAAATTAAGTATACTTCAATTTATCCTAATTTAAATTTTTACATTCAGCGGCTTCGTCAATAGCTTGCAAGATATTGCGATTCGATTTTTTTGAGAAAATTTCAATATTTTTTTTAATTCACTGAGATTAATTAATGGACATTTTCAAAATATGCATTTCTGTAAGGCAACCTAAAAATTTAAAATTTAAATTTTAAATTTTGTCACTCTTGAAGTGATTGAGCGATATGCAGATATTTGTAACAGTAAATAGGCTATTTGTATAAACCTATTTGCTGAATCCAGTGGTTGTAACCGTTTTCTACGAGTATGTTAGCTTTTGTTTTTTGACCTTTGTTTGGTGTTTGTGTTAAGTTTTGAGCTTGGTTTGTTCTGACACATATAGTAAAATTTTACGGCCAACATTTTTGTAGAACATTTCATCCCCGCCCTCCCCATTTTAAGGGGCGTTTTTTACGATTCGTTAAAATGGGGCAACAAATTACAGTTATGTGGGGGAGCTAGAGGGTTAATATGTTCCACAAAAATATTGGTCTTAATATTTTCTATAAAGTTGCTGAACATACCCCATACCAAAAACCAGTAAGGAAAGGCTAAAGTCGGGCGGTGCCGACTATATAATACCCTACACCACTCTCGTAATATTGAATAACTCTGATATATAAATTTTGTAATTCATGTATAAATTGTTTACATAAATTTACTTTTGGGACATTTTATACTTAAATAATACCCTGTACCACAGTGTGGTGTAGGGTATAAAAACGATTGGATCTAAAGAGCCAAATCGGATGAAACATATATATGGGAGCTATAGCTAAATCTTAACCGATTTTCTTCAAATTCGGTAGTGTTGGTTCATGGATCAAGAAACTCTACCATTCTAAATTTCAACACGATTGGATGTAAAATTGCGACCTGTAGTCGACGAACAACTTTACATGGACGGACGGACGGACGGACGGACGGACGGACATCGTTAAATCGACTCAGCTAGTGATTCTGAGTCGATCGGTATACTTTAAGGTGGGTCTAGCTGTGTTATTTTAAGGTGTTACAAACATCTGCCGTGAAACAAACTTATAATACCCTGTACCACAGTGTGGTGTAGGGTATAAAAAATATTTTTGTTACATAATAGTGAAATACTACAATTTTTGGGGTACAATATGGTTTTTTGACCTATTTAGGGTACCTAGACGCGTTCAGATTATATTGATATGTGAACAAAAGATGTTCAGATTTACGTTGACTACAATTTTGCCAAACATTGTTAGTGAAAAACTACGAGTCGCTGAAAGTTATGCTGAAAAAGTGAAAAAAAATTATTTTTTTCTTACACTTTTTCAAAAAAAAAGTACCGGAAAAATATTTTTTCGCAATAAATGTTAAGAAGTTTGTTCAGCATATTCTTAGCTACATTATTGCCACATATAGTTAAGCGGTATCACCAAGTCTGAATTAGTTGTTGAACAAAAGCTGATGACACCTTTTTCGAGGGGCCCACTGATTTTCAGAAACTTTGGAGACCCATAAAAAAATTTGGTCACCAATTTCGCCAAACCGAGTATAGGGTTATACTACTTTGATAGTATTTAGAATCGAACCTATACTGTCAAGTCCGTGTATTTTTCAAAAAGTGTTCATTTGTTGCATAGTGTAATCATTTTGATGACTTCCGTCAATGTAATGCTGGCAATACCATCTTTTTTACACACAATTTTCTCTCTCTTAACGATGCATTAATACGATTATCAATTGTAAGAGTAGTCGAATATATAAATTATTTTATTGTTTATTTTAAAAACAACTGTATTAATTAACAAAAATGTATGCTCACTTGTCCAATAAATAAAAAAAAGAAATAGAAAACAGGATGCGAAAATTCATTTATTATACCGATTTACAATATGGGAAAAAGAGTAATGCAAAAATGCATTTTATATACCGATGGACGCAGAATCATGTCCAGAGTCGATTTAGCCATGTCCGTCCGTTTGTGGCAATCAAAGCACTGCTCGAAAAAGGAACCAATCCTTACGAAATGTTTGGGATAAGGAGCAGCTTTTGTTGCACAATGCCTTTAACTCTTCCTGGAAAAATGAGACAAATCGGTCCACGTTTTTATAAACCTCTCATTTAATGGTACATTCCGGTTTGACATATACACGTTCTAGAAGGTACAGTTACGTATTTTATTCTATTAACCGAAAAAACTTGTAGAAAATATGTTCAAAATCACTCTTATAAATGTTCATCAATCAGAGTAATACTTTAAATGGGCGCTATCTTAAAATTGTTTTATAATATTTCTAATTTTTAAAAAGGAATTATACTTTGAGGTAATTATTTTTTTCGATCAATTTATAAAAACCTATTAGTAAGATGTGAACAATTTCTGGAATTTTTTTGAACCGGGTATTTTTCTAGAAAATGTTCTTCAGATTTTATTATAGTCTATTCCAGCTATATTCAAGTTAAAGCAATGAGAAAGTATGAGAGGTTCTGAATTTATTTTTATAAAATTATTTTCTTAAGGTATTTGTATACAGTTTTCTTATGGGGTAGCGAATTAATTAGAATTATGCTTTTAACAACAATAATTCCAATTAGATCGGACTTACAGGTCCTGAGCATATGTTAAAAACTTTAAATAATTTTTTTGGTTTTTGAAAAACTATTTTTAGAAAAAAGATCTTTGGTATTGATATTGATGGTCGATTTTCTTATTTATCGTAAAGGACCCCACTAGGTTAGAAACATGGGAAATGTGGGTCCAGGTCCGGTTAAAATTTTAATAAAAAATTCAGATAGTAATTTATATAATTTCGGGTTTACCAACAAAATTGTTGTCTAACGTTTTTTTTTTACTTGGGCAAGAAAGTCGCATTTCATGGGTTTCTTCCAAAAAAAATCCGTGTATAAAAATGAGAAAAACGTCACCGATAATTGCGGATATTATCATGGGATTGCGGATATTATTGACCAAGTATGTGGACGATCTATTCTGTATTGTGAAGAGACCAGAAGTCGAAAATACTCTGACGATACTAAATTCATACAACAGACAGATTCAATTTACAATGGAGCGAGAAGGGGACTGCAAATTACCGTACCTGGATACAATTATTCTCAGACAAGGCAACACATTAAAGTTAGACTGGTAGCAAAAGAAAACAGCATCCGCACGATTGATCAATTTTTACTCAAAACACCCTAGACGAATAAAAATCAACACGGCGACGAACTTTATTAGCTGAGTACTTAGTATTAGTGACCCAATGTTTTATAAAACCAATGAAGATAAAATAAGACACATTTTAGAAACGAATAATTTTCCGAGAAAAACGATCGATAAATTAATAAGACATGTAAAGCAGCGACAACAAGAAGGCCAAAAAGAAAATATAGCAAAGATGTACAAACCATTGACGTATATTCCAAATTTTTCCGAGCGATTTTGCCACTCGAACATCCACAATAAAGACAATTTCCAGTTAGCACAAAGGACGTACAATACTGTGAACAATTTCTTCAGTAACACCAAAACAAAACTCAAAAAAGAGGACAAAGGGGACGAATGTAGTTTATAGATATGTAGTTTCAAGCGTGATCACAATGCAATAAAAAGTAATAATATATAAATTTCAGCATGATCGGTTAAAAATGCGCTCTCTAGAGCGTGAATATGTCTTATCGAAAGGGACCTTCGTATGGGGGCTATATTAAATTATGGACCGATATGCCTAACTTTCACTAGGCACGATTGAATGTAATACACGGTACAAATATTTAAATTTCAGCTTGGTCGGTTAAAAAATGCGCTCTCTATGTAGTGCGTAAATATGTCTTATCGAACGGGACCTTCGTATGGGGGCTATATCAAAGAATGGACCGATATGCCCCATTTTAAATAGGGATCGTCCCTGGGTTAAGAAATAACTCTGTACCAATTTTCATTAAGATTACTTCATATTTGCGACCTGTGGTGTCGAATATAAAAAAGAACGGAACGCTAAACGTAGTGATACTGTTAGTGCTCTGTTCAAAAGAACAGTATCACTACGACGTAGTGATACTGTTCTATGAACCGTACGTTATCGTAGTGTACCGTTCGTCGTGTTCTAAGAACGGTACGTTATCATAGTGGTACCGTTCGCGAACAGTAACACTACAACATTAAATAACGTTAGTGTTCTCTGAAGGAACCGTTATCGTAGGAACCGTAGAATCTGAAGGAACCGTATGAAGGTACGTTATCGTAGTGTACCGTTCGTCGTGTTCTAAGAACGGTACGTTATCATAGTGGTACCGTTCGCGAACAGTAACACTACAAAAATAAATAACGTTAGTGTTCTCTGAAGGAACCGTTCCTATAACGTACTGTTTTTTTCTGAACACTGGCCAGAAGGTATATGTTGGCACGACTAAATCAAAATTAGAGACAAGGATTTCCGGAAACAAGTCTGATCAGAACGCAACTGATAAACCTATTGAACAAAAATACGGACGAAGCAAATAAATTGTTTAGTTGATTGTAAACTCCGAAGACAAGAAGTCTATAGTTTTGTTTTAAATGTAATTATTGTGCTTTTATTATTGTTTTTTTAATTTTTGTATAATTTGTATAAAAGTGAATTTCCCTGATGATGATTGTCGAAAACTATCGAAATATTGGAGCAATAAAAATTTAAAATAACTTAAACACCAGTTTTTTTAAATAATACATGACCGCAAGCCAAACCATGAACAACTTCATTAAATAAAAAGGTCAACAATAACTAAAATTAACAAAATGAGAAAAACTATAGAATTTGGTTCAAAAATTAAAAATCTACTTAATGTGATGGGACGATAAGTGTAATACAGGTAGGATTCCGCTCTTAATTTCTAATATGGTCATCCTATTTCAATTATTGCACAAGTCGATCAGGATTTTGCGACTTTTAAAAAATTTTAAATCGTTCAACTACATCACTGAAACTGAGATCACAAACAAATTTTCTGAAATCGAAGGGGATCGAGTTGAAAAACTAGCAACTCGTCTAAGAACTACGGTAGAATTGTAACATTGTTATACAATTCCACAACAGAAAAACATACTTAACTATTTTTTGTTCATATGCAAATGCTCCTCATATGCCATAAACATTATATTCACTAAATATGCTTTTTTATTTACAAAAAATACTATCTTAAACTTAAAATAAAATCACAAAATCGAAAGGAAATAATTTCAATTAATCATCGAAATCCGTTATGAATGGCGCACTTGGCTCATAGCTATGCCGATTGCCTGACGAGGACGACGACGACGGACCACAGAATGGACTGGAGGCTGGTTGATTCGATGATGCTCGATTGTTGGTTGTTGTTGTTGCTAGTGGTACTGTAATTGGCAATTCTGGTATTTCCAAATAGTTCAACGACAATTGATAGCAGCGCGCCTGCTCAAAAAATCGTCTCAATTCCACATGGATCACTTGGGTGAAGCGCGCACTCAAGCCGGAAATATCATCGGGGGATAAATCAGAATGCAACAATAGCAAAGCTTCCACAGAATGCTGATACAGCAAATTACATTCGGCAATTATAGTGACAAGTGCTGTCAACCGGCATAAGCCTTTTTTGGACGACTGCGAAGAGATTTCATTGCGCTTCAAGTTTAGAAATATGAGACGCTGCAAATGTAGCAAATCCTCCAGATAATCGCACATATCTAAACAAAGTTGAAAACTGACCAACAAATAAAACCAAACAAACGAGAAAAATTGCAGTTAAATAAATAAAAAGGGGACACTGAGAAAAATATTTTAATATTCTTCATGAACTTAGTGGTGGTAAATGAGGGAACATTTTGTATTCATGAAAAGCAAAAGCAATGGAAATTTTGAAATGACGATGAAATGAAGATTGTATATGAGAAAAAATTGCCATTTTGAAATGACGATGAACAAAAATAATATTTGTGAAGTTTCGATGAGCAAGTAAGGATGATTTTTGTGAAAAAAATACGCTTTATAAAATATTTGTGGAAAAATAAATGATAGAAATTGACATAGGAAAAATTACAAAAACATAAAAATTGCGAAATTTAGATGGACAGACAAAGAAGACAGTTGAATGTATCGCGGTTGTCCGCATCTCAAATGAAAGCTTGTTTTGTTTAGTGAATGACCTCAAAATATTTCGAATATATCTTGAGCCGCCATTGAGCTAGAGCGAGGTTATTACATAACCTCTAAAATTCAAATTAACCACCGAGATAACTATCACTACCGGAGTCGGGGTGGTCGAAATAGGTGTATCTATAGGGTATCCTTTCTGTTGCATTTTTGGACTAGCACATTGTATTCGAAAAGTCGTAAATGGGTCAGAATTGTGGTATGAATGTTCCTCATAATTTCCTGCATACGGGATCGGCGCTCGAAGTGTTACCAACTTCACGCCTAAATGGTTATTGGCAACGTGTTCCTTTTTTGCGAAGCGCCAGTAAGTCATCAAAATGGAATTAAACTGTGTAATTGCTTTGTATTTGGTTGGAAATCGCAACCAGCCATTGTTAATGAGCTACGACAACCTAACCTAACCTAAAAACAACCTAATGAGCTACGACATTTACTTATGAACAAAATGTTTGTGTATCGAACCATTACACGTTACAACGATATTGGAAATATTAAAACATTGTCATGAGAATGGATATGTAGAAAGAATTGCTGTGCGAAAGAATCCGCCTGCATCCGTGATGGTTTGGTCCTGTTATTTCCACAGGACACTCACCACTCGTTTTCATATAGTTAGGTAAATCCACAAATCAACCATGAAAATATTTTAAACCATGCATTGTTACCTTGGGCACATAAAGACTTCAAAGAAACCATTGGACCATTCAACAAGACTCGGCGCCAGCCCATAAAGCCCGTGAAACCCAACGTTTTATACAAGAAAAAGTGACCAGCTTCATTTCATCACAGCAATGGGCACCACATCCCCCCGTCTTCAACCGAATGCATTTTTCGATGTGGTCCATTCTGGAGACCAAAGTATGAGACGGTCGAAGCCTTAAAGATAGCTCTTCGTCTGGGCTACATTCGTGCGGTTTGTGAAGCCTTCCCGGACGGACTGGATACTTAAGGGTAGTTAAATTGTAAGGGCCGATGTTGAATATGAACCACACCTAAACGTCAAGTTTTTTCTGCATTTCATTTGACATTTCTTAGTTTCAGACAAACTCAATTTGAACCATGGAAAGATACACAATCGAGCAACGCGTTAAAGCTTTTTAATCCTTTTACGAAAATGGGCGTTCAAATCAAAATGCATTTCATGCGCTTCGTGATGTTTTTGATCAGCATAATCGCCCAAATGTGTCCACAATCGGGAGAATTATGCGCAAATTTCAGCAATAGGAGATGTGAAAACACCTGTGCATGCTCGCTAAAGGTGGCTGAATCGAACAATAATACATTTTTCTTAAAAACTGACATATTGTTGTGACAACTGAAACAAACGTTACTAAATTATAACATTTTTAATTGGGAAGACGACTTTGAGAAATTATAAGAAAAATTCACCATGGGTCCATTTTCAGTACAATGCATTTATATATATAATGTTCAGCTCAAAATAGGCGTATTTGTCAAACGCAAACAATTGACAGATTCATAAAAAATTCCCATAACGTTGATATTATTTATTGTAGACCTGTAGAATTTTATTTGATTTTCGGATAGTTCGGCTTGAGGTCCTTTGTTGGAAATTAAAACTCGTTAATTTTCGATTTTTAATTTATTTATTTTTATCCAATATTTCGACTAAAATCTTTAGTCATCTTCAGGGATATCAAAAATTATCACAAATTAAAAAGCTCGACTGTCTTCTAGGAAGTTATTCGTCAACTTATATAACAATCATATAAAATACTTCAATAATTTGTATTTTAGACCACTGTTGCAATGACTGACTGAGTAAAATGTTTCCACTTTTCTGGCTCCCACATAATGTCATATATTCTATATTACATTACTCACACGGGAGGGCATATAGACAGACGAGCAATAAGACGGGATTTTTCGAAATTCGTACTATTACCCGCACAATGGGGCAAAGAGGGATAAATATGGTGCCACCGCCAAATCTAAACGGAATGAGCTAGAATCGTGAAATTTTGTGTGAGGGTAGCCCTTCTGAGGTCGAAATTGACTGGATTTTTTTTTTAAATCCGAACATTTACCTGCACTATGGGCCTTATGAGGCAGACTCAGAAATTGACAGGATTTTTCGAAATTCGAACATTTACCTTCACAGTGGGGTAAAAAGGGAAAAATGGGATAAATGTAGTACAACAGCCAAATTTAAATGACAAGATCTAGAATCGTGAAATTTTGTGTGAAGGTAGCCCTTATGAGGTAGACTCAGAAATTGACAGGATTTTTTTGAAATTATAACACTTACGCACACAGTGGGGAAAAAGGGAAAAATGTGGTACAACAGCCAAATCCAAATGGCAAGACCTAGAATCGTAAGAGTAGAGAGTAGCTCTTGGGACGTAATCAAGAACGAGGGCCGATTTTTTAAAATTTAGGGGCACAGTGGGACAGAGAGGGATACATATGATACCACTGCCAAATTTAAAGCCTAAAATTAGAATGGTGAAAAGTGAAGCGAGGGATGTCTTTATGACAAGGGATCGGGGTAGACAGTTTTTTTGTATTCGCAAAAAGGGTTAACTATAGTACAGTGGGGTAAAAACAGTTAAATGTATAGTGGTAAAGTGGGACAAAATGGGTTAAAAATGGTACAGTGGGGCAAAAATGTATTTACTATGATACAGTGGGGCAAAAGAGGTTAAATATGGTACAGTGTGACAAAAAATTTTAACCATACAGTACAGTGGGGCATAACTTTGTTAAATGTTGTACAGTGGAGCAAAGAGTTTTAAATATGGTACAGTGAGACAAGGGGTTTAATATGACACAGTGGGGAAAAAAGGGTTAACTATGGTACAGTGGGGCGCAATTAGTTGAATATGGTAACGTGGGACAAAATGGGTTAAATATGGTACAGTGGGGCAAAAAGCTTTAACTATGGAACAGTGGGACAAAAATGTGTTAGCTATGGTACAGTGGGACATAAATCCCAGGTATGTATAAAAATTCGTACTTTAGAAGCACAGTTTAATAAAAAGTGTTTAATATGTGTTTGAATGTGGTCCCTGAGTGCAAAGGTAGCTCTTACAGCATAAACCAAAGCTAAGAAATAGTTTTTTCCAAATAGGAAAAACAAGTTAACTAAATGGCACATATAGGGGACAAAAATGTTGAAATATGGCCTAAGCTTGCGAATTTGGATAGTGATTTCACTATCAATTATCATTTTAAAATATTGTACAATAGTGTAAAATTTGTTAATTATGACACACAAAGGGTTAAATGTGGTAAACTCCACTCTGCCAAATTTCATAACAATGGAGCCTTTATAGACACAGTGGGACAAACATGGTTTTATATTGTACCAGGGTGTGAAATTAGCTATTGGAGCATAAACTAGGGAAAAGTGCTAACGTATGAACCAAAAAAAATAGTTTTTAAACTTTCAGAGATACAGTGGGAAAAGGGATAAATATTGTACCATGACGTCTGGGTAACTCTTGGAACACAAATTAGAAATGAAATTAGGGTTCGTATTTTATAGTGTAAAAGTAATCAAATCTTCTTCATTTTGCACCATATGTAATAATCATGTCATTTTGAAAGAAAGAGGTAAAACTATTTTAAAGTTCACTAAACAGAAAATAAAAAAAGATGGTGGCTGCGAAGCGCTCCGGGTTAAAGCTAGTATTACATATACAAGTATGCAATGCTATTGAACTCTCACTTTAAACGAGTTGGCAAACATTTATTTAACTTCATGTTTTTCTAGTGTACCCATTATTATGAAAAAATATGATGGCTACAAAATTATGATGATCATGATGCACATTCATTGGCTACTTACCTACCATTCACATCCAAACTGGGCTCATATTCATAACGAAAATTGCCGCTAAAGTGTGTGTACGTCTGGTGGAATGAAAGTTTCCGATAAAGCACTTGACAATAGTGGGCTATGCATTGGGCCATGTGATCACTTCTTTGTGTTGACCAATATTGGGCATAGTTTTGTAATTGTGCCTGATACGCTTGGCTATCGCGTAGTACTTGTGTATGTCCCTCGTGTAGCAGTTTATGCATTAGAATGCAAAATTTCCACATTGTAAAACGACAGCTAGTTAGAGGATATTTTTGGGCTATACTCCATATGCGATGTCCACCTTTGATGTCATGTGTTTT
Source organism: Eudasyphora cyanicolor (assembly GCA_963930755.1). Lineage (NCBI taxonomy): Eukaryota > Metazoa > Arthropoda > Insecta > Diptera > Muscidae > Eudasyphora > Eudasyphora cyanicolor. The sequence continues at coordinate 205,683,061 of OZ005735.1, forward strand.
CATTACGACAAGACGAGCTTGTGCTGCATCCAATGGTTTTTCCAAGGGACATAAACATTTCTTGAGGGATTTTTTCTATTTGGAAAATAGGAAAGAAAAATTGGGAGAACATGAGTGACATTGACATAAAAGGCGTTGTAGGAAATAGGCTTTAAATGGATAAGAGAAATAACGATTATACTAAATACAGCAACATAATTAAAAACATATGCCAAACGAAAAGATCGGATATTCAATTTTTCTAACCCTATTTAATCCGATTAACATTATTAATGTTGAAACTATAAGTTGTTTAGTCGACTAAAAATTTAATAATTTTTAAATAAAAAGTGCAAAAGCAGACAAAGTGCATTTGGTTTAGAATTTATCGTAAGGTCGGATATCGTCAAGTATGTACAAAGAAGGCTCGGCGATATGTTACCAATGAAAACCCAGTTAGGAAAAAATAAAGTCGGGTAGAACCGACTATATCATACCCTATACCACTTTGTTATCCGATTAAGTACACTACGACACAAATTCACAAGAGTGAGATGGCCGATATCTTAATGGAGTTCCTTCTTCGATCAATAAACTCCACTCTGCCAAATTTCATAACGATCGGATGTTAACTAACGCTTCTATACCACTTCGGTTCGTATTTAAATGTATGGGGTCTATATATAAATCTCAGCACATTTTTATCAAACTTAGCAATCTTTGTTTCTGTGTTAACAAAGTCCTCTCTGCCAACGTTTATGATGATCGAATGTAAAATAAAGGTTTTGTAGTACGTTGATGCTCAATGGAAAGGCACTTATATAGGGAGGCTATATTTAAATCTGAACCTGATTTATTTCATATTTGACAGTGTTCGTTCTTTGCATCAATAAAATCATTTATGCCAAATATGGCAATGCACAAATGTTTAATACGATTTCTATTGCACTTCTAGGGTGATCTAAGTAGAGATACTTTCGACAAATCGAATGGAAACATATTCGCTGATGCCAGTTTGTAGGTCTAAAATCAGCTGTTTTTCGTTCGCATCGCTGTCGTTCGACCTAGAGAAATATGCTGTTAGTAAGTTTTTCCAAATAGATCGGTATAATAGTCGATGGGTCTATCTCTTCTGCTTTTGGGTGTTTCAAACAATTGTACAATAATACCCTGGACCACAGTGTAATTTGGTAATCTTGTAATTTTTTATTAAAAAACCATTTTAAGACAAATATCTTGTTTTTCGATACAGCCACCTTTAGTGTGTATAATGGATAATTGACGTCGTAGGAAAATTTTTTGAAGAAGAAAATATGGCTGCGTTTACAGCGTAAGATGTGACAATACACCATTTTCATTTGTTATCAGCGAAAAAAGTAGAAGGTAACAAAGGAGAACACAAAACTATTGGAAAAAACTCCATATTTATACCCTCACTTTTGAGGAGGGTCCTTTTCTGTGGACCTCCCACAGAAAAGGGCCTCATCATACCAAAATTGAAAGACTCATAACATTAATACCAGAGCACATAATCACAGTTCGGTACAGTACAATGTCTTTGAAGTATCTACTGTTCAGCACAAAAATATGCGTATTCGTCATCCCACTTCTGTTACCACCACACAAATTGGCAGATTCATTCGAGCACAGCATAAAAATAAATAAATATTTTCATAATTTTTATTTTAGACATCATTTTCAATGACTTTAGACTGGCAACGAATGAACATTGTTTTCAACGTTCTGGCATGTCCCACCTGTAGTACCGTATTACATTACTCACAAAGTGGGGAACATATTAGGTGGTTTACCCAACTGCAATTTTTTTTCTTACTTCTTTTAACATAAATCAATTATTTTTCCCTATTTCCATTAATATTAGATACGAGGGTTGCTATTTATATTTCGGTTCCTGGCAATACTAGTGTTGTGAGATGAGAACTGGAACTTCCATTGGAAAGTATGAAATTTTTTAGCATAACCTCGCTCAGAACGCTATGTCATTTAAGCGCGAATTGTTTTGTTTACAGTGTGTGAGAAAATTCACCTCCAAAACATGGTTTTTGAACGCTTTAACAGCTGCTTCGGGCGTCGAAAAACGTTGACCAAACAGTTTTTTCTTGATGTGAGCGAATAATAAGTCATTGGGTGTCAAATCAGGTCTGTACGGCGGATGACCCATCAATTCGACGTTTTGGCCGGTCAAAAAGGCGCTGGTTTGAGCCGATGTGTGAGAGCTCGCATTGTTATGGTGAACAATGATTCGTCTTCTCTTGTTCGTTTTTAGAATTTCACCGAAGACTTCAGGCAAACAAATTGTGGTGTACCACTCGGAATTGACCGTCCTACGTTACTCAAGCGGAGCAGTCGCCACATGACCAGTTTTGCCGAAGAAACAAGCGACCATTTGCTTCGAAGTGCTTCGAAAGATTTAAGTTCATAGATGCACTCTTGCCGTGATAATCCACGTCGAAAGTTGTGAAAAATGATCGCACGAAAATGTTCACGAGTTAATTCAATTTTTTGCCAAATTGTTTTTTTCAAGTCACTGTAAACAACACAAATGATGGTCGTACGTCAAAACGTTCTGAGTACGTTTAAAAAATGTCACACTTTCCAATGGAAATGTCAGATGGCGCCAGGCAACAATTAGTGTCAGAAATTTCATATATCCACAGAAGATTTTCCATTTTTTTTCAAAATTATTTGTGAGAACAGACATTTTTTATTAATTGTGAATTTTTTTAATAGAAATTTGTGTAATTATTTCATTTCGTTTATTTATGAGGTCACAGTAATTTCAAATTCAATTGGGGTCAGTATAAAAATTGATATGACATTCATATGATTTTGGTATAAGAAATAATACAGTTTGCATTTATGTTCACAATGTATTTATGTATTAAACAAAAAAGGTTTTTATTATTTTTTTTACAACTCGACAAATATCTCGAATTCTAATATTAGCACACCGATCAGATTAGACCGGCACGGCATATGTTATTTATTTCATGTACATTTGTTCACACTCATTACCAATTGTTCCACATCTCTTTTATTTTCCATTGTTACCGTGTTTTTACTATTTCCAAATAAAGTTCAACATTGATAAAAATAGACAATGTCACTACCGTTCAGACATGTACATATGTTAACACTCGGAATGGACAAATTGGAATAGCATTCCGCTTCTGTGACAAGTAAAATGAAGGTAATTGTTTTTTTTCTCGCTCTTTATCTAATCGACATTTCACTTGATATCATCACGCTTCACTAGGGAACAAAAAAATATTTATGGGTTTTATATGAAATTTCATATCAGTCCGGTATTTGAACAGTATTCATGGGTAATAAGTCTGTATTTTCTAGAAATAGTTTCCCACAAAACTGACCACCGTCACCTTATTTATTTCCTCATTTATGTTTAGAACTATGTTAGCAATCTTTTTTTTTTTCAAATATGTATGGAAAGATTTAATTATTTGATCTCGTATTTCAGAACAAACGAAAATTCTCTCTCGAAATTTGGGGTAATCCCCTGCGGTTGAGTTGGAAATTCCCATACAAAAGTCTATAAAAAATATAGGAATTGTATACAACGCACGTACACGGAAAAAAATTTAGGTTTTCGAAAGTTGGATTTTCAATAAACAATAAATTTTTACTCCGGCATGAGTCGATTTCTTTGAAGTTCTCGCGATAAAGCTTTATATGTAAAAAAGATAGGTTGTGTGACAAATTTTAGCATATCTCGAGAACCATTTATCCAAGTAGGTTCAGGAAAAGTATAAAGAATCGAAAATTAAATACCATTCATATTCTTATAATGCCATTTTTTTATCTGTTCAGTATTGCGAGAAAATCTTATTTTTAAATAAAAGTGGCGCTTTTTAATTGTGCTTTTTTTTAAAGCATAATTACCTTAAATTTAATGCGTTTGTCGTGCGAATTTTCGACTTTTTTGTTTTCTGCAAAATAATTTTTTAATTTCAAATAATTTAAGCAGCCAAATTGTTATTTTTTGGTAAATTGATGCAATTTTGTAGATATTAGGAACAATTTTTGGAATATGTCATTGCTAGTTATTGAGATTTTGGCGATTTAACAGAAGTATGAAGTTAGTCCAATATGTATTGTCCGATACTGTATATACATATCGTCGGCTTAATGCTATTTTGGTCCATACGCCATTTTTGTGTTTTTTGAGTTAGGAGTTGATAATATGGGTTCCAAGCATGCTCTTTCAGAATCTGCAATCATTTTTTTCCTATCTCGCATAGTTTTCGAGATATTGGTAGGGTAAATTTGTTTTACTCTGAATAACGGGAAATAATTTCGATATTTTTGTTCTATTTCTCAATTTTTCTATCGCCCTATATTTTTCACTCAGTATTTTACGTTCTTTCGATCACAATATGTAAATTAGTGTCCATCCATACCGACCCTTTTTGTGGTCCATGTAATACAAATACGAAAAAATAGTAAAATAAAAGTGGATATGGACCAAAATGCCAAGTACAAAAATTGTTATAACTTGCTTATTTTTGGATGTAATGGCATAGAAATGCATGAGAATCATACAAACACTGTTGGGAACCCTATGAAATATAAAGTGTGCAACTCTTCAGTCCCGTTTTTACTCAAACAATAAATTGCGTTTTTCTCCGTTCATAAAAAATGGCGTATGGAACAAAATAGCATTAAGCCGACGATATATTCAGAAAATTTTTTTTTTCTAAATTATCTGCCTTCAATTTTTCCCCTGGAAAATATCGAAAGTGGCCCTTCCAAGGATATAGTATAGAAAAAAAGAGAACAAATCGAAGAAACCGATAAGAAAAAACTGATGGTCCAAGTTATTCGAAATCTGGTTACAGTTTCTTTTTATCAACATATTTGGAACAGAAATTCTGTTAGGGAATATGGTCTATGTAGCAAGAGTTTTTATTTTTCCAGGTGTATAATTATTTATATTTCAGCCATGTCCAATTGCACCAAAACAATAGCTAAATGTGCGGTGACGCATTGCATCTTATCAAAGTGGAATTACGTCCATATCGCACATTTTTGGAGTACATACTGTCATATAAAACATTCGCAATAAATTGTAATGACTATTAATAATCACGTTTATTCCATTCTAAAATATGTAGTAGAAATAATTTGATTGATTGTGTATTAATAAAACAGAAAAAATGATCTTCAATAAAACGAAGTAATATTTTTTATACGTCGGATCTAATGACATCTACAGTTTTCTCTACAAGGTGATATATTAGGCATAAGTACAGACAAATTTTTATGATTGAAATGATATGATATGAAAGTTTATGGCATTACCTTGGCGTCAAGGGCATTAAAACGTTAACATAATTTCACGGAAATTTAAGATAATTTTAAAACAATTACGTAAACTATCTTTAAGAAATGTTTTTTATTTGGAAAGTATAACTTAAAATTGTTAGTTATATCTGATGGCAATATTTTTTAATCAAATCGCAAATTTTGTTGTTTGTCCAGAAAGGATAATGAGAAGGAATCGCTATATACCTGGCGAAAAAGCAACGACGTTGCTTTATTTATTGATATATTTTGGAAGGGTTTGAAACCATATGCTCACTTCTTCTAGTACGTTATTTTTATTACTTTATAGTTATAAATTTATTGTAGACACTAAACAATTGATAAGAATGTTTATATAAATCTTTAAAAATGAGTCACAATCATTAAAAAACAATAACAATTTTTGTTGTTTATTTTCAGGTAACTTCTTGGATAACAAATGATGGCAGTGAATGTCTGCAACGTTTCATTAACATGGAATTGGATTGGGATACACCAATGAAGGAACGTGAACAAGAATTTGAAAAATACTATTTCATATCAATGGTAAGAATAGGAAACCGGTTCTAACATTATGTCCAGTAGGGCGGGTCGGAGAAAAATATTGCGGACGTTCGCATCTCAAATTAAAACCTATTTAGTTACTGAATATGCTCAAAATATATAACCTCTAAAATGCGTGTATTTCTTCCAAACATCAAATATCTTCTACAGGGTTAAATTAAGTGTGGTAGCCTGTATAACAGATTCACTTAGACTATATAGTCCACTGTGCTACTACAGGGTTGTATGGGAACACATAAGTTATCCCTAGCCCCTCCTGCTGAAGCCTAAAAGTTTACGGAGTCCAACATCAGCCAAGTTAGCTAACTCCACAAAGAAATGAGAGGCTAAGGTTGCATGCCGACTTCTAGATAGAGGGCATAGACGCAGAAGATGTTATATTGATTCCTCCTCCTCTTCGCCACCACAGTATTCTGCAGAAGTCATTGCGCAAGAGCTTCAATCTCTCTGTGTGCCGTCCAATAAGGCAGTGAATCGTGATGACAGACACGATGAGTGGACTTCGGTTTCGATAACGATAACAGTGTGTTTGGAGATTAGCATGGGCCACATCGGCCTGGAATGTATGCAGTTCCTGACACCTGCCATTTGTTGCCGTAAGGGCACTATCTCTTAAGAAGAGCTTTCAAGTTTATCTGCTTTGCAGTTCTCTGGTATGTCCCTGTAGCCAGGCACTCATAGCAGGTAAATATTGAACTGTTGAACAGACGAGGGCAGTTTTTGAATTCAGGAATATAGTTTCCAGGGACTTGATAGCAACCTGAATATCAGAGAAAATATTGATACCGACTTTGGTCCCAACATTAATGTTCAACCTTTCCGCTACCTCTCGAAAAGCTAAGATTTCTGCCACGTAAACACTTAAGTGATCAGGCACTATTTTTGCAATGTTGAGATATCCATTACAAAAGACACCAAATCCCTCTTAACTTATATACCGTCTCCTGTGTCCTGAGATACTAGCATTCCATTCTGATCTATCTGGTATAATTCAGTTATAGTGTAATCAACCATGCCCGGAAGATCAGGCATTGTGTCCAGGATAACACTATGTCCGTAGCCATTTCCTGACCAGAGCGACAGTTCCCTAAGTCTAATAGCAGTAGATGCGGCACATTACCTTGCTAACGGGTTGTTGGATAACCATTTATAAATGTAGAAGTGTAGATGGTTTCGGTTTCTTGGTATTTTGCCAACACATTCCTATCTGGCAGGTATTTTAGTGAGAAGTTCCTCTCTAAGGTGTACACTGTTAATATATAGTACACTCAGTCAGTTACCATCGCACAACGTTGTGATATCCTCATGTGACCGTAGTTCTTATACTTCCACATTGATAGAACCCCCCATTCCGTGAAGCTCGATCAGATAGAACCAAATATATTCACGAATTTACGCGTTATGAAATTTTGCTCTAGCTCACCGGCGGCTCGAGATATAACCAAACATGCAAACAAAACAAGCTTTCATTTGAGATGCGGACAAGCGCAATATTTTGTTGACTCTCTCTAATGCCCTGTCTTTACCAAAAACCTCTAACCTTATGTCTATTACAGAAAAATTTGGCCAAAGGTCGTGATTTGCATGTGGCTGCCGCCAATATGGATACACTCCAAGAAAGTGCCATACACCTGCGACAAGCACTCGATTGTTTTGCCGAGAAATTGGAAACCGCTCGTGAGCGCATAGAAGCCACCACACGTCTGCATCATCTACTCAATCTGAATGTACGCGATGAGAGTGCACAACAGGAAACGGAAAGATTGTGCGAAAAGTATGGCGTTAAAGGTCTTCTGGAAAAGTATCGTGACAAAGAGTCACATGGAGTCGAAGTCTTTCGACGTAAACCGGAAACCCTAAATTTAAGCTACAACAATAATAGCATCCAAAAAACCACAAATATAACGTCACAAATCATTAGCAGTACTCCGGATGCCCAGAAGATACGTTATTTGTGCCATCGATCCAGTAGCTATGGCACTGGGTCCTATGAGAGTCCCAACACCTGTCAGTGTTGGCGTGACAGCAGAAATCTCGACTATATGGAAGATGAAATGGATAATGACGAAGAGGAGGGACGATCAAAAATTGCCGATTCTGGTGTGGGAGAATGTCAGCGGTGTGAGGGGAATCCGAAATTAACTAGAATATGTTCATGCCAAAGTCTTAATGAGGAATCGGAGAATTTATATAAGAAACAGTGAGTTCTGGATAAGTTAAATTTCGTTGAGTGTTGTAAAACTAGTGTTTTCTTTCAGTGATGAACTCGATGATGAATGCTTCGAGCAACCATCTAAATGTTATATCAACATTCATTCACCTTTGGAGGCCAATAAGCACCTGCAATGTTTTGCTTCCACCTTTGAATTGCCAAAATTAGAAGAACTGAGTTGTCTAGATCCAAAAATACAAAAGTGAGTATGTCTTTATTAGAAAAAGGTCTATAAAAGGCCTTTAACTAAATGGAAAAATTAAAATCGATTTTTGTCTTGCAAACAAATGTTAAAAGATCCGATCAGATCTTCTACCTTTTTTAACGGAATGTTCGATTTTTGATTTTTATGCATCATTTTCATTCGGAACCAAAAAAAAAAGTTGAATTAAAAATTCGGAAAAAATCGACCTTTTCTACATGAAAAAGTCGAAAGTTCGCATAGTTGTAGAGGATACAACTGTTCCATCACCATGTCTGCATGTATTATTACAATTTTTAACTTGTATCTCCATTTCAGAACGCTCCTCTTGATCATGCGCGAAATGATTGGCACGGAACGTGACTATGTACGTTCACTTTACTATGTCATTGAGAATTACATCGATGAATTGTTGCGCGATGATATCCCACAATCGTTACGCGGTCAACGTAATGTTATCTTCGGTAATATAGAGAAAATCTTCGAATTTCACAACAATCATTTTCTCACCGAATTGGAGCGATACGAAAATAATCCACTGAAAGTGGGTGCAGCCTTTCTACAAATGGAATCGAAATTCTACTTATACGCGCTGTATAATAAAAATAAACCAAAAAGTGATACACTCATGAGTGAATATGGAACAGCATTCTTTAAGGTAATTTGAAGAACAATGACATTTATAAACTAATATTTCAAGAGCTCCATTCTAATGTATTCCAATCGGAAATTATTGTTATTCAGAAGAGGACTTATGCGTTTAAATCAGTTTTTATTGCTAAACAAATTTTACACCCAAATATGAATTAATTGCAATTTTTGAATAAATAGGAAGTGCTGTGCTAGTCCGATAATGTAACAGAAAGGATAAACATATTTCGACCATGCCGAATCAAATGGTGGTAGCTCTTTATACCCTCACTTTAGTGTGACAAGGGTATATATCAGTTGCTACGAAAAAAAGTGTAACACATCGAAGGAGTGACCTAAGACCCCAACTATATTCGCCGGAAATCCGTTTTGGGCCATTTTTAGTCGAATGAGAAATGTCCGTCCGTCCGTCTGCCTGTCTGTCTGCTGGCTGGTGCGCACGATAACTCTCGAAAGTAGTAACCGTTGACTTCAAATTTGGTATGTAATAATATTCTTTTCTATCTCCGACTAAGTTCGAAGATAGGCCATATTGGTCCACTCCTGTTTGGTCCTCCACTGTTTTGAAATATTGAATCTTTAATAACTGCTATACTACTTATTCGAATCTTCTGAAATTCCACACATAGTATTAGTTTATTAGTCGCTATCAACTCGAGAAAAATACCAAAAATAATGCTCACAGGGTCTATAGCCCTGTGAAAAATTGACGTTATTGCCACGCCCCTTTTTATACCTCCCACGCAAAGGTACCATTTTGCACAAAAAGTTAAGAGCTTACAGCGTGAGTACCAATGCACGAAAATGCAACAACATTTTGCACAGTATAACGCTTTTGAAGTGTAAAAAATAGGCGTTATCACCAGGCCCCTTTTTGTACCTCCCACATAAAATGGTCAATTCATACCAAAATTTTATATCTCTTAACGTTAATATAACAGTGCACATAAACGCTTATAATTCGCTTATAATATTTAAAGTATTTACTATTCAGCGAAAAATAGGTGTATTTGTTAAAAACCTTCTGGTATCTCCCACACAAATTGACAGAATAATTCGTTAATTATTCCATATTACATTACTCACAAAGTGAGGGTATACCTTAATCGGTTTACCCGACTGAAACTTTCTTACTTGTTTTTTCAAGAATTCGATCACAAAGTTTGTTGGAAATCAAAATGGTTGTTTATATTGTTGTAGTAGTATAGCAGTTTTTGTCCATTAGGTTTTGTTTGATTCGCTTTGTGTTGTGGGTTCTGCCATATTGAATCCAGACCCATGAAGGTGGCTACTACGCGATTGGTCAAAAGAAACCTGGTATCAAGTTGGAAAGGTTGGGTAGGGCAGTTGAACACCGTTGCACGTGGGACAGATGCTCGACGTTTTGTCATCAATTCCTGATATTAGTCATCCGCCTGATATTAGTTGGGCCAAAAGCACTCGTGGCAATTCTGCTTTCTCCGAAGCCACTAACGGAGAGTGTAGTATCTCCTAGCGACTGCGTCGGAGAGTATGTCAGTGAGGCCTGCCTGGTATGCTATTTGAACTAGAGGTTCTCTCTTGTAGCGTTTTGCCATCAATTCCTGACCGCCTGATATTAGTTGGGCCAAAAGCTGCTTGCCTTTCGTGGCAATTCCTCTCACTCCGAAGCCACTAATGGAGAGTGTAGTATCTCATAGCGACTGCGTCAGAATGTATGTCAGTGAGGCCTGTATGGTATGCTAGAGGTTCTCTCTTGTAGCGTTTGACGCTCTAGATTATGAAGATCTGTACTGATCTGCCTGGGAAGGGGTAGCCTATGCACAGAGTGATTGTTGAGGTGGGTGTGACAGTAGCACCAAAGCAGATACTGCTTCAGCAGCATGAAGATGGTCATGCAGGTGGTCCACAGAATGCATGAGGAGACACCCGATCACAGTTCTCAGGGCGGCTTTTTGGCAGGTCTGCAGGCTTTTCCACTGCGTCTCGCACACATTCGGCGACCACACCGGTGCTGCATAGTTAACTATATACCGTGATCTGAACCCGTTACTGTGAGCTTTCCTTTGATTCAGGAAAGTACGGCTTTCAGATATGATGAAATCGGCTGGTCTATTAAAGAAGAGGATTATGTGGGAGTAAAATGACGGACTGTCAAAGGAAGTCATTTATCAGACACAAAATGGTGATATCTGGACAGCCATCTATTAGCTCAGCCAAAGTTATGCCTCTTTGCTCATTAGCTAGAAGAGAACACCAAATCTCGAGATGGGCATTAAAGACTCCTAGGATCACACGGCTATTGCTATGCAGTAACGGACTAATGTCCGGTAAATACCACGTAGTACAGCTCTATCTCGGCAGTCCCAGACTTATCTTTCCAAAACCCAAATGAGTCTCTTAGAGTCAAGCGCAGGCGTGATATGTATGTCACAGAATGAGTCCTCCACCTCCAATTCTGGTGTGATCCTTACGTAGCACAGCAAGCTACAACGTGTTTCATTCCCCCCTCCCTAAATGGGTTACACCTTACTGATGTTGAATGGTAATGGAACCGGTTCCGGCAGACAGAGCAGAACCATAGTTCGGAATGTGTTTCTCCTGAAGTGGCAGCCCCTGGACGAAGAATAACTGCTTCGAGTCATTCCGGTACATAGAACCGGTTGCAGTGGGTTTGATCAAAAAGGTTATTTATCTCGGTGATGAATTTGAAGTAGGCACACAAGCTTCAGCCAAAAAAAAAATTCCGGAGGACACTTGGCTAACTATTTCTCTCAAAAGAGTCAACACCGCTTCTGACCTCCTTACCACTACCGGATTCAGCATGGTCGAACTTGGTTTACCCATATAGTGTACTCTATGTTACTCAACTAGGGAAAAATGTGGAATAAGATTTCTATCTGGACAACTCTGAAATATTTTTTTACGTTTTCTTTATAGACAAAACAAATTGAATTGAATGATAAAATGGACTTAGCCTCATATCTATTAAAACCCGTGCAACGTATGGGAAAATATGCACTCCTGTTACAGCAGTTGGTTAAAGCATGTAGCTCCGTGGAGGTATGTCCATATAAACCAGATACATATTTTAAAAATAACCAAAACAAATCATAATGATAACGATTTCCCCCAGGGTTCTGCTTTACAGGAAATAGCTGCTGATGTGGAAGAACTACAAAAAGCTGAAGAAATGGTTAAATTTCAACTCAGACATGGTAACGATTTACTTGCTATGGACTCATTGCGAGACTGTGATGTTAATCTCAAGGAACAGGGTCGTCTGTTGAGACAAAATGAATTTCTGGTATGGCAAGGACGTGCTGGCAAGAAGACATTGAGACACATATTTCTATTCGAAGAATTGGTATTATTTAGTAAATCTCGAAGATTTCCAGACCATAAGGTTGGTAACAAGTTTTATTCCTAGCCTATTTAAATTGCATTATTTTATAACTCTTTTTGTTTAGAATCTTGATATATATATTTACAAGAATAGTATCAAGACTTCGGATATTGGTTTAACAGCACATATTGGTGACTCACCCACCAAATTTGAGATTTGGTTTAGAAAACGTAAACCAGAAGATACATGGACATTGCAATGTATGTCAGAGGATATTAAGAATACATGGACTGAAGAGGTTTCCAAATTATTGTGGACACAAGCGAAAAGAAATCGAGGTTTAATATAGAAACCAATAAATGTAAAATATCAATAATAACAAAGTTTCACGTCCCCATAGAAATTCGCCTTGCTGAAATGTCTTCAATGGGTATTGGTAGCAAACCTTGTCTGGACATACGACCCAGTAATAACCAAATAAATGATAGATCCATAAACATCAGCCAATTGGGCAAAGGTATAGCTCTAACATAAACACATTTTCTCGCAGGGTTATTTGATATTCTGGTTTCACTTGCAGCTCCCAAGCTACGACACTCTTTTGTCGGCCTACACTCGGATCAAACGAAAGCTTCGCGAAGACCTACATCATTGATATCAGAGAGTTCTCTATCGAGCGGTACCAGCAGCTCTTCCCTAAGTAAATCATCTACTACTTCATCAAATTCGTCAGCTCACAATCATACACACCATCATTATCAGCCCGGGATTGGCCTGGAGCTAATAACAGAATCTCAGACTTTGGATCAAAATGAGAATGGTAAATCTCAGAACTATCAACATCATCACAACCACAATCAAATGACAAATAGTGGTTGCATTAGTCACACTGGAAGCGGTAATAGCGGAAGTATAACGTCTAGACAGCGAAACAAACGTTCAACGACTATTGTCAGCCAACTGTCCATGGGTATTGATTTTGATTTGTCTTATTATTGTTTCTAAAAAGCACGATTATTATAGGTATTTTATTGAAACTCTTTTGTGTGCACATACTTTGTGTGTAGTATGTGTGTGCTTATATGTAAATAATTTGTTGTATATATGAATGTATATAAGTGTTGTATATATGTATATGTATGAATGCATGTTATGTATTACTAAATTAGTTAGTAATTTAATTCTTTATTTATGGGAGAATTTCTGTAAAGAGTCGTTGACTTTGAAAGTAGTAATTCTATTCCATATCCCTAAATATTATGCAGTTGCTATAGATCTTGGTAGAAATTGCAGTTTGGTAGATATTTATAGAGGGTTTTCCAACAAGAGGTGTTATTTTGAATCACCCGGTATTTCGGTAGCTGAAGCTTTTATTCTTTGACATTTGACAAGTAGAAACTACGCCATTACTAAAAATGGAACGATACACGATTCAACAACGCATTGAAATTATTAAAATTCGAAAATCGTCGAAAAATCATCTTGACTGATGAGGCCCATTTCCAACTCGGTGGCTACGTCAACAAGCAAAATTGTCGCATCTGGGGCTCGGAAAACCCAAGAGTTATTGTCGAGAAGCCTCTCCATCCTCAACGTGTGACTGTTTGGTGCGGTTTATGGTCCGGCGGGGACATTGGACCTTACTTTTTCGAAAATGAGGTTGGATCAACAGTTACGGTGAATGGATTGCGCTATCGAGAGATGATTCATGATTTTTTATGGTCGGAGTTGGATGGTATTTATCTGGACAACGTTTAATTTCAACAAGACGGCGCTACGTGCCACACAAGCAACGAAATCATTGCTCTGTTACGGGAAAGTTTCCGGACCGTGTTGTCTCTCGAAGAGATAACACGGCCACCGAGATCTTGTGATTTAACACGTTGCTACTTTATCCTTTGGGGCCACGTGAATTATAAGGTCTACGCCAACAGCCTCTTGTTGGAAAACCCTTTATTGCAGCTGAATTTATGTTATTGAAGGCCTCTTCCACAAATATCTAAGAAAGCTACCATTATACATTTCTTAACAGAGAGAGATCGCTCAATATAGCTGAGTAGATCATGCAGGATGGCTTCAGGGATTTGCCCTTGCCGTAGGCATGCCAGTAGCCTGTGATCAATTTTAGTCCAAAGATAACTATTGATTAATCTCTCTAAGATTTTAAGGAGAAACTACGATAGATTTATGGGAAATCCTTAGGTCCTGTTTAGAACGGCTTTTTCGTTTTTATACCCATCATTTATTATACCGATCGACTTGGAATTACTTCCTGAATCGAGGTAACCAAGTCCGTCTGTAGCTGTAGCGTTTTAATCAAAGTGCAGATCGTGATGAAATTTACTACAGCTCTCAAGGATGATTACTATTGAAACTGGTGAAAATCGGTTCAGATTCAGATATATGTTCCATATATATTTAACTCCGATTTTGCATCTAAGCGCTATAGAACACGATTTTACCTCTGATCATTACCAAATTTTGCATAAGGCAGTTCATTAGTTCAAGAATGAACACTGTTAAATTTAAAAGAAATCGGTTCAGATTTAGATATACCCCCCATATATACTTTCCTACCGATTTGGTATCCACGTGTCAGCTTTATTTTACATCCGATCTTTATAAAATTTGGCAGAGAGGAGTTTGATACAGAACGAAGGTTGCCAACTTTAAACAAGTAAGAAAGTTTCAGTCGGGTAAATCGACTAAGGTATACCCTCACTTTGTGAGTAATGTAATGAATATTACTCGAATTATTCTGTCAATTTGTGTGGGAGGTACCAGAAGGGGTTTATCAAATACACTTTTGTTTTGCTGAACATTAGATACTTTAAATTCATTGCACTGTGCCGACTTATAAGCATTTATGTGCACTGGTATAAACGTTATGAGACATTAAATTGTGGTATGATTTGGGCATTTTGTGTGGGAGGTACAAAGAGGGGCGTGGCAATAACGCCCATTTTTCACAGGGCTATAGACACTATAAAAACATTACACTGTACAAAATTTCAAGTATTTTTATACACTGGTTTTAATGTTATAAGCTGTTAACTTTTGGTGCAAAAAGGTACCTTTGTGTGGGAGGTACCAAAAGGGGCGTGACAACAACACCCATTTTTCCCTGGACTGTAGGCAATATAAAAGCATAATACTGTACAAAATTTCAAGTATTTTTATACACTGTTATTAATGTTATAAGCTGTTAACTGTTGGTGCAAAATGGTGCATTTGTGTGGGAGGTACCAAAAGGGACGTGGCGACTTCGCCCATTTTTCTCGAGTTGATAACGACTAATAAGGTAATACTATGTGTGGAATTTCAAAAGATTCGAATAAGTATTATAGCAGTTATTAAAGAATCAATATTTCACAACATTTTAACCCTTTGTGGGGGAGGTACTAGAAGGAGTGGACCAGTATGGCCCATCTTCGAACTTAGCCGGAGATAGAAAAAAATATTACCACATACCAAATGTGAGGTCAATCGGTTACTCCTTTCGAGAGTTATCGTGCGCACCAGCCAGCAGACAGACAGACAGACAGACAGACAGACAGACGGACATTGCTCATTCGACTTAAAATGACCCAAAACGGATTTCCTCCGAACATACTTGGGGTCTTAGGTCACTCCTTCGACGTGTTACACTTTTTTCCGTAGCAAATGATATATACCCTCGTCACACTAAAGTGAGGGTATAAAAATCGTGCAGATTTAGCTATAGCCCCTATATATATTTAGCTCCGACTTGACATCTAAGCGCTGTAGAAATCGTATTTAATATCTGCGCATTACCTAATTTGACATTAAGGAGTTCATTGATCCAAGAATGAATACCGTCAAATTTGAAAAAAAAAATTGTTCAGATTAAGATATAGCCTCCCTATTTACGTTCCTTCCGATTGGGCATCAACCTAGAACAAAACTTTTATCTTACAACCGATCATTATAAACTTTGACAGAGAGGAGTTACTTGACGATTCCGTTCCTATTTGGTATCAAAGTGCTATATAAATTTTGTTTAACATCCAATCGTTATGGAATTTGGCAGAGTGAAGATTATTGATCGAAGAAAGAACGCCTCAAAATTTAGTGAAAATGGGCTCACATTTAGATATATGTAGACCACATATGTAAAATATGTCTCTCAATGTTGTGAATTTGGCTCGTAGTTCACTTATTCTGCTAACAAAGTGGTGTGGGTCTCTTTCCTTTTCTAAAAATTTGACAGGATGAAAACGATGGACCAGATGGTCTCCAAGTGAAGTGGTGCACGCCATAATCGGTAGTATACAGCGCGTCCGTAACATAACATAACATAGAGCTTCCTGAATCAGGCCGAATCATATCATATGGAAAATTAGAAATTTTATAAATATTAAAATAAAGGAGGAAAACCTTTATACTCGTATGTGAGCTATATTACAACACGAACCAGAATAAACGTCTTTACTGGAGAATGGAGTTGCTCAAAGTAAAAGAGTTGAAATTTGTTGCAAAATTGCCTGAATTTAAGCCTATACGGGGGCTGGCACAAAACGTAGACTAATTACACTGTGCACAGTGAAAAAAATACACGGACTTGACAGTATAGGTTCGATTCTACTATCAAAGGGTAGTATAACCCTATACTCGGTTTGGCGAAATTGGTGACCAATTTTTTTTATGGGCCTCCAAAGTTTCTGAAAATTAGTGGGCCCCTCGAAAAAGGTGTCATCAGTTTTTGTCGAGCAACTAATTCAGACTTGGTGATACCGCTTAACTATGTTTGGCAACATTTTTGCGAAAAAACATTTTTTTTCCGGTTTTTTTTTTTTTAAAGTGAAGGAAAAAATATTTTTTTCACTTTTTTCAGCATAACTTCCGGGGACTCGTAATTGTTTACTAACAATGCTTGGCAAAATTGTAGCCAACGTAAATCTGAACAAGTTTTGTGAACATATCAAAACAATCTGAAACCACATTGTACCCCAAAAATTTAAGTATTTCACTGTTATGTAACAAAAATATAGTTTTTTGGTATAGGGTATGTTCAGCAACTTTATAGAAAATATTAAGGCCATTTTAAACCTCTAGCTCCCCCACATAACTGTAATTTTTGGCCCCATTTTAACAAATCGTAAAAAACACCCCTTTAAATGGGGAGGGCGGGGATGAATGTTCGCCATGAAATTTTACTATATGTGTCAGAACATAACACAAACACCAAAAAAGGTCAAATTTTTTCGCAAAAAATGTTAAGAAGCTTTATTCAGCATATTCTTAGCTACATTATTGCCAAACATAGTTAAGCGGTATCACCAAGTCTGAATTAGTTGTTGGACAAAAGCTGATGACACCTTTTTCGAGTGGCCCACTGGCTTTCAAAAACTTTGGGGGCCCATAAAAAAAAATTTGTCACCAATTTCGCCTAACCGACTATAGGGTTATACTACCCTTTGATAGTATAATCGGACCTATACTGTCAAGTCCGTGTATTTATCAAAAAGTGTTCACTTGTTGCATAGCGTTATTTGGTAGTAATGGATCTAGTCAATATTGAAAATGGATGTCCACATTTCAGCCCAAAACGTGGAAATCTGAAAGGAATCTAGCGTCAAATAAGGAAAGATATTTGATATCAGCCCAATCAGTGGACAGTTTAAAGAAATATATCATCAAATAGGGAAAGATAAATGTATGTGGCGACGACCTATGACGACCGTTGTTCCCTTGAATGGTTCCAAGTAGTTGTAGTTAGTATAAAACTGTATATAAAACTCAATACTTATTCTTTAAATTGATCTCTGTCTTGCTATTTCTTTTTATGTCTGTATGTATATACTATTCTCCTATACTTATATACAAAATTGGAAAAACAAATTGAGTAAACTAACACATTTCTAATCTAAATTGTATGTTGTTGTATGATGCTACAGAAAGTGGTATAATGTCTGATATATGCATGACACCCGATCAGGATAACAATGACATAATAACCACATGGCCGTCCAATCCAACAGATGCCTTAATCTCACCCACAACCAATAATAATGCTGGCAATAAATTCCTCCTAAAATGCCATACATATACCATGGGGAAGAAATTCGAGAACTCCCATCATCATCATCATCACCAGCAGCAGCACCACCACTCCAAGGATTCAAAGTGTAGCGGCGATTGCGGTGAACAAGAATCTCCGCAACAACAACAAAGTTGAAATTTCATTTAAGCCACATATCAACCAACCAATATTTCATGTTTACGATACAAAAGAAAAGAAAAAAACAATTTACATTTAATGTTTAGATACACAATATGAGTACATTTTACACTATTTACGTATACTTATGGAATAGCTTTAAAATTGGAGCGTTTGTTTGAGGAATATGAATTCGTTTTGCTATTTGTTTTGTTTTTGAAAGGCCAGAACATTTTTTTCTTTGGGGAAAATTGAATTTTTTAATTTTTGTAACATTTAATTTTTTAATTTTATCAAAACATTTATTTATTCATTTTGTAACTGTTTGTAGGTATACTTATGCATACTATATATATCTATCATTTTTTTTTGTTATTTATTATTACAGTTATTATTATTATGGCGTATATTTGTTTATTTCATTTCATTTTGTATATTACTTGTATTTCCTCAATCGTTTTGATTGTTAATTATCCTTAAAATATTCGAAAAAGCAAACAACTCGAAAACGAAATGCCCAAATTCAAGTATAGAAATGATTTTTAACATGTGTTTTATATATAAAAAAATATATTATTAAATAAATGAACAATTTGCAACTTAAGTTAATAGAATTGATTACACTTAATTATTAAAACAAACGAAACTTTTTTTATTTTGGGTAGGAGTGGTAAGTGTATTCTATATGTCAACTGCATGTAAAACCATAAACTATCATGACAAAATTCCGAAAAATATTTAGTTTTCCCGAAACGATGTCCTTTTAAGTTAAGAATATCCAAATATGACCATTAACAATAGTTTCTACTCTTCGAACAGAATTGTTTGATTTTAAAGCCTTGTAATAATGGGGTATTACGGAGGCAAACGGAGACGGAAAACCAATGTTGTAGTGCTATCTATCTTCAGGCATCAAAAATTTATATAAAAATCATAATGTTAGTGAATTTAGTGTAATATCAATTAATTTTTATTTCATTATACCCTACACCACACTGTGGTACAGGGTATTATGACTTTGTGCATTTGTTTGTAACACCCAAAAGGAGAAGAGATAGGTCCATTGTTTATTATACCGATCAACTTGTAATCACTTTCTGAGTCGATTTAGCTATGTCAGTCCGTCTGTCTGTCTGTAGATGTATTCTTGTAATCAAAGTACAGGTCGCAATTATGGTCCGATCTCGACGAAACTTTACACATATCTTTTATTTGGCCCAAGGACGATCCCTAATGAATTTGGTTAGAATCGGTTCAGATTTAGATATAGCCCCCATATATATGTTAGCCCCGATTTGACATGTAAGCGCTGTAAAAACTTCATTTTATATCCGATCAGTCGCCCTTATTCCAGTTGGCGTCGTCGACGTGGTCACATCATTTTCGTCATATCTGTGAAGTTCTAGATTTGTCATCTTTACGCCAAAACGAATGTTTTTGGTATCCATGAACTAACAAAAACCCTTTTTATAACTTAAAAACATTTAAAAAAATTTCAAAATTTATGAAGTCGTCAATCTAAACAGTGTCGACTAAGAATCGACGTCGACGACGCCAACTGGAATAAGGGCGAGTATGAAATTCAGCAGAAAGAGG
This sequence comes from Eudasyphora cyanicolor, assembly GCA_963930755.1. Classification (NCBI taxonomy): domain Eukaryota; kingdom Metazoa; phylum Arthropoda; class Insecta; order Diptera; family Muscidae; genus Eudasyphora; species Eudasyphora cyanicolor. The sequence goes on from OZ005735.1 coordinate 205,703,114, forward strand.
TCTCTTATTATATGAATGAACACTGTTAAATTTGGAAGAAATCGGTTCAGATTCAGATATAGCCCCCATATATACGTTACCCCCGATTTCATATGTAAGCGCCGTAAAAATTTATTTTATAACCGATCAGTGTGAAATTCGGCAGAAAGAGGTTTCTTGTTACATGAAGGAATACTGCCAAATTCGGAGAAAATCGGTTCAGATTTAGATATAGCCCCCATATATATGTTACCCCCGATTTTACATGTAAGCGCTGTAAAAAGTGTATTATTAATCCGATCAGTACGAAATTCGGCAGAAAGAGGTTTCTTATTACATGAATTAATACTGCCAAATTTGAGGGAAATCGGTTCAGATTTAGATATAGCCCCCATATATATGTTACCCCCGATTTAACATGTAAGCGCTGTACAATCTGTATTTTATATCCGATAAGTAAACAAATCTACACAAAGAGGTTTCTTATTATATGAATGGATACTTCCAAATTCAGAGAAAATCGGTTCAGATTTAGATATAGCCCCCATATATATGTTACCCCCGATTTGACATGTAAGTGCTGTAGAGACTGTAGTTTATATCCGGTCAGTATGAAATTTGACAGAAAGAAGTTTCTTTTTACATGAATCTGTATACAAGGATAATCCGTTCAGATTTATATATAACCTCCATATAGTATATGTTCCTCCTGATTTGGTATCAAAGCTCTATAGGAGTTGTACTTTACTTCCGATCATTAATATTTTCTGGAAAGATGTTTCTCAATTTAGGAACGAATATTGCTTAATTTAGCGATTATCGGCTCAGAATTAGATAATATGTTCCTGCCTACTTACCAATTATTCCAAATTATTATCGCAATGACCTTTATCACATTGTTAGGGAGGTGTAGGGTATTATATAGTCGGCCCCGCCCGACTTTCTGCCTTTCCTTACTGGTTTTTTCATTGTGTATATTTTCTGAAAAATTCTTATAAATTCGGTTGATTCAATTGCGATGAGTGTATTTACAGGGTGGAGCGCTGTAATTTGCTTATTTGGGAATGGAATAAACAAGTTATGAACCTTAGAAGAATTTATTTTATATTTTAATTATATTGAACAGTAAGGGAATTTATAAATTACATGGTTTAAATAGTGTATCTGGCAAATGTCGACCTTCGCTATCCACACACTGCTGCATACGTTTTCTGAAGTTTTCATCAACTCTAACAAGCATGTTGACTGATATTCTGCCAATTTCAGTCTCAATATTGTTAATTAGGTCTTCCAAATTGTTGGGGACGGTTGATATACAGTATATGTAGTCGAAGGTGTATATCAACCGTCCCAACACCTTGGAAGACCTAGTCCCGATTTACACTGGCTGGATGTTCAGCAGATTATCGGCGTTTTGTAGGAGAGAGAGAGAGGCAGTCGACAAGAGGGGGGAAAAACTCTCCCATACTCGGGCTGAACGTTTTGTGTTTTTCACTCGCACTTTGAAACAACAATTCAATTCATGTTAATTAATTCGAAAAATCCTTATTACAATGGCTAAATACGCTTATAGCTAACATTTGTCATTATTACATACATTAGGTATCTTACAAGTTATATACATATATTTGGTTTCTTAAAATTATGTATTTCTACATTTCACTTATAGTTACAATGCTTTCACTATACTAGTTACAATGCTTTGTCGTTATAATTAATATTTTCCCAAAAAATTTAATTACAGTTTGAAACAACAATTCGCACAGGAATAACCGAAACAAAATTACGTGTCTAAACGCGGTTTAAAAGAGAATTAGCGGATAATCTGCTGAAAAAAATATTCTAGTGTAAATCTGGATCTAATTAACAATATTGAGGCTGAAGGCTGAAATTGGCAGAATGCCAGTCGACATGCTCGTTAGAGTTCATGAAAACTTCGTATGCAGCAGTGTGTGGATAGCGAGCGAAGGTCGCGACATTTGCCAGATACACTTCATAAATTTTGTCTAATACAATTTTAAAATCAATAAAATTGTAAGCGTTTATCAGAATTACGTCCCTTCGCCCGAAGGCAAAGGCCCACACGAGAAATTAAGGGTTAAAAATGCTTCTTCATACAAACGCTGCAGCACTTTATCATCTTTTTCTTAGTATATATATTGATCTTTAAACAAAAATGAATATGGGAAGTACAAACGTTGAAGATAGGCATAAAAAAGTTCAATCTATTAATAGACACAACATGGTCAGCTGTGTGGTACCAGCTGTGTGTATTGCCAGAGTGTTCAGTGGGAAAGGGATTTTTAAATGGATGTTGAATTCCCTCAACGCATGTAGGGAATTCCCACTGAACGATTTATTGTGCAATTATTTAATTTCGATATTACAAAATGGATTTGGGTCGTTTGTAGAGTTACATTACATTATTGTTTAAAATGATGTGACTTTGCAGAACAGAACAATACGAATATATAGCACTATAGAAATATATTGTAAATTGCGGCTTTTTTGTTTTGTTTTTAAAAATATAAAATAAAATAAAAAAGAAATGAAAAATTTCAATTCTATATCATTGAAATAAATGATGGATTGATTGGTTCTTAATCAAAACTGAAATATATTTATTTCTTAAAAAAGGCAACAAATTCTTTATTTTTATGGAACGATAATAGTTGAGATCATATACAGGGTTTTCCAACAAGAGGTGTTATTTATAATCACCAAGTATTTCGGTAGCTGTCACTTTTGAAGCTTTTATTCTTTGACATTTGACAAGTAGAAACTACGCCATTACTAAAAATGGAACGATACACGATTCAACAACGCATTGAAATTATTAAAATTCGAAAAATCATCTTGACTGATGAGGCCCATTTCCACCTCGGTGGCTACGTCAACAAGCAAAATTGTCGCATCTGGGGCTCGGAAAACCCAAGAGTTATTGTTGAGAAGCCTCTCCATCCTCAACGTGTGACTGTTTGGTGCGGTTTATGGTCCGGCGGGGACATTGGACCTTACTTTTTCGAAAATGAGGTTGGATCAACAGTTACGTTATGAGGTGATCACAATTGGCCACCGAGATCTTGTGATTTAACACCTTGCGACTTCTTCCTTTGGGGCCACGTGAAAGATAAGGGCTACGCCAACAGCCCAGCGTCGATTCAAGACCTCAAAGATAGAATTCGTGACACTATCGAGGACATAGGGCAGCCACTTTGCGATTTGGTTATGGAAAATTTAATGAAAAGGATATGGTCCTGTAAGCGTGGTCGTGGTGGCCATTTGGCCGATGTTGTTTTTGATTATTAACGGCATACCTTCCTCTTTATTATGAAATAAACATCCGATCATTTATCTCAAAAAATGGCATATTTCTTTGAATACCAAAATAAAACCTCTTGTTGGAAAACCCTTTAGGAATGGTTTTTTATTCTCCTCATCAACATCAAAGAACAGTTTTCTCAACTATGTTTTCTGAATTGATTGTACATCAGCCTTAACATTGGAGCTTTTCAGTGCAATCCAAAACTAGGTATTATATATATTTATTTTTCGCCAAAATTGCATTCGTAGTGGTTTTTTGCGGGATTTTAATTTCCTAAATCCCCAATCGGCAATTGTTTTCTACTATATCCGATCATTCTGATATCGGCAATATACTACAATGATCAGATCGGATTAACATTTCTATGTTTTGCAGATACTTGTAGAAAATTTTGCATACATAATCTCCAAATCATAGATTTCTCCAACACTTCGACCCATGCGAGCATTTTAACATCTCAAAAAACTGGAAAACCTGGAGAAATTTTATTTAAAAGGTCGCATAAAATTTGTAGGAGAGAGAGGCTGGCGGAAAGTGCTCTCTGCCTCTGTCTACTACAAACTTTGACAATTGCTTGGAAAAAGTTGCCTCGTGTGATTCAGGACTTACAGAGGCCTTTCACTAGGGACTATACCTATTGAAAATGAGACACATCGGTCCATGTTTTGATATAGCTTCCATATAAAGTTTCCCTCCGATGTCAATTCCTCACTCTCTAGAGAACTAATTTTTCAATTGATTTGGCTGAAATTTAAGCTTTTATAATTTACTAGCTGACCCCAACAGACGTTGTCCTGCCCTTTCGGGCAGGCCGAGCCGAAGGAAAAATCAGAAAAAAAAATAAAAATCATACATACAAGCTATTATCAGGACAAACCACACATACATTTTAAATTTCAAATAAATAGCTCTGGAAATACGAATTTTGCAAATATCTTGACCACTCCGCCATTTATCACCTTGAAAATAATTCAAAAACATATATGAGCCCAAACTGTAGCTATTGTGTAATTTTTAGCCCATTCGCTCTTATGGTTTCGGAGATCATTCGTTTCTAACAAACGTACAAAGGATTTTATATATAAAGATATTGCACGTAATTATCCCTACTTAAAATGGGACACATCGTTCCATCATTTTTCTATTTAACCTGCAATAATTCGTAGTGATAATGGTTAGTTATTTTCTATATATATTTATCCGTGCGTAGGTTGGCAAATGACGGTAGATCGTATTATACGGTCGGCCCGCCTGACTTTAGTCTTTCCTTACTGGTTTTTATATCGAGCAGAGCTTATTTCAATTTAAGAAATCCCTCCTATCCTATGTACTTGAATTAATTCTTAAACTTATACCGCAGCGAAACACAAACATTTCCCTCGGTCTGTGTTATTTTGTATTCATAAAATAAAGATAATTTGTTTTTTTTTTTTTTCAAATTGGATACAGTGGTGGAGTGAAAATGTTTCGCAAGTTAGTCCATCGATGCCGGCTAATTTTTTATAAAGTCTTCAATTACTGATCAAATCCCCACAGGAATTCATAAAAACAAGATATCTATTTAATTATAGTTATTTCTAAACTCAAGTTTATTAATTTTAAGCATTTTTATTATAATCAGATATTCATATTGAAAATGCCAGCTGAAGGTTATTTATGAATAATGTGAAAAGTTATAGCAAATCATTCCAAATTAAATTATTAAAATTCAATCGAAAATATGTTTTAACATTTTTTTATTTCTAATAATTAAATATTTCTGTGAGGTAATATTCGGGTGTTACATTCGGTGTCAATTATCCTCCGTGCAAAGTCGAAATAAATAAAACATTATCTTTTTGTTCCAGCTGATAGTCCAATTCTCCCTTGAATAAAACAAAATTTTTTATTATAATAAATGAAATGAAATAAAATTTATATCTGTTTACCAATAATTCCCAGTCAGTATCGTTGATGAGAACTAAAATTCCTGGTCGTCTGCAATAAAGAAATAATAAAAAAAGGAAAAATAATAATAATTAATTAATTGTAGTGCTGCAAAGAATTTTCTGGGATTATATTCAAAATGGGCCATTATCTATGATTCGAAAACGAGATTTTAATCCAAAACATTTCCGTTTTACATTGTTCAGCTGTGGCATTATTCCAGAACAGGTTTTTTAAATGGTGATAATATCAAATGTGATATTTAAAAGCCATAATTTTTTTCAAGTATTATTTTTTCGAATATAAAAATTTGCTACGTTCACATTTTCGATTGGTATTCAAATCATAAAAATCGCTTTTATGAACTAATAGTCAAATGATTTAATTTCTAATTTCTTCAAATGATTTTTGAAGATATTCTTACTGCTAATTTAGATTATATCTTACTCCAGAAAGAAAATAGTCAATGAAGTGTGAAACACATCAGGTTATTCGAAAATCTTTGAATTTTTACATAATATATGGAAGCTAAGTTTTCCGTCAATCTATCAAGCGAGTTAACGTAATTGCTAAAAACCGTTCTTTAGCCGCAATCAGTATATTAATATACCGTTTTGATAAATCTATCGAGCTACTCGAAATTAGATCAAGTCGAGCATTAACCGCCAAAAAGACGTAAGCGCCACTCACAAAAATTTAGGGGAGGTTTCTTGTGCGATCATTATCCCCTCACCTTAGAGAGGAGGGTATAATAATAAAGTGTAACACATCGAAGGAATGACCTAAGACCCTAAGCATGTTCGGCGGAAATCCGTTTTAGGTCGTTTTAAGTCGAATGAGCAATGACCGTCTGTCTGTCTGCTGGCTGGTGCGCACGATAACTCTCGAAAGGAGTAACCGATTGACTCCAAATTTGGTATGTTGTAATATTTTCTTCTATCTCCGGCTAAGTTCGAAGATTGGCCATATTGGTCCACTCCGTCTAGTACCTCCCCCACAAAGCGTTAACATTTAGTGAAATATTGATTATTTAATAACTTCTCACATTCAACACATAGTATTAGTTTATTAGTCACTATTACCTCGAGAAAAATGGGCGAAGTTGCTACGCCCCTTTTGGTACCGCCCACACAAATGGAAAATTTTGAACCAAAAGTTAAAAGCTTATAACTTTATTACCAGTGCATACAAAGACTTGACATTTTGTACAATGTAATGGTTTAATAGTACCTAAAATACAGTGAAAAATGGCATTATTGCCACGCTCCTTTTTAACCTCCCACACAAATGGACCATTTTGTACCAAAAGTTACCAGCATATAACTTTATTTCATTTATTTAATTTCATTTTATTAATGTAATTTAAAGCCAGTAGGCCAATTAAAAGTAAATTACAAAATTCTTCAAAAATAACTGGTTTACGTAAATCATTTGACAGTAGGTTTGATAATTAAAGTTTCTACTACAGTGTAGAAAAAAAAATCTAATTCTAGACAAAGGACTTAATAACTATTTAAGTAATAATAGCAATCGCAGATTGCTACTTTATAATTGTTACTACAATTTAACAAAATTACAAAACAAGCATTAAACTTAGAATACAAATCTTTTTAAATCCAAAAAAATTAAAAGAAAAAAAAAATAGAAGCCATGAATTTTTAAGCTCCCAAATGGGACACGCCAAGATAAAAGAAGAGAAACAAAGGGAGGTAAATTAATCAACAGTAAAAAAAATAAATATATGAAGCTACCTTGCTCTTACTACTCTCTGAATGAACTTTAATACCAGTGCATACAAATACTTGAAATTTCGTACAGTTTAATGCTTTTATAATATGTAAAGTGTAGAGAAAAGTGGCCGTAATTGGCACGCCCCTTTTGGTACCTCTCACACAAATGGACCATTTTGTACCAAAAGTAAACAGATTTAACTTTAATGCCAGTATATACTTTAAAGTTATTAAATGCAATATAAATTGATAATTTAATTAAAACAAAAAAATCAATAAATCTTTATATATATATATATATATATATATATATATTTATATATATACTAGCTGGACCCGGTCCACTTCGTTGCCCCAGATTGAGATTTCCGATCCCGTCCATTGTTGAACCAATCACGAATCCTGCCACCAAATACATATACATAAAACAACACACTCTTGCTAACAAATTGTGCAAGATATCTTAATTTCAAAATCTGGCTTACATGGGCGGGGCCACGCCCATTTTGAACTAATCATGTAGACTGCCACCAGATACATATAAACAGAATTACAGTACTTACGCTACTAAATTGTGCAAGATAGCTCAAATTTGGGTTATATGGGCGGGGCCACGCCCTTTGGTCTGATCCCGCTAATTTTTAGACCAATCACGTAGGCTTCCACCACAAACATACACAAAATTACAACATTCTCGCAAACAGATTGTGGAAGATACCTCAATTTGAAAAGGTTGCTTATATAGGCGGCCACACCCACTGATACATATGCACAAAACTACAGCACTCTCGCTAACAAACTGTGCAAGATATCTTAATTTCCAGATTTAACTTATATGGGCGGGCCACGCCCATTAGTCCCATCCCGCCCAAGTACGCGGACTGCTACCAGATACATATTCGCAAAATTTCAGCACTCTCTTTAACAAATTGTGTAAGATATCTTAATTTCAATATTTGGCTTACATGGGCGGGGACACGCCCTTTGGTCCGATCCCGGCTATTTTTAGAACAACCACGTAGAATACTACAGATACATATGTACAAAATTACAGCACTCAGGCTAACAATACTTTCAAGATATTTCAATTTCAAAATTTAACTTATGTGGGCGTGGCCACTCCCATTGGTCCGATCCCGCCCATTTTTAAAGCAATCAGGTGGACTACCACCAGATACATATACACAGAATTACAACACTCTCTCTAACATATTGTGAAAAATATCTAAATTTTAAAATGTTGCTTATATGGGAGGTGCCACGCCCATTGGTCCGTTTCCGCCCAGTTTCGGCCCAATCACGTAGACTGCCACCAGATACATATGTACAACATTACAGCACTCTAGCTAACAAATTGTACAAGATATATCAATTTACAAATTTGGCTTATACGGGCGGTGCCATGCCCATTGGTCCGTTCCCACCCATTTTTGGACCAATCAGGTAGACTACCACCAGCTACATATGCACAAAATTACAGCATTCTCGCTAAAAAATTTTGCAATATATATCAATTTCAAAATTTTGCTTAAATGGGCGGTGCCACGCCCATTGGACCGATTCCGCCCATTTTTAGACCAATCACGTAGACAGATATATATATATACAAAATTGCAGTTCTCTCGCTAAAAAATTTTGCAAGATATCTGAAATTCCAAATTTGGCTTGTATGGGCGGGGAAACGCTCATTGGTCCGCTCCCGCCCATTTATGACCACCAGATACATATACACAAAATCCCAGCACTCTCGCTAACAAATTGTGCAAGATTTATCATTTTTAAAATTTGTCTTATATGGGCGGTGCCACGCCCATTGGTCCGATCCCGCCCATTTTTGGACCAATCACGTAGACTGCCGCCAGATACATATGTACAAAATTACAGCACTCTCACTAACAAAATGTGCAAGATAATTCAATTTTAAAATTTGGCTTATATGAGCGGTGCCACGCACATTGACCCGATTCCGCCCATTTTTAGACCAGTCACCTAGACTGCCACCAGATACGTATACACAAAATTCCAGCACTCTCAAATTGTGCAAGATATCTTAATTTAAAAATTTGGCTTATATGGGCGGGGCCACGCCCTTTGGTCCGATCCCGGCTATTTTTGGAACAATCATGTAGACTACCACCAGATATATATGTACAAAATTACGGCACTCTCTCTAACATATTGTGAAAAATATCTAAAATTCAAAATTTGACTTATATGGGCGGTGCCACGCCCATTGGTCCGCTTCCGACCATTTTTGGACCAATCACGTAGACTACCACCAGATACATGTGCACAAAATTACATCACTCTCGATAACAAATTGTGCAAGATATCTTCATTTCAAAATTTGACTTATATCGGCGGTGCCACGCCCATTGGTCCGATTCCGCCCATTTTTGGACCAGTCGCGTAGACTGCTACCAGATACTTATACACAAAATTCCAGCACTCACGCTAACAAATTGTGCAAGATATACAATTTTTTAAATTTGTCTTATATGGGCGGTTCCACGCCCATTGTTGTGATCCCGCCCATTTTTGGACCAATCACGTAGACTGCAACCAGATACATATGTACAAAATTACAGCACTCTCGCTAACAAATTGTGCAAGATATCTCAATTTTAAAATTTGTCTTATGTGGGCGGGGCCACGCCCACTTGATATATCGAAAATTAAAGTACCCTATTTTCACCACGCCCCACACATGTAAATTCTGTGAAAATTTCAAGAAGATCGGTCCAGCCGTTTAGACGTCTATACGGTACAAACAAACCAACAAACAAACAAACAAACACACATTCTTCTTTATATATATAGATAGATTAATAAACAACAGGTAAATCGGTAGATTCATTTGACCACAATGAGAAACATGTGAATCATTGATGAGTAGCAGGTAAAATCAAATTTTAATTGGGATACATTGGGAAATTTAAAAAAAAATATAACGTAATAAAAATAAGGGGTTTTTAGTTCTCCTGTGCAAAAAAGTGTAATTTTTTAACGCGAAGAAGGTAATAAATAGTAATTGTTAATACGCTCATACCTAGATGGAATGTAAATTAGTCCATTGAAAACCGTAACATATTATGGGAAATGCCATGTCATAAATGCTTCAAAATTTTATGACGTAACGTGAAATCCGCTATTTTTTGTTGGTTCATGCTAAATGCTTTCAAATGCATCTACACATTACACAAAAACTCCATAGATTTCTAGGACTTTTGATAAATATTTTTTGAATCTTGAATACTCGATGTTGTTTTCATCGAGAATGCATTTTTAATGCATTTTTCACACATAGTTCTATTGCCGCTAGAAATGTACTATTGTAGATATTTTATAATTGAGTTGTATTGGTTAGACTACAAATATTTTAAACTTTACAGTGTTTTACTGAAAATACATGCACCCAAAATTCCATGGCGTGCCACTAAATGCATATATAGAGCCTGCCACTAAATGCATATACACAAAATTACTCCACACACGCTAAAAAATTTTTGAAAATATCTCAATCTGAAAGCTTGGCTCATATGGTCGGGGTCACGTCAATTGGTCTAATCCCGGCCATTTCTTGTAGCAATAACGTAGACTGCCACCAAATGCATACACAAACAATTACAGCAATTTCGCTAAAAAAATGTGTCAAAATATGTACATTTCAAAACTTCGCTCATATGGGCGGGGCCAAACCCATTGGTCCGATCCCGCCCATTTGTGGACCAATCTGGTACATTGCCACCAGATATATATATGCACTAAATTGCATCACTCCCGATAATAAATTGTGCTATATATGTCATTTTTAAAATTTGGCTTATATGGGCGGTGCCACGCCCATTGGTCCGATCCCACCCATTTTTGGAGCAATCACGTAGACTACCACCAGATACATATGTACAAAATTACAGCACTCTCGCTAATAAATTGTGCAAGATATCTCAATTTTAAAATTTGTCTAATGTGGGCGGGGCCACGCCCACTTGATATATCGAAAATTCAAGTACCCTATTTTCACCACGCTCCACATATGTACATCCTGTGAAAATTTCAAGAAGATCGGTCCAGCCGTTTAGACGCCTATTCGGTACAAACAAACCAACAAACAAACCAACAAACAAACAAACAAACACACATTCTTCTTTATATATATAGATAGATATATATATTTATATAAAATCCTTTGTACGTTTGTTAGTAACGCATGATCTCCGAAACCATAAGAGCGAATGGGCTAAACATTACACAATAGCTACAGTTTGGGCTCATCTGTGTTTTTTAATTATTTTCTCGGTGATAAATGGCGGAGTGGTCAAGATATTTGCAAAATTCGTATTTCCAGAGCTATTTAATTGAAATTTAAAATGTGTGTGTGGTTTGTCCTGATAATAGTTTGTACGTATGATTCCAACCGCTAGATGGCGCTGTAGTGGACTTATGGTCAATATAATTTTTTCTTGATTTTTTCCTGAAACTTGGTATGTATGAATTTTTGATGAAATATCGATCAATAACAAACCAATACAGCCCGAACAGAATGGTCAGGACAACGTCTGCTGGGGGTCAGCTAGTTTACTAATATTCTTTGGGACTCAAGGTGAGGGGATTCATAAGTCGGTTTACCCGACTGAACTATTTTTTTTTTTTAAATGCATATGTAATGCATACATTTGTTCGGTACATTTTAAAGCTATACATTTCGGACACATGATGGATGCCATTTGTCATAAGTAAACAAACGACTCCTCAAAAAATTAAAAGTAAATCATGGTGGCGCTTACGTTTTTTTGGCGGTTAGGGCTCGAAGTGTTCTATCTGACTGACAAGCGAAAATATGTAATATTCGACACAATTAATATTAAAGTCATCCTGAACGCTTGAAGATATTTTTATGTATTTTTGTACTTTGTATCAAAGAAGTACATGTAGCAAATTTGTGTCACCTAGCTTAATTATTATACGGTCGGACAGGCAAACGGACATAGCTAAATCGTTAGAATTTTACGACGTATATACATATATATATAGTCACCCATGATATAAATGAACAAGTAAGAAAGTTCAGTCGGGTAAACCGACTTATGAATCCCCTCACCTTGAGTCCCAAAAAAAATATTCGTAATTTTTTTATTTTGTTTTAATTAAATTATTATCAACTTAAATTGCATTTAATAACTTTAAAGTATGTACTGCTATTAAAATTAAAAGCTGTTTACATTTGGTGCAAAATAGTTCATTTGTGTGGGAGGTACCAAAAAGGGCGTGCTAATAACGGCCACTTTTCTCTGGACTCTAGATTCTATAAAAGCACGACACCGTACAAAATTTCAAGTATTTATATTCACTGGTATTAATGTTATACTCTATTAACTTTTGGTACAAAATGGTCCATTTGTGTGGGAGGTACAAAAAGGGGCGTACCAATAACGCCCACTTTTATGTGGACTTTAGGTACTATAAAATCATTACACTGTACAAAATGTCAAGTGTTTATATGTCTGGTATTAAAGTTATAAGCTGTTAACTTTTGGTGTAAAATAGTACATTTGTGTGGGAGGTACCAAAAGGGGAGTGGCAATAACGGCCGCTTTTCTCTAGACTCTAGGTACTATTAAAGCATTATACTGTACAAAATTCAAATCGTTTGTATTCACTGGTATTAAAGTTACCATTTGACTAATTTTTGCTGGTAACTTTTGGTACAAAATGGACCATTTGTGTGGGAGGTACCAAAAGGGGCGTGCTAATAACGCCCACTTTTCTCTGGACTGTAGGTACTATTCAAGCATTACACTGTGAAAAATTTCATGTATTTGTATGAACTGATATTAAAGCTATAAGCGGTTAACTTTTGCTGCAAAATGGTCCATTTGTGTGGAAGGTACCAAAAATTGAGGTGCAACTTCGCCCATTTTTTTTTTTGACGTGTTAGCAACTAACAAACTAATACTATGTGTGAGATTTCAGAAGATTCGAGTAAGTAGTATAGAAGGTATTAAAGAATCAATATTTCACTAAAATTTAACCCTTTGTGAGGGAGGTACTAGAAGGAGTGGATCAATATGGCCCATCTTCGAACTTAGCCGGAGATAGAGAAAAATATTACCGCATACCAAATTTTAAGTCAATCCGTAACTCCTTTCGAGAGTTATCGTGCGCACCAGCCAGCATACAGACTGAGGGACGGACGGACATTGCTTAAATTACTTAAAATGACCCAAAGCGGATTTCCGCCGAACATACTTAGGGTCTTAGGCCACTCCTTCGATGTGTTACACTTTTGCCTCGTAGCAAATGATATATACCCTCCTCTCTAAGGTGAGGGGATAAACATGTTTATGATATACATATATCGATTATGATTTATATCGTATAAAAATGGAACGATACGCTACAACTTACTGAAATGATTAAAATTCCCTACAAAAAAGGTGAAATTTCGCATTTAAAGTACACTTAAATATGTTTGGGTAGTCATGAAGCAATTGTCAAACTGTTGGATAAGTTGTTGGGACAAGTTACTGATGTAAAGAATCGAAGATATTGATGTGTACGACGTTTGTTTTTAACAAGACGGCGTAACGTGCCACACAAGCAACGATACGATCGCTCTTTTGCGTGAAGTTTCCTGATCCTGTGATTTCTCGAAAAGGCGATCACAATTGGTCAACGACATCTTGTGATTTAACATATTTAGACTTTGGCTACGTGAGAGATAAGTTATATGCGAAAGGTCCACATCAATTGATTCAAGACCTCAATGTCGGAATCGAGAAGTTATCCATGTATACAGCCACAAATGCGCGAATTAGTGATGGAAAATTTCATGAAAAGAATATGATCCTGCAAGTGTAGCCGTGGTGACCATTTGACTAATTTTGTTTTCCATTATTAATTTAGGAATTAATTTCCCTTTAAAAATACACGTATTGGAAAACCCGTTATACCTCCTCCGTCCGGATCTGTCGTTCCGACTTTCTTTACTTCTTTTGAAAATTTACTCTCAAGAAATATGGAGCTAGTTTAGTAGCATGTAGAATTATACGTAAGTGGTACTTACACTGTCTCTCCCTGAATAAATAGTTCTGGTCTTTCACGTAAAATGTTCTCCTTCATCCATTTCAGCAAATTTCGCATCGTCCCTGAAAGAACAATATAAGGAATATAAATTATTTGGACATGTGAAACAATAAATTACATTTTTCGGTCGCCGGCAGTGTGATATCCCGCTTTTTAATGTTGTCAAAAAGTAATTCGGCACCAGCACTGGAATTTAAATAGGGTAGAGAAAAATTATGTATTACAAATGTTGGATATAAAAAGCGGAACTTACCTGAATTCAATAACAATTTTTAAATCATTTACGGACATGTTTTTAATTATTAATAAACTCAAATATCTTTATAGAATGACTGTGTTATTTATTTACTAAATTCATTTAGAAGATTGGTGTTACCATATGTTTACCAGATTATACCCAGAATTTAAATTTCTAATGCTAAAAAGTATTTTCCACTGAAAAAGCTAATGAGTTACTTGAAATTTCTCATTAAAACTTTTTAAGAATTTTGAAATTTTGTATTCCTCCACAGTTTATAAAAATGATCACAATATTTAATAACAATTCTATGGCCACTCCCGTCCATTTACTTTTTCGGTGTGAAAACAGATGATTATGAACACATGGCAAAACGTAAACAAATGGTTTGAAAAGCATTGCACATATAAACAGCTGTTCAAATTCCCTCACACATTTTAAACGATGGCTGTTTTTTATGATTCTATCAATTTATTTATTAGATTTACTGTTAGGATCATTGGGGGTTTCAGTCAATTCCAATTTAAAATCAATGGGTTTATCATAACCCATAATTCGTACATAATGTTCTGGGTCGTCGAACAGGGCCGGGTCAACGAATAAAGCTTTATTGCCTACCAGAAATGAAGTAAACATGCCGGGTACTTCGGGAACTTTTACATCGCTAGGGCGGAATTTAGTCTATAAACCAAGAAGAAACATTAAATGCATTAAAAAATCGGAATTATGAATGTGTAAATCCAAAATCCTTACCTTAATTGTTTGCAAAATTATTGATATTGTTGTGGCCTCATATTCATCTGTTCGTGGATTATAATAAATCTCGGTGACATATTTCTTGGTAATGAAATGTAACAGGAAGGGTGTTACAAATGTAAAAATACCCGCAAAGCCACACAGAAATACCGCCATTCCAGTGCCTCCCAACTTCATTCCTTGTTCCATTAGAATAGGCTGAGCGGCTAAGCCCGCTATACTGGTGGTCAGAGAGAAAACCTTAACAGCTTTCATGCGTGGTGCCAAAGAACCATAGTAAATACGTTGCAAAGCTTCCTTATCTACATCCTCTGTGGGTTTTGTGGCATAGTGTCTCCTCTGCAGTAAGTAACCATTGAGTAGAGCCGGCTGGTAAGGCAGATGAAAAGTTCCAATATTTCTGTTGATTACTTGATTTGGTGTTGTGGGAGAGGTGCCATCGATTTGTATAAGTTTAACAGAATTTAACGTATTTCTTGCTAATTTCGTTGCTGTTACATTGCAACGCATCGATGCCCGAAGCGCCAACATACTTTTAATTTAAGTTTATGTATTTAAATGACGAAATTACTACGCAATTGTCGATATTTGACTAGACGGGAATAATATTGAATAATCACCCGACGAAATGTCAAAAACAAAAATATTTTCGTCCACAATGTTTACGCTTGGCCGATGCAATTAATATTTACTGCGTTCACCGTTTCGGCTTGGTAATTTTAGCTTCCCCTATTCTCGATTAGTCCCTATTTACACTAGGCAAGTTATTTCAGCAGATTATCATCAAATTCTCTTTTGAACTTGCACGAAGAACTCAAAACGCTCAGGGACTGCCTCTTTATCCTACAAAACGCCGATAATCCGCTGAACATTCAGCCAATGTAAGTCCGAATTTACACTAGGCAAGTTTTTTCAGCAGCTTATCATCAAATTCTCTTTTGAACTTGCACGAATAACTCAAAACGTTCAGGGAGAGTTTTTTCCCCCTCTTGCCGACTGCCTCTCTCTCCTACAAAACGCCGATAATCTGCTGAACATTCAGCCAGTGTAAATCGGGACCAAATAGGGACTTAGTCCCGCTATGCCTAGTGTAAATCCCTACATACTCAACCTAGTCTATGAATTAACAAGTAAAAGCGTTAAGTTCGGCCTGGCCGAATCTTATATACCCTCCACCATGGATAGCATGTGAATGGTTTGGTTCACAACAAGTTAGATGCTATATATGGGAGCTATATCTAAATATGGACCGATACGGCCCATTTGCAATCCCAAACAACCTGCAACTATAAGAAGTATTTGTACCAAATTTCAGCCACATAGCTCAAGTATTATAGATTGTAGCGTGATTACAACATACGGACGGACAGACGGACATGGCTAAATCGTCTTAGAATTTTACGACGATTAAGAATATATATATTCTTTATGGGGTCTCAGATCAATATTTAGAGGTGTTACAAACGGAATGACAAAATGAATGAATGGTATAGAAAGGACGTACATACCAAACTTCTTGGCAGGAAAATTCAGTTTCATTTTAATTTTTATACCCTCCACCATAGGATGGGGGGTATATTCATTTTGTCACTACCTTTGTAACAGTTCTAAATATTGATCTGAGACCCCATAAAGTATATATATTCTTAATCGTCGTAAAATTCTAAGTCGATTTAGCTATGTCCGTCCGTCTGTGGTAATCACGCTACAGTCCGCAATAAAAGAGCTAGGTTGATCAAATTTGTTACAAATACTTCTTATAGTTGCAGGTTGTTTGGGATTGCAAATGGGCCATATCGGTCCATATTTAGATATAGCTCCCATATCGTCGGCTTAATGCTATTTTGGTCCATACGCCATTTTTGTGTTTTTTGAGTTAGGAGTTGATAATATGGGTTCCAAGCAAGCTCTTTCAGAATCTGCAATCATTTTTTTCCTATCTCGCCTAGTTTTCGAGATATTGGTAGGGTAAATTTGTTTTACTCTGAATAACGCGAAATAATTTCGATATTTTTGTTCTATGTCTCAATTTTTCTATCGCCCTATATTTTTCACTCAGTATTTTACGTTCTTTCGATCACAATATGTAAATTAGTGTCCTTCCAGACCGACCCTTTTTGTGGTCCATATAATACAAATACGAAAAAATATTAAAATAAAAGTGGATATGGACCAAAATGCCAAGTACAAAAATTGTTATAACTTGTTTATTTTTGCATGTAATGGCATAGAAATACATGAGAATCATACAAACACTGTTGGGAACCCTATGAAATAAAAAGTGTGTAACTCTTCAGTCCCGTTTTTACTCAAACAATAAATTGCGTTTTTCTCCGTTCATAAAAAATGGCGTATGGAACAAAATAGCATTAAGCCGACGATATATAGTATCCAACTTGTTGTGATTCCTAGTGTCCTCATCTACTATATTTTTAATGTTTTCCGGTGTTATTTTCTTTAGGTTTGAGTTATTTTGTGAGGTCACATGCTATCCATGGTGGAGGGTATATAAGATTCGGCATGGCCGAACTTAACGCTTTTACTTGTTTTTTTCAGAAAGAACTCAACTCACTTTTAAAACGAAGAAGATGAACCAATCAATATTTCTCATGGAATTTTATAAATTTCGTTAAAATTAATAAGTCCTGATTCACACGACGCAACTTTTTCCAAGCTAGTATTAAAATTTTGTAGGAGGCAGGCGAAAAATTGCGTCGTGTGAATCAGCACTAAGGACAGTGACATGGAAAAGCAGGCGGCCGGAAGTTGGGCCCCAAGAAAATGTACCCCAAATTGAAAATTAAAGTGCGCCCCAAATTTGGGGTCCATTTTCGCTACAAAAACTGATTTAGGAAATTACACCCCAATCAAGAAAACAACATGAAATGAAAATAAACCACAAAAAAAAACTAAAAGCTCTTCTCTTCGTGATTCTCAGCGCGGTCGGCCTGCGGCCTACGGCCTCTGTTTAAGACTTTCTCCTATGGACAGGATCAAAAGTTGGCAACGTGGAGCTAATCTTTTATGCCTAGCCTCCTGTTTCTAAATTTATAGATGAAAATAAGCCCCAAAAAGCAGACAAGAAATGAAATTAAACACCATAAACCAGACAAAAAATGAAACTAAAAATTGTTGTTGTTTGACATGTTATTTTTTGGGGCCCATATTCATAAAAATATTGGGATGTATTTTCCTGGGGCCCAATTTCATTCCGCCGAAATATCAATATTGGAAGTAACAGTTAGTTAAATGACACAAATGCTGATGAATAAAATTTTGTATTAGTATATAGATTAAAAAACCACAAAAAAACTAAAAGCTCTTCTCTTCGTATTTCTCAGCGAGGTCGGCCTACGGCCTCTGTTTAAGACTTTCTCCTATGGACAGGATCAAAAGTTGGCAGCGTGGAGATAATCTTTTATGCGTAGCCTCTCCTGTTTCTAAATTTATAGATGAAAATAAGCCCCAAAAAGCAGAAAAGAAATGAAATTAGTCTCCAAAAACCAGAGAAAACATGAAACTAAGCCGCAAAAAAATTGTTGTTGTTTGACATGTTATTTTTTGGGGCCCATTTTCATAAAAATATTGGGGAGTATTTTCCTGGGACCCAATTTTATTCCGCCGAAATAGCAATATTGGAAGTAACAGTTAGTTAAATGACACAAATGCTGATGAATACAATTTGTTATTAGTATATAGTTTAAAAAACGTATCCAGTTAACCAATTGTATTATATTTAAGTTAATAACACTGAGCTCGAAATGGACACTTTAAAAATGTAACGGAAAGGAAACCCTAATGATATACCTATTTCGATCCGCTGAATCCGGAGGTGGTAGTCGTTTTTCTGGGTTAGCTCTTGTTTTCTATATATTCGACCACAAGGTTTGTTGGGAAAGCAGAGAGGTTAGTTATCTCGGTATTGATTTTGATGTGGAAGACTCCGGAATATACGCTTCAATCCAAGAACGAAAGAAGAGGAAGCCTTGGAGAATTATTTTTTTCAAATTAGTCATAACCGCTTCTCAACACCTGACCCCAAGAAATTTGCAATAAAATCTTATCATATGTCAAACTATTATATTTATTTTTTATATTTTTTATATTGTATTTTTGTTAGCATTTGGTATGTTTTTGCAGCAAAATGACCACTTTATGTAACAGGTTTTTTTTCAATGGCTTAAGAATAAAAACGAAGATATTAAAAAATTTACTAAAATCGGTTTGCTCGACTTCGAACTCGTAGTACAGAACTTGTTCAATATTACAAAAACTGGTGGTAACACTCGAGCATATTAAAAATGGAACAGAAACAAAATTTTGAACACTAAATTTTGTAAAAAGATATAACTTTATAAATTATTTATTTATTTATTTATTCGTTCATGTACGTAATACCAAGCCTTCAAGGCCAAAAAAATGTATTACATGACAAATTTAATATCCAGAGTAGAAACTTAAACACTAAAAATACATATAAAAACATATATATAAATATGTATAAATGATTTATAAATGATTTAGATTGGCTCCCCAGCCATGACTACAAGAAAAAAAATAATGAAACTGTCCAGACTAGCAACAAAAAGCCATATCTTTAATAAAGTAATTATGATCATTTTTCTTATTTTATTCATGACCG
Organism: Eudasyphora cyanicolor; assembly: GCA_963930755.1. Classification (NCBI taxonomy): domain Eukaryota; kingdom Metazoa; phylum Arthropoda; class Insecta; order Diptera; family Muscidae; genus Eudasyphora; species Eudasyphora cyanicolor. The sequence goes on from OZ005735.1 coordinate 205,722,796, forward strand.
ATCATACTTCAAGATAAAATTATAAGAATATAATAACTGCTGAGACTTTTATTTAAAAATGTTTAAAACTTTCACAAATAATATGATTTTTTCGCAATTTCTTGCAAGATATCGTCGAAACTGCCGAACGGATGAACAAATGATGTTAGAAGAAGTTAAGCTACTTAATTTTGAATTCTTTAAAACATTCCTGACCCAATTCGTATGATTAGTTCTCGAGCTGTGATAATGTACTTAGTTCAATCGCTCTATTTTTGCATATCGTGGTTTATTGCGAGAACTATAACACTATGCAACAACAATTTTTTTTTGTATAGATTGAGGCATACTATTTTATGAAACCAAAACAAAATTTTTTTCATTGTAACGTTTTTTTTAAAAAATTTTTGTTCTAAAATTCAAATTTTCATGGAATTTACCTTTAGTATGTATTTGGACCATATTTTTTGAAGTACAATCTCGGTAGAGCCGGGATACCACTTAAGTTAAAGGAAATTATAAGTGCTAGAAATGGGCTGAAAACATTACTTTCACGTAGAAACGGAAGTTTAGTTACTGTCGTTAAAACAAGCACACAGTCCTCATAATATTTTTTAATTTAGAATATAATCCCGGCTTTATCAAGCCTATACTTCAATATGGTCCAAGAAAATGGAAATTTTAAAGAAAATTTTTTTAAAAAAAAATTTACCGTATAAAAAAATTTCAATACGTTTTTCGTGTTTAGGACACTATATTGCACCATAAAATGTTATGCACAGCTCTTCGACAAAAATTTTGTTGCATTGTGTAATTGATCACAATTGGCCGACGAGATCTTGTGATTTAACACCTTTAGACTTTTTTCTTTGAGGCTACGTGAAAGATAAGTTCTATGCAATTGACCCACAATCGACCTCAAAGATTGAATTCGTGAAGTTATCGATGTCATACAACCACAAATTCTCGAATTGGAGAAGGAAATTACATGTTATTTTAACAATAGTTATTTTAGCCTACGTTTCTAACTCGGGAACAATTTTTGAACAATGTAATATAATTTATTGGCCTTATTGGCTTCATATTACTGTAATGGATTCAATAAATAAAAAATGACTGGTCCCGCAACCGTAGCTGTGGCGGTCATTTGACTGATATTGGTTTGCATTATTAATGGCATAATGGCTTTACAATGAAATGGACAACTGATCGGGACAACTTATCCCATTTTTCTCAAGGTGTTAGAGACAGATAGATTATTACAATTACTGTGGTATTACAGAAGGTTTGGGTAAAATGTAGAGATAGAATATTTCACAAATGTTGACACTTTTGAGTGAGGTGAGTGAGGTGGTGGAAGGAGAGGACAAATTTAGACCAACGAAATTAGCCTGAGATTGAAAAACTATATATTATCACATATAAAATGTAATTGGTTACTCCTTTCGAGAGTTATCGTGCGCACCAGCCAGAATGGCAGACATTGCTCAAATGACTTAAAACGTCCTAAAACGGATTCCCTTTCTAAAAAGGAGAAACTGGAAATTTATAGCTCGTACTCTCAGAAAGCCCAGTGACTCCCATTAATAAGACAGTTTTGGACTGAAATCCCCAAGACAGCAGACGGCCGGGTCGCCTTAAATTGACATGAAGAAGAATGCTTCATAGAGATAAAGATAGACACAAATTGGGCAGATATTAAACGTAGCCGTACATCGCTTTACTTACTTCAATTTGAGTCATATTTGACCGGCTTATTGGGTAAACTTTTGACAAATAACGATATGCACTCATTAGAATGATTCATTGTTTTCTTGTAGTCTTGTCCCCAGCATCATACATATAAATCGCAATTGCACAATGGTTACTTACCAGCTCTGAAAAAAAAAATAAATTAGTTTCACTGGATTCACATTCAAATTCAACACAAAACCAACCTTGTTGTCTTCAATATGCTTGATTGGCAGCCTGTTGCGTCGGAAACTTTTCGTGGAATTTATGCGCGGGACAAGGCAAACACCGATAGTATTTCACGAGACACTTGTAGAAAAGCACTGTTAGTTCACTTTTTACCAAATAACTTTATTTTCCGCTAATATTTTGCAAAGTTTTAATGAATGAATTCACTACATTTTTTCGATTTCATCATTTTCGCAGAGCGGTAAACCGTTGACATTAGTAGCCATTTAAATACGAAGTTGCAAAGAATAGTAGTAGGTACAATGAATGTGAATGTCAAATGCTGCAATTTAAACGAAAGCGTTTAGGCGTCCGTACGTGGCAACCATTTTTCTGCTCTGCATTGAGTTACTGCGACGTCTGTCAAAGAAGTTTTCTACAAATTCATAAAAATTGACATATTGTCCACTGGCTCGAAAGAAAAAGTGCTCCCTTTTCCCACTCTCTAGGACGCCAAAAAGTAAAGAAACCTGAAAAACATGAAGTACTCATTTTAATCATTTAATCCTGTGTCAACGATGATTTCTTTCTACATTGAAATTATTGCTAAACAGATTTTGTGTTACCACAGGATGATAAATTTCATTTCATTTATTTATACGATGTAATGCACAAGCCAACAAGGCCAATTTGACAGCATTACCGAATGCAACTGCGTTTAAAAAGTTTTACAATATAAACATATAACTTAGCCATTAAAAAAAATACATATTAAGATTTTACTTAAAACTATTTTTAACTTTAAATTTAATAACATTTATATAAAAAATCCTATAAAAAACTAATGCAATTTAAGGCCCCCAGCCAGAAAGGGATTTCTGGTGAAATTTTCGAGTTGTGGGAACATAGTACCATACTGTGTAATATTTTGCTCAGTTGGCGCGTACAAAATGATGCTTCTGTCGTATTTTTGCGTCCTCACTCCGCTGCAGTTTTTGTTTTTTGTCACTTTCCAACACTGATAAACAGTCATCTGTTTTTTGTTTACAAAAAAATTGCGGTGACCGAATAACAACAACCAATTTTTTAATTTACACGTGCTAGATTTGTTTATCATTTTTGATATTGTTTATAGAAAGTAGAAACGAATTTAAAAAGATGAGTTTAAATAAAGAAGATGCTATCGATCCAGATTTTGTAGAAAACACGGAAGAGATTGGAGAAACTAAACGCCGAACCGTGGTTGGTCCCTGGAAAAGCATGTAAGTGGGACCAATGAAAATTTCAGCAAGTTTTAACACAACTCATTATAATAGATCGGAATTCAGCAAAGTTTACTGTTGGTTATTTGGTGAAAACTATTCGGCAGCCAGTAGGCAGGATGCTCTCTCTCAAATTCGTATATGGAATTTGAGACGTAGCACTCAATGTCCGGCAGCAGTTTTGGCCACAGCTGTAATTATCGAAGTACAACAGAAAGATCACCAGGAGTCGATATATTCTGCTGAAGATTTACAGACTTTGTATGCCAACGCTTTCACGCGATTCTTTAATTTCATGTCATCAATAATACAAACGCATAACATGCGCACGATGTATCAGACTGCCAATGAATTGGGTCTCGAGTCATTTGTAGTGGATTTGCGTCATATTTGTGCCCACGGCCAAGTGCTGCCCCCTCTACAGGTTTTGCGGAATACAGCTGAATATTGTATTGGCTGGTTACACGACTACTATTGGTCAGCCCAGTTGAACAGCATGTGTGATGTGGATGCTACGCGCATACGTCGTAAAGACAAAACAAAATTTGATGACAATGTTTCTGCCCTTTTCGATGTTTACGATGCCGCCTTAGAAGGCCATATGAAAGGAGCCACAAACATCAAGACAATCAAACGTCATTTACACGGAAAACGTCTTCACAATCTTAAAGATTACTACACACAGAACAAGTTAAACTCGTTAGAGGAAACTTTAGAACACATAGCTCAACAGCTGTATTCTTTGGTCAAACGTGATGTGGCCATTAAGGATATATCGCTAATTTACATTGGAGCTTTAATGCGTATGCGCTTCTTTTTCTCCTTGTCTGGCATTGAAGAAGCGTCCAAGGAACTGGAATCTTTAATTTCAGTCAATCAAACATTATTTCGCATGTTGGCTATTTATGGATTCCTCGACGATTTCTTTTTGGCTCTAATAGAAGTTGCCGAAAGTCCTATTGCAGATACATCAAAACGATCAGCTGCAAGTTTTTGGGCTGTTCAGATAATAAATGGTTTCAAGGCTTTCCAAAAATGCAAGAAAATGTACAAGGCCGAAATGGATGAGGTAAGATGGGTTCAGTTGTAGAAAAAATATTTGTCCGACTTTTAATGATTTTTGCTTATTATTTTACAGAAAACTACAATTAAGGAAGCACCATTTTCGTACTCCAATCTAACAGAAATTTCCCAAGCTACACGAGAATTATATATATACAGTGGTGTTAACATGAAACGGACACTACTACTCGGAGATCATTTTCGCAGACCTTGGGTGTGGGTGTTTGAACGCGATTTCCTCGAAGAGCGCCTTGAAGTTGTTAATGAATATACAGCTCCCATACTAAAGATGTAGGTTAAGAAGAAACTGAAATTAATTATTTGGCATCACCTTAAATCCAACACCAATACTTTCTATTTACAGCATTTTGCCGCTTGTTGTTCCTGCTTTAAATAGCAGTGAAATTGATACATTTACTAAATTAATTGATTGTTTCTTCGATGAAAACATTGAAACGGAAGCCAATGACAAAAAGCTAAAAGCCAATAACGATACTATTTATACAGTTGATGATTTACTTAAGAAAATAAACAAAACTAGTGATACAAAAATGGAAGTTGACCTCAACGCTGCTAGCGATGATAAGTTGGATAATGCACATAAATCTAAGTCTTATGGAATATGGTCTGAAATTGAAGGTATATTTGTTAGAATTTACGTTTCTATAATAAATTACTCATATGTAGATGTTATTTGTTTTTACAGATGATGATTGGAAATCAAGTCCATTGGGACGTGTTCCCTGGGAACTATAAAAATGTATTTACGTATATTAAAAAAAAAATAAGAATAATAAAGACTGTTAAAATGTGACAAAAATCTATAGGCCTTATTAAAAAACGTAATGGAAAGTTTATTGAACAGATTTTTAATGCTAAAATGTATTTCAAACCTTCCACAATCGCCAATGAATAAGTCCATACGTTTTCGAAATTTACTTTATATAGTCTATATACATTTACATTTATTTTTTTCAACTACACCATTTCCAAATGTAGTTCAGAAAAAATCAATTTAAATTCAGAATTCGTCAATTGAAGTTCAGAAATTCCATTTGAAATTCAGAACTCGTCACTTGAAATTCAGAAATTCCATATGAAATTCAGAACTCGTCACTTGAAGTTCAGAAATTGCATTTGAAATTCAGAACTCTTCAATTTAAATTCAGAAATTCCATTTGAAATTCAGAAGTCGTCATTTGAAATTCAGATTTTAAATTTGAAATTCAGAACTCGACATTTGAAATTCAGAATTTTTCACCTGTTCCACAAAAGGGTAACAACTCAAAATTTAAAAAAAATCAGTAGCGGCCAAAAACTGTTTCCGTTAATATTAATGGTATATTACAAAAAAAGAATATGCGTTGCAATAAAATATCATAGAAAAAAATAATAGCGCTATTTTCCTTTTTGTTTTTTTATTGATTTTAGAAAAATAACAACTTTTTTGAGTTGTTATTATTTGAGTGGTATTATTTTGAGTTGTACCTTTTTAACTGAAAAATCTTACTCGGATTATAAGTTGAAAAGGGCACAACTAAAAATATTACTCTTTAGATGATAAATAAATTTGCTTAAACACTTGGAGACAATTCGAAATGTAACTCTTTAGTTGAATCTAAAGACGTTATTCTTTAAATACAGAAAGAGTCATAACGGTTTTTTATATGAAAAAGAAGAAAAATCAATGGACATCTTTTGCAGTGGGTACAAATTGCCATTGTACATTGTTTTTTGCAATAAAGCTAAATTTAAAAATTTTGAGTTGTTACCCTTTTGTGGAACAGGTGCGATATATCAAATTTGAAGTCAATCCGTTTAAATGACTTAAAATGTCCTAAAACAGATTTCCGCCAAACATACATAGGGTATTAGGCAATTCCTTCAATGTGTTACTATTCTGGACCGTAGCAAATGATATATACCCGTTACCACATTTCTACGCTACCCCCGCTAAAGTGAGGGGGTACAAATGTGGCGGGGTCTGATTACTTGTATTCGGTATACACATCAGACAATTGTATTCTAAACAAGAACAATGCCGAATATAGGAGGATATGTGCACAATTACCTTTCCGGGTCCGCAAGTGCCTCTAGCTTATGTAGACTCGTAGTAGATTAATGTTATGATGGCAGCATACACATATATATCTCACTTTATCTCGGCTTTTAATACATTTGATTTTTTTGTTTACCATTTTGTACACCTTTCCACGCATTAAAATAAAAGTACAACAACAGCCAAATTGGATGCAAAGCGAAAATTTATATTAGATTTTTTGTTTTGACCTCACTACTTGTATTCTCACTTTTTGTCGATTGCAAGAGCGCCTTTTATTCGGGAGGAAAATGTCATAAAAATGCAGTCATTTGTTCCAAGCTTCCCATCATCAAAAATTGTTTCGAACTACCGTTACAATTAAGCGTCAATGGATGTCAGTGTTGTATAGTGTACTCTATAGCGTATGAAAGCGTATGACACCAATAAGATGATTAGATTAGTGGTGCGCTGGTTTCGTAACGTGTCCTGATGTATTTACGATAAGTTCCTGAATGTCCAGCAGATTATCGGCGTTTTGTTGGAGAGAGAGGCAGTAGGAAAGGGGGGCAAAAAAATTCACCCGTACTCGGGCTCAACGTTTTGGGATTTTCATTCGCACTTTGAAACAATAACAATTCACACGTGAAACCAGCGCTGTCAGTTTAGGGGATTTATCCCCAGTTTGGGGATTTTTCCTTGCAAATGGGGATACATCTTTTGGTTTGGTGATCAGGGGATTTGGCGGGTATTGCAATTTTTTTATAATTACATGTCTTCATTTATATTAAAATTTGTATTTTCTGTTAAATCTATTTTTTTTAGAAAATGCGTCCGTAAATATTGTATCAAAAGTTCGTGCAAAAAGAAGCTTTGACTAACGCTCTCGCAGTGTATAAGAGTACGACTTAAATAAACAACCTGTAGTAATTGACAATACGTATTTCTATAAATATTTATAAATCTCAATTGAAACCAAATAGGCTTTATAAGATGAAAAAGAATTCTTCCGAGACGACATTACGAACAATTTAAGCGCATTTTGGAGTAAAGTTTACCTATAATTGAATTCTGCTGTTCCAAAACCATTTTAAAGGACTGGACTCGCTAGTATTAACCCTTTGATGTACCTTACAAATAATTCAGTGTGTTGCCATTATTTAGTCCATTAGCAGAAATGATCAAACGTTTAATACCAAAAACATGTACAAACCAGTAAGAAAAGGTTAAAGTCGGGCGGTGCCGACTATATAATACCCTACACCACTCTCGTAATATTGAATTACTCTGATATATACATTTTGTAATTCATGTATAAATTGTTTACATAAATTTACTTTTGGGACATTTTATACTTAAATAATACCCTGTACCACAGTGTGGTGTAGGGTATAAAAACGATTGGATCTAAAGAGGCAAATCGGACGAAGCATATATATGGGAGCTATAGCTAAATCTTAACCGATTTTCTTCAAATTCGGTAGTGTTGGTTCATGGATCAAGAAACTCTTCCATTCTAAATTTCAAAATGATTGGATGTAAAATACAGCTTCTACAGGACTAAAGGGCCAAATCGGACGAAACATGTATATGGGAGCTATAGCTAAATCTTAACCGATTTTCTTCAAATTCGGTAGTGTTGGTTCATGGAACAATAAACTGTACCATTCTAAATTTCAAAACGATTGGATGTAAAATACAGCTTCTTCAGGACTAAAGAGCAAAATCGGACGAAACATATATATGGGAGCTATAGGTAAATCTTAACCGATTTTCTTCAAATTCAGCAATGTTGGTTCATGGATCAAGAAGCTCTACCATTCTAAATTTCAAAACGATCGGATGTAAACTACAGCTTCTATAGGACTAAAGGGCCAAATCGGACGAAACATATATATGGGAGCTATAGCTAAATCTTAACCGATTTTCTTCAAATTCGGCAATGTTGGTTCATGGATCAAGAAACTCTACCATTCTAAAATTCAAAACGATTGGATGTAAAATACAGCTTCTATGGGACTAAAGGGCCAAATCGGACGAAAGATATATATGGGAGCTATATCTAAATCTGAACCGATTTCAACCAAATTCAATGGCGATCTTAACTGCCGCGAAATACTCTAAACTGCAAAATTTCAGAACGATCGGAGTGAAATTGCGACCTGTAGTCGACGAACAACTTTACATGGACAGACGGACGGACGGACGGACGGACATCGTTAAATCGACTCAGCTAGTGATTCTGAGTCGATCGGTATACTTTAAGGTGGGTCTAGCTGTGTTATTTTCAGGTGTTACAAACATCTGCCGTGAAACAAACTTATAATACCCTGTACCACAGTGTGGTGTAGGGTATAAAAATTAGATGATGTAGATGAGATGGAAGATTATGAATCAGTTATATTTGATATATAACGAAATGAATTTTAATACAAAGTACATTGCATTTTTTAAATACTTCATTCACATAAGTTAAAATATTTTCTGGGGTTTTTTTGGGGATGAGAAATCGTTTTTTTTTTTGGATTTAGGGGATAAGGAATATAAATTTGGGGATTCGGCACTAAAAAACCAGTAAGGAAAGGCAGAAAGTCGTAGGGTATATCATACCCTACACCTCCCTAACAATGCGATAAGGGTCAGTGCGATAATAATTTGGAATAATTGGTAAATGGGTAGGAGCATATTATCTAAATCTGAACCGATAATCGCTAAATTAAGCAATATTCGTTCCTAAATTGAGAAACATATTTCTGGAAAATTTTAATGATCGGAAGTAAAGTACGACTTCTATAGCGCTTTGATACCAAATCAGGAGGAACATATATACGGATGTTATATATAAATCTGAACCGATTTTCCCTGAATACTCATTCATGTAAAAAGACATCTTTCTGTCGAATTTCGTACTGATGGGATATAAAATACAGTCTCTACAGCGCTTACATGTCAAATCGGGGGTAACATATATATGGGGGCTATATCTAAATCTGAACCGATTTTCTCCGAATTTGGCAGTATTTCTTCATGTAGAAGGAAACCTCTTTTTGCCGAAGTACGCACTGATCGGATATAAAATAACATTTTTACAGCGCTTACATGTCAAATCGGGGGTAACGTTTATATGGGGGCTATATCTAAATCTGAACCGATTTCTTCCAAATTTAACACTGTTCATTCAAATAATAGGAAACCTTTTTCTGCCGTATTTCGTACTGATCGGATATAAAATACAGTTTTTACAGCGCTTACATGTCAAATCGGCTGTAATGTATATATGCGGGCTATATCTAAATCTGAACCGATTTCTACCAAATTGTACAGTGTTCATTCATATGCTTTCTGTTGAATTTCATACTGATCGGATATAAAATAACATTTTTACAGCGCTTACATGTCAAATCGGGGCTAACATATATATGGGGGCTATATCTAAATCTGAGCCGATTTTCTCCGAATTTAGCAGTATTCCTTCATGTAATAAGAAACCTCTCTTTGCCGAATTTCGCAATGATCGAATATAAAATAACAGTTTTACAGCGCTTACATGTCAAATCGGGGGTAACGTATATATGGGGGCTATATCTAAATCTTAACCGATTTCTTCCAAATTTAACAGTGTTCATTCATATAATAAGAAACCTCTTTCTGCCGAATTTCATACTGATCGGATATAAAATAAAGTTTTTACAGCGCTTACATATCAAATCGGGGCTAACATATATATGGGGGCTATATCTAAATCTGAACCGATTTTAACCAAATTCATTAGGGATCGTCCTTGGGCCAAAAAAAAGATATGTGTAAAGTTTCGTCGAGATGGGACCATAATTGCGACCTGTACTTTGATTACAAGAATACATGCACAGACAGACGGACAGACAGACGGACATAGCTAAATCAACTCAGAAAGTGATTCTAAGTCGATCGGTATAATAAACGATGGGTCTATTTCTTTTCTTTTTGGGTGTTACAAACAAATGCACAAAGTTATAATACCCTGTACCACAGTGTGGTGTAGGGTATAAAAACTGGCAAGCCTGCGTGAAACAACAACAATTCACAAAGAATAGCCGAAACAAAAAATTGCGTTTAAAGGTGGGTACTGTTTTTTTTTCAAAATTTAGAAATTCACAAAATAACAAATATACAAATATATATTTTCAAAATTTAGAAATTCACAAAATAACAAATATACAAATTTACAAACAACAAAATGCAAATTTTGCTTTATTTTCCGACTGAAATACCAGGCGCACAGGATTTTTAAGTAAGCAAATTTACAAAATTTAGAAATGTGCAAAATAACAAATTTACAAACTACTAAATTAAAATTTTGCTTTATTTTCCGACTGAAATACCAGGCGCACAGGATTTTTAAGTAAGCAAATTTAGAAATTCAAAACAAAAGGAGTTTCAGCAATCAAAATTAGAAATTAGCAATTTTACAAATATAAAAAGTGCAAATTTACAAACTACAAGGGGCTAATTTTGTTTCATTTTCCTACTGAAATACATGGCGCCTAGGATTTGAAGCAAGCAAATTTACAAAATTTAGAAATTCGCAAAATAACAAATTGCGAATTTTTTAAAAAAAATGCAAATTTTGCTTCGTTTTCCGACAGAAATACCTTGCGCCCAGGATTTTTAGCAAGCAAATTTACAAAATTTAGAAATTCGCAAAATAACAAATATAAAAAATTGCAAATTTACAAACTACAAAAGGCTAATTCTGCTTAATTTTGCTAATATTTTGCAGAACACATTCAGTAATTTGAAGTGTTCCTTTGGAATAGCGATCACAATTCTCTAAAATTATATTTAAAAAATGCTATAAGCGGCATATCTTATTATAATTGTTGTAATAGTATAAAAACGCAAAATCATCTAACATATCTTAAACATTTTCACGAAAAAAGAAACAATTTCATACTTTGAAAATTATGTTCTCTACATTAATTCAATTAGTACCACTTGAGCTTTAAAAGTATTAGTTAAGTACTTTCCAAAAAATTAATTTTCCATCCCTGCTTGTAATTTGATGTCAATTTTGTCGTGCAATCCTCTCTCGGGGTCGTGCGATATTCTCTCAAAATCTCGTGATTAGGGTATCTCTTAAATGCCAGTGAATGCGTCCGACGCCTGTCAAACTCGCACTACAGCAACTCCGCAAATATGATTTTCGATTTCAAATGTTATTAAATACGTATTTGGGCAGCTGTAGTACATTTAAATACCTTTAAAATATGAGTTTGACAGACGGCGGACGCATTCACCGGTATTTAAGAGATATCCTTACACCAAAAAGACTAGTCGCCCGGAGACGTATTTTTGACAGATCTCGCGATGAAATCTCATGATGTAAACAGGTCCTTTGTTAGCAAAAGTTAACTTCATGATGTATCTTGTGAACATTGATGGGTAGAACGTTCATAACGTTTGTATACCTCAAAACACGTGATCTTTTTACTTATGTACCTTTCCCTTAACGATCGATTAGAGTGATCCAGTATCATCGACAAATTAGTTCATTTAGATTTTTGATTTAATTATATAATTATGTATAAAACTTCACTTAACTAATGAATCAGTTGTGGGCAGCATCTGTTCAAGTTCTTTGCTCATCAATTGTTCACGTTTATCATCTTCACAAACCGGGGGCTGAGTGCCATTCCATTTTTGTAGAGTTGAATCAGAGAAACAGATATACAAAACCCCACACCCAATTAAGACTCCGGCAGCTATGATAAAAACATTAGACCAAGCGGAAAAGGTTTGCTAAAATTAAAAAAAAAACGTTCATACATATAAACGTTGTATACTTTTTCAACACTATATAAACCGCTTGACCCACGATCTCGAACTTTACCGTTCGAGTTCTGAATCACACAAGCAATTTTTTCCAAGCAAGTGACAACGTTTGCAGGAGAGAGGCAGGCGGAAAGAGCTCTCTGCCTATCTCCAACAAACTTTGACACTTGCTCGGAAATAATTGCCTCGAGTTTATTTAGTAGCAAATCAGCTGTTGTTCGCATAGAAGTCATGCGAACGTTAACGTTCGACATCGTGGGTCAGGCGGAAAACTTACATTGTTCAGAGTCAAAACTCCCACGATGTAGGCAGAAATGAAACCAGGCATACAACCAATGGTACCACAAATACCCGAAATTATTCCAGCAAAATTCGGGGCAATATCGATCATTGATGACAAAGGACCAGAAGTTCCAGACCCTTGAAACATTGTGGCCAAGCAGATGAAGGTTATGGCTAATATTCGGTTAGTTCCAAAAAAGGCCAATGCCAGCATCATCATACCATTAAGTATGCAACCTAAAATATTTAAGATATTAAATAAAGTACATACATATATTTTTGATGTTCAGAAATTTAAATTCTGTAAATAAAGGCACAGCCGCTTCTTTTTGTGACGTTGCGTTTTTTTCTGTCATTTGTCAAAATTACACACAAGAAAAGCGTTGCTCGGTTGAAAAAAACAGCCACAAGCTTTTTTTCAATTTGTTTAAGTAAATAAATCAATTTCGAGGTAGTGCAATGAGATGACAGACTCGTGGGTGTTTGGAGACTTCGATGATGCCGATTGTGGCCAAAACTTGTGCAATGTCACAGGATGACCGAATCACGACATTGGGTCGTATAATTTCCTAAGAAGCGCTGCCTTTATTTAGCAAGAGAAGATATTGATGCAGGATATAGGAGTTCTTCCTCATCAGAAGACTCTTGTCTCAGTCCATAATACCTGTTCAGGTTCGGTTTACGAGTTTTCATAGCAAGGTTCAATCGTTCTTGAGGTGGCCACACATTGGAAAGATTATAGATGATTCTAACAGTGCGACAATACTCTTGTGCTAGCATCGGAATATTAATTTTTGGGTAGATCCTAAAGCGTGAATCGACAAAGTTGATAGCTGCTTGACCATTCACAAACAGTTAATAGCTGATTTTGACATGACATTCTTTTATCTTATTAAGAGCAAAATTAATCACTCTCTGCAATATCTAGAAAGGACCCTCGTAAAGCATTTCCACACATGTCGAACATTGGGTTCGACATGTGTGTCTAGGAAGATTATTTACGAAATCGGATTTGCTAATTTTGGCTTTGCCCATGTGTACAAATTCTACAGGAATTCATAGTTGGGAACCGAACAACATCTCCGCTTGCGTGAGTGTCTCGCGCGTGAGTGTCTTTCTTCACTGCGGTGCAGAGACCAACCATAAACAAAGACAATGTTTATGTCCAGTCGTTTGTGTTGTAGCACTTGTAGCCTTCATGTCATTGGCTTGCGGATGATACACAGAAAGAAAAAAATTGAGTAATCGGTACTTGAATCAAGCCGTAGCGGTGTCAAAAATACGTTAACTACGTATTTTCTTAAACCAAGTACAAAATTTAAGACTTTGGATTTTTAAGCCCTGAATTCTTAATCTTAGCGCTTATAGGCTATTCGGCTCGAATAGGCTTGATTTTAAGCCGAAAAATTCTGATTTCAAGCATAAAGCGACTGATTTAAGAATTTAATCGGATTAATTTGAGTGCGAAACGGACTTCAATGAAGAAATTTTTGATTGAATTAAGGCTGTCCAATACTTGATTTAAGCCTGATAATACTTGATTTAAGCCTGATCAGTTCTTGATTCAATCCTAACCAATACTTGATTTAAGCCAGATCAGTTCTTGATTTAAGCCTGGTCATACTAGATTTATTGTGCTTTATTTCGTTTTATACATATATACCATTTATATTCATTATACAATTTTTTCCACTGTATTGCAAAGGATGCAATTTTTTAAAATGGTATGTCAAAATACGATTGCTTGACAGCAAAACTAAAAGTTATGCTGCATTTATTCGATTTAAATATGAAACATATAAGGAATAGCATCAACGAAACGAATACGAATTATTAACAACTTCAAAAAACTAAAATTAAAAGTCACACCAAGTAATGTATTTGCAAACACTGCTTGAACGAGAAACGAATTGGAGATGGTTGAGCACAAATGATTATATATAAATGATCAAAACCGGCCCATAACTTCCAAGAAGTGCTTTTGTGTGTCTAATAACTTTACTTCGCCGACGCGGTATATACTCTCCGACGACGAAAACTTCTTAGTACGAATGATGAGATTTTCTCGTTGGTGATATCACAGTAGAGTATCTCTATCGAGTTCGGAATAGAAATCTTTTTGTATCGAAATACTAGTTTCTGAAAACTGTTTCGATTCGGAATCGCGGCTTTGCTCTCTCGCCAAGGCCTCAATCACGTACTGCTTCCACTTTCTCTTCTAGAGGTTTTATGCCGGCTTAGAAATACCTCGTTCTACCAAAACCTCGAATTCCTTTTAGGCTGCTTCGAATTTATCTGGTGGCAGTCTTCAAGGTCGAGCAGACATCGATGGGCCGATGTGATGTGTGAAGTCAGCGGTCATTGGTTTTTGATCTCGGTTGCTGCTTAACACGGTGAAGTCTTTATACTCACATATCAGTCGTGAAAATCTGTTGTCGGCATTGAATACACTAGGTCACAAATAACAAAATGTTCTCTGTTATTTGTTTCTAGCATACTTTTTCTCATTGATTTTGACCTACTAAACACGAAAATGAGTTTTAAAAATTTTTCTGTCGATTGGAGATACAAATTTTTGAACTTTTTTTTTAAATTTTTGGAGGTACACTTACAATTTTGAGCATATCTTTCGTCTTCTTTGACGTATTTGATCCTACTACTACTCAAATTAAAGCAAATTGAGCCGTCTACAACTCATTCTCAGAAAATTTTCAAATCGGGTGAGTAGTTTTGATGTTGGCGGCTTAAAAAGGTTAAAAAACTGCGTTTTTTTAGTAAAAATGTGGCAGAAAAATTCATATAAAAATTCATATAAAATATAAAACGCGATGCTAACAGCGATTTTGGTTTTTTTACGTATAGCTGGCATTTTTCCAAAGAAAATAAGCACTTACTTAACAAAATCTGACAACAAATGGCGGACTTATAATTTTTTTGGTAAAAGACCGAAATTCCGCTATTTCACGATATTTTGATTTTCATTATTTGCACAGCTTACCTACCCAACGCAAACGAATAAATACATTTGAACTTAATTTAAAATAAACAAATTAGTCTTAGTATATTATTTTTTTAATTTATTTAGAGCACTACATACTCAATGTATGGCACAATTAGAAATGGATGTGCCAGGTTAGCTAAACTAACGAAATTAACCAAATCAACGCCCAAAAAAAATTAGTAGAAACAAAGATATAACTGTACATTTTATGCCATGTGGAAAAACAGCTGACTTCTTCTTTGTTTTTTGTATTCGCTGCAATTGGTCTCACGTATTAGGGTCCAAATGTAGTCACCCATCATAGCCGTGTCATAGATGCCCTGATAGCGTCGTTCCATAGCCTTCAATTCCTGATGAAAGCGCTCGCCGTGTTCGTCGCTCACGTCTCTTAAATTCTCAGGGAAAAAATCCAAATGAGAATGCAGAAAGTGTATTTTAAGTGACATGTGCACTCCTACCCAAAAATGAAAAAAAAACGAGAATTAAAACGCTATTTAAATTAACATTTGTTTCAAAAAAAACCTACCCATTGCTTCATAGTTCTTTACCAGATCCTCAACTATGTCCTTATAATTATCGCTTTTGTTGTTTCCTAAAAAGTTTTCCACAACAAGCCTGAAGGAATTCCATGCTGCGGCTTCGATGGGTGATAACAGCTTCGGGAATGTTTCATCTTTCAACATTTTTTTTATCTCGGGTCCTGCGAAGACTCCTTCTTTAATTTTTGCCAGCGAAAGGTAAGGGAAAATTGACCGTAAATAGGCAAAAGCTTCACCTTCTTTGTCCAATTTTTTGATCAAACCCAATTTTATGTGCAGCGGCGGAAGTATTATATTTTCACGGTTCTCTATTAGTGGTTTGCGCTGAACATTCGCTTCTCCAACTACAGGTTTCGTTCGTTCCGGCCATTTTTTTTTTGAATATAATGCTGATCATCAGCGCGGCTATTCCAAAGGCACAGAAAACAGCAATGTCGCGTATAGCCTCCTTGGAGTCCACACAGAATGGCCACAACTTTGAGGTCGGCGCATATTTTCCAATTATATTTGCTATACTCTAAGCATTTCAGCAAAATGTTCATAGTTTCATAGTTCTCCTTTGAATGAACCGCATGAGCAATAGGAAGAGATGGCTTTTCATTCCCATTATGTAAGAGAACTGCCTTCAAGCTCTCTTTGTTGCTGTCAATAAACAACCTCCATTCATTGGGGTTGTGAATTTGGTGAAGCTCTTGGAACAAGCCGGAAATGTCGCTGCAAAAACATATTTCGTCTTTCTTTGTATAAAATTTTGCATACTGCTGGTGACGCTTCCTGTACGCTGTTACTTTCACTTCTGAATCCGCAAATCCACACTGTACCATCCGAGACGCAAAAAGTTCGGATTTCTCCTTAGTGAGACCAAAATCGCGCACCCAATCGTTTAGTTCGGCCTGTGACAGTAATTTTCGCTTTCTGCACGCCCCAAATTCGCTTGCACTTGACTCGGACTCTTGATCTGACGATTCTGCTTATTGAAGAGATGCACCAGGGCACACTGGATATGGTACATCATTCGAATGTGGTACTGGAAGTGCAAACGATCCCACTTGAGCGTAGTTCCATTTTAAAAATCTCCCTACCCCACTAAAGGAACACGAAGAGCGTCCACGCACATTCAGAAGCGTATATTACTCTGCAACCACAATCATAAAAATTAAATAACTATTTGTGTATTACTTATTTTTTTTTAATTCTGAGAATCATAAAAATTACGTAAACGTTTTTTCCAAACAATTTTGTACATGTAAAGTGGGTTTGCCAAAATTCGTATCGTAAAATGCACCTGTGTTTCTATGTTCTGCATTTTCATTATACCATTTTCGACGAAACGTCCCTACGGTATTGTAAATAGGTTTTTTACAATTATGAAATATTTGTGTTATTAATATTAATTTAAAAATTTTATCAAAACTGCAAAGTGCATTTGAAAAAAATTTCCAAAAAAAAAAAATTGCTGATTTCACTAAATTTTTGAAATTTCACGTCCCTTGCCAGAGCAGAAGACATAAACCCAGGGTGGTGAAATTTTGAACAGAAGTAACTTATGTATAGGAGCAACTGTTCCGTTCTATTCCAAAAGGATTATAAAAAACTTGCTTTTTCGATCCCTCCTAGTAGGTTAGCTGTGCAAATAATGAAAATCAAAATATCGTGAAATAGCGGAATTTCGGTCTTATACCAAAAAAATTATAAGTCCGCCATTTGTTGTCAGATTTTGTTAAGTAAGTGCTTATTTTCTTTGGAAAAATGCCAGCTATACGTAAAAAACCAAAATCGCTGTTAGCATCGCGTTTTATATTTTATATGAATTTTTATATGAATTTTTCTGCCACATTTTTACTAAAAAAACGCAGTTTTTTAACCTTTTTAAGCCGCCAACATCAAAACTACTCACCCGATTTGAAAATTTTCTGAGAATGAGTTGTAGACGGCTCAATTTGCTTTAATTTGAGTAGTAGTAGGATCAAATACGTCAAAGAAGACGAAAGATATGCTCAAAATTGTAAGTGTACCTCCAAAAATTTAAAAAAAAAAGTTCAAAAATTTGTATCTCGAAAACCAATCGACAGAAAAATTTTTAAAACTCATT
Source organism: Eudasyphora cyanicolor (assembly GCA_963930755.1). NCBI lineage: Eukaryota > Metazoa > Arthropoda > Insecta > Diptera > Muscidae > Eudasyphora > Eudasyphora cyanicolor. The sequence goes on from OZ005735.1 coordinate 205,740,761, forward strand.
TTCGTGTTCAGTAGGTCAAAATCAATGAGAAAAACTATGCTAGAACCAAATAACAAAACGACTGTTGGCTAGTGATATATGACGGGTGCACATTAATGTACTGTGTCACCTTCAGCGTGCAGCAATGTCCGGCGATCGACGATTCGATTCTGTTCATATCAACAAGTAAATCCAAATGCTTGAGAAAATCGAAATCTTTAATGGGTGTTGAAAAAATTCCATTGAAAATATCCCGAATGAATAACTTGAGACGCTTTCGCCAAATGTTTTAATGTGATTGTCATTTGCTGCAAATAATTTTACTGAATTCGATGTTACTCTTTTGTCGCATGAATATCAGACCCCGTATCGACCAGGAACTTCAATTTCGTATCGTTGTCACTGTAATTCGGTCTGGAGCGCTGAACGATGCACCGGCATCGGAAATTATACTTTTTTTATTTTGTTGTCAACAAATATGATTGTTGTCAACATGGAAGCAGCAGCATACCACAACTAAAATGTTGGTTGTTTTGATGGAATCGCATGATAGTAGACAGAACTACCAAAATTCGGTTGGCAAATAATTCGGTGAGGCAAACAAACTGTTTTCTGATTGTACCAACTAAGGTGCGTCCTGTCCGTTAACGAAGTGTAGAGTAGGGTCAGGTACAATGGCTTAAATGTTTCATAGTTCATATTGCAAGGCAATCCTAGCAAGGACGTTGACCAATGTCCCATTGGTTGATGCAGACCAATATAAATCAGCATAAATCGGAAAACCAGTATCATTAGCCACTTTATGTCTATGTAATTTTTTTCTATTTTAAAACTATACAGGTTTGCAGCAAACCTTGCCAATCTTTCTCTGACCTTAGTTGTTCTGCGGAGTTTACCGTCCAATATCATGCTTAGGAATATAGCCTCCCCTTTCAAGGATAGGCTGTTATCTCCTAGCTTGGGTATAACGAAATCTTGGGTCCTATTTGTTGTAAATAGTTTAGATAGTTTCGCAGCCGTACTCATGAAGAAGTTTCAATGGGAGTTTTTAAGTAATGCATTTACATAGCTAGGTTCCATTATGGGGTATCCTTAATATCTGACGTACGAGTCATTTATGACGTTCAATGTGACAGCGGTGAGGGAGGGCGACTTGTCTAAAGATCTGGGTTGTGCCAATGGGAGTCAAATTTACAGCTCCAGTAATATATATGCCGGCAGCTCTAAAGATTTATTCGTTTAGTTTCCAATATAAGACCTGGGTATTTATAAACTCTAAATACCTCCTTGTAGGGGTACCCTTGCCTCAATGTCCCTAACTCAGAATTAAGAGATATAATTAGTGCTTGCTATCCGGGACTTTGAAGTGATCTTTATGATCCGATTATCGAATTAGAATACTTACTTATTCCCGTTGCTAATTTTCGAACATTTGTACGGCTCATTTTATCATTTCGCAGAAGATAATCGGCAAACATAGAGAATACATAAGCGAAAGCCATGCGCAACAAATGCGGAAATCCGGAGAAAAGGCCAGTCTAAAAAGAAAACATAATGTATAGCACATTCAAAGTGGTGTTAAAATCTAAGAAGCTCAAAAATCCCAACTTACCGCTCTTATATCCCAGTCATGAATAACTTTAAAGTATGTTGGCGCCTGGGTCATCACTGTAAAGATGCTCCAAACACCACCCCACTGACCAATGACATTCATCCAAACTGGTCTTGATGTGAAAATAGCCAGCCATGGTGTTTTGAGAGCTTGATCATTTTGAACCATACTCCCCAGTGAATTTTTAATATGCGCCAATTCCTTGGAACTTATTCGCGGATGTTGAGCTGGGGTATCATAAGCCAAATACAGCCAAGCCAACCACCAGACTGAACCTACAATTCCAGTAATGTGAAAGACCCATATCCAGGATGACCAGTGCATAATATAGGCAAATAGTGGGTATGCAAGGGCCACGCCCACAGCACTGCCAAAGTAGGCAGTAACAAATTTACTCCGTTCATTGGGTGGAATCCATTTGGCGGTCATGTGATGCATTGCAGGCCAACATAGCCCCTTTAAGTGGAGGAGAGGAATTCATGTTAAAAACAAAAAATAAATGTCCTCCTTTTTCAGACGTACTGTTAGCAAACCTTGTAACATTCTTGCCAACAAGAGACCCTTTAGATCCATATATGAAGCCATGGGTATTAAGAAACATATCCAACAACTGATGACATTCGACAGACCGAATATCAATTTTGTGCCATATTTTTTAGCCAATATTCCACCGGGTATTTGTGTTATCCAATGTGTCCAGAAAAACGAACCCAATGCCAATGCCTGTTGGTGTTCATTCCAATGAAAGCGTTCAGATTCAGAGTGGAGCTGAAGAAGAAATTAAAATAATGAATATAGGATGTAATATGTTTTTTTATTTGGGTAAGGGGGCAAATCAACTGCAATCAAATTATGTTTATAATGCCAAACATAATAATAGGATTGGTCTTGTCTGTCTGATCACTGCAGTGTAACCCAGGTTGAAATGTTGGTTAGGTAGCAGAATGACTGAGATATAATGTTCTGACAAAGATCGAAATATATTCTCCCACACATACTGGCAAGACTGTCATTAAACCACTAGATTCTTTATTCCTGAATTCAAGAACAGCTCTCAACTGCTGAATACCTCTTAACGTGAGGGGTGCCTGACCACATGGACATTCTCGGTAACCGTAGTGTATATGAGCCTGTAAGCCTAGATACAACCTTATGAATTGGCTGGTAGGAAGGTAGGCAGTGAGTTTTAAATTCGCTACCAACGATCTCTGCAGAACCTGTGGAAATGAAGATATGATTCAAAATTTTGAAAGACGTTTGGATACTCTGGGCTCCTGTTCCTTTTTGGATGTTATCTTTGGCAAACTGATGGAATAAAGGTAATGGAAATAAGTCTAGTTGAGACTACGAATATCACAGTACCTAAACTAAACTAACCGAACCTAACTTAAGACGCGAGGAAGCTTAATAATTAGAGTGGCATCCTATATGCCAGGATCACTTAGATTATTTAGTCTATTGTGCTACCGGGCTAGGAAAAATATATGTTTTTCCGACTTCCCAAATTGCCATTATTTCGGCAATTTTCCTAACTACCTACACGGATTTCAAATAAGACAAAGGGCTGCATGTGAAATATGCAAATCTTCTGGCAGAGCCAGAAGATGGGCACCTAATATATTTAGAAATACTAACTTATAGTTGTACCAGGACACCCAACGTTAAGTTGGCCAACCCTGAAGGTAATCCAAGGACCTTCATTTTGGCCTTGAAATATCTTAACACAACGACGAACACACAATGCTGTCGAAGCAGTCTCTGCTTGGTGGCTACCGTCCCAGCCATCCCACCCACCATCTTATGAATAGACTTCCACCTCCTAGACAGATCAGGAAACACCTTTATGATCGTGGTCCAACGCTACAAGAGAGAACCTCTAGATAAAAGAGCATACCAGACAGGCCTGACTGACATACACTCTGACACAGTCCCTGAAGCCGTGAATAATTACAGAGTGAATGTCGTGCTAGGAGATAACGATAACCCCCATCTGTGGCTACGGAGGAAGAGTAGTTTTGGCCCAATTGAGATCAGGCTGGTGCATCCAGCCAATTCGTATTGGGCAAGGATTAATGGCAACACGTTGAACACCTGTCCCGCATGCAATCAGGGACCATAAGACACGCTACACCTGTTCAACTGCCCTTCCAAACCAACCTAGCAGTAGTTCACCCAAAAGCACTGTACGGCATTGTAGTGTGGTGGGCGGCAACTGATAAGCGATCCATTACAAATCAATTATTGAAGGTTCAGAGAACAGTCCCAAGCGGGACTATAAGGACTACAGCGACAGAGTCTCTACAAGTCCTACTCCATCTACTGCCGATTGATATTGTGGCTACAAAAGTTGCAACAAGAGCGGCATTTATATTAAACTGTCTATCAATGTAGACGTACAAAAAATACGGTCACATGAGAATATCACAATGTAGCACAATGTGAATCGATCGAGTGGACTGTATATAAACGGTGTACACCTTCGAGAGAAAATTTCTCACTAAGATAGCTGCAAGAGAGGACTGGGTTGGCAGAATACCGGAAAATAGAAACTATCTTGACTTGTACACAGATGGTTCGAAGCTTGATGAGAAGGTTGGCTTTTGAGTAAAGAACTTAGTATTGATATATGTAGCTCACAGACAACCAGATACCTGCCAAGTCGAAATTATGCCAATAAGGTAAGTCGCCAAGTGGCTGAGTCGCAACATAGTGATAAACACTGACATCGTCATTTATTCCGACAGCCAGGCTGTCATTAAATCTCTGGATGCCTCAGATCTCTCAACGAGATGGGCATAGCGGGAAACTGCAAAGCCGATGAACTTGCTAGGAATGGGACCACCTTACAAATTCTCGAAGAATTTGCATATATTGTTACGCCACAAATCTGACAAAAAAAACGTCCTATGAATGTCAATATGTCTTGTCGAACTACAGAGTCACTTCTGACAGGACACAGCCTGATCGGCACACACTCCAGAAGATTATGAATTGGGTCTGATGACTTCTGCAGAAGCTGTGGAGATGAGAAAGAAGTGGAGATCATGATCTCCTGATATCTGAAAGTCCCTCATTAAATAAAAGAAGTGCGGATATACTGTGGTCGGCCTTTCTAGGTGGACTGACAGATTTTTCCGGTACCGATATTCGTACTATTGATAAGTATGTTTATCAAACAGGTTGGTTTCGATGAGGGGCATCCGTGACCGTGGTACGACTAGGGAACTAGCAGAAATAATGGCAATTATAACATATTCTTCATGTGGGTACCTTGTCATAATGATAAACCGGGGAACTGCAAAGCACACACCACATGCAAGCATTAGCTTAGACAATAGGAGTCGGGTTATCAAGAGAGAGATAGACAGAAATTGACACCTATAGGAAAGCCAGACGAATCTGGCCACGATACGAAATTTGACTGTTAAAATATCTCCTCGCTCTATGGAGGAAAATGTGTCTGTCGGTTCTGACGGGACACGGCCTGATCGGCGCAAACGCCACGAGGTTAAGAATTGAGCCCAATGACATCTGCAGAAGCTGCGATGAGGAAAAGGTGGAGAGCATTGAAAACCTGTTTTGTTATTGTTCCGCATTGAGTAAACGACGATTAGGCTGGACTGGGGTCGGCCTTTCTAAGAAATCTGAGGGATGTGGCCGATGCAGATATTCGGGGTGCTGGTTCCCTTGTATTTAAGACCACTTGTTGATAATTCGCTATCACTACGTCCAATAATAAAACACCTAACCTATCCTAACTCAACCTAGCCTTATCTAAGCCAACGTCAATTATAAATCGTTATTAAGAGGTTAGGTAGCAGCAAAATTTTTAGAAAAATATACTTTAATTGTAACTGATCGAATATACGAAAACTGTTGAGAACTTACGTTTTCAATAACATCCAAAGAATGTTTATTGGAATTTGATGTGTTTGAAGTCTCATTAAATTTTGCAGAGTCTCCCAAACTTTGTAAATTTGACGTCAGGTTGCGATTTGGTGGTATAACCATTTCCACAATCGTTATGTTCAGATTGATGCATATTAAATAGTTTATAGCAAATCCTATAAAGACTATATGCCATAGAACTGTTCGCGCTTGTACTAGAATGACAGATATATGGATAGAAACTTTATATTATAGTAAGGCATGTGCAAGTACTCTTATTAGGAAACTGTTTCTATGATATACATTCTTACCATCACCCATATTTTTATAATTTTGCACTTTCGTATTTGTTGAAAAGGGTTGGATAATTTTCTTTAGAAATGATAAAACTGCTACACTAAGTTTCAGCTGCTTTCTATATTAGGTTGATAATAACTATAAACAAAATTTTACACATTTTCTGAGCAGATCTTATCACACATAACATAAACATTTGTGTATCACCTTATCAACAATGTTTCTAGCAATCACAAAGTATGTATATGTCAATGACACTTCTAGATATGACACACTAGTTAACTTTTTAATCACACATTTTATAAATTTTCACTTTCATATTTGATATGAATGATGGGGGAGGAGACATTTAATCGCAACTGATAATCTATAACTAAAGGATGCAACTGCAACTCCCATATTCAATTGTCAATTGGAGTTTAATACTCGTATGTTTTTGTCAAAAGCGGCAGAACTTTCGAAAAACCGACCGACCTCTTTTTTTCGTCGTTCAATGTTGGAGCTTTGTATGCTAACTGAACTCATATTGCCATAGATTCAATGAGGCCGCCTTTTTTTATAATACAGATTAGTTGTTTTCTGATAAGAAACGTCGTAAAGTTGTAATCTCAGTCAGAGAACGATGTTCAAGGGGTACGTTCATGTTAAATGCAACTATTAATAATACTAGACCACACGTATTTTATAAAAAAATGTTTTTGGATGTATGTATGGGGCAGATGTTGGCATTATTTACATACCTACATAAGATTATATTTCCTTATATGATTAAAGATTATTCTGTTCATATCATTATGTAATAATAATATCCATAAACATGCTAAAATTTGAATATAAATTTCGATAACAAAAATGTTTATCGAGATGTACTTGGTGCAGGATACTAGACTTACACAACAATCGATAGTCAGCTCAGTCTGTATTCCCGATAGTTAATGCAACAACTATCGATACCCTAAAAAAGGATTCAGTTAAATGTCAACCAAAGTACTATCTCCTTTCTGCAACGTAACAGTTTCTTTAAAAAAATATACAAAATTAATTTATAAATATTTAATTTTAGAAAGGAAACCACACATGAACAAAAAAAGGTGATGTATCTATTATACACTAGAGCCCCGTTTTGCGTCGATCCTATCTGCGTCGTTTCGATTTGCGTCGCTTTTTACCGCTAGGTGCGGTAAATTTTTCAATTCGCTTGTGAAAAGGGGAATTCCCGTTATTCTAAGCATATGTAATTGCGTGTTAGGAAGTAATAATTTAGTTTTCAATAAGAACTGCTGTGTTGAGTCGATAAAATTGCTTAAGAAAAGAAAAAAATGAGTGCAAATAAAAGAAAAGTCATTACTTTAGAACTAAAATTGGACGTATTGAAACGTTTTAAATCGGGAGAAAAAGCTGTTGACATAGGAAGAACCCTTGGATTAGCACATACAACAGTTAAAACAATTTGCAGCAGAGACAGTGGTAAAATAACTAAATTTGCCGAAATTGCCATACCATTCCAATGTAAACAAGTTACAAAAGTAAGAAATTCTTCAATGGTGAAAATGGAGTCCCTTCTTTCTATTTGGATACAAAATCAAAATAAGCGTAGAATGCCACTGAGCAAGGATGTGATTAAAAGCAAAGCACTTTCCATATACAAAGACCTTAAAGAAAATTCTCCATCCAGCAGCAATGATAATTCGGAAGAATTTGAAGCTAGCAACGGTTGGTTTAACCGGTTCAGAACACGAGAGAATCTGCATAATGTGGCATTAAAAGGAGAATCAGCTAGTGCAGATACATTAGCTTCAGAAAAGTTTAAGCTTGAACTAAAAGACATACTTGAAAAAGGAGGGTATTCTGCTAAGCATGTTCTAAATGCTGATGAAACAGGTCAAACGTAACTGCATCTGTTGATCACGCCATCAGTTGTTACAAGGAAATCTATGAGCAAAAGAAATCTTCAAAAATTCAACAAACCTTAGACAATTTTGTAAACAAAGCGGTAAGACCACTTAATCAAGTTGATTTAAGTGTTGTTGAATTAGATTTATCGAATGAATATAGCTCAACTTGATCTTAAACGAGAATCTATGTTTTTTTCTTGAATGTAAAATGAATTAAATTAATATTTGTTATGTTTTTATGTACATATATTTATATATTTTTAATAAAAATAAAATCACTTGTTGGAATAAATAAAAAAATATCAAAAATACAATTTTAATACAAATTTTTTAGCGATTAAATAAAAATCTGCATTTGTACAGAAAAAAGTGATTCGATTTGCGTCGCATTTCTCCGGTGCCTATTACCGACGCAAATCGGGGCTCCGGTGTACCTGTGGCAGCACCAAGACTGCCGTGTTCGAATGACAGACTATCTGGCAACTTGGTAACGAACAAAATGAGAGAAGAAAACAACAACTTATTCCAAGAGAAGTTTTTGTTCTACAGATGTAGCATTTTTAATAGTACTTTGTTAGATTTTGTAAACTAGTTTTAATAAAGGGTCCGCCATCTAACGTTTTTTTCCAACTAGTGCTTATTTCGTGAATGGTAACACTTAGCTCATGTCTGATTTGACAGATAATTAGTTTTATCCTTCCGCTGAACGAATATGTGTATATTGCGAATATTGCGACATTACTTTGAAAATCATGGCAATGTTGCAGAATGTGTGCGAAAATTGCGTACGGATTTTGGAAGAAGAGAAGCACCGTCAGCTCCGTATGATCGCTATCTTGTGAAAAAAGTGAAAGAAACTGGCATCCTCATCGATAAACCAAAGCGTGAAAAGCCAAAAACAGTGCGTACACCCGAGAATATTGCTGCTGTGGCAGAAAGTGTGCGTGAAGCGCCATCAACATCAATTCACCGTCGTTCTCAACAATTGAACATTTCGGAGACATCTTTGAGACGAATTTTGCATAAAGACCTTGGTATGACGCCATACAAAGTCCAATTGGTTCAGGAGTTGAAGCCAACTGACCATCCAATGCGTTTTCAGTAGTTTTTTTTATAGCATTTTCAAAAAAAAAGTTATTTGGCGGACCCTTTAAATAATATTAAATTGTTGTCTTAAGTAAAAAAAGAACGTTTTAGCATTACAACGGCAACTATATACTAAATAAAATACTTTTTAATAAACTGTTAACGGAATTATTGATTGCTGGAACGAAAATTTAGCGTTGTACAGTGGGAGGAATTCGGAAAAAGGAGATATAATTCTGCTGCTTTTTAACCATACAACCGATTCCGATAAAATTTTGGTATGCTTTTAGATTTATGGTAGGTTGCAGCAATCTTTAACCAATGTAGGCCTATTGGTACCACAGGCTCAGATGCCCCTCATCGAAACCAACCTGTTTGATAAACAGGTTGAATATCGGTACCTAAAATATCGGCCAGCCTTTAGACGTCGCACAGTGGCGCAAATTGAGTTTTTTCGTTGCAAAAATAATATCTTTTGAACCGAATAAGATTATCGAATAATTTGAATGGCATATGATAGATAATTGTTCAGCCTATGAAATGAGTGTTTGGAAAGGATGCTACGCCTCACAGTGGAATATTTTCACACAAGACGCGGCAAAAATTAGAAGGAATTGAGCTAGGGCTTTGAAATGTTGTACATATCACTCATTTCGCCTAATTAGCTAAAAACCAATATTTTGTTTAAATCCGCCCATTAACACGCCTACTTTCCACATAACCTCAAATTAAAAATCTTAGTATTTTTCTGAATTTAGCACTTATATTATTACAAATCGCTAGTAGAGATTGTATTTGAGTCCTCAACTATATAAAAATTGCAAGTGCCACGCCCAACGCCCATATATCAATTTCAATTTTATACGATGTTGGAAATTACAGGAAATTTTTTTATAAATCGTTTTGTATCTTTTGATCGATGTAAACCAGTACATAGAACAAAGTAAATAAATAAAGCGCAATACATTAGCTCAACATTTGCAAAAAATTATGATGAAATAGATTACAGTTTTGTGTTAAATAATCAATCATTCCAACTATCCAGAAAAAATCATCATTGATTTTGCAATGTGTTCATTATTAATACGTCATTTTTAAAGCACACTTTTAGGAATATGTGGAAAGGACACACAAACAATGAGGCATGTACATATATATAATAGATTGGCAAACAAATGTTCGCTTATATGAATATTTAGCTTGTTCATGTCGGTTGACCGTTTAATTCGGTCTGCAATCGTTGATTTTTACTGAGATACTCTCTCGGCTCAAGACCAACTGGCTTTTATACATGCTTTATATGCTTTTTGTTACATTTGCAGTCAATTTATCATTTGCCCCTTAAGGTATGCTTTGGTAATGTTGTTCAATACATAGCAACATGGACTAAAAATAAAGATTTTTGGTTTTTTTTTTGCCTAGTAGGTTTTACCATTTCTTTAAATAAATCAATATAGGCAGGTATAGGCAGAATTTTCTTTTTGCAATGGTTAACTAAGTCCCTAGTTTATCAATTTTTGTTAATGACAAGACCTCGGTCGGCCTCGGAAGTATAGTTTTATCCTGGAGAAAATTAAACACCCTGATTTTCGGCAACTTGCAAGTAAACCACAGATTAAATAGCAAAAAGACAACACAATTATAAATTTTTTAATGCAAAAAAACACTTCAAAAGGTTCTGTACAGCATGACTTAAACGAAGTTCCAATGCGTTTCATAGTTTCGGAGATGTGGGCTTACAAAATACCCTCTTAAATGATTAACTTTGGAACCATTGTATCATTTATGAATTTCGAATGCTTGTACCGCGATATTTCGCCAAGATATCGGTAAAACCTTTAAAGGTTTAGTTAATTGGAATGTTCTTTACAGATTGGAATCAAAAAAGTTCAGATTGAAAATTGGGAGTTTTTGCCGCTCATAATACACTGTGCGCCTTATAGGTTATGGTTATCAAAGTTAAAATTTGTGGAAAAATCAATTTTATGGTAACTAAACAAATATTTTTAGAAATTTTAGATCTTTTTTTTAGTTCTTTTTAAGGTTTTAATTTTTTTTAAATAATTACACAACAACAAAAAAATGTTTCTACAATTTTTTTTTTTTTTAATTTTAGGAACCATGTCTTTTTTACCTCTAGAAGCTAAAGTGGCACCTAGAGGCAGATAAAACCTTTGGATTATGTAAAGAAATAATCAAAGAATTTATTTTGAATATATAGAAACATATAGATTTTTGTTATTTTCCGTCAAAGTTGAAAAATAGATTAGTCATCGGTTACACTAGGCAACAGACAAAATTTTTTTGTGTCCTAGACCTAAAAATTATTTTTTTGTATAGATTTGGCATACTATTATATAAAATCAAAACCAAAAAATTGTTTATGGATAATTTTTTTTTTAAATTTTTTATTAAAAATACTATTATCGTCGAAGGTACCCTTAGTATTTACACTATAATTTAAGTATATATATATAAGTATATATATATATAAGTAATTTGGAGTATATGCCCGATCAGGTCGACTTATACGTTAAATTGAAGCTATTAATATAGGCTACCAATGTTGGAAATATCTCTTTCACTTAGAAACAGTGGTTTAGTAACAGTCATTAAACAAATTGGAAAAAGTAGATTTAAAAAAAAAAATATCCTGGGACAAAAAAAAATAAAAAATAGAAAAAAAAATCGAAAAACAAATATTTTATTTTATTTTTTAAAAGTTTGCATCCTAGAGAAAAAAAATCCTGGGACATAAAAAAAATAAAAAATAGAAAAAAATCGAAAAAAAATATTTTATTTTTTAAAAGTTTGCATCCTAGCGAAGATAAAAATGAAAATGAATGAAAAAATCTATAAATAAATGTAGAAATTATAGCCCTTTTGGTAGAGATAAGAGAATTTCAAAAAATCTTTTTTTTTTAATTTCTGTTTAAATAGCGATTTTATTTATTACTTTTATTTATATTATGTATGTTGAGTCTATTATATTTGAGTTTATTTACATGAACAAGTTTCATTAGAAGTAATTGTGAGTTCTTTGTTGACGTTTGTAGATTTCATAATCGGTTTCTCTTATGAGGAACCAAATATAATCTCCCACCATTCTTTCATCCCAGTGCCCTTGGTAACGCCGCTCGATGGACTTCAATTCTTGGTGAAACCTTTCGCCATGTTCGTCACTTACGTCGCCAAGATTCTCGGGGAAAAAGTTTAAAGGAGAATGCAAGAAATGATTTTTGACGGACATATTTACACCTGTTGGAATACATAAAGCGAAAAATAAGTTGGAAGAATACATACATAGACTACAAGCTTAAACTACCTCAATGACGCAATTTCATCCGACGTCAAATATGATTCGAAATTCACATCTTTCACCAGTTTCCTTATTTTAGGCCCATCAAAAACTCCTTCTTCGATTTTTTGAAAATAAAGATTTTTAAATAAACTTTTTAAATATGAGATTGAATTGCCATCTTTCCTTAAGGCTTTTACAAAATTTTTAAAGAGCCCCAGCTTAATATGCAGTGGTGGCAAAATATCGGCTATCCCAGAGGCATAACGTACCAACTACTTTTAAATTTTCCAGTCATGTTCATATTTTATATAAATATTTTATCAATTTAGCCATTGTTTCGTATGATTCCTTAGTGTTGACAGCGTGAGCAATGGGTTTCTGATTTCCGTTGTGTAAAAGTACTCCTTTCAAACTTTCTTTACTGCTGTCAACAAGTAACCGCCATTCCTTTGAATATTATGTTTGATTAAGTTCCTCGAACAATCCGGGAATGTCCTTGAAAAAGCATCTGTTATCCACAGTTGTATAAAATTGTTTGTAAGGTATAACACGGACTCTATAATATAATAAGTTAAGATCTGGGGCCAAAATATTGTACTGTTTCATCCGAGATGCAAGTAGTTCTGCCTTATCTTTGGTCAGTTCGAAATTTCTCACTAGATCAATGAGTTGAAACTGAGTTAAAAGCGATGACTTCTGACTCAAACTTGTTTCAAGTTTGAGTCAGAAGTCATCGTTCAGAGTTGAGTACTCAGTTGAACTTGATGATGTTTCCGTTATTAGGCTGTTAGCTATACTTGGACACTTCCTACTCCAATCTATTAACTTATACAAAAATAGCAGTCCGTATCGTGAATAAATGGTTGTTTCCAAATCATTGGCATTCCAAATTGCACGTGAAGTCTAAAATTAAAACGTTTTATTCCACAAAACATTGTAATCCATTAATTGTAAAGTACTTACCGCATGCTTCCACTAGTCCATCGAGTAAGATTTACATGGCACGAATTACACAAAATACTAGGTGTCCACGGTTCGTTCATACTTTTATTTCATATACCAAAATAGTACACATATATTTCTCCTATTATTTTACTAAACGCACGTCGATTTTTTTAATTACATATTTTCCGCAGATTTAGCAGAATTTGTCGGGATCAGTTACACATTGAAAAGTTCTTTGCCGTTAACTCATACTTCGAAATATAAGTTTGTAATATTTTTCAGAAAATCGACTTATCTCTTTAAGGCGCTGAATTACACTAATTTATTAATAAGAAATTTCATTCATAAATTTCGGGTTTAAGGTCCATAAGTTGCAGTACCTGTGGCTGACATATGGTTTGCTTCGAAAGTAGACGCCCAATATTTTCAAGACTGCCGCGTACTACTTTGTATTGCGTACATATAATTTTACTAACTGTATATACGACTGGTAGTCGTATATACAGGCGCAACTGAATGGAAACCTCGTTCTCTCTATAATTTTATAATGTCTGACATCAATCCTCATAAAATAAAATGCAAGTGCAATGTCACTTATATGTCTCTCTCACATATGCCGAATTCCATATAAGCAAAAACATCATTTAAAAACGATAAAATATGAAACAAGATTTTTTTGAATTTCCCTAGCATTTACAAAATGGCTCATTACTTTTACATCTATCCATAGATTTTTTTCAAATAGACAGTGTTTTCTTCCTTAGCATGATATAATAATTTTCTAGATTTTTTTCTATTTTTTATGGTTTTTTTTTGCACCAGGAAAAAGTGTTTTTTAAAAAAAAAACAGTAAGGAAATGCAGAAAGTCGGCCGGGCCAACTATATAATACCCTACACCTCCCTAACAATGCGATAAAGGTCATTGCGATAATAATTTGGAATAATTGGTAAGTAGGCAGGAACATATTATCTAATTCTGAGCCGATAATCGCTAAATTAAGCAATATTCGTTCCTAAATTGAGAAACATCTTTCCGGAAAATATTAATGATCGGAAGTAAAGTACAACTTCTATAGCGCGTTGAGACCAAATCAGGAGGAACATATATATGGAGGTTATATATAAATCTGGACCGATTTCCCCTGAATACTCATTCATGTAAAAATACCTCTTTCTGTAGAATTTCGTACTGATCGGATATAAAATGCAGGCTCTACAGCGCTTACATGTCAAATCGGTGGTAACATATATATGGGGGCTATATCTAAATCTGAACCGATTTTCTCAAAATTTGGCAGTATTCCTTCGTGTAATAAGAAACCTCTTTCTGCCGAATTTCGCTGTGATCGGATATAAAATACAGTTTCTACAGCTATTGAATTTCAAATCGGGGGTAACATATATATGTGGGGCTATATCTAAATCTGAACCGATTTTCTCCGAATTTGGCAGTATTCCTTCATGTAATAAGAAACCTCTTTCTGCCGAATTTCGTACTGATTGGATATAAAATACAGGCTCTACAGCGCGTACATGTCAAATCGGTGGTAACATATATATGGGGGATATATCTAAATCAGAACCGATTTCTTCCAAATTTAAAAGTTTTAATTATACCCTACACCACACTGTGGTACAGGGTATTATGACTTTGTGCATTTGTTTGTAACACTCAAAAGGAGAAGAGATAGACCCATTGTTTATTATACCGATCGACTTGTAATCACTTTCTGAGTTGATTTAGCTATGTCCGTCTGTCTGTCTGTCCGTCTGTCTGTCTGTCCGTCTGTCTGTAGACGTATTCTTGTAATCAAAGTACAGGTCGAAATTATGGTCCGATCTCAACGAAACTTTGCACATATTTTTTTTAGGCCCAAGGACGATCCCTATTGAATTTGGCTAAAATCGGTTCAGATTTACATATAGCTCCCATATATATGTACCTCCGATTTGGCATATATGCACTGTATAAGCAACATTTTGTAACCGATTTGTACAAAAATTGACAGAGAGTAGTCTCGTGATACACTTAGATACAATACATAATTTGGGGGAAATCGGTTCAGATTTATATATAGCCCCCATATATATGCTGCACCCGATTTGACATGTAAGCGCTGTAGAAACTGTATTTTATATCCAATCAATACGAAATTCGGCAGAAAGAGGTTTCTTATTACACGAAGGAATACTGCCAAATTTTGAGAAAATCGGTTCAGATTTAGATATAGCCCCCATATATATGTTAGCACCGATTTGACGTTCAAGCGCTGTAGAGACTGTATTTTATATCCGATCAGTACGAAATTCGACAGAAAGAGGTTTCTATTTTACATGAGTGAGTATTCAGGGAAAATCGATTCAGATTTATATATAAGCTCCTTATATATGTTCCTCCTGATTTGGTTACAAAGCGCTATAGAAGTTGTACTTTACTTCCGATCATTACAAAATTCTCCAGAAAGATGTTTCTCAATTTAGGAACGAATATTGCTTAATTTAGCGATTATCGGTTCAGAATTAGATATATCCGCATATATATGTTCTTACCCATTTACCAATTATTTCAAATTATTATCGCAATAACCCTTATCGCATTGTTAGGGAGGTGTAGGGTATTATATAGTCGGCTCCGCCCAACTTTCTGCCTTTCCTTACTGGTTCATATAATAGGAAACCTCCTTCTGCCGAATTTCATACTGATCGGATATAAAATACAGTTTTTACAGCACTTACATTTCAAATCGGGGGTAACATATATATGGGGGCTATATCCAAATCTGAACCGATTTTCTCCCAATTTGGCAGTATTCCTTCATGTAATAAGAAACCTCTTTCTGCCGAATTTCACACTGATAGGTTATAAAATAATTTTTTTAAGGCGCTTACATGTGAAATCGGGGGTAACGTATATATGGGGGCTATATCTAAATCTAAACCGATTTCTTTCAAATTGAACAGTGTTCATTCATATAATAAGAGACGTCTTTCTGCTGAATTTCATACTGATCGGATATAAAATAAAGTTTTTACAGCGCTTACATGTCAAATCGGGGCTAACATATATATGGGGGCTATATCCAAATCTGAACCGATTTTAACCAAATTAAATAGGGATCGTCCTTGGGCCAAAAAAAAAGATATGCGTAAAGTTTCGTCAAGGTCGGGCCATAATTGCGATCTGTACATTGATTACAAGAATACATCTACAGACGGACAGACAGACGGACAGAAAGTGATTACAAGTCGATCGGTATAATAAACAATGGATCTATCTGTTTTCCATTTAGGTGTTACAAACAAATGCACAAAGTCATAATACCCTGTACCACAGTGTGGTGTAGGGTATAAAAATCATTTTTTTCTCATATTTTCGACGACTGTTACTAAACCAAAGATTCTACGTGAAAGCGATATTTGCAGAATATGTAGCCCTCATAATTCCCTTTAATTTGAGGCATAACACGGCTCAATCAGGCTTATACTTGAATTGAATTTTGGTCCAAATACTGAATGTACTTTCCATGAAAGCTGGAATTAAAAAAAACCAGTAAGGAAAGGCAGAAAGTCGGGCGGGGCCGACTATATAATACCCTACACCTCCCTAACAATGCGATAAGGGTCATTGCCATAATAATTTGGAATAATTGGTAAATGGGTAGAAACATATTATCTAATTCTGAAACGATAATCGCTAAATTAAGCAATATTCGTTCCTAAATTGAGAAACATCTTTCTGGAAAATTTTAATGATCGGAAGTAAAATACAACTTCATAGCGGTTTGATACCAAATCAGGAGGAACAATCAATATAAATCTGAAACGATCTTCCCTGAATACTCATTCATGTAAAAAGACCTCCTTCTGTCGAATTTCGTACTGATCGCATATAAAATACAGTCTCTACAGCGCCTACATGTCAAATCGGGGGTAACGTATATATGGGGGCTATATCTAAATCTGAACCGATTTCTTCCAAATTTAACAGTGTTCATGCATATAATAAGAAACCTCTTTCTGCCGAATTTCATACTGATCGGATATAAAATAACATTTTTACAGCGCTTACAAGTCAAATCGGGGGTAACGTATATATGGGGGCTATATCTAAATCTGAACCGATTTTCTCCGAATTTAGCAGTATTCCTTCATGCAATAAGAAACCTCTTTCTGCCAAAATTTGCACTGATCGGATATAAAATACAGTTTTTACAGCGCTTACATGTCAAATCGGGGGTAACATATATATGGGGGCTATATCTGAATCTGAACCGATTTTCTCCGAATTTAGCAGTATTCCTTCATGTAATAAGAAACCTCTCTTTGCCGAATTTCGCACTGATTGGATATAAAATAACATTTTTACAGCGCTTATATGTCAAATCGGGGGTAATGTATATATGGGGGATATATCTAAATCTGAACCGATTTCTTCCAAATTTAACAGAGTTCATTCATGTTATAAGAAACCTTTTCCTGCCGAATTTCATACTGATCGGATATAAAATAAAGTTTTTACAGCGCTTACATGTCAAATCGGGGCTAACATATATATGGGGGCTATATCTAAATCTGAACCGATTTTAACCAAATTCAATAGGGATCGTCCTTGGGCCAAAAAAAAATATATGCGTAAAGTTTCGTCGAGATCGGACCATAATTGCGACCTGTACTTTGATTACAAGAATACATGCACAGACGGACAGACAGACAGACAGACAGACAGACATACAGACGGACAGACAGACAGACAGACAGACGGACAGACGGACATAGCTAAATCGACTCAGAAAGTGATTCTAAGTCTATCGGTATAATAAACGATGGGTCTATTTCTTCTCCTTTTGGGTGTTACAAACAAATGTACAAAGTTATAATACCCTGTACCACAGTGTGGTGTAGGGTATACAAATTTAAAAAAAAAATTACCATACAATGTTTTTTTAGTATTTTTTTCGTGTTTGTTACACCTAATTGCACCAGAAAGAGTTATCCACATCCCTTGGACAAAAATTTTGTAATAGCATTTTTAATAACAAAATGTTTAAAAAAAATGTATCCATAAAAAAATTTTTGCTTTTCATATTATATAACAGTATGCCACAATCTATACAAAAAAATAATTTTTAGGTCTAGGACACAAAAAAAAATTTTTTTTGTTGCATAGTGTTATCAACCAATGAAAAGCTCTGCTACTCTTTTATGTTGCGGAATGAAATATGTATGTCCTTTTGGCGGAAGAATGTGAAAATATAGAATATATCCTTAATCCTTGAATATCCTGAAAAAGTATCAATTAATATCCTTGATATTTTCGGTACTCTATGGTCAAACTATTATGAAATGACTACGAAAAACTTAAAATGGACCTTGATGGGCCTAAAAAATATAGCAATTTTATTGATTTAATATTATAATTTTTCTTGTATATTTTTATATAGAATTTTAGATTCGTCGGATGGACTAGTGTAAATTCTAAACGGCTTGACCGATTGTGCTTATTTTTACACATTATAAATATTTATATTATCAATTTGAGTATGCGTAGCTATATTTGGATCCGATAGGTGGGGCTGTATTCAAGTTATTAACAAATTATATTTTTATTATTTATGAATCATTTCATTCCGTAATATCTTCAAAATACGTGGCGCGATTAAGAAGATATGGATAATTTAACAAATGGTAATTTTGAGAAAAATCCTTGAGATAGGTAACTTTGGAGCTCTGTACCACAAAAACTACAATGAATTTTGAAAAACTAAAAACGCCATAAAATTCGTACGCATTTGTATAGGGGTTTCCAATAAGAGTGATATGATTTCTTTAAAAAACACACTTATTGTTAAGGAAATTCAAAAGTTTTTTATTTAATGTGAAGTACAATCGATACAATCAAGTTCTAAATAAAACGTCATTCAAATGGCATCCACGACTTCTTCTGTAGAACGAATTCGATGAACCCAATTTTCGAGCACTTTTTCCACTAAATCAAGTAGTATGTTATGAATGGCACGTTCAATATTGGCTTGTAAATCTTGAGGAGGGTCTAGTTTATTTGAAAGACCAATGACTTCAAATAACCCCACAAGAAATAGTCTAATGGTGTTAAATAACAACTTCTTGGAGGCGATTCAATATCACAATTTCTTGAAATAATCGAATCTCTAAACTTTTCTCGCAACAATTCAATTGTTTAATTTGCTGTGTGGCATGAATCCACAATCGGTCAATGGCAAAAATATAGCTCTTAACGAGTGTCAAAGTCGTAGGTCGACTGGAAAGTGTTGTTTTTTTATTTAAAAAAAATGGTATTTTTCAAATGTGAACGGAAAGTACGTCGGATCGGAAATCGGTCAAAAGATAGCTCTTAACGAGAGCTAAAATATTGCTCATGAGTATCAAGGTCGAAGGTCGACTGGAAAGTGTCTTTTTGGATTTAAAAACAGGGACAGCATAATTTTGAAATGTGAACGGAATGTTTATTTTTACCCTAGCTCCTTAACGGTACGTCGGATCGGAAATCGGTCAATGACAAAAAGATCGCTCTTAACGAGAGCTAAAATATTGCTCATGGGTGTCAAGGTCTTCGGTCGACTGGAAAGTGTTTTTTTTTTATTAAAAAATGGACTTAGCGCACGAAAAGTTGCAATTGGAGAACGATTATTTTGATAATAAAACTGAATAATTTGAAAACGTTGTTCATGCGTTTATATATTTTATGGTAACTAATTGGTGTAAACAATAATTTTTGCCAATTTTAGATTTTTTAGTTCTTTTTTAAGGATCTTTTATGTTTTAAAATTATTACTCATTTTTTTTAAATTTTCTGTAAAATATTCAACACAATTCGTAAGGAAGGAATATATCTAAAAGACTACTCATTTCTAAACTATAATTATTTTCTAAATCTTTTGTGACTACCATGCCGCAGGGAAGAAATAAGCGGATCGGAAGATGCTGCCAACATGTTGAAGAGGTCCTCATTTTGCTTTAAACGTGTTCTGCAATCTATATTTATCCCCTCACCTTAGAGTGGAGGGTATATATCATTTGCTACGAGCCAAAAGTGTAACACATCGAAGGAGTGATCTAAGACCCTAAGTATGTTCGGCGGATATCCGTTTTGGGTCATTTTAAGTGGAATGAGCGTCCGTCTGTCTGCTGGCTGGTGCGCACGATAACTCTCGAAAGGTGTAATCGATTGACTTCAAATTTGATGTGTGGTAATATTTTCTTCTATCTCCGGCTAAGTTCGAAGGTGGGCCATATTGGTCCACTCCTTCTAGTACCTTCCCCACAAGGGGTTAAAATTTAGTGAAATATTGACTATTCAATAACTTCTATACTACTTATTTGAATCCACTGAAATTCTACACATAGTATTAGTTTATTAGTCACTATTACCTCGAGAAAATGGGCGAAGTTGCCACGCCCCTTTTGGTACCTCCCACACAAATGGACAATTTTGAACCAAAAGTTAATAGCTTATAACTTTATTACTAGTGCAGACAAAGATTTGAAATTGTGTATAGTGTAATGGATTAATAGTACCTACAATACAGTGAAAAATGGGCATACTTGAAATTTTGTACCCTGTAATGCTTTTATAGTACCTAGAGTCCAAGGAAAAATGGATGTTATCAGCCCGCCCCTTTCGGTACCTCCCACACAAATGGACCGTTTTGTACCAAAAGTTAACAGCTTTTAACTTTAATACCAGTGCATACAAATACTTGAAATTTCGTACAGTGCAATGCTTTTATAGTACCTAGAGTCTAGAGAAAAGTGACCGTTATTAGGACACCCCTTTTGGTACCTCTCACACAAATGGACCATTTTACACCAAAAGTTATCAGATTATAACTTAAATACCAGTGCATATAAATACTTGAAATTTTTTACAGTTAATGCTTTTATAGTACCTATAGTCCAGAGAAAAGTGACCGTTATTGGTTCGCCCCTTTTGGCATCTCTCACAAAAATGGACCATTTGTACCAAAAGTAAACAGCTTTTATCTTTAATACCAGTACATAGTATAAAGTTATTGAATGCAATTTAAATTGATAATAATTTAAATTAAACAAAAAATAAATAAATTTACTAAAATTTTTTTGAGACTCAAGGTGAGGGGATTCTTTAGTCGGTTTACCCGACTGAACTTTCTTACTTGTTTTTATATAATTTGTTAAGAGACTTGTTATGGACAGTAGGGGTCAACTCCATATTTTGTAGAATTGTCGTTTTCTTTGCAGTTTAAAACAGTTAAAAACATTCCTAATCTTTTCACAATTTGATTGTCAATTCCAGTGATTCCAGTTACCTCATCAAATTCAAAGTATCTCCTAGAAGTGTTTCCATCGCTTGAGTTTCCGTATCCGCGCTTGGGCCAGTCTACTTTTAGTCCAAGTTGGTTAAAAAGAAACATCCTGTATTTACTTCTTTCTAATATTTTCCTTATCCTTAGTAGTATACCTGCCATTCGATGCGCCGACATTGCCACCTACGTCGGAATTACAACGTCTGGTAAGGGAATCCAAAAATACAAGTAATGAGTTACTCGCTGGTTGTGATGCCAACTCACACCATATCGCTTGGGGTAGTACTGACACCAATAAAAGGGGACAAGCCCTTATAGAATTTTTGAATACTAACGACCTCCTAACTCTCAACATAGGGACCTTTGTTAACAAAATTAGGGAAGAAGTATTAGATATAACGATATTCTCAGAAAATCTCATTGATGAGATCCATGTGTGGAGGGTTTCGGATGAACGCTCCTATTCGGACCACCGTTATATAAGGTTTAAAATTGCACGGCCACCGCCTGACCCAATAAGTTTCCGTAATAAGGCTAATACCGACTGGAATAAATTCGGCAATCTACTTAGAAATCGTTTGGGCCATCCTAAACACGATTATCCAAGTACAGAAGACATTGATATCAATGTGAGGAGGATTATGGAGGCTCCTGTAAAATCATTCGAAGATAGTTGCCCGCTTCGAGAAAGGAAAACGACCTATGAGAAACCCTGGATGACAGGGCAAATTCGATCGATTGGCTAGGATGTCCGCAGACTTTACAACAGAGCTCGACGTAAAAAGCTTTCAGTATATTTTCACGACTACCACAGAAGACTCAAAGATTACAATAAAATCATTAGAATGGCGAAACGTAACTGCTGGAGGCTTTTCTGTGAGCAGGTAGGCAGCCGTAACAGCATGTCTAAAATAAAAAAGTTCCTCTCAAAAAATCATATTCAAACCGAAATACTGGTGGATGAAACGGGTAAAAGGATGGAAACTATAGATGATACCGTAAGGCTTTTGATGAAAACTCATTTTCCGAGTGGTAATGCTGGGCCAACAGAGGAACAGTTACAGAACGAAAATGTGATGCACCAAGTACCTATTACGGATGCTATGGTTAAATAAGCAATAAAAAGCTTCTCTCCTTTCAAGGCTGCGGGACCGGACGGATATTTCCAGCGCTTATTCAGAATGAGGTGGATCTGGTATCAATTCATCTGGCTGGAGTGTTCACTGCATGCCTAACCCATTCTTATACCCCAAAAAACTGGCAGGAATCTAGGGTGGTCTTCATACGAAAGCCTGGCAAGGCAAGTTATACGACCCATTAGCCTAACTTCTTTCCTGTTAAAAACAATGAAGCGAATAATTGATAACATGGTCAAAAGTAAAATAGCGGATGACAGGCTAAAATTCAAACAACACATATATCAAAGGAAGGTCAGTGGAAACAGCTCTGCATGAGGTAGTGCACAACATAGAAGAGTCCTTCAGTAAAGAAATGTATACACTTGCTGTTTGCATAGACATTGAGGGCGAATTTAACAATGTACAGACCGATACACTTATCCAGTCCTTAGACATTCAGGTTGACCGGGCGCTGAAAAACTCAACAATATGCTAAGGAATAGGTGGATTATTTGTTGGTCATATGACATACAAATTAGAGACAAGGTAAATCGTGGTATACCTCGGGGGGGCATTTTATCACCTCTTCTATGGGTTACGACGATACACGGTATCCTAAAAGCCCTCACCAATGAAGGTTTTAAACCAGTCTGTTATGCAGACGACGTTGTAATACTTCTAAGGGGCTTTCATCCAAACCTATTATGCAGAAGAGCTGAAGAGGCACTTAACATAGCATATAAGTGGGCACAGCCAAGGGGATTAAATGTTAACCCAGACAAAACAGAAATATGTCTATTTACAAGGAAAACGAAGATTCCACGTTTTACCCGGCCTCGATTCCTGAATAAGACAATTGCTATAACTAAAAAAGTAAAATACTTGGGAGTAATCTTAGATCAGTAACTGTACTGGAAAGATCATCTTGAAGAAAGAGTTACAAAGGCCCACAGATGTTGGTAGTTGTGCAGAAGAGCTATAGGTTCAAAATGGGGACTACGCCCAAATATGACTCACTGGCTTTACATGAGCGTGATTAGACCAATAATCACCTACGCTTGTGTAGTGGGGTGGACATCAATGGACAAGAAGTGCAACGTAATACCTTTGCAAAAAATTCAACGTATGTGCTGTCTAGGCATAAGCGGGCAATTAGAACCGCACCAACAAAAGCGTTTGAGACTATACTGCACATCCAACCAATATATATCCGTATAAGGTATGAGGTAGCCCTCACAGCAAGACGTCTGCAAGTGATGGGTGAATGGATAAATCGAGACCACAAGTCGTACCATCAGAAGATATTACAATCACTGGTCGGTCATATTCAAACTACGGAAATCTCCGACGCATTCCTGAAGTGCGGCTTACAGCTACCAGTGATTCGTTCGTGCCAGACAGACGCTCCTGGGAAAACGGAACACTAGCTCTTGTGCCAGTGGGAACCAGCTGTTACACTGATGGGTCCAGTCTAGGAGGAAGGACGGATCTGGGTCTTTTTATTGATGAACCAGAAGTCGAACTTTACTTCCGCCTCCCAGACCATAACACAGTATTTCAAGCAGAAGATCTAGCAATCACGGAGTGTGTTTAACTGGCTCAATAATAGGCTTAATCTTGCTTATTTGTTCTTCGATGTCCTTCACCGTGGTCCTTATGAGTTCTGCCGATTCCTTTGCAAACTGAAACAATATTGACGGTCGTGGATTTTTCCCGCGTAGGGAAACATCAGATATTAGCCGCAAAGGAACAATAGATTCCATAAACATATTTCCTTCCAACATGGTAGCATCGGACGATGTCCTTTGCTTATAAAATACTTTGTTCGGATGATCCATCGCAGTCCCATTTACTGATCAATGTCAGTTTCTTAGGAAGAATTTCCACCTTATTTTCATAATAAAACGTAAATTAACACGTTTACGTTTTACTAAGCCCTTAACTATTCCTGGAAAAATAGCTATTCCTGCCAACATCGGTTCATGTTTTCATATAGTTGACATCGTGACGCTTTAGAGAACAATTTTTAATTGATCAGTCTGAAATGTAGTTATTTTTACTTTATATTGCACTTAATAGTCCCTTGTAAAAATGGAGCACATCGGTCCATGTTTTGATATAGCCCCACGTAGAGGTCACTTCCGATCTTGGCGCTCTAGGGAACGCATTTCTTGATCGACCATGGTGGAATATTAGCTTTTATAATTTATTTAGCATTAAATCGTTTATAGCGAAAATAGGACGCATCGGTTCATGTTTTGATATAGCCGTCATATAAAGGTTCCTTCCAATTACACTTCTTAACACCCTAGAAAAAGCATTTTTTACCCGATAACTGTGAAATTTAAGCATTTGTACTTTATATTACTCTAGCTGGACCCGGTCCACTTCGTTGCCCCAGACTGAGATTTCCGATCCCGTCCAACCAATCACGAATCCTGCCACCAAATACATACAGGGTGGCTGATATGTAATGCAACAAAGTAAAGCGCTATATTTTTAAAATTTTTTTTTTAAATTTTATTGTTCAAAAGCAAAAAATGTCGGAAATAACATAAAATTTTAGAAACAGTTTAGATTTGTTCGAATTGGGCACCTTTGGCACGAATTATGGCCTTCAAACGGCCGACAAAGCCATCACACGCTGCACGAAAGTGGCTCTGCGGTATTTTGGCCCATTCGCGGCGAAGCGCCGTCTTGAGATGATCGATACTTTGTTATTTTTTAGTGCGAACCTTACTCTCTAAAATGGCCCAGGCGCAAAAGTCCAACGGATTGAGATCCGGAGATTTTGGTGGCCATTGTGCGGTAGAAATGAAGCGAGGAACCTCCTTTTTAAGCCATTCTTGGTTGACGCGTGCTGAATGCGATGATGCTGAGTCCTGTTGGAATGTCCATGGTCTGCGGCCGAAATGTTTGTCTGCCCAGGGCTCCAATACTGTCTTTAGGACATTTTCCCGATAATTTTCAGCATTTATTTTGACCCCATGGTCGATGAATACGAGCGGGGAGCGACAATCGTCCGTTACGACGGCCCACACCATTACCGTCGGCGGCGCTTGAGTTCTGGTGGCCAATCGAAGGTGTACATTTTCAGCTGACGTCTTTGGCAAGTAAACCCGATCATTTTGTTTGTTCACAAACTGCTCAATTTGGAATGGCTTCTCATCGGAGAAAACCAAATTCGGTAACTGGCCACTTTCGTGCAAGCGAAGCAACTCCTTGGCTCTTTCCAGTCTAATTTTTTTTTTGTGCATCGGTGAGCTCTTGCACTTTTTGGAACTTCAATGGCTTTAGTCCAAGCTCATTTTTTAATATGTGTTGTATCCGTTCTCGCGATATGTTCAGCTCACGAGCAATTTTTCTACCACTGCGGCGTGGATTTCGATCACGCGATGCAACACTGCCAGTATCACGGTAACGAGCAATGGTACGAGAAACAAAAGATTTATTCACATTTAAATGCTGGAGGGCTCTAACGATAGCCACTTGTGTTTTTCCACCCAAATATAAAGCAATCACACTATCACGCTTGAATTCCATCACGAATAACTTTTTTTCTGAATGCAATAGATCAAAATGCTTTTGTAAGCTTGTAAACAATAAAATGAACTGTCACTGAAATAAATCTGTCAGCTATCAGACAAGCGGTTTAGAAATTATAGCAACCTGAAGTTGGTTGCAATACATATCAGCCACCCTGTATACATACAATAACAGCACTCTCGCCAACAAATTGTGCAAAATATCTCAATTTCAAAATGGGCGGGCTACGCCCATTAGTCTGATCTCGCACATTTTAAAGTAATCACATAGACTGCCACCAGATACATATAAACAGAATTTCAGTACTACCGCTAACAAATTGTGCAAGATAGCTCAAATTTCGCTTATATGGGCGGGGTCACGTCCTTTAGGCTTCCACCAGACACATATAGACAAAATTACAGCACTCTCGCTAACAAATTGTGCAAGATATCTTAATTTCAAAATTCGATCCATTTTTGGACCCAATCACGTAGACTACCACCAGATACGTATGTACAAAATTACAGCACTCTCGCTAACAAATTTTCGAAGATATCTCAATTAAAAAATTTTACATATATGGGCGGGGCCACGCCCATTGGTCCGATCCCGCCCATTTTTTAAATAATCACGTAGACTACCACCAGATACATATACACTGAATTACAAAACTCTCTCTAACACATGGTGAAAAATATCTAAATTTAAAAATTTGGCTTATATGGGCGGTGCCACGCCCTTTGGTCCGTTTCCGCCCATTTTTGGACCAATTACGTAGACTACCACCAGATACATACGCACAAAATTACAGCACTCTCGCAAAAAAATTGAGCAAGATATATCAATTTCAAAATTTGGTTTATGTGGGCGGGGCCACGCCCATTGGTCCGATTCCGCCCATTTTTGGAAAATTCACATAATCTGCCACTAAATGCATACACACAATATTTCAGCACTCTAGCAAACAAATTTCTCAATATCAAAATTGGACCCACGCCCATTTGATATATCGAAAATTCAAGTACCCTATTTTCAGCAACCCCCTACACATGTACATTCTGTGAAAATTTCAAGATGATCGCTCCATCCGTTTAGACGTCTATACGGAACAAACAAATATATATAGAGTAAAAAGATAGATAGATTTAATTCTATCTTCTCTCTCTATGGAGATCACAGACGAATTTGGCGGTTTAGATCCTCCGTTTTTTAACAGATCTGCCTGGAATATAGAAATTTACTCAATTTGCCCTGCAATAATTCATAGTAATAATGGTAAAGATAGATAGATTTAATTCTATCTTCTCTCTCTATGGAGATCACAGACGAATTTGGCGGTTTAGATCCTACGTTTTTTAACAGATCTGCCTGGAATATAGAAATTTACTCAATTTGCCCTGCAATAATTCATAGTAATAATGGTAAAACCCTTACATATTTCTCAATTGGGTAGCAAATAATGGCGGAGGGTATTATAAAGTCGGCCCCGCCAGACCATAGTCTCTCGTTACTGGGTTTATGTTTATATCAATTACTTAAACTTGCGTTCGTTTTCAAGAACATTAGCAAAAAGAAAATGCACATACATATACACAAATATATATAAAAGTGACACTTTAAAAAATGACAATTCACAAAATTTATTAAAAAGTGCATGAAACATAATTTTGTGGAATTTTTTCATGTCGAAAAAACATAGTACCCACCTTTAACGATAAATTAGAGTGATCCTATGGTAAAATTTGTTCAGCATTCCATTTGGATCGTTTGATTTAATTATGTAGAAAACTTCATTTAACTAATGACTCAGTTAGGGGCAGCATCTGTTTAACTTCTTTGCACATCAACTGCTCACGTTTATCATCTTCCCCAGCCTGGGCCTGACCGCCATTCCATTTTTGTATAGTTGAATCAGAGAAACAGATATACAAAATCCCACATCCAAGTAGGACTCCGGCAGCTATGATGAATACATTAGACCAAGCGGAAGACGTTTGCTAAAATTAAAAAAACGTACATATCAACGTTGTATACCTGTTCAATACTTAATAAAAACTTACGTTATTCAGAGTCACAACTCCCACAATGTAGGCTGAAATGAAACCAGTCATACAACCAATGGTACCGCAAATACCCGAAATTATTCCAGCAAAATTCGGGGCAATATCGATCATTGATGACATGGGACCAGAAGTGCCAGATCCTTGAAATATTGTTGCCAAGCAAACGAAGGTTATAGCTAAAATTCGATTAGATCCAAATAAGGCCAATGCCAACATCATCAAACCATTAAGTATGCAACCTAAAATATGTAAAATACTAATTAAACACCACAACACAACAATGAAAAGTAATTCCAATAACTACTACGTATATTTATCCCCTCACCTTAGATAGGAGGGTATATATCATTTGCTACGAACCAACAGTGTAACACATCGTAGGAGTGTCCTAACCCCTATGTATGTTCGGCGGATATCCGTTTTGGGTCAGTATAAGTTAACTCTCGAAAGGAGTAACCGATTGACTTCAAATTTGGTATGTAGTTATATTTTCTTCTATCTCCGGCTAAGTTCAAAGATGGACCATATTGGTCCACTCCATCTAGAACCCCCCCGCCCCGCCCCCCCACACAAATGGTTAACATTTACTGCAATATTGATTATTTAATAACTTCTATAGTTCTTATTTGAATCCTCTGAAATGTTGAATCCTCTCGATGTTGCCTCGCGCCTTTTGGTACCTCCCACACAAATGTCCAATTTTGAACCAAAAGTTAATAGCATATAACTTTATTACAAGTGCCTAAAAAGACTTTAAATTTTGTACGGTGTTATGGTTTAATAGTACCTACAATAGAGCGAAAAATGTGCATTATTGCCACGCTCCTTCTGGTACCTCCCACACAATTGGACCATTTTGTACCAAAAGTTAACAGCTTTTTAAGTTTAATGCCAGTGCATACAAATACAGTGCAATGCTTTTATTGTACCTAGAGACTCTGGAATGGAGAAGTCTGGAATAGAGGAAAACTTCACTGGTCTACTCTGGAAAAGAGGAAGGCCTCAGTGGTCAAATCTAGAATAGAGGAAGACCTCATTAGTCCACTCTAGAATAGAGGAAGACTTCAGTGGTCGACTCTAGAATAGAGGAAGATCTCAGTGGTCGACTGTAGAATAAGGGAAGACCTCAGTGGTCGACTCTGGAATAGATAAAGACCTCAGTGGTAGACTCTAAAGAAATACCTCATTAGGCGACTCTGAAATAGAGGATGACCTCAGTGGTCGACTGTGGAATAGAGGAAGACCTCAGTGATCAGAGGAATATCTCAGTGATCGACTCTATAGAGGAAGACCTGAGTGATCGACTTTAAAATAGGGAAAGACCTCAGTGGTCGACTCTAAAGAAATACCTCATTAGTCGACTCTGGAATAGAGGAAGACCTCAGTGATCGACTCTAGAATAGAGAAAGACCTCAGTGGTCCACTCTAGAATAGAGAAAGACCTCAGTGGTCGACTCCAGAATAGAGGACACGGATGTAGTGAACCTTGTCTCTGATCTTAGCAGTTTAATGTCCAACATACGTTTTAGGTTTGTAGCCTCTCCTTTCAAGTTACTAACCTCCTAGCTTGGGTATAACGAAAGCCGGGGTTCTATTTATTGTAAATACGATATATTCCTTTTTGAATAAAAGTGTATTAATTTTTCAGTAAGGCGATTATGGTCGTGTTCCAACGCATTATGGAGTTACTTATATCTGACGGACATAGCATGTACGATGTTCGCCTGAATATCCGCGATGAGTCAGTGTAGTAGAATGATTCGAATATACAGTAGTACAAAAAACAAGCTTTTATATGAGATGCGGACAACCGAAATGTTTTTTTTCTAAGCTTCAAAGAAGTATTCGTTTAGTTAAAAATACATTTTAGCATTGATGACTTTCTTAGCTATTTTTATCATACTTTCTCATGTTGCATACCCTAAATACCTCATTATAGGGTTAATTTTGTCGCATTGGTCCTGTTTATAGCAGATCCCGAATACTTACTTATTAGTGTTGCTAATTTTCGTACATTAGTACGGCTCATTTTATCATTTCGCAGAAGATAATCGACAAACACGGAGAAGACATATGAGAAACCCATACGCAACAAATGCGGGAATCCGGAGATAACGCCAGTCTAAACAGAAAATAAAATGTATAACAACAATTTCAAGACACTGAAGAACCCCAATATACCGCTTTTATATCCCAGTGATGAATAACATTAAAGTATGTTGGCGCCTGGGTCATCACAG
Organism: Eudasyphora cyanicolor; assembly: GCA_963930755.1. Taxonomy (NCBI): domain Eukaryota; kingdom Metazoa; phylum Arthropoda; class Insecta; order Diptera; family Muscidae; genus Eudasyphora; species Eudasyphora cyanicolor. Next base: position 205,771,035 of record OZ005735.1, read on the forward strand.
TAAAGATGCTCCAAATATTTCCCCACAGACCAATGACATTCATCCATACTGGTCTTGATGTGAAAATAGCCATCCATGGAGTTTTGAGAGATTGGCCATTTTGAACCATACCACCCAGTGCTTTTTCAATATGTTGAGCCGGGGTGTCGTAGGCCAAATACAGCCATGCAAACCACCAGACAGTACCCACAATTCCAGTAATGTGAAAGACCCATATCCAGGATGACCAGTGTATAACGTAGGCAAAGAGTGGGTACGGCAAGGCCACTCCCACCGCACTGCCAAAATAGGCGGTAACAAATTTACTTCGTTCATTGGGTGGAATCCATTTGGCGGTCATGTGGTGCATAGCAGGCACAGTTAACCCCTTAAAGTGGAGGAGAGGAAGTCATGCTAAAAACCATCAAGTAAATTTCTTTTTTCAGACGTACTGTTAGCGAACCTTGTAACATCCGAGCCAACAACAGACCCTTTAAGTCCATAAATGAAGCCATGGGTATAAAGATGCATATCCAACAACTGATGACATTCGACAGGCCGAATATCAATTTTGTGCCATATTTTTTGGCCAATATTCCACCGGGCATATGCGTTATCCAATGAGTCCAGAAAAACGAACCCAATGCCAATGCCTGTTGGTGCTCATTCGTTTCGATTCAGAGTGAAGCTGGAAGAGAATAAAATGATGGACATACGATAGAATATGTTTTGGGTAGGAATAATATATGCAAACGGAATGGGCTCAATTATAAAATCAAATTGTCATGATTGATAAGATGGTGTGATGTGTAGGTAAGGGATGTGTCGACTTATATACTAATGGTTCCAAACTTAAATATAGAATTGGTCTAGGGGTTGAATCGCTACCTATACCTCGTAGGCTGCCTTGATCTGTAGTGTAGAGAATGTTCACGTTGGTCAACTCTAGTATAGATGCCATTAGCGAGGTATCAGAATGGATGAGGCAAAATATTCTGACAAAGTTTGATATAAATATATTCTCCCAAACAGACTGGACAGACTGTTTTTAAATCCCTGGATTCATTAATGCAAGAATAGGTTAAACGGGAACCTATCACTAAATGCACCAAACAATATTGTTGAATGTGGTATGTTATCATACTACTGCTCCGCCGAAATCTACTCCCTAGTAGGGTACCAGTTCGATGAAATGTTCCTAAACTGGGTTGGGTTACCTACCACTTAGTAAAATAAAAGCTTAGCGGAAGTCCTGTTGAATTATCAACTTCTTAATAGTCACTTCAGTTGGATTATCTAGTAGATAACATGAGGGACAGTTGTGCTATCTATGCATTTGTTGACGGAAAATTGGCATATCTGCGGTTGGGTTTTTTACTTTCCAAAGTAAAGATGGATACCCTGGGTCTCTGTACCAGATTTAGGTGATCACAGTGGCTCAAAAGAAGGGACAAGCGGCTATAAGGCTATGTGAGACAACCACAGTACCTAAAGTGAACTAACCACAACAGGATGGAATGTATGAATATCATCACTCGAAGAGATTAGAGGTCGCTAGAAACATACGCCAGTATTCCAGAGAATACTGGAATACTGGATCATAGCTCCTAGTCTTGCAAGTTTATCTGCACGTGTAGAAAGTTATTATAGAATTTTTCTAAATAAACATGAGATGAAATTATGGAGAAATGATGGAATTTCGCCCATAAAGTTTGGATTTGTAAATGATAAATCGATTGTTGACGCTATTCGAATGGTGGTAGAGATAGCAAAGAACTCTAAAAACATGCGTTACGGTGCTAGCATCAATCATAACTTCAAACTTTCCAAAAAAATATTGTTTGTCAAAAATACAAAAAAAATAAATTGTAAAGTATAACATTAAATTACACTGATAGAAAACCCGTTCGTCACCATGACGAATCAGTTTCGTCAATATATCTTCGTACTGGTGACGAAAAGTTGCGTACATGCGATGTTTTTGTACGTCAATAGAACGAACACGTCATCAACCCATGTTTTTGGTGATTTCGAAATTCGTCGAGGGAACGATAACGTTTTATTCCCACGACGAAAAAATTTATATGACCATTTTGCTCAAAATATGAGAAAACGAAACAATCAATTTATGTTTGTGCTTAATTGTACTGTTCTATATACCTTTTGATTATTTTAGTTAAATAATTTGTTGTAAAAGTTTAATTGAAAAATCGAATAATGGTGATGAATGGAATCCGTCGTGGTGATGAGTGGAATCCGTCGTGGTGATGAATGGAATCCGTCGTGGTGATGAATGGAATTCGTCTGTTGGCAAATACATTACTTGATGAGATTATTTTTGACTTAAAATATTAGATGTAAAGAATACTTCTCGTTCGTTTGCTTTAAGCCTTTCCCGATAAGAACTGCGTTTCGAACCGAATAATCACCACTGAACCTTGCAAAGCAGTCAAGTAATTTTATTTTCTATACCGTTTTCAATGGTCTAAAACCAGAAGAATATTTATAGCAATTTTTAAAACATAAATAGTCGGGGGCATGAATTCGTCGTGGTGATGAATGGAGTTCGTCTTGGTGATGAATGAGATTCATCCTGGTGATGAATGGGATTCGTCGTGGTGATGAATGGAGTTCATCTTGGTGATGAATGAGATTCATCCTGGTGATGAATGGGATTCGTCGTGGTGATGAACTCGATTCATTGTAGGATGAACAAATTCATCAAGAGGATTATTCCATACGTTAGCTGACTTTTGACGAAAAAATAATCGTAATGATGTACAAATTCGTCGAGGCTTTTTCTATCAGTGTATTGAGATGAATTCTTGGCAAAATAGAGTACAAACTAAAATTTTTCAGCTAAATGTCTTAGAAAATGTGGCGTGTGAATAAGCCTTTTTGGGAGCGATATCTATAGGTGGACTATAAGAAAATATGAACTGATTTAAAAAATTGTTACTGCGATAAATTCTTGTCTTAATTAAATACAAACTGCAAAAATTCAGTTAAAATGCTTCGAGAATGAGGTATTTATGGCTTAAATACGTATATTTTGGAGCGACCTCTATAGGGTGACTATAACAAAATATGAACCGATTTGTAAAATTTTTGCTGTGATGAATTCTTGTCCAAATAGTATGCAAACTGCAAAGTTTCTGCTAAATTGCTTTAAAAATGTGGTATCTATGGCTCAAAAAAACGTATTTTGGAGCGACCTCTATAGGGGAGCTGTACCAAAACATCGGCCGATATGGCCCATTTACAATCCCAAACAACCTGTAACTATAAGAAATATTTCCACCAAATTTGATCAAACTAGCACTAATATTACGGACGGACATGGCTAAATCATATTAGAATTTTACGACGATTAAGAATATAAAGCGTGATCAATTTCGAGGTTCCCTACTTTAAAAAAAATAACAGAAAATTCAAATTGAATGGGGAAAGTTTATTATCATTTGAAAGAACATTCTTTGGCATTTATTTTTTGAAGATTATGTCTATCAAAAGTTGGCCACGGCTACGTCTCAGACGGTTCATCCGTTGAGTCCAGTTTTCGATGACTCGTTCGAGCATTTCGACTGGTAACTGGCGAATCACACGCGTGATGTTTTGCTCCAAGGCCTGAATCGAAGCGGTAAAACTTTAGACTTTACATATCCCCACAGGAAAAAGTCTAACGGTGTGATATCACACGATCTTGGTGGCCAATCCACCGGCCCAAAACGTGAAATTATCTGCTCACCGAAGTGTTCTCTCAACAAATCCATTGATTGATGCGATGTGTGGGAAGTGGCGCCGTCTTGTAGAAACCAAATGTCACCGAGATCACGAGCTTCAATTTCAGGCATCAAATAGTCGGTTATCATGGCACGATAACGCACTAAAAAAAGCGTACTGAAAATCAATGCATTTTTCGTAAAGTTTAAGATTTCGGCAATGATTTCGAGCCAAAGACAATCGCTATAAAAATAAGAACGTTTTATAGTTAATTTAAAGACGTGAATAGTACTTGTTTTGAGGATGCATTTCATAGAATTAAGAATTTTGGGTAATAAAACTAATTATGTTTGGTCTTAAAATAAGCACATTTGTGCGTAAATTTAAGTATGGCGCGTGCTTATTTTTAGTAAAATATCATATAATTTAAAACATTACCGTAATAAAATATAAAATGTTTGTCCTTGATATAAGAATATACTGGTAATTAATTTACGGCATACATGAATTTAAATACAGTTTTTTTTAAATATGTATGGAAAATTCGTTACATTATATTGATTATAATGTTACTCTTTTAACTGAAATCCTTGAAATCATTTAATATTCATAGAAAATTATTTGTTATATTTTATATTGGAAAATACAAAAAAAAAATATAATGCATATTACGGATAACCTTGAACATTTTATAATTTAAAACAATATGTAATTGTATAAAGACAAATCGGCCAACACACTATGAAGTTTGACTTTTATTCGAATATTGTATTGTTATGTATCGATTCTATAGCGGGATTCGTTTCTCTATTTGTTGTCCAAGAACAATTTTTATCGGAACCGACCTTAATGATTTTTAACCCAGAATTTGGCTGGAATTTAAATAGAAATTATATAAAACAAATATTATATTATTATATCATATACATAGTTTGTATGCTCACTCATTTCCTGCAATTTGTAAATTTTTAATTCCCCACTGCATTTTTCATATATCCAAATAAAGTTCAATTGCGCGAACTGAAATAAAAATAATTTGAATAGAAAGCAAACAGAATTATTTATATACGATAAAGTATTACAATAAATTTTATCATATAACTGTCACAAAATGTTCAAAGATAAGAGATATATTAAAATCTTTGGAATATACTTACTTACACTGAAATATTTAATCACTCTTCTACGACACAAATTCTCATAATAGATCAATTTGCTGTACTAAAAGTTAAAAAAAATATTTATCTAAGATATTATTAATAATAGAAACTGATTGTTTTGAAAGTGGCGAAAGTGACATTTTTCATATAAATTGAGTTATCAAAAATAATTTTCTCAAAAAAATCAATCGTGACAGATTTTAAAATCTTAAGTTTTGTTAGCAAACAAAACTACAAAAACTTATTAAAAATTACGTCTATAAAACAAAAGCTAATGCTGCTTATGACATTCTTAACCCTGGTGTTAGATTAGCAAATCTGTACGAATCCTAGATTAAGAGTCCATTTGGTCAACATAACATTTTTCAAATAAAATGAATATGGAAGACAATATTTTATACTTATTTTTATTCAATACTTCGTGAAAAGAAAGCAGCTTATTTACAATTATTTTTGAGCAAAAACGCTTATTATTTTGATTTTAGTAAAACAAAAATATCCCTTGGACCAAATTATAAGGCAATATTTATACATACATATATTACAGTAGGAAACGATACAAAAATTAGACCAAACGGGCCTAATCTAACAGCAGGTTTAATTATGAAGTACTTATGAAGCAGTTATGAACACGAAATCAAGGAAAAATTTAAACTAAAAATCAAAAAAGGAAAACATCTTTTTAAATAAATTATATTTGGAAAACTTTTTAACAATAACTTTGTTTGTGTGAAAACACGTATTTTATATTTGAACGTCAGTTCGCAAATATATTTCGTTCTAATACCGTAATATATGCGTTCTTGATTTTCAAACAAAATATATTTGTTCAGAAATACATAATACTTACAAATATTGTTTCCAAATCTCACTTATTTGTTGTAATTTATAAATGGCATTCAGCACTGCATTTTTCATATATCCATCACATTTACCTTCAAATATTGCGTGATCTAAAATTAAAATAATTAAATTTTTTCTGAAAATAAATCAAATAAAATTATCTACAAACAAAAAAAATGCAAATAAATTTTATCATATCACAATTGGAAAACGCTGAAAACTAAGAGAAATATTTCAGCCGTTCATATATAATACTTACGATGAAATATTTTGTAAAATTTGCCACTCTTCTCACAAAAGACCCACTCTAAAATTGTTTTACTAAAAAAAATTAAAAAAGATAGTTATGTGTATAACATATTATTAATAATAAATTTCTATATTGCCACAAATAATTTTACATTTCTGCATTATGCGCTGGTATTTTTAATAAATAAATACTTTCAATTAAAATGTGTTTTGTTAATTTTGTAATTGCCAATAAGATGTTTATTTCAGGATAATAATATTATTTTTCACGTACCTAAACATTTTCCCATTGTCTCTTTCAGTATTACAAAATCTATTACTCACATTTTTATCATCCATTTGGCACAAATCTCTTCACAGGACTTACAAACAAGATCTCCTTCAAAAACGCATGTACATCGCCATAAATAACATACAGCAAAAATAACTATGACACACGCACTCCCTTATCACAGAGATCGATGGTGACGCCGACGGCATAACCACATGCATACAGACATGTACACGACGGTTTCGTTTGTTGTTGTTGCTATGCTTTAGCAAAAATAACTGTTAACAGCCCATATTAAAATTATTTTCGGTGCAATATGCACGTATGTATGCACGTGTACTTACATATTCACAGCAACCAAATTTTTTCACAATCCGCGTCCCGAAAACAGACAACCGTTTCCTTCCATCGCTTGTAAATAACTGACGATTTAAAAGAAAACGAACAACAGAACTATTCTCTATTTTCTCTTCTAACATTCCATAACAATTATTGATTCACACATTACCAAACAAAACTGATTCTCCGAGCGAGAGAGGGAGGGAGAGATTGTATAATTCTCTCGTATGTATTCTTAAAAATAATGACAATAGTCATACAATTTATTACCAAGACAGCCTTTCCTTTAAGGGGAGCATAGCCTTAAATTTATTACTCAAATATCTCATACTGTTAATTAAGTCCGATTCGGCATTAAAACTACGACATGTCTACGTCATAGTGTTAATGTAGAAAATCCTTAAAAGTATTGAAATATTACTTAAAATATTGCGGATTGGCACAAAAATAATGATTTTTTTCTTTTATTTAAATGCGTACATTTAAAGAAGCGCGTATACAAAACTAATGATTAGATAGTCATTAACTCAAATTCAAAAAACTATATTAAAGAAAATTTCGTAAAAAACGTGTAAATTTTCATTATTTTAATGAAAATTGTCATTGAATTGATGCCGAGGTAGCATACTTAATATAAGAATGTGTCATCATTAGTTTTATTACTATTATTTTTTTCAGTGCGGTAGCCATTGAAGGATACGTTCTCACCGGCATCATTTTTGAAGAAATATGGATCGATGATTCCACCGGCCCACAAACCACACCAAACCGTTGTTTTTTCTGGATGAAGTAGCAGCTCTTGAATCTCTTCGGGTTGCTCTTCGTCCCAAATGCGGCAATTTTGCTTGTTTACATACCCATTGAGCCAGAAATGGGTATGTTCATCGCTGAACAAAATTTGGTTCGAAAACGTCATATCTTCTTGGAACTTTTCAAGAGCCCATAGAGCAAAGCGATGTCGCTTGGGAAGGTCGGGCGGCTTCAGTTCCTTTTTTTCCAAAACAAAGATAAACAATTAAAAAATTGCGTTTTTTGTGTAGGTAATGGAAGTTAAGTTCCTTAGTTTTTTATTCCTAAATATAAATGTGTACTTTAGTACGAGATCAGTAAAACTTTTTATAATAAAATACGTAAGAGTTAAAAATGTAATCTTCGATTTTTTGAAAGAAATATATCAATTATTTCATCGATTTTGACTTCATCTTTGTATATAGACATCAAAGCCAGATAAGATAGCCATTCTCCTTCCATTCTGTTCCGGAGATAAGTTTTTATACCCTACACCACACCACACTGTGGTACAGGGTATTATAACTTTGTGCATTTGTTTGTAACACCCAAAAGGAGAAGAAATAGACCCATCGTTTATTATACCGATCGACTTAGAATCACTTTCTGAGTTGATTTAGCTATGTCCGTCTGTCTGTCTGTCCGTCTGTGCATGTATTCTTGTAATCAAAGTACAGGTCGCAATTATGGTCCGATCTCGACGAAACTTTACACATATATTTTTTTTGGCCCAAGGACGATCCCTATTGAATTTGGTTAAAATCGGTTCAGGTTAAGATATAGCCCCCATATATATGTTAGCCCAGATTTGACATGTAAGCGCTGTAAAAACTTTATTTTATATCCGATCAGTCTGAAATTCGGCAGAAAGAGGTTTCTTATTATATGAATGAACCCTGTTAAATTTATAAGAAATCGGTTCAGATTTAGATATAGCCCCCATATATTTGACATGTAAGCGCTGTAAAAATGTTATTTTATATCCGATCAGTGCGAACTTCGGCAAAGAGAGGTTTCCTTCTACATGAAGAAATACTGCCAAATTCGGAGAAAATCGGTTCAGATTTAGATATAGCCCCCATATATATGTTACCCCCGATTTGACATGTAAGCGCTGTAGAGACTGTATTTTATGTCCGATCAGTTCGAAATTCTACAGAAATAGGTATTTTTACATGAATGAGTATTCAGGAAAATCGGTTCAGATTTATATATAACATCCGTATATATGTTCCTCCTGATTTGGTATCAAAACGCTATAGAAGTTGTACTTTACTTCCGATCATTAAAATTTTCCAGAAATATGTTTCTCAAATTAGGAACGAATATTGCTTAATTTAGCGATTATCGGTTCAGAATTAGATATATCCACATATATATGTTCTTACCCATTTACCAATTATTCCAAATTATTATCGCAATGACCCTTATCGCATTGTTAGGGAGGTGTAGGGTCCCGCCCGACTTTCTGCCTTTCCTTACTGGTTATTCTTCTTAACGTCGAGAAACTTCGCTCAGCAGATGCCGTTGTCACAGGTATTGTGGCCAGTATCTGCAAAAGGGTAAAAACGCTTGGGAACATGTCCTCATCACAAACTGAAATAGCATCTAATGCATTTGATGGCTTATCATTCTTCTGCTTCCAATAATCAATCCATATACTTATTTCAGCTAAAACAGATTTTGCTGAATTTGTTAAATCGTTTTTGTAAAAAAAGTGTGACTTCTTCGAAATCCTCCTTTATTAGATTTACAACTCGTATCGGTACGATATTAAACAGACTTGTAATTATAGCTTCATGTTCGGAAGCTATAATTAAATGTGATATTATTTCGTCCAGATATGGTGTGAACAATGTTGTCCTAAAATACGCCTTGGCATCTGAACCAGGAATATTAGCCCTATAGGTGGTCAACGATGAGGCTCTGAAGGGTGTCCAAATTTTAAACTTAACTTCTCTAATTCCTCTTCTACAATCCTGCCAAGATTTGTGGCAATCGGTTGTCTGGCTAAGAAACGGCCGAATTATTTCTCTTTTTTGACGTCTGTATACACTGAGGGTTGGCTTTTCTAGGAAGTATAACAGATCTGGGCGGTACAGGTATTCGTATTTTATATAAAATTGTGTAACACACAGGTTAGATCCGATGAGGGGGCAACTGGGCCCGTTGTAGCACTTGGGCCCTCACTTCGGCAGTTAAATCCGGCTGCTACCATAACGTAACCTAATCTAACGTTAACGGGTGAGTAGGAACGTGACAATTACCGGGGTGGTGGTTCAGTGGTTACTGTGTAGGACTAGTTGGTAAACGTCATCACTACGCCCCATAATAAAAATCCTAACCTAGCCTAACCTAAATTATACATAAATCTTTATTAAGAGGTTTATGAGCTTTGTGCATAAATTCTAGAAATTTAATATTTGACAATATTTGTTTGAATACTATCCCAGCAAAATTTCTCATTACCAAATAATCCGGCGAATAAGCAAAGTTCGATAATGGTAAGTACTTATTATTTAGCCACTTTTCTCATTATTTTAACATGGGGATGTCATTGGAGGAAAGTACTTCCCAAAAGCATACAATAAAGTAGCATAATAAGTACTTATTTTTAGCATTGGCATACCACATAAATATGTGCTTATATTTTCACGATTTTAAGTTCTTGAATAATGCATTACCAATCTATATATATAAAAATGAAACGGTCCATCTGTGTAATGGCATCACGTCAGAACGGCTGGAGCGATTTGGATCAATTTTTTTTTCAGTTGTTCGTATTTGCCTGGAGAAGGTTGTTACGAAAGAAAATTTTGGGAAAACCCTCCGGAAAAGTCGGAAAATTGGGAAAATCGAAAATAGCTATTTCTTGCGAGATTCCTACTGTTCCTATCTACTGTTCTTTTTTTCAATCCAAATTTTTTTTATTAATTTTCTATTAAACAAAAAAGTTTCTGCAATTCATTCGAGTTTTGCGTATTGTTACACTGATTTCGGATAGTTATATCGCGTATCACATCGGCAAACGGTACAAGCATTACGATCAATTAAAATTCAACGCGATATTTATCAATTCGAACATTTTTTCAGATAATAAGTTTGAGTATAAGAGGTAAGGTTATCTTATTGGATTGCGGGCATTGCAAAATCATAATTTCGGATGAATGCACGATGGCGCATAAACGAGCTCTGGAGGCAGTTGACCGAACGATGAAGGATTTACGACGTGATTTGAGACAATTTGGTGAGTCTATGATATTGCTCTCCGGAGATTTTCGTCAAACGCTTCCCGTCATCCCGAAATCTACTGCCGATGAAATTAATGCATGCCTGAAATCGTGGTCTTTGTGGCGGCATGTCAAGAAGTTGAAATTGACCACGAACATGAGAGTCGCGTTGCAGAACGACTCATCGGCTCTTGAATTCTCGAAACAACTGTTGGCGCTTTGCAATGGCCAAATTACTGTTGATGTTTCCACTGCATTGATATTGTTCCCGGCAAATTTTTGCGAGTTCACATCGTCGAACGAGGAACTCATCACCAAAGTGTTTCCAAATCTCGATTAGATTAGTGAACGGGCAATATTAGCAGCGAAGAATAAGGACGTCGATAGCATGAATTTATTATTCAAAGTAAAATCGAACTCGCTTGATGTGCCAGGAGCTCCGCCGCATAATTTACAGCTGAAGGTGGAATCGATCATAATCATGTTGCGGAATCTGAATCATCCGAAATTGTGCATAGTTCGCGGTTGTCCATTATGAAACTGATGGACAATGTGATTCAGGCGACGATCATCAAGGGAAAATTCAAAGGAGAGGAAGTCCTTATCCCACGAATTCCGATTATTCCAACTGATCTTTCATTCCAATTCAAGCGGATTCAGTTCCCTGTACGATTGGCTTTTACGATGACAATCAATAAATCTCAAGACAAATCGTAGGAAGTCTGCGGAATTGATCTCGAATTTCCCTGTTTTTCGCACGGTCATCTGTACGTTGCCTGTCTTCTGTCTTCGTTGTTTGTTCTTTATCACATCGCTCTCTACTGATTTCGATTCCTTTTAAACAAATCGCATTAAAATTTTAACTATCTGTGTTTTATTATCACTCTGGAGTTTATCTGAAGGCGTTAAATTGGGGCGAGGCGAAGTTCGCCGGGTCCGCTAGTATGTTATAAAATTAGTAGTAAATATGGTAGATATGTAGAGATCGCTACCTAAAGTGATTTTTTGCGTATTGTGACGCGTATTTCTCGAAACAAACAATTTCCTCATGCCAGATTCGAATTTCTGAACCCAAACCCCCATGTGAAAAATTCTTCAATGGTCTAACATCATACGATATACGTTAATATTTATGGTATTTTCATTCAAATTTGCAAGTATTATTTGAAAACACGATAAAAAATAAATAAATCTTGTACAATAACCCACATATAGCCAAAATTGCATTACAATAAAATTTGCCAAAATGATTTTGGACAACAAAAATCACTTATTTCTGTTATTATTGGTATGTCATTATTAATAAGCCGAAAGTAATGCAGCGAATAATGAGATGTCATTATTTGGTAATGCAGGGAATAATGACAGGTACTTACCAGCATTTTGCTGGGATACGATATTTTTTGTCTTTGTCTAGACACCAGCAACATTTTGAGAAAAAATATATTTTATTTGTAACTCTGTTGAATATACATACGAAAATGGTTGAGCACTTACATTTTCAATAACTTCTAAAGAATGTCGATGGGGTGTTGGCTTCTTTGATGTCTCATTAAATGTTCCAGTCTCTCCGAAACTTTGATTTGTTGATATGTTGAAATCCGATTTATTTTTCAACAAAAAATCGCTTTTTGTAGAATTTGCTATGATTTCAGAAGATTATAGATGTGACGTCAGGTTGCGATTGTGTGGTTTTGCCATTTCCACAATCGCTATGTTGAGATTGATGCATATTAAATAGTTTATAGCAAATCCTATAAAGACTATATGCCATAAGCACATTATCGATTGTGTGCAGCTGTATTTCACCAATGGCTTCACGAATATTGTCCTTTAAAGCGTCAATTGTCTCTGGCTTGTCGGCGTAACACTTATATTTGAGGGCACCCCACAAATAATAGTCCAACGGTGTCAAATCGCAGCTCCGAGGTGGCCAAACGACAACAGCTCTGCGGCTGATAATGCGATCTTCAAAAACAGGGCGCAAAACATAGAGTGTAGCTTCGGCTGTGTGCCACGTAGCGCCGTCCTGTTGAAACCAAATGTTGCCAATATCCTCCTCTTCAATTTTTGTGAACAAAAATTCGTTCAACATGGCCCGATAACGATCGCCATTGACTGTAACGGCCACTCCTTGCTCATTTTCGAAGAAAAATGGCCCAATTATGCCTCTGGACCAAAATCCGCACCAAACAGTGACTCGTTTTGGGTGTATCGGCTTTTCAATGTATGCGTGCGGGTTTTCTGTGCCCCAAATGCGACAATTTTGCTTGTTTACATACCCGCCAAAATCAAAATGAGCTTCATCTGAAAAGATGATTTTTTTTGGCAAAATCGGCATCTTCTGTAAGTCGATCGCAGGCCCACTTGTTCAAGCGTATACACAAACATATTCGTCCAGCGGAAGGATAAAACTAATTATCTGTCAAATCAGACATGAGCTAAGTATTACCATTCACGAAATAAGCACTAGTTGAAAAAAAACGTTAGATAGCGGACCCTTTATACAGGGGATATATCTAAATCTGAACCGATTTTTACTGATTTCAATAGGGATCGTCCTTGGGCCAAAAAAGAGCACTGTGCTAAATTTCATCACAGTCGGACCATAAATATAACCTGCACTTATATTACAACGATACATCCACAGGCGGACGGACGGACATGGTTAAATCGACGACCAAGTCGATGGGTATAATAAACGATGGGTCTATCTCTTCTCCTTCTGGGTGTTACAAACAAATGCACAAACTCATAACACCCTGGACCACTGTGTGGTGTAGGGTATAAAAACGAACGCTGAAAAATGTGGTATTTATGGTTTAAATTAGCATGTTTGAGGACTAGATCTACACGGGGACAACAACAATATAAAAACCGATTTGTATAAATTTTATTGAGATGAGTTCCTGCCAAAATAGAATTCAAACCGCAAAGTTTCTGCTAAATTTTCTTAGAACATGTGGTGTTTATGGCTTAAATAAGCATTTTTGGGAGCGACATTAATAGGTTGACTATAACAAAATATGAACCGATTTGTAAAATTTTTACTGTGATGATTTCTTGTTAAAATAGATGCAAAGTTTAAACAAAATTGCTTTTCAAATGTAGTATCTATGACTAAAAAACTGAATTTTGGAGCGACCTCTATAGGGCAGCTATATCAAAACATTACCCGTTATGGCCCATTTGCAATCCCATATGACCTGCAACTATAAGAAGTATTTCTACCAAATTTGATCAACCTAGCTGTATTATTACGAACTGTGGCGTGATTTCAACAGACAGACATAGGGACATGGCAATGACACGGAATGACAAAGTTAGTATACCCCCATCCTATGGTGGATGGTATAAAAAGAAAAAACAATGCCTATTTGAAAAAATCTATGGATAAATTTAGAAATCATAGCCCTTTTTGGCAGAAGTAAGATAATTTCAACAAAATCATGTTTTTATGCGCCCTCTAAAAATTTAACCACCCTTTAAAAATTCTCTCGTTCACAATTGTACGAGAGAATTTTTAAAGGGTGGTTAAGTTGTAAGGGCCGATGTTGAATGTGAACCACACCTAAACGTCAAGTTTTTTTCTGCATTTCATTTGACATTTCTCAATTTCAGACTAACTCAATTAGAAAAGATACACAATCGAGCAATGCGTTAAAGTTTTTTAAGCCTTTCACGAAAATGGGCGTTCAAATCAAAATGCATTTCGTGCACTTCGTGATGTGTCCACAATCGGGAGAATTGTGCGCAAATTTCAGCAAACCGGTTCTGTAGGAGATGTGAAAACACCTCGTTTGGTGCGGCTTATGTGCTGCCGACGTCATCGGGCCATACTTCTTCGAAATGAGGCCAGTCAGGCAGTTACTGTGAATGGTGTTCGCTATGGTGAGATGATAACGAACTTTTTATGGCCCGAATTGGAAGATATGGATGTGGACAATATGTGGTTTCAACAGGACGGTGTCACTTGCCACACAGCTAACGAAACAATGGCTCGTTTGCGCAACAAATTCAATGGCCGTGTTATCTCACGTCGTGGTGATGTCAATTGGCCGCCAAGATCATGTGTTTTGACACCGTTGGACTCCTTTCTTTGGGGTTATTTGAATGAAAAGGTGTACGTCGATAAGTCAGCAACAATTCAAGAGCTAATGGATGAGATAATTCAATTATTAACTCTATTATGCCTCAGCGTCATCGAAAATTTGGACCATCGGATGGAGGTGTGCCGCCGAGGTCGCGGCGGCCATTTGGCCGATATTTTGTTCCATACATAATTGAACCGTACCAATATTATCATAATAAAAAGAAATGATAATAATTTCCTAAATAATTTGTGTTTTATTAAAAATTAACATCGGCCCTTAAAATTTAACCACCCTTTATATGGGTGGTTTCGACATTAAGGGCAAAATTCCGCATAAGTTTTGTCATTGACATGTTTTGCAGAATTCTATACCTCAGATAGGTAGATAAAATCCATTTAAGAATTGATACTCTACCTATATGTAATTTTTTGAATTTTTAACCCAATTATACGATTTTTTGAAAATATGAGATATAGGCTCCAGAATCCTCGATTTGATGCATTATTTGTATTTTTAAATTTTTAGCGAATTATAAGATTTTTTTAAAATATAACCCCCAGAGTAATGACGGAAGAGTATATCCTAGGCCCTTTTTGAAAATATGGGCTATACGATTAACAAGGGAACTATAAAGGGCGAAAACCAGAATCCTCGATTTGATGCATTATTTGTATGTTTTAAATTTTTAACCGAATTATACGATTTTTTGAAAATGGCCCCTCGATCTGATGACATATTCGGATAGAGCACCTCAAAATAAAAAAAATATATGGTGCATTTTATCTATATATCACGTAATTATCGGACATTATAGTTTTAAAAAATAAGATTTTTCAAATTTTATCGTGGTCGATCAGAGAATGAAGCCGAGCCAAAATTGGCGGCGGCGGCTGCCATTGAAAATTATAGATCGGCGGCGGCGGCTAAGCCGACATAAAATTGACATACGGCGGCTCTATGATTGACATGTTAACATTTAAAATAATAGTTGAAAAGTTAAGCTCTGGTATTTTTTTCTTAAATAATAGATGTTTTTAAGTTAGTTGTAAGATTTTGTGAGGTGAAAAAATCATCGATTCCATAGCGCTAGGCTCTGTGATACACTCTATTTTCAAAGTATGCTAAAGCTATGTATAGACGATTGTCAGATCGGACAACTTTATCAACCCTTTTAAAGTGTCGCAAATGTACGGACAATAACGGATTGTTAGGCAAAGGTGAAGACGATTGCAAGAAACCCTTACAATTTCATATATTTAAAATATATTTTGTAAATATTTATATGCAGGATTGCCAATAAAAATATTTTATAGACAATGGCCAATAAAATGTTGGCGCCGTTGTCACATGCATAAACTTCGCAGATATTAAAATCTGCAAATTATCTCACAATGGCTTTTCTGCCAACGTTGCAAGACAAAAATTGTATGTTCACACGTTTGTACGTTCACAGGGTTGCATTTTTCCGCCATTCATCTATATATAGCTTAAGTCGAAACAGGTTGTTTCCAGGAGAGGCGAATCGACGTTTTAGTGAAATTTTAAATTTGTGTGGATTACCTTGTGGTTTAAATAGTATGACCTCTATTTCTTTAATACTCCATTGATTTTTTTTTCGAAAATATGGAAAATATATTCTTATCTCTATATGTACATAATCTAACAATAAATCTTATTTTTTCCTTTAAACAAGAATTTTTATAATTATTTTTCTATTTCAATCAATATTATGATTTTTAAGACATGTTAAGCTCCCGCTTGTGGCAATAAACGAATCAAAACGAAAATCACTCACTTCCATATCGTCCACCCAATAAATGAATAGTGTATAATTTATTTGTCGTTTCGAGAAAATCATATTTGAAGTTTTTGTGAAATTGAAACTCGATATTATTATTTATTAATGAAAAATTTCAAACACCCAATAACTCAATTTGTAGAAGTAGAATTTCACCAGATATGTAAAACCAATTGCGTACATTATTCGTACACATTATTCTTCTATTAAGGGGACAATATATCTGCTATACAGCTATTTGCTTAACAAAAATGTAAATTGTATCTATCCATATTTTAAAGTTTTTCTATGGAACGGCGGCTGTGTTTCAGTCGATTTTAGCCGCAAAGATCGGCGGCGGCTTCGGCTGGTGAAAAAAGGTCGGCGGCTCGGCGCGGCGGCTTCGTACTCTGTGCTCGATACAAATCAGATCGAGGGGACTCGGATATTATAATCTACCGTCATTATATATATATTAATAAAATCGTATAAATTGGTTAAAAATAAAAAAAATACAAATAAGGCATCAAATTGAGGATTCTGGTTGTCGCCCTTTATAGTTCCCTTGTCAATCGTCATTCCCCTGGGATATTTTAGACTGCTTAAACATTTTCTTCACCCGAGGTAGCCAACGTTGAGTCCACGCAGCTCGCCCCTGTATGACAAGAGGCCCAAATTTAAAACCTAACTCCTCTAATACGTCTTCTACTATAATTCCATGTTTGTTCGCAATCGGTTGTCTGGTTAAGAAACGGCCGAATCATTTTCCTTTTTTTAATTCCTTCCACTATGCGACGCAAGGCAGAGGAGATATTATCCGCTACACCCTGTGTAGCGGATAATATCTCCTTGATTCGGCTACCTGCCTTGACTTGATTCGGCTACCTGCCGAATCAAGTCAACAACTGGAAAAAACAGCGATCAGTCGCTTAAAGCAATGCTCGACACACATTTTACGGGGAACTATCCAATAGAACTCGAGGGACAGAAGGACCAACTAGAGATCGAGTGTACTGCAAGTGTCGCCAGGTTGTTGACTGAGGAATCCAGAATTTACTGGGCGATTAACAGATTTGAGCCCTTTAAATTACATGGACCAGACGGCATTGCCTCAGCAGAAATTTTGTACGAGTACATTATCCCCTGGCTGGTGGAAATTTATGATGGCTGTATCAGGCTTCATATATCCCCAATCGATGGAGGGATACCAATGTGATATTCATACCCAAAGCAGGGAAGATATCGCACACTAGACTTCAGACCAATTAGCCTATCCTCTTTCATATTGTAAGGTCTGGAAAGACGTTTAGATTCTTTCAGTAGGGAAAACCTGGCTACAAAACTCCTGTAGGGGAAACAATATGATTACAACAAGGGAAAGTCTACAGAATATGCCCTTTACGAACTTGTGAGCACAATCGAATCGTAACTACATTCTAAGGAATTCACTTTGGTGGCATTTCTAGGGCTTTTAACATTCACTCAGATGCGGTAATTGTGGCGCTGTCACATCTAAATGTGAACTCTAGCTTTATTAGACTAATTCAAAGCCTGCTCAACAGAAGACGCATACATAAAAGCAAGTCTTGGGCCCACAACTCTAACAATGTTTCTAAACAGGGGGACACCTCAAGGAGGAGTAGTATCTCCACTAATTTGGAACCTAACGGTGAAAGGAATGCTGTTAGATCTAGATCGTTATGGCCCTGAACAAATTGGATGGATGTGCCAGAAGCAGCGGTTTGGGCGTTAGCCCAAACAAGACAGATTTTTTTACCAGGAAGAATGAGGCACTTTTCTGAAAGTGCAAAATATATAGGAATAATTCTTGATAGGAAATTGTTATTCAGATTTAATGTACTGGAATGTATAAGGAAAATTACTTTCGCATTTCTGCAGACAAGCTCGTGGGGCCCCTCTCCTAAAATCGTCTATTGGTTATAAATTCTTATCGCAGTAAATCGCCCAGTACTGTTGTATGGCATTGTGGTGTGGGGGACTGCAACTAATAAACTATCCATTACAAATCAATTATCAATTGTCATAGAATCGCCTGCATATGCATTCGCGAATTGTTGAGGACTACAGCGACTGAATCTCTACAAGCCCTACTCTACTGCCCCCTGATAATTTGGTGAATTTTCCACCTAAACCTTAACCTGGAGGTATGATAACTATGGTCACAGGAGGATATCACAATGTAGTGCTATGATAAACGACCGAATAGACTCTAAAACAAAGGTGTGAACCTTCGAGAAAAAGTTCCCTACTAAAATACCTGCTAGAGAGGAATTTGTTGGCAGAATATCAGGGAATAAAAACCATCTCCATTTCTACATGGTGGATCGAAGCTTAATGATAAGGTTGTATTCAGAGAACACTGTACGGAACTCAGTCTTTATATAGGTCATAGACTACAAGATACCTGTAGTGTCTGTCAAGCCGAAATAATGGCAATAAGGAAAGTCGCCAAGTGGGTTACTCGCAAGGTGGTGACCAACACTGGCGTTGATGATAAGGTTGTATTTAGAAACAACTGTAAAGAACTCAATCTTGATATAGTTCATAGACTACAAGATACCTGTAGTGTCTATCAAGCCGAAATAATGGCAATAAGGAAAGTCGCAAAGTGCCTTACTCGCAAGGTGGTGACCAATACTGGCGTTGTCATTTACTCGGACGGTCAGGCTGCCATCAATTCTCTGGAGGCCACATCCCTAAATTCACAAACAGCCATCGACTGCCGCAGATCTCTTAACGAGATCGCTGAGAAGTTTAACATACAACTAATATGGGTATCTGTGCATAGGGATATCCCGGGGAACTGCAATGCTGATGAACTTGCTAGGAAATGGTCGACATTACAAATTCTCGAATAATATGCATATATTGGTGCAAAGCAGTCCAATGACAGATGAATAGAAAATGACTCCTGTAGGCTAGCTAGGCAAATCTGGCCAAGATACGAACTGACAAGGTCAAAATGTCTCCTCGCATTAGAGAAGAAAAAGCTGTCTACGTTAGTGTCAGTTCTGACGGTACGCTGCCTCGGCGTCCCGGCGAACACGCCAGAAGTTTAGTTGTGGATTCCAATGACTTCTGTAGGAGGGATTAGGAAGAAGTGGAGAGAATTAAGCACCTTATTTTCTACTGCCCCTCATTAAATAAACGACGCACAATGGGAAAAAAGGGTAAATACGCGCGCATAGCAGTATTTTCAATCTCATTACTATACCGTTAGAGATAGAGAATTCTTTGGAGAAGAAATTGGTGTACCCAGATTTTATTTTACTGTTACCATGTACCGCACACTGGGGCTACAAAAGCGACTTTGTGGAAATTTGTGTGAAAATCAGAATATCCTACCAACTTCAGTGATCTATTGAGTTACTTAATTTTGTGTTGCTGCGTTTTAAATATATAGACCATTAAAGTTCAAACATTTTTTGTGAAAATTTCGTTAAAAGTCTACAAAACGGGCAATGTTTTTAAGTTGAAACCAAAACAAAATAAATAGGACAAAAATTGCAGTCTGCAATATTTTTGAAAGCTGAAGTTTTGCACTAATGCAATTACACAATGGGTTGTCAACTGTTAATACGAGAAAAGTTAGATTAAAAATAAAAAAATAATCGGTCCACCCTAATATACATAAACTGCAGAAGCGTTTAACTATATTTTTATAGTTTTTGTAGAAGAAGTAAACTATAAAAATTACACATATAATCATAATAATATTAATTAGATCGATAATTTTGATCGTAGAACTCTACAAACTTGCAACCGGACTTGTACCGGTCTTATTTATTATTCGATTTTGCCGAAATTTCGTAAAAGTTATTTTTTTGAACCAAGAAAATAGGTCCATATGTTTCGGGAAAATCAGTTCATAGATAGATGTAGCTCCCACACATATTTTCTTTATTCAAAGTAAAAAAAAACACATATTTAAAGTACAAAAATCGGCCATAATCGCAAAAAGTCGCAGATAAACTAGGTACCGTTGGATTCACCACTAAGTCACCTCTCTTCTCTATGTCATATCGTAGTGATCCCACGTGATCCAAAAAAGTTGTATTCCATTTTCTGCGGATACTTTTTTTTGAACAACAAAAAAACTGTATTTTTACTTTGAAATATCTCTTCATTTAAAGACGATAAAAACACGTTTTATACACAAACATTTAGATGAATATAACCTTATTATATATTACAAGTCCGGTCGCATTTCAGCAACAAGCGAGAATTCTACAAGTATTTTAGTATATACATTTTATCATCGCAATTTGATTTGCATTTATTAGTAAAAAATTCAAAATTTGAAAGGTCATAACTCGGAATCGCCAAGAGATATTTTGATAATATTTGAAGGTATTTTCATTAAATGTTATCCACAATAAAACAGCATTCCCAAAAAACCGATTTTTGAAAGTTGTTTTCAATGTCCTATGCGCGCATATTTCATCATATTTTCCCATCGTGCGACGTCTGGATGTGCCGGGGTCGGCCTTTCTAGGAAGTCTGACAGATATTTCGGTACCGATCTTCGTACTATTGATAACTTAGTTTATCAAACAGCTTGGTTTCGATGAGAGGCATCTGTGCCCGTGGTACGACTATCACTGGAGACCTACATTGGTCTATGTGAGCTGGCAAAGCCAACCTAAACTAAAACTACACCAAATACAAATACTGCAGCCAGACCCATCTAAAAGTATACCAATCGAGTCAGAATCACCAGCTGATTTAACTCATGTATCTAGGTCCTTCAGCCCATCTGAAGTTTTTTTTTCGCAAAGTACATAATGAAATTTCATTTCGATCTGGATGAAATTCGGTACTGTTTTTCAGAATAAGGGCATTAAAGAAACATTTCCATTAATTCAATGATAGTATTAAATAATAAAAAAATCATCTAAGGATTATAACTGAACATAAGATTGTGAAGACACACACCATTGATTCAGTTGGCAATTTGTTATTATGGATGCATTACAGTTGGACTATAAGTAAACTGATGCAAAACCTCTTAGTCAAGGCACTAACCTCTTACCTATATGCAATCAGTTAGCTCCTATAATGGACATAACAAATCAGATTGGCAACGCCTATCCTATGTACGAGTATTGTTGGCCCTAATTAATGATATATTTACACTGTGGTTGTAAGTGCACCTACGCTTTTATATTTCAGCGTCGATGACGGCTATGCGGGATTGAGTACGACGAAAATAAACTGAATCCTGACACTAGACCAGAACCGCACCGAAGCGAATGAATTATGGAATGTTGATTGCAAACATCGCCAGGGACTGTCAACGGCACTGGACAAACGTAACTCACGGAGGGAAAAAACATCGAATTGGCAGATATACATATATGTATGTATATATAAATATGTATTTCTGTACATAGCCAGCGGCGGAATTATTGAGGCGCGGCATTGTTGCGGGTTTTTTGTGAGACAGCCAAGTTAATCATTAATCGAATGGGCAGAACATGTTTAGGGATTACTAAGGAGTTTATTGGTCATTTTAAGATTTTTCTCTGAAGATGATGGGTGTCAGAGTTGCTGCGTATGACGTGACAATAGCTTTTAGACGGAAGTTTCCGAGCACTCTTAGCGACATCATACAGAAGGCCCTTCATACAACCGCAAGATGGGCTTCCTTCTCTGAAAGCGCAAAATGCTTAGGAATTTTGTTAGACAGGAAGTTGAAATACAAATCAAACATTCTGGAAAGAGCTAAGAAGGCTGTGGTAGCGCTACATACCAGTAAATGGGCAATTGTCTATGGCAGAAGTCACACCGATAATGCTGTACGGCATTGTCGTCTGGTGGACTGCTCTGCAGTAATCCACCTTCTGAGCGATACTAAACAAGGTTCAGCGAATGGCTGCTATATGTATCACTGGCAGAGTATGAAGCCGCCGAGCCGAGCCGAGCCGCCGTTTCATAGAAAAACTTTAAAATATGGATAGATACAATTTACATTTTTGATAAGCAAATACCTATATAGCAGATATATCGTCCCATTAATAGAAGAATAATGTGTACGCATATACATTATTGCATTCTAAGAATCTACCCAATTGGTTCTATATCTGGTAAAATTCTACTTCCACAAATTTGGTGTTTGAAATTGTTCATTAATAAATAATAATATCGAGTATCAATTTCACAAAAACTTCAAATATGATTTTCTCGAAACGACAAATAAATTATACACTATTCATTTATTGGGTGGACGATATGGAAGTGAGTGATTTTCGTTTTGATTCGTTTATTGTCACAAGCGGGAGCTTAACATGTCTTAAAACTCATAATGTTGATAGAAATAGACAAATAATTATAAAAATTCTTGTTTAAAGGAAATAATAAGATTTATTATTAGATTATGTAGAGATACAAATATATTTTCCATATTTTCGGAAAAAAATCAATGGAGTATTAAAGAATAATAAAACATATAAGTTAATACCTCCATTCTAAAGAATCTATTATTTAAACCACAAGGTAATCCACACAAATTTAAAATTTCACTAAATCGTCGATTCGCCTCTCCTGGAAACAACCTGTTTCGACTTAAGCTATATATAGACGAATGGCGGAAAAATGCAACCCTGTGAACGTACAACCGTGTGAACATACAACCGTGTGAACATACAATTTTTGTCTTGCAACGTTGGCAAAAAGGCCATTGTGAGATAACTTGCAGATTGTAATATTTGCGAAGTTTATGCATGTGACAACGGCGCCATTGTCAGAAAAACATTTTATTGGCCACTGTCTATAAAATATTTTTATTGGCAATCCTGCATATAAATATTTACAAAATATATTTTAAATATATAAAATTGCAAGGGTTTCTTGCAATCGTCTTCACCTTTGCCTAACAATCTGTCATTGTCCGTACATTTGCGACACTTTAACAGCGTTGATAAAGTTGTCCGATCTGACAATCGTCTATACATAGCTTTAGCATACTTTGAAAATAGAGTGTATCACAGAGCCTAGCAGTATGGAATCGATGATTTTTTCACCTCACAAAATCTTACAATTAACTTAAAAACATCTATTATTTAAGAATAAATACCAGAGCTTAACTTTTCAAGTATTATTTTAAATGTTAAAATGTCCATCATAGAGCCGCCGTATGTCAATTTTATGTCGGCTTAGCCGCCTAGCCGCCGCCGCCGATCTATAATTTTCAATGGCAGCCGCCGCCGCCAATTTTGGCTCGGCTTCATTCTCTGATCACTGGTGCGCTGAGAACCACACCAACTGAGGCACTAAATGTTATACTTCATTTAATGCCACTAAACATTATAGCAGTGCAATATGCCGCATGTACTGCGATTAGACTTCGGGAAATGTCGCTATGGTCTGTAAATGCTAACGAACATAGTGTCATTCTTCCGGGTACTGTGGATTACACTACGACTGAACCATTCTTATGGACGTGTCTGTCATGATGGGTCACTGTTTTATTGGACGGCACGCAGAGAGATTGAAGGTTTTGCATAATGAATTTTGCAGAAGCTGTGGAGACGAAGAGGAGTAGGTGGCCTTCTTAGTGCATTAAACTCGGATTCGGAAAGTGCTGGGTTCGATTCCCAGCCTGGGCACTGGAAAAATATAAGATCAATAATTTATGTTTTCATCCTAATTCGAGTTTCTGCAGCTACTCTCCGGATGCATTACCACTAGAACAACATCTGATTGCCCAAGGCAACAGGGAAGCTTAAAATAGACATAACATCATGACGACTATTAACAGAAATGCGGCGTTTCTAGTGGAGAATATAACACCTATTCCCTAAGATTAACAGGTAAATGTTAATTCACATCCGGACAACATAGAGTAAATTGAAAACATAAGATTCCGGCGATAATCGGATATATGCCGGAACAATGTCTGTAACACAAATTAGTATTATCACCTCAGCGTCTCCTAGCTGATACAAAAACAACGAAGAGGAGGAGGCATCAATGGACCACCTTTTGTGTCTGTGCACCGCACTCTCTAGAAGGCGGCATGTAACCTTAGGCTCTCTTTCTTGGGGAAGCTTTTAAAGCAATCAAATTGGTTCAAAGGGAGGTGCTAGGGATAACTTGTGTTTTCCCTTACGTTCCGGCGGTAACACAATGGGCTGTATAGTCTAAGTGAGTCTGCCACTCTTATCCTGACCTAACCTAAAGTTTTTCAAAGAAAGTAAAAATGTTGACCCGATCCCGTTATAACATCGTTTTTACTCTAATGCAATTATTTAAGAGGTTATGGAAATTTAAAGTTCTGTAGACAAAAATGTAAAATTTCATTTTATTTGGAATACGAAGATCTAGTTTCCTTGAACCACTAGCAGGCCCGCAAGCTGGACATTCCAACTCCGCCCTTTCCAATGCTAGTCCTACATAGGTACATATGTTTGTATTTGTCGACATCGAATAATGAACCGAAATGCCATAAAAAATCTTAACAATATTGTAAAGATGACAAGAGCAAAAAAAAAACAGCACACAGCAGAAGAAGGAAATCAAAAAACTATGAAAAACATTGTAAATTCGCACAAATTGACGGCAACAAACCTTTAATGTTGAAACGATCCCGCTCCCGAACCTGCAGCGGGTTTGTTTGAGCCCCAGCAGTGGGTACACAAAAACACATATTTTTCGCATACGTACATATGTGTGGAGAGTGTTATTTGTGGTCTGAACTTGATATGCCATAAACGTATGATACCACCAAACCCAGCTGAACTGGACTCAACTGAATCGAATTGCATTGCATCATATTGAAGCAACAAACTAAACCAAAGCAAATGTACTGCTCTGAAGCAGCAAATGTAATGAATGTTGAATGTGTTGTAGTTGTCATCATGGCCATTTTTAATAGTGGTGACCAAGAGAGGAAGCAGAACAAAGTACCTATGGTGACGAGGGAGGACTTGTAAGTCATAACGATGGAATCGGAATTACTAAATTTCTTTTAAAAATGTCTATGATTTTTAAATCGCATCCATTTCGTGAAAATCTGTACAGACGGCTCCAAACTCAACAAGCATGTGGGGTTTTGGTTTTTTCTGAGGAACTTGAGCTATCTATTGCAAAAATACAGTCTGATCACTGTAGTGTTTATCATAAAGAAGTCTTAGCTATTAGAGATGCATCAGAATGGCTGAGAATTAATGTTCTAACTGGAATCAGTATCAATATTTCCTCTTATAGTCAGGATGCTAAGAAGAACCTGCATATTGCCCTCTGAATTCGGCAACTGGCATCTACTATCGCATTTCTTAACGATATGGCTGAACTGTTCAAAATTCACTTGATTTGGGTGCCGGGATACAGGGACATAACAGGGAACTACGCATTAGATAAACTTGCAAGACTAGGAACTATTTTATAAGCTCCAGGGGAACTGAAATATGTGGATCTGCAAGCTCTTCTTGTACTTGACTAAACTCCAAACGCACCAACGACCTACAGTCATTATCGAGACCGGAAGTCTCACTGATGTGTCTGTCATTACGGGCCAGTGCCTATTGGACATCACTCAGAGAAATTGAAGGTCTTGCGAAATGGCGTTTGCGGAAGCTGTGAATAGAGGTGGAATCAGTAGAGCAACTTCTGTGAGTGTGCCTCGCTCTCCTAAGAAGGCGACATGTAACCTCAGGCTTTCATTTCTTTGAGGAGTTAGCGAACTTCAATAATGTTAAAATCCGCCAACTTCTGAGCTTTTTAAATAGGGTTAGGCGTAACTTATGTTTCCCTTACGAATCAGTTCTACCGGCTACAACGATCCATGGTGGCATCAGGGAAGAGTAAAGCTCTTGGCTGATGATTAGTAGACCTGAAAAAGGCTGCTCTTAGTCGAATGGTTGAGGTCTGGCCGGCGGTCCAGATGGATGTTGTCGAGAGAACCGACATCCATAGCCGCCCCTAAGGTCTCATCTGGTTTACATAAAAACCATCCGACTCGGCTGACATTCTATAAGTTTGCAATTCTTGTTTGTCCATCCATAATTGGAGAATTGGCATGATTTGTAAGGAGGAAAGTCAAGAGCGGCAGCTCAATTTGATCATTAATGCTGAATCTATCCCTCAAATACAAAGGGTAAATGGAACCCTGTGATTAGGTTTCGGGACTATAGTGTTCTAATGGTATACAAGCACGACGTGGCCCCAGTACAGAAGTGATGTTTCATACATGGTTACCACTGTACTATGTATATATATAAATGTGTTTCTTCAAATATGGTGGTATTTATTCGTGGGTAAAGCATTTTCTCCCAACCTAATTTCATAGTGATCGAATGAAAAAAGTTACTTAAACCGTACTGATATTCCAAATTGGAAGTACACATATGTATCTAAATCTGAAACGATTTCTTAACATTTAGCCACGTTTGTTCTTGGAGCACAGAACTCATCTTTGAGAATTTTAATAATGATCGGTTTATATGGCGGCCAGATGATAAATCGGACAAAACTTATGGGAACCATATCATAATCTGAACCGATTTTATTCACATTTGGTAGTGCTTGTTCTTGTATAATTATATTTACTTCTGCTAAACTTCATACAGATCGGCTGAAAAGTATGCCTTCTACAGTGTTTGAATTCCAAATTTGAGGAACATATATTTATGAGGTCCACCTCACAGCCTGAACCGATGGTCACCCATCGATTATGATACTACAAAAACTACTACAAAACGATAGTTTTGTAGTAGGATTAGGTTGGAGTGACTAATTAAGGTCCGTAGTGCTACCTCAGGCACAGTTGCCTCTCATCGGAGCCAACCTGTTTGATACATGAAGTTATAAATCATACGAATATCGATACCGGTCAGATCGGTTAGGCTTCTTGGATAGGCCAATGAGGAACAGGAACAGCAGGTGCTCAATCCCCAATCTTCTGCCATGTTTGCCGTTCAGGCCAGTGTCCCGTCAGAACTGACACGGGGGAGCTATTTTTATCTTCTTATGCCGTATAGTGGCCAGATTTGTCTAGCTGTCCTACATGTGTCGATTGGACTGCCTGACTGCATCTTGCCTAAGCTAAAGCTCTCAAAGGTGTACACCGTTGGTATATATTCCACTCGGTCGGGTACCATAGCACCACAATGTGATATCCTCATGTGGCCGTAGTTCTTTACCTCCACATTGATAGATAGTTTTATTGTAATGCCGCTTTGATGGCTAGATGAACTAGGACTTCTAGAGACGCAGTCGCTGTAGTCCTTAAAGCTCCGTTTATCCGATAAACTATACGCTGATTCAAACCGTATCGCTACTACAGCCTTTGTTGCAGTTAATACTTAATATCTATTAGGGAAATGATTTTATTATGTCAGGTTCCCAACAATACCATCAGGCTTGTATGAAGGGCTACTGTAGGATGTCTCAAAGAGTGCTCGGAAACCTCCCTCTAACCGATATTACCACGTTATCTGCATATACAATAACCCTTCTTCAGAGAAAGCAGAATATTGTTCATGGAGAATTTCCATAGATGTTGAGATAGAACGTACCTTTGGGGCGTTCCCGTGTTATGGAAGTCAGTTGGCAGGCTATATATAAGAAAACTAAAATAGCATTATTCCTTAACAGAGAGAGGTCCTTCAATAAAACTGACTGGATCATGCATGGCGGTTTCAGTGGACATGTCATTGCTGTAGGCATGCTTTTGATTGGAGAGAACCCTGTGATCAATTTAGGTAGGGTAATTAGGCTAAGGTAACTAGCAATTAATCTCTCCAGGGATTTTAGTAGGAATGATGTTAGACTAATCGACGTAAATCTCTAGGTTTTGGGAGGAAGACAACCTTGACTTCTTTAATTTTTTTCGGTGTATAGGCCTAACAAGTATAAAGCTATCTGAGGCCAGGGAGCAGTCTAATCAACGGAAACTCTAGCTTTTGGGATGAAGACATTAATTTTTTTTTGGCGTATAGGCCCAACAAGTATAAAGCTCCCTGAGGCCAGGAGCAGTTGTATCAGCCACGTACTGAAGTTTCGCCGACGAGATATTGTCTGATAACCCAAAGAATTCTAGATTCGGTTACCAGCTCGCTGGCGACCTCTGATGACTGTACTTCAATGGAATCCTCAGTTGAAGTATTCAATTACACTTCAGAGTTCCCGGGAAATTTTTATCCTGGAGCATCCACCAGCATGAAAACATACATTGGTATATACGACATTGATCACCTTGTTAAAAAATGAGCGCGTTAAAAAAATCAAATAATTTTTAATGTGGCATAGTTTAATTTACCTAAACTCATCAGACTACCCTCATCGACGAAACAAGCTACAAGTCTTTGGAGCACGATCGTTTTCGCTTTTTTCTGAAGGTAATTTGTTGTTAAAGACACTTTCGCAGCCGAGCAGTCGAGCAAAAAAGAAGCGGGCTGAAGAAATAAATGGCATTCTATGTCGAACTGGCAGTGGTACTGGTACTGACATCCTTGGTACAGCAAATTAAAATGCGTACGAACGCATAAACCATCGATTTTTTCACGTCTCTGCACATCTCCACATCTTGCCAATCGTCTTTTGGCTTTTTGCATTAATTACCATTAATATTTTGATGGAGACACCCCACTAAATCTTTGTTGTCCGGAAATCGGTCATTGTATGTCAGAGGAACACAGAGCAAAGATAGACAGAGAGAGAGGGCCTGCTCAGCATCGGCATCATTTATCAACAATTACGTTTGAGTGTGCGCCGATCAGCAGGATACGTCGCAATCGTTTTCATAACGATCCTGCAGCAACTCACCGCGATGACTATTGGATTTGAGTTTGAAATTTGTTGGAAACGATAACCGAAAATATCGTCATCGTCGTCATCATCCGACGTGCGGTGATGGACAGACAGGTCTCATCAGTTGTTGTTTTCTGATCGCAAAATAAGCGTTGGTCAAAGTGATTTTGAATTTGATTAAAAGCCTAAGGCTGACTTAATTTTATTCCCCTCTCCTTACTCTCTCTCTCTCTGTTTTTACCTTTGGTTTCCAAACTGTCTTGTTTGAAAATTAGCATTTTTGTGGATCTTCTTGCCAAATGCTTGACTGACCATCAAAGAAAATAACTTGATTGAGTGCATTGCATGTTCCAAATCTAGAAAATATTTCTCAAAATAATTTATTTTCTTTAAACTGCAATTAATTATTATTTATTAGGTTTAGTTGAGGTGAGTAACCGGACAAGCCAATCTGTGATACGACAGGACTACATTTGAACACTGATCAGAAGCAATTTGATATTTATAGTAATATTTTCACTCTATGTAGCCTACTTAACGACCTACCATATGTTTTGGTTAGAAAATTCCAAAAATTCCTAACTCTAGCAAGATTATTTAATGAGATATGGCGATTTTAAGTTATGGTAGATGTGGCCACCAAGCTATTTGTAACAGAGGAAATAAGGCTATCTTTACAAAGAAAAACAGACAGGAAGTACTCGATGTCAGGTTCGCAACAGACTCGCTGTCAAACCAAGTCGCTCTGGATAATCTGGTCGAACACCGCACTACATCATTCAACAGATCCCCTGAAAAAGCCTGTCCAAAACCAAGGTGCAAGGGCAGAACTATACCACA
Source organism: Eudasyphora cyanicolor (assembly GCA_963930755.1). NCBI lineage: Eukaryota > Metazoa > Arthropoda > Insecta > Diptera > Muscidae > Eudasyphora > Eudasyphora cyanicolor. Next base: position 205,801,100 of record OZ005735.1, read on the forward strand.
ATGGTGGACTTCTGAGCTAAATGTTAGTAAAAGGACCTGCAACAAGCTGCTCAATAAGGCCAAATCTACCGCAAAGAGGTTCTTGGTGCGCCATCTGTGGAGAAGTGGAAAAGATCTCGGACGCCTCAAGTGGGCTATATGCAAGATGAGGTCAAAAACTGGACAAAAAACCTTGAGCAGTCGCTGAAACTTCTGCTCTACACACATTTCCCTGGTAACTCGCTGATATAATTCGAAATAGCAGAATCAACAAGAGAGAGAGAGAGAGAGGACTGCAAGCGTTGCAAAGTTGTTGACTGAGGTATCCAGAGTTAACAGCTTCGAGCCCTTTAAATCACCTAGACCAGGCAGAAATGCAGATATTATTGAAGTACCTTATCCCCTGGCTGGAGAAAATTTATGAAGGCTTGTATCTGGCTCTCACATATCCCCAATCGAATCGAGGAGTACCAAAGTGGTAATCATACCCAAAACGGGAAATATATCGCACACTAAGCCAAAGAACTTCAGACCTATTAGCTTATCCTCCTTCCTATTGAAAGGTCTGGACAGACTTTTAGATTCTTTCAGTAGAGGAAACCTTGATACCAAACTCCTGTCGGAGAACCAACATGCCTACAAAAAAGGAAAGTCTACAGAATCTGCCCTGCATGAATCGTCCCTACATTAATACACTGGAGTGGCCTTTCTTAGCATAGGAGCGTTTAACAACATTAATTCAGAAGCGGTAATTGCGACCCTGTCACATCTAAGGGTGAAGCTTGATTAGACTAATCCAAAGCCTGCTCAACAGAGGACGCATATCAGCAAGTCTTGGGTCCACAACTCTAACAAGGTTTGTAAACAGAGGGACCCCATAAGGAGGAGTACTCCACAAATTTGAAACCTAGTGGTGAATAGAATCCTGTTGGATCTGGTACGTTATGGCTCCAGCATAAGCGGATGACGTGGCAATCGCAGTAACTGGCGGAAACATCCTACAGATAGCTCTGAAAGAATTAGCCAGATGGGCTAGAAGGCAATGTTTGGACTTTAACCCAAATAAGATAGAATTGGTTCTCTTTATTAAGAATAATAATGTCCCACATATGGACCCGCCTCGGATAAATGGAACAGAGCAGGTATATTCTGAAAGTACAAAATTTTTAGGAACAATTCTAGATAGGAAACTGTTATTAGACTTAACGTATTGGAACGTGTAAGGAAGGCCCACGAGGCCATATATTCCTGCAAAAGAATATATATCAGTGACAAACTAACCATCACCAACCTACTAACAAACGTTCAGAGAACTGCCTGCCTGCCTCGCACTAGAGAGGCAAAGATTGTCAACGTTAGTTTCAGATCTGACGGGACACTGCTTCATCGGCGAATACGCCAAAAGATTGGGTATTGACTCCAATGACTTCTGAAGAAGCTGTGGAGAGCATTGAGCATTTGCTATGAGACTGCCCCGCTCTGAGTAAACGACGACTGGACATACTGGGGTCGGCCTTTCTAGGCAGCCTAACAGATCTTTCCAGTACCGATATACGTACTATCGATAAATTTGTATATCAAACAGGTTGGTTTCGATGAGGGGCATTTCAGCCCGTGGTAACACTAGGGGCCTAAACTGGTCTATGTGAGCTTGTAAAAGAATACGTCTGCACCCTAACCTAAACCTAAACTATCAATGTTTCAAAGAACTGACTGTCTATGCATAAGCGGAGCGTTGAGAACTGCAGCGACTGAATCTCACAACTTCTACTGCCCATTGATATTGTGGCGAGAGATATTACCACCAGAGCGGCATTATAATTTAACTGTCTTTCGATGTAGAGGTATAGGAACTACGGCCACATGAGGATATCACACTGTAGCGCTATTGTAACCGATCGCTTGGACTATAAACCAACGGTTTACACCTTCGAGAGGAACTTCACCACTAAGATACCTGCCAGAGAGGAATAGGTTGGCAGAATACCAGGAAATATAAATCATCTCAACTTTTACGCAGATGGTTCGAAGCTTGATGATAAGGTTGGCTTCGGAGTACACTGCACGGAACGCAATCATGGTCTTGATACCAGATACCTGCAGTGTCTATCAAGCCGAAATCATGGCAATATTAGAAGTCGCCAAGTGCCTGAGTCGCAACATAGTATTCAACACTGGCGTTGTCATTTACTCGTACAGCCAGACAAATCTGACCAAGATATGAACTGGGAAGGACAAAATGTCTCCTCCACTGTCTACGTTAGTGCCAATTCTGACGGGATACTGCCTGATCGGCGAACATGTCAGCAGGTTAGGTATTGCGTCCAATGACTTCTGTAAGAGCTGTGGTGATGAAGAAGTGGCGAAGAGCATTGAGCACGTGCTTTGGTGTTGTCCCTCATAATGTAGACGACGTCTGGATATATTGGGGTCGACCCTTCTAGGAAGTCTGACAGGTATTGATATTCGTAAGGTATATCGGTGTCCGTGGTATCACTAGGGCATCGGTGTCCGTGGTATCACTAGGGACCTACATTGGTCTGTGTGACATGACAAAGCTGGCAGTCACCGTAACCTAACCTAAGTTATGGGTCGGACATTCCAAAAATAAGTGATACCAAAGTATAGTCCATTTCATTATAGGAGACTTATTTAGCGAGGTATAGCAATTTTAAGTTTTGGTAAAGATATACAAAATTGGCCATAAAATGTTGTCGTTTCCGCTCTAGGACGCTGGTTTAACGAGATATAGCCATTGTCAATTTTTACCACAAAATAAGTAATACCATAATCATTTTGTCTTTGGAGGTTCTATTGAACGAGATATAAGCATTTTAAGTTTTGGTAAGGAAATTTAAAATTTTGGCCAAAATAAATGCGAGTATTTTGGCCAAAATTTTAAATTTTTTTAAGTGATACCAAATTTCTTTCTTTCTTTTTCGATTTAGAAGCTTATTTAAAAAAAGGGAATTCACAATTTGTTACTAAAAATAAGTACTGCCAGAATTTCATTTGACTCTGGGAGGTTCATATCCTGTTATAGCCATTTTAATATTTGGTAAAGATATACAAATTTCGCCCCTTTCGCTCTGGGAGATATATTTAACGAGATATAACCATTTTAAGTTTTGGTAAGGAAATCCAATTTTTCTGCCGAAAAAGTCGTCCTTTACTGTGGCAGGCCTATTTAACGTGATATAGCAATTTAATGCAATTGTTAAAGATATAACAAATTTGGCTTAAAAATATGTGACGTCCAAATTTGGCTCTAGGAGGCTTATTTAACGAGGTGTGGATATAAAATTTTGCTATTTTCGTTTTGGGAATTATATTTAACAATTTTTTTTTAAATTTTTTGAGGAAATTTAAATTGTTTGGCCAACCAATAAGTGATACCAAAATTCGTCCATTTCTAAACAATCCAAACTATAGCTTATATCCAAATTTCCCACGTGCCAAAGTTTGTCCCTTTCTGCAGCATGCAGAAATCACCGTTGACGCACAAGCACTTGTATGATGGACTATTTTACTGCACGCAATAAATTTTCAAACCAAATTTTAGTTTAGCCACATTTTTCCAATTATAGGCCATCAAATGTTGTCCGTTCTTCGTTCAAATATATACACTGACTCAAGACGGAAAAAAATAGGGGATTTAAAGAATTTGAAATTTATTTTAAACAGTTTCTTTCTTAAATTAATGCCTAATCACAGGTCTTCAATAGAAGAAGAATGCAGAATATAGGATTCTTCGTAATTTATTGCATGTTGTAGGAGTTGGTTGAATGAATTGTTCGTGCGTCCCGCCCTATCTGTTCGGCAGGCAGTTGCTGGCTGCCGCTGATAAAATGTTTGTCATGGATATTGATGAAGTGCTACAGACAGGACGGACAAACTGTGAGTGTCCAGTCCTTTCATTCTCAGTTTGGCTTCTAAATTTGTTTTCTCGAATGTGGAATAATTTATGCAGCCTTGCATTTTAGGCCGACCAAAGTCACGCAACAACTTTCAGCAGCCTGTAAATGTTGCTATACATATCTGCTAACACAGAAAAAGTAATTGTTAAAACATGTCTTACACTCGTACTAGATACTATGGCTGCCACCGGCGCACTAGTCGCCAGACTCTTGGCGGTATTTAGTATTCACATATGCCGGTTCTACGAGTATATAGGCGAGCCTGACCATTTCAAAGATTTACATTGGAGCACATTCTCTTAGAGCAAATCTGAGACCAGTGGTCTGTCTTCTGCGACAGACACAGAAATTAACAACCTTCATTGTATTTTTTTTTTTTGGATGCAAACTTGCCGACATGAGAGCAATTAATTTTGAGGCAAACAACAACTAAAAAGACGGCCAACTTCAGTGGCCGTATAGCGACTAACCTCCCATGACTAGAGACTTGAGAAAATATTCTATTCAAACCAGCTGTTCTTTTAGTACCAGTGTTTTTTGTGTGAGTGTCCAAACAGTGGCACGATATTTTTCGATTTATTAATTCTGCTCTTAATTTCTATCATGATTAAAAACATATATTAAACACTTGTGAAATATTTGCTAGGTTAGGTTAAGAGTGGCAGCCTATATGTCATGCACAGTTAGCTTATGTAGACCATTGCGCTACAACAGGGACGTAAGGAAAAGCATGATTTTTTTTAAAGCTCCAGAGTTGGGAAATTTTAATATCAGCCAAGTTTGCTAACTACCTAAATAAACGAGAGCATAGGGTGGCCGCGCATTCTGGTGCGAGCGGGACACAGACACAGAAGATGTTCTATTGATTGCTGCCCCTCTTTGTTTACGCAGCTTCTGCAAAATTCATTTCGCAAGATATTCAATCTCTCTGAGTACCGCTCAATAAGGCAGTGACCCGACATGACTGACACGATAAATGAGAAGTCCGGTGTTGATAGCGACAGCAGGAGTTTAGGCAGGTTCCTTATGGAGTTTGTTGCCATAAGGGCACTATCTCTCAAGAAGAGCTTGCAGGTCCATGTATTCTAGTTCCCCTGGAGCCTGTAAGGTAGTTCCTAGTCTTGCAATTGCACATGCTGGTATGTCCCTGTGGCCGGTACTCAAATCAGTTGAATATTTAACAGTTCAGCCATCAGTCGAGGTCAGTTTTCGAATTCAGGAAGTAAGCTTCCAGGGACATTACAGCAGCCCGACTATCAGAGACAATATTGATACCGACTTTAGACAGAACTTTAATTCTCAGTTATCTGCTACCTTTCTAATAGCTAAGATTCTGCCAGGTAAACACTATAGTGACCAGGCAGCCTTTTTGAAGTCCCTCAGAAAGACACCAAAGTTCAGTTGGTTGTTGAGTTTGGAACCTTCTGTAAATATGTCATACTGGGATATGACCATTCCGTTCTGGTCTAATAGGTATAATAGTGAGATATTTCTAGTCAAAGAGTGATTCAGTCATAGTACAATCAACAATTCCCGGAATGTCAGGCTTAATGAGAGTCCGGTGTTGATATCGACAGCTGGAAGTAGATGCGTTTGGAGTTTAGCCAAGGCCACATCAGCCAGCCATATATACATTTCCAGACTAGTGACTACGTGTTATTTGTTGCATAAGGGCACTATCTCTCAAGAAGAGCTTGCAGGTCCACATGTTCCGTTTCCTTTGGAGCATGTAAGATATGTACATACTTCCTAATCTTGAAATTACACACGCTTTGTAGATCCCTGGTATTATTGAACTGTGCAGCCATCTCGTTAAGAGATCTGCGACAGGGACTTGGTAGCAGCCTGACTATCAGAGAAAATATTTATACCGACTTTTATCAGAACAGTAATTTTCGCTATTCCGCTACCTCTTTAATATATAAGATTTCTGTCTTGTAAACACTACAGCGATCAGGCATTTTTTTGCAAGTTATAGCTCAAGTTCATTCGAAAAGAAGCCAAAGACCACTTCTTGAGTTTGGAACCGTCTGTATAGAAGTTAACGAATCTCCTATGTCCTGGGATACATATTACACTGCTATATGTCCATGTGGACCGGCACTCATATCAGGTGATTATTGAACTGTACAGCCATCTCGTTAAGAGATCTGCGACAGGGACTTGGTAGCAGCCTGACTATCAGAGAAAATATTTATACCGACTTTGATCAGAACAGTAATTTTCTGCTATTCCGCTACATCTTTAATAGATAAGATTTCTGTCTTGTAGACACTACAGCGATCAGGCATTTTTTTTGCAAGTTATAGCTCAAGTTCATTCGAAAAGAAGCCAAAGTCCACTTCTTGAGTTTGGAACCGTCTGTATAGAAGTTAACGAATCTCCTATGTCCTGGGATACATATTGCACTGCTATAATTTCTAGCGGCATTAAATGTAGTATAAAATTTGGTGCTTCATCTGGCGTGGTTCACAGCGCACCAGTGATATATATAGCAGCCATTCGCTGAACCTTGTTTAGTAACGCACAGAAGGTGAATTTCTGCAGTTCTGTCCACCAGACGACAATGGCGTACAGCATTATCGGTCTGACTACTGTCGTATACAAGCAATAAACTATACGCGAGTTCAGACCCCAACGTTCTCATATTGCCCTTTTACAGTTATATAGTGCTGCCACGGCTTTCGATGCTCTTCACAGAATGTTGGGTGTGAAGTACAACGTCATGTCTGGCAAAACAAAATCAATACCCCCAAGGAGACATGTGTACCTGTTGGTACCTTCTCTTGATGAAAAGAACAAGTTCCGTCTTGGTCGGGTTAACACCAAAACTAATATCGGAAGCCCATCTTGCTGTTGCTTGAAGGACCCGATGTAAAATATCTCTAAGATTACTCGGAATCTTCCCCCTAAAATCTATTGCCACATTATCTGCATAGGCAACAACTCTGACACTCATCATCTCCAGAGAAAGCAGAATATTTTTCAAAGAGAGATTCCACAGCAGAGGAGACAGATTCCCCTGCTGACAAATCTATGGTGGTCAGTTGACCATAACCTATATGTAATGCGTCCCTTAGTCAGAAGGTTATGAATGAACCTACGGATACAGCTATCAAAATAGCTAAAGCCGTTATTATAGCGGCTGGATTTATGTTATTTAAGCCCCCCTCTGTACCTAAGAACAGTATACCATAGTATAACAGAGGGATACTGCAATAAGGCTGAGTAGATCATGCAGGGCGGCTTCGGTAGACTTGGCACTGCTGTAGGAATATTCCTACAGCAGTGCCAAGTCTAATTTACAACCTACAACCAGCCAGTAATCTAATTTACAACATACAACACGTGTCGATGTCACTGAGCCAGGGAGCAGAGCAATTATATCACCCACTGCCTGTAGCTCCGCCGACGAGACTTTGTCTGGTCATGGATTTCTAGATTCAGTTACAATCTCGTTGGTGACCTCTGATGGCTGCACTTCAGAGCAATCCCCGATTAAAGTATTCAATGCCTCTTCAGAGTTGCCCCGTAAATGTGTATCCAGGAGCACGCCCAGTGTCTCCTCACAGGACTTAGTCCAAGAACTATCATATTTCTTGATATACGCATAGTACAAGGAGTTTAGGGTAACATTTTCCGTTACCTTGACGCTTTGGATGAGCTTTTTGCGCCACTACCGAAATCTATCCAGTATTTATTTATTTTAAGCCATTCTCAACTTTTATTTTATATTTCTAAGTCAAGGCTAGCTGATACTGTCTTCACCACTAAAAGAAGGAATAAGGTATATATTGAGATTGTTTTTGTAGGTATACAGGCTCTACGTCTTCCATTAGCTGCACCTTGAACCAGTTTTAACCCTGGCGTCCTAAGCTCACACAGCATATCTCCTCTTAAACATGGTTCAAGGATTAGTACTAGGATCCGGAGGGGATTCAATGCAGCTGATGCAACCTTAGGGTGGTGGAGGTTTATCTGTAGTAGGGATGTAACGAATTATTCGCATCATTTTGACCTTCGCTTCCGCGTTCGCAAAAACCAACATTTAAACATTCGCTTTCGCAATCGCAAAAAATTTCTCAGTATTCGCTCTCCCATTTGAACAAATTAGACTCCATGCGCAACGCCTACGCGACATATAGTGTGGGTCGTTGTATAAAAAAACAATAAATAATTTTGTCAAGAAAATAGATGTTTAATTTGAAACAAAATGTTTTCCCGAAAGGGCCGAAGCACTAGGCACACATAAGGAGGAATATGACAATTTGGAAGAAATTCAAAGCAGGGAAATCCCTCATTCTTCAGCAAATCAAACTTCATTACATGGTTTAAAAAGACAATTAACGATATCTGAATCAATCAGCAAGAATTATTTCTGGGATTCATCTCATCCAAGAGCCGTCGAAACAGACAACTTAATTGACGAAATGATTGCGATTCAAGATTTGCCTTTCAAATTTGTAGACGGAGTTTGTTTCCGGCGGCTGATGAAAGTTACCTTGCCCTCTTATAAATTGAAAGGTCTAGAATATTTCACAGAGCACATATGCAAAACAATGTACGAACGAATTAGACAAAAAAATTTTCTATTCTTAAATGACTCTGAAAAAATTTCATTCACAACAGATATTTGGTCAGAGCCGAGTGCAAGTGTATAGCTATTAAGTTTGACAGCACATGGAATCACTGAAGGTTTCCAAAAAATCAATTTAATTCTAAAATGTGAAACTATTGACGGCTCCCATAATGGCGATATTGTTGCATCTAAAATATACTCTATGCTTAATGAATGGGAAATAAATGAAAAAGTCCAGTGCATCGTACATGACGAAGGATCAAACATGGTTCGGGCTATGAAGATTTCCAATTTAACACATATCAAATCGCAGAAACAAATTGTATCTGTCTGTCTCTGTCTCTCTGTTTAATCACTCCTTATTAGCCCAAGAAAAATTAAGTCAAATACAAATAAGTCGACTAAACCAAACCCCTCTTGTGGTCCTTCAAGATTGTCAATTAGGTAATTAAAATATTTTAAGCGTTTGGAGGAATTTTTCATATTTTTATTGTAGATGGAACAGTACATATTATATGATGAAGCGTCTACTAAAAATCAGAGATTCCATTGTACTGTATTTGACAGGCTACGAAGAGATGTCTATATCTACTGAAAATTGGAAAAAATGGCAGAATTAACGGATATTCTTAAACCATTTGAGGAAATAACTCGAGAACTTAGCAGCACTAACTCTACTATATCATCAGTTATTCCACTAATTCACGCTTTAAAATCACATCTAGCAGCTGAACAATTAAAGGAAAAAGCTTTACCAGTCAATAAGAAAGTTATAGATTATATCAAAGTCAATATAATTTAAGAAGACATTCCTTCCTGTAGCGAGTAATTGTCAGTTACGAACGAATAGGAATTTCATTCCAATGAGTGAGATTTTTCGCGGATTTTCAGGCCGTTTTCCCCGAATTTTTTGTAATTGTCCCAATTAAAAAATTTATATTAATCGTTAAGTGCAAAAAAAGTTCAATCAATGTTCGCGGAATACTGTTTTTTTTCGCGTGTTACAATTCATTCCTATTCGTTCGTAACTGATAGATTTTGACGTTTCGGCCTGAAGGAATGTCTTCTTATATTCTATTTGTCTTTGGATTATATAGCTGATTCTAGAAATAAATGTAAGATTTAGCGAGCTGCATAAGATACCAGTATATGCCATATCGACATACCGGGATCCCCGCTATAAATTAAAATTTTTCGACAGTGTTATTAAAGAGGATATTCAGTCAAAACTTGATACGATAGTCGTTGCTGAAGCTTGTGAAGTCCAACAATTTAGTCCACCGCAAAATAAAAGGCTACGTACTGGAGCAACTCACGGCACACAACAGGAAACTTCACAGGTGCAACATAAATCGTCGCAAATCAAGAATTCTATAGAAATGTTTTTAAATGAAAGTAATAGCGTTTCTGACCATATTGTCAGTCCCACATGCAAAAAAAAAACAATTGTTAGCTGTTTACAATAAAGAGAAAGAAATTCACGTTTCAGAAGATCCTTTATTGTGGTGGAAACGAAATAGCTCGAAATACAAAATCTTAGTACCTTTGGTACGGCAGTTTTTAGCTACACCGCCGGGAAGTGTTGTCAGTGAACAGTTATTTAGTGGAGCGGACTTATCTATGATCCACTACTTATCTATGATCCACTAGATTGAATAGTGAAAAAGTAGCGAAGCTTCTCTTTATTAAATATAACTTGGCTCTACTAAACTTTGAATATTAATTTTTTTAAAAGATTTACCTTATATTACTTATTTACCTTAGGATTGAATTTCTGTGAATTATATTTCAAATATTTTTGTTTTTGTTTTACGTTTAAATAAATAATTTATATTTATTAACACAACTGAAATACATATTTTGAATTTAAAATACATACTGTAGGAATGCTTCGCAAACTCAAAAAATATTCAAATGTTTTTTAGAAGTTTTTTGTTAATGATCGATTTCATTTTTAATTAGATTTATTTATTGAATGTTTTCACATTCGAATTGTTCAGCTTTTTCGATCAACTCTTCCTTTCGAAAGAGATATTCGCTTTCGCAAAAATTTATATTTTAGTATTCGCTTTCGCAAAAACAAAAAAATATTATTTGCATTCGCATTCGCAAAAAAATATATTCAATATTCGCATTCGCTTTCGCTAAAGCCACTTTCGTTACATCCCTAATCTGTAGTTGTATGTAGTATCCGTGGTTGTATCGGTTTGTTGTTGTAATGTGTCTGTTTTTATACCCTCCACCATAGGACGGGGGGTATATTCATTTTGTCACTCCTCTAAATATTCTCCGATCAATAAACCCCATAATGCATATACGAGTATACATATACATACTTAATCGGCGTGAAATTCTAAGTCCGTCCATCCGTCTGTTGTAATCACGCTATAGTCCGTACTAATAGAGCTAGGTTGATCAAATTTGGTAGAAATATTTCTTATAGTTGCAGGATGTTTGGGATTGCAAATGGGCGACATCTGTCAAAGTTTTGATATAGCGCCACCATAAAGTCGCTCCAAAATTCGGTTTTGACAAGAATTAAACACAGCAACAATTTTACAAATCGGTTCATATTTTGTTATTGTCACCCTATAGAGGTCGCTCCAAAACATATTTATTTAAGCCACAAATACCACATTTTCTAAGCATTTTGACTGATTCTTTGCAGTTTGTATTTAATTAAGGCAAGAATTCATCGCAGTAAAAATTTTTATAATCAGTTCATACTCGTATTTTGTTTTACTCCACCTGTAAATATCCCTCCCAAAAAGGCTTATTAACACCACATTTTCTAAGAAATTTAGATGACACTTTGCAGTTTGTAGTCTATTTTCGCCAGAAATAATCTCAATAAAATTTATACAAATCTAATTTTATATTGTTGTAGTCCCCGTGTAGATGTAGCTCTCAAAAATGTCATTGTAAGCCAAAAATACAGTTTCAGGTGAAGAGTTTGGCTAAAGAATTTGCGGCCTAAAATTTGGCCAACAATTTGTATCGTTCGTTTGTTTAACAATTTAATTAAACAAAAATGATCGTTTAATGATTTGCTCTTTGGATGTAAGATTTTTCCAGTAATAAAATTTAATGCAATGCATGGTGTTCATATTTTGTTATATTCCACCTATAGATGTCGCTCCAAAAATGCTTATTTGAGCCATAAACACCACATTTTCTAAGAATGAAAACATTGCAGTTTGTATTCTATTTTCACCAGAATTAATCTCAATAACATTTATATAAATCAAATTTTATATTGTTGTAGTCTCCGTGTAGATGTAGCTCTCAAAAATGTCATTGTAAGCCAAAAATACAGTTTCAGGTGAAGAGTTTGGCTAAAGAATTTGCGGCCTAAATTTGCATTTGGCCAAAAATTTGCATCGTTCGTTTGTTTAGTACGGTACGCAAGTCCGATGAGTACGGTACGCATAACACTCCGGACTTAAGGGTATTTGATTTAAGTACAGCCACTACTGTAGGGCATGTGGATATGAATCTGTCCACCACAGCATAGCCCCCGATACTGTGGCAAGGACTAAGTGACACAACAACAATAGTACTTGCTGAGGCGCCCAAATATCAGCAATGCTCCGGAGAAATACAGTCGATTACCCTGACGGCAAACCATATACCGATTGACAAGAGATCGCATTACACCCCGGTGTTGGGTGTGCTCGTTTTAAGATAAACCACTACTTTGTACACCATTTAGCGTTAACCAGGGTACACTAAGTGGAAGTGGTCTATTGTTGCACCCTTATGAGACCCCATAACTTGTATATGTTCTTAATCGTCATTAAATTCGAAGACAATTTAGCAATGTCAGTTTTTTGTAATCACGCTACAGTCTACAATAATTGAGTTTTATGACTGAAATTTGGTGCAGATGCTTCTTATAGCTGCAGGTATCTGTGGATTGCAAATGTGCAAATTTCGGACTTCTTACCGTTATAGAAAACACAAATGTTAACTGATCGGGATGAAAATTGGTAATTGGCGTTTAGTGAATCCTTTACCAAACAACGGTAGTCATTGGTGCATATTTTGATATAGCCCCCATACAAAGGTCCCTCTAGATTTGACTTTGTAACGCCACGAAAACCTCAAATTTCAACGAATTGGGCTGAAATTTGGTATGAATTGATTTGTTCCCGAAACCATTCACATGCGATCCATGGTAGAGGGTATATAAGATTCGGAAAATTGGTAACATGGATTTATTTATAACCGGAATATTTCACCGAAACAATGGTCGTCATAGGTTCATGTTTTTATATAGGTAAAGTTAGGTAAATGTGTGTCAATTCATTTGCGGTAGAGTGTGTGCGTTTAATCTCCAGCTAAAACAATCATACTTTAATGGCTGATAATAGCATCTTATAAAATACCTCAAAATACATAAACCCATTCTTATCCTCTGGTAAACAGTCTACATTTCACAACATCAATAAAACAGTTGTGACAGGCCAATTTAAATAACATTGCCATAATATGTTCATATATGAGCGTTACGCTCAAGAAAATTTTATATTTTGAACAAGAAGAAGGTTTTCAGTTCATCAAAGAAAAAAATTATTTCCACAGTAGCGAAATTTTTGACAAAAAATTGTGTATTTTCTACAAAGGAAGATTCTTTTTCACAAATGAATTTTTATAAAAAGCATTTGAATTTTCTTTGGTAGCTGTCTAAAAATACTTTCTTGTTCGAAGGATTTTTTTCTTTGAGTGTAAAAAAATCCCAGTCTTCGCCTCGAAAATGTAAAATCGTAGATGTTTACTTTAATGTATCTATAATCCAAAGCGACTTATCTTTATGGATTCCTGAAATGAGCTTTTTGAGATATGATGTATTTAACAAAAGATATGAATAGTCGTCGACGGAATGAACTATATAGCTGTACAATGACAAAATTATAACACAAGTTAATAACACTATGCAACAAAAATTTTGTCCAAGGGAAATGAAGAACAGTTTCTGGTGCAATTTGGTGTCACAAACACGAAAAAAATATTAAAAAAATTTAATGGTAAATTTTTTATTTAATTTTTTTTTTTAAATTCCAGCTTTCATGGAAAGTACATTTAGTATTTGGACCATAATTATCAAGTATAAGCCTGATTGAGCCGTGTTATGCCTTAAATTAAAGGGAACTATGAGGGCTACATATGCTGCAAATTAGAGTTGGGCACTATCGTTCTTTTAAGTGATCGCTCTTTTTAGTTCAGTTCAATTAAGTGAACTAGTTCGTTCATTTAGTTCAACAGCTCACTTTAGCACACCAACTCTTTAGCTCACCGGCTCTTTAGCTCTCCAGATCTTTAGCTCATCAGCTCACTTTACTTAAACAGTTCATTTCGTTCAGTAGATCACCAGTTCAAATCAGCCGCTATTAAAGGAATCTTATTGGAATATGAATGGAATGAGTTGAATAAACCTATACAAAGGCGTTTGTATAGGTAGAATCATACATTAATGATGACATAAAAATGGAAACAACATATAACAGCTGAGTAGGGAGAACGAAATGAGAAGAGAGGACGCAATGACATGGTTGAAGAAAAAAACATAGTGAACTACTGAGCTGAAATGAACGAGTTGTGTGAACTAGTTCGTTCAGTTCAGTATAGTGACCCGTTCAATTGAACTAGTTCGTTCACGAACTACACAACTCTACTGCAAATATCACTTTCACGTACTATCTTTGGTTTAGTAAAATATGAAAAAAAAATGATTTTTTTTTTAAAAAAAAATTTTCCTAGTGCAAATGTTAGGGAAATTCAAAAAAATCTTGTTTATATTTTTTCGTTTTTAAATGATGTTTTTGCTTATATTGAATTCGCCATATGTGAGAGAGAACCTTAAACCCGGAATTTATCAATTAAATTTCTTATTATTAATTTATGTAATTCAGCGCCTTAAAGAGATAAGTTGATTTTCTGAAAAATATTACAAAGTTATATTTCGAAGTATAAGTAAAAGGCAAAGAACTTTGCAAAGTGTAAATGATCCCGACAATTTCTGCTACATCTGCGGAAAATATGTAATTAAAAAAATCGACGTGCGTTTAGTAAAATAATAGAAGAAATATATGTATGTGTAATATTTTGGTATACGAGTTGGGCAACACTGAACTGATCGGTCGTAAAATAGCACACAAACGTGACTTGAAGATAAAATAATTGAATTAAAATATAAATAGTAGCATTTGTAAGTTAAAAAGTTACTAAGCCAAATTCCCGTAAAGTTGTTTATTAAATTCAACGAAATATGAGTGGTAAAAATCGACGCAGCGTGAAAAATAAACAAATTTCTTGTGGCCAATGCGAAATTGAAATTTTTGAGAGAGATGCATCAATTCAATGTGATTCTTGTGAGAAAACATATCATCCGCAGTGCGCGAAATTAACAAAAAGAATTTGAAAAATTTCTCAATAATGACTCTCTCGAATTCAACTGTCATAAGTGCGTGCCTTCTGTTGCAAATGATCTGTCAACAATAAAAGAGAAACTTAATCAGCTGGATGACATAAACAAAGCAGTTCAGTACATGTCATCGCAGTACGATGAGATGTTGAAAGGTGTCAAAACAAACAAGAAGAAAATAGACAAACTGGAGAAAGAAAACAAAAGTTTAAAAGAAGAAGTTGTACTTCTTAAATCGTCAATCAAGTTTTTAAGTGATGCGAGAGTTGTAAATGACTGTGTTATCAGAGGCATTAAGTCAACGGAGCCTGCCACCAAAGTTGTTATGGATATTGCGACAAAAATGGAATCTACGATAACGGAGTGCCAGATTGATGAAGCATATTTTATTGGTGGGAATAATGATTCGAATAAAACCAAATCCATTGTAGTCAAATTCGCAAACCAAAAAAGCAAAAAACTGTTCATGGACAAAAAAATAAGTTGAAGGATGTTATTGAATTGAAAAACGTATATGTAAATGATTTTCTATCGAAAGAAAGCCTAGATCTCTTTAATCATGCGAAGTCTACCAAATCTGTTGGGTTTAAGTACGTTTTTTGCAAGGGAAACAAAGTATACGCCAAGAAAAATGAAAACAGTCGTACGATTCTGATTAAAACAAAGGAAGATGTTGATAATTTGTTGATGAAAGCAGTTGCTGGTGGAGGTATAAGTAACCGTGCTAGATTGATATTGCCTGATGATGAGTGTTCTAATGAAGACGAACCTGAGGACCCTTCAAATTGATTTGCATTTATGGAAATATATAATATCCTATTACCTCTCTATTGTTTTGAACAATCAGTATTTTTCAAAAATAATCTTATTTAATGATTACATGAATAAATTCCGTACAAATTTTATAAACATTTTATCAATAAATGCTGGAAGTGTTTCCTCCTTGTCAAGATTTAATAAATTTAGATATGAAATAAGTAAATTTGCTCATTTACCTGATATTGTAGCTATACAGGAGACGTGGTTTAGTGAGAGTTGCATCCAGTTATACAACATACCTGGATATGAAGCAATTCACTGTTGCAGAAGTGACGGCTACGGTGGAGTTTCTGTTTTTATTTCAAGTAAAGTGAAACATGAAGTTTTGCTTAAGGAAAGTTCTCAGTTCATTGATTACATATGTATCTCATTCCCAGAAATTAAACTTAATAATAAGTCTTTGAAGTTCATAAACTTGTATAGATCGCAAAAGTGTGGTATTCCATGTTTGTTTGACAAAATGGATAAGTTTGGATCTGATGCCTGTTTGTTTGTCGGTGATTTCAACATTGATATGTGTATGGAGAGGACGCAACGAAGCAATGTGTTAAACCTATTCTCTGAATATGATATGTGTGCGTACCACAATTATGTCACAAGACCAGTTAGTGGTTCTTCTATTGATGGTGTATATGGAAGTAATGGGAAAGATATTTTCGTTCATTGTATCGAAAATAAATTCACTGATCATAGTTACTTAGTCACCATTCTTCCATCAAATACTTCAGCTGATTGTAATTTTACTGGAAGTTTTCATCAAATAAACTATGAGAAAATCGGTGAATATATTGACACAAACCTGGAACTCAATGTTAATACTACTGATCCGTCCACACAATGTGAAACCTTAGTTAATTTTTTGAAAAGTGCAATTACTTATAGTTCTGAACAAAAACATATTCGGAATGATGTTAACTATGATTTAAGACCATGGATGAATAAAAAACTATTTGATTTGATAAATTTCAAAAATAAACTATTGAAGAAGAAGAAGAAGAATAAAACCGATGGATCACTATCAAACCAAATAAAAGGAATTGGAAAAATAATCAAACAGGCTAAGAATACATTGATGGAGTCATATTATAAATATAATATAGCGTCATGTGAGGGTGATCCAAAGAAAGTTTGGAAATTTCTTAATAAGGAATTAGGAAGAACTGCTTCGAAATCCATTAATATAATTGATGTAAATGGAAGGTCTTTAACGTCGGATAAGGAGAAGGCTGCGGCTCACAATGATTTTTTTTATGAATCCGTGCAAACAATTCGAAATAATATTGCCGTAGATATTACTGATCACTATAATAACTTTAGGACTTTGACATACAGTAACACACAGTTCGCATTTCGAAAAATCGATACTACTACAGTCGAATCTATTCTACATAGTATACCTAAAAACAAAGGATCCGGACACGATGGAATAACTGCAAAAATGTTACATACACGTCACTTTTTACTATCTATAATATTAACCAGAATATTAAACAGTATAATTGAAAGTTTTTTTTATCCTGATTGTTTAAAGGTTCATGAAATAATTCCAGTACCCAAAGTTTGTGGTGCAAAGACAATAACTCTGTTCCGTCCAATTTCTATGTTATAAAATATAAATAAAGTTTTTAAGAAAATTTTGACGGCTCTATTATCTGCTTACCTTGAAAAAAACAATCTAATTTTTAGCAGACAATATGGTTTTCGAAAAGGCTATGGCACTGAAGCTGCAGTAATTAGCGTTATAAACGAAATTTGGAGTAGCAGGAGTTTTTTTCGATTTAAGCAAAGCGTTTGACCTTGTTGACCATACAATATTAATAAACAAATTGGAATTTTTTTGGTGTTCGGGGTTCTGCGATGAAACTTTTGGAAAGTTATTTGTACAATAGAAGGCAATATGTTAAAATTGGCCATAGTAAAAGTAGTACCAAATCAGTGAGGTGTTCCCCAGGGAAGCATTATTGGTCCACTGCTGTTTCAGATATATATTAACGATGTGCAAAACTTAAAATTTTTTGGAAAACTTTATATGTTTGCTGATGACCTATGCCTTTTATACAATTATAAGCATCCATCAGTCCTCAAAACCCAAATTGAATATGACGCGTCAGTATTACTTGAATATGCCCGCCTTAACAAACTATGCATCAACGCCGATAAGACGAAAATAATAAGGTTTGAACCGCTTTTACCAAGGAGAGAATTAGAATTTACAGCCTTTATAAATGGAACACTTCTTTCTGAATCGCATTCCGTGAAATACCTTGGTGTTAATATATCGGCAAACTTGTCTTGGGACTTGCACATATCAATATTAAAAAACAAAATCTTGTTTTTGTTTTTGTCTTCTTGTTTTATTCGATCTGCTTTCATAGTACATATTTTGTTCTTGTACTCAGGCTCAAGATCGTTATTGTTGTTTTCAGTATATGAAAACAACTTTGTTAAAAATTAAAGAAGAAGTAAGTGACATGTATTAGGGGCGGTTGTAATGGTTGGATAGACAGATCTGTTTCGGGAGCCACCAAACTCCCATTATCAATATCCTTATTACAACGATTACTTCAGTCGAAATTATTAAATATATACGCACAGCCAAGTATCATTAAACGAGAACTGTTTGCTAAAAGCGCATATCTTCAAAAAAAGACAATTCAGTAATCATCGTCCCTCGTACATGCACCAACTTCCACTCTCGTGAGTCTTTACAATGTAAAGAATTCACACGAATGATTTGCTGTAGTTGACTATGCTACAACAACGTATTTGGTCGTGCCCTACCATTTCTTCTTGTTTTTGTTTTTGTCTTCTTGTTTTATTCGATCTGCTTTCATAGTACATATTTTGTTCTTGTACTCAGGCTCAAGATCGTTATTGTTGTTTTCAGTATATGAAAACAACTTTGTTAAAAATTAAAGAAGAAGTAAGTGACATGTATTAGGGGCGGTTGTAATGGTTGGATAGACAGATCTGTTTCTGCGGCTACTGGAATTCTAAGAAAATTTAAGACTAAACTATCTACCGATACAAAACTTCAATTATATTATGCCTTAATCCATTGCCACTTTTCGTACATACGCATAGCATACGGATATAGAGGATGCGCTGCTATGAAGTCTCTACAATGTGCTCAAAATAAAGCTTTAAAAGTGGTATTTAATTTGCCTATGGATTTCCCTACTGACATACTTTTTAAAAATTATGCCAAAAATGTGCTTCCGATAAAGGGAATATATAAATATAGTTTGTTACTGTTCATGTTTAAGTGTGTAAATAAGATTCGAACTTCTTCTATTCAGTTTCATCAGCATTTTGAACATTCACAGATGTACACTCGGTACCGTTTAAACCTGATACCATCAAGATGTCGACTGGAGCTCACAAAACAAAGAATTGAGTATGCTGGGCCACACGAATTTAATGAGCTCCCTAACGATCTTAAACACGCTCCTACAATATCAGTATTTAAGTCTAAAATAAAATCCTATCTTCTATCAAGAGTGGAAACACTTCTATATCTTGTATGTATGTTCATGTAAAAAATTACCTATATCTGTAAATACATACTTTTAAACATTTACTATTTGTGTTTTGCACTTTGAAATCCTGAATAAAGATAAACTATGTTTGCCAATTAGTCTCTACTAAAGCCTTCAAGGCGCAGAGACGATACTTATATTTGTAAAATTATGCATTGTATGAAAAAATAAAAATAAAAAAAAAAATAAATAAAAATATGAACGAACCGTGGACACCTAGTATTTTGTGAAATTCGTGCCATGTAAATCTTACTCGATGGACTAGTGGAAGAATGCGGTAAGTACTTTAAAATTAATTTATTACAATGTTTTGTGGAATAAAAAGTTTTAATTTTAAACTTCACTTGCAATTTCGAATGCCAATGAGTTGGACACTCAGTTTCAACTCATTGATCTAGTGAGAGATTTGGAACTGACCAAAGATAAGGCAGAACTACATACATGCATCTCGGAGGAAACAGTACAATATTTTGGCCCAAGATGTTAACATACGTATCATATTATAGAGTCCGTGATATACCTTACAACCAATTATATACAACTGCGGATAACAGATGCTTTTGCAAGGACATTCCCGGATTGTTCGTGCAACTTAATCAAACATAAAATTCAAAGGAATGGCGGTTACTTGTTGACAGCAGTAAAGAAAGTTTGAAAGCAGTACTTTTACACAACGGAAATCAGAAACCGTCGATTCCCATTGCTCATGCTTCGATTTTCAAAAATCGAAGAAGGAGTTTTTGGTGGGCCTAAAATAAGGAAACTGATGAAAGATGTGAATTTCGAATCATATTTGACGTCGGATGAAATTGCAGCATGGAAAGCTTGTAGTTTAAAATGTCCTTGGATCCAATAAAAGCCCGCAATATGAAACAATGATTAATGATTTGTTAAACAATTATGAGACAATTGGTTAGAAATATTTTTTTTTTTATATTTATGTATATAAAACATATGTATGTATTCTTCCAACTTATTTTTCGCTTTATGTATTCCAACAGGTGTAAATATGTCCCTCAAAATTAATTTATTTCATTCTCAATTAAACTTTTTCCCCGAGAATAATGCCGACCCCATGTGACGAACTTGGCGAAAGGTTTCACCAAGAATTGAAGTCCATCGAGCGGCGTTACTAAGGGCACTGGGATGAAATAATGATGGGGGATTATATTTGGTTCCTCATTAGAGAAACCGATTCCGAAATCTACAAACGTCAACAAAGAACTCACAATTACTTCTAATGAAACTTGTACATGTAAATAAACTCAAATGTACTTAATATAAATAAAAGTAATAAATAAAATCGCTATTTAAACAGGAATTTAAAAAAATATTTTTTTTTTAAATTCTCTTACCTCTACCAAAAGGGTTATAAATTCTACATTTATCCATAGATTTGCTCAAATAGATATTATTTTCTTCGCTAGGATGTAAATTTTAAAAAAATAAAATATTTTTTTTCGATTTTTTTTCTATTTTTTATGTTTTTTTCGTCCCAAGTTTTTTTTTTTTGAAAAAAATCTACTTTTTCCAAATTGTTTAATGACTGTTACTAAACCACTGTTTCTATGCGAAAGAAATATTTCCAACATTGGTAGTCCACATTAATAGCTTGAATTTAACGTATAAGTAGACCTTTTCGGGCATATACTCCAAAAATTATAGTGCAAATACTAAGGGTACCTTCGACGATAATAGTATTTCTAATAAAAAATTTTTTTAAAAAAAATTTTTCGATAAAAAATTTTTGGTTTTGATTTCATATAACAGTATGCCACAATCTATACAAAAAAATAATTTTTAGGTCTTTGTTGCGTAGTGTAAGTATAACAACCTGCGGTACGATCACCCTCCCACACATGATGGCGGGGAAGAATACAAAAAAATGAATATATGGGAATTTCATGTCAAGCGAGACAATTTTTAAAAGCGATATCTTCTGATCGGGATGAAACTTGCATCATGTCCTATTGGAAAGTAGTTATGACACGAAATTTCAAAGAGATCGGTTAAGGACTGTCCGAGTTGGAGAGTTGAGTTGATTTTGAAGTGGTCATAACTTTTGTACTATTGAGTATATCGAACCAATTTTTTTTTCGTCATATAAGAAATTTTATTGCCCATCCAGATGAAATCGGTGCATATTGTGCTCCGATATTTACAAAATACTAACACACGGTAAGGGAATAAATGAAAAATTCAATTTTTAATTGCAGATATCTCGGTAACTATACGAGATAATTCTTAGGTGTAAACAGTTTATTTGTAGACCCCAGTTAGTAGAACACACACAAAATTTATAAATTTTATAAAAATTTTATAAATCGGAAGAGAAACACGAGTTGCACGCGCTTGAACATTTTCTACACCCGATGTGCCCAACTTTGAGGCCCTCTAGCTCCGCCCCCGTCTGACATAGGGGGCCCAAATATAAAACTTAACTTCTCTAGCGCCTCTTCATCTACGAAATGGTTACGAAATGGTCGAATTTTTTGAATTCGGACCACTGTGCAGTGTTTTGCAAAAACGGACTAAAATTGTCAGACTAGTCTTGGTATTTCGTCCATAACATTTACAAAATATTTTGTCTCAGAAAAATTTTTTACTGTCCGCATTTCGAAGGGGGAGCAATTTTTTCTACAAAGGTTTTTTCAAAAAAACTCCTCAAATTTTTTTTTTAAAAATTTTCAAAAATATTTTTTTGCAAAAAATGGCGCATTATGTCCTCTTTAAAACTAAGTAAACTTTGCAAAAATCAGTTCAGTCGATCGAGAGCAATTACAAATTTCGTAAAACACGAAACCTTATTTTTTTTAAATTTTTAAAAAATTAAAATGCCCACAAAATTGCTTATAAACATTTTAGCCAGAAATAAACTACATATTTCGATATTAAATATTCTGACCCCATACTAACATGGTCCATATTTGATCTTTGTCTGACGTAGAACAATATGTGCAAAATTTTAAGTCAATCGGTTACTCGTATCGAGGGTTATCATACGCACCAGATAGACAGACGCACGGATTGACAGTCTTTGCCCAAATGACATAAAGTTACCCAAAATTTATTTCCGTCAAATATATCTGAGGTATTAGGCCACTCCTTCGACTGTTACATTTTTGGCCCATAGCAAATTATATACTTATATATCCTCGTTCACAATAGTGAGGGAATAAAAACATGACTCTGTTGAAATTCCCTTACTTCTCTCAAAAGGGTTATAATTTCTATATTTATCCACAGATTTATCAGGTTGACATTGATTTCTTTTTTGGGATGCTGGTTATTGAAAAATGGAATAGTATATTCTTTTTTGCGATTTTTTTTCTAGTTTTTATGGTCTTCTTCGCGCTAGTAAAAAGGTTTTTTTAAAAAAAAAAATCAAAAGTTTTTTTATTTTTTGACGACAGTTACTAAACCACTGTTTCTACATGAAAGATATTTTTCCAAAAAATGTTAACCTATTGGAATTAACAAAACGTATTAAAAACTTAACAATAAACAAGTAAGAATGTTTCAGTCGGGTAAACCGACTAAGGTATACCCTCACTTTGTGAGTAATGTAATATATAACAGTACACTAATAAATCTGTCAATTTGTGTGGGAGGAACCGGAAGGGGTTTTTCCAAATTCACCTATTTTTCGGTAAACAGTAGATTCTTAAATACATTGAATTGTGCCGAACTATAACCGTTTATGTGCACTGGTATATCAAAGTTACGAGCTATGTAATTTTGGTATGATGTGGTCATTTTGTGTGGGTGGTACAAAAAGGGGCGGGGTGATAACGCCCACTTTTTACAGGACTATAGGCACTATAACAGCATTACACTGTACACAATTTCAAGTATTTGTATGCACTGGTATTAAAGTTACAAGCCGTTTACGTTTGGTACGAAACGGTCCATTTGTGTGGGAGGTACCAAAAGGGGCTGTACAATAATGCCCATTTTGGACCGGACTATAGGCGCTACAAAAACAGAAAACTGTAGAAAATTTCAAGCATTTTTATGCACTTGTATTAAAGTTATAAGCAGTTACATTTTGATGCAAAATGGTCCATTTGTGTGGGAGGTACCAAAAGCGGGATGCCAACTTCACCCATTTTTCTCGAGGTAATAGCGACTAATATACTAATATTATGTGTAGAATTTCAGAAGATTCGAATAAGTAGTATAGAAGTTATTAAAGAATCAATATTTCACTAAGTTTTAACCCTTTGTGTGGAAGGTACCAGAAGGAGTAGACCAATATGGCCCATCTTCGAACTCATCCGGAGATAGATAAAAATATTACCGCATACCATATTTGAAGTCAATCGGTTACTCCTTTCCAGAGTTATCGTGCGCACCAGCCAGCACACAGACAGACAGACCGACAGACAGACGGACGGACATTGCTCATTCGACTTAAAATGACCCAAAACGAATATCCGCCGAACATTCTTGGGATCTTAGGTCACTCCTTCGATGTGTTACACTTTTTTCCGTAGCAAATTATATATACCCTCGTATCACTAAAGTGAGGGGATAAAAATGTTTTGGTTTTATAAACCTGCTATATATTTATTTTCCGATTTGACATCTTTTGTCAAAAAAATGTATTATTCAGCTTTGACAGAGTGACTTAGAGTATGCTACAGTCAGTTTTGTCCGATATTAGCCTTTCTTTACTTGCTTGATATAGCCTTCTATTTTATAGGTTAGAACGCAGTGCTATTAAAAAAACGTTAGGGGATTAAATGCCGTGCCACATACTGGCTAACCCTGCAGTGAATTGTTAGTAGAAGTTGCTTTTTTAGTTATAGATTTTTTTGCATCAGCAACAAGTGTCGGCTGCTGTTGTTGATCTAGAATTACTTTACAAAAAAATGTGCACTCTATGTGTCAACGGCGATGTTTTCAACATAAATGTTATTTCAAATTAAATGTTCGCTAGTGCGCTTAGCTCTCGCCTTGGTGTTTAGCAGCATGTGTTGATGCTAGGGATGACTACTTGGGGAATTTGAAAAATCCCGGAGTTCGGGTATAAAATACGAGTATATGTTTTCCAAACCTGGAATCAAGGGACCGCTGCTAGAACTGAGGGACATTTTTGAATTATTTATTTTTATGAATTACAATTTAAAGTAAATGTATATTTTATAGTCCAGGGAAAAGACGGGTGACAAAGATCATTTTGCTTGTAATATTTTTGTAGCGACAGACCAGAGCCTCTGTTGGGAATCGATACCACGACCCCCAAATCATAGCGAGCGCGCTACAAACTCACGTACTGGGGCGCTCCATTTGAGAATTACGAACACACAGTTGTTCACCGAAATTAATGTGTTAGTTCCCTACGGGAAATTGGATCGGTAGAGTACATAACGAGTGATAGGTCTACGGACAATAGGGTCAGAATATTTAATATCGACCTATGTAGTGTATTTTGGTTAAAATGCTTATAAGCAGTTACAAATAGGTAAAATAATACCTCGTTATCGTTTTTTTTAAATTTTTTCTTGAAAAAGTTTTGTGTGCATTTTAATTTTGGAAAAAATTAAAAAAAATAGTTTTTGTGTTTTACGAAATTTTAAAAAGGACACAATGCGCAAAAACCTTTGTAGAAAAAATTGCTCCCCCCTCGATTTTCTTAAAATCTTCACAGAATATTCGTCGCACTCTCACAAATCCAGAACAGTAAAAAAATTGTGTGAGACTCAATATTTGTAAAAGATATGGACGAAATACCAAGACTAGTCTGACAATTTTCGTCCGTTTTTACAAAACACTGCACAGTGGTACGAATTCAAAAAGGGGAAATAATTCGACCGTTTCTTAACCAAACAACCGATTGCGACCAAACTTGGCATGGTTGATGAAGAGGTGTTAGAGAAGTTACGTTTTACATTTGAGGCCCCTATGTCAGACAGCGGCGGAGCTAGAGCGCCTGAAAGTTGGCCACATCGGGTGAAGACAATGTTCAAGCGCGTGTAACTCGCTTTACGAAAAGCCAGGAGGGCTTTTAAGGCGGCTGACGCAGCCTTAGAGTAGTGGATTTTTATCTGTAGAAGCCGGACCTTTATCAGGTTTTGCCACCACCTTTATATCTGCCTCGTCGTATGTGTCTGGTAAAAGCTCATCCTCACCGAATCCATCCTCACAGGATTCTTCCGATCACGTGGTACATAGCTTCTCTACGAAGAAAAATCTATGGATAATTTGAAAAATCTATATACGTAGTATGTTAAAAAAATTGCGAATTTTGTATTTTTTCAAAAAGTATTTATTTATTCATGAATACTAGTATCTATTTTGTCCCCTTCAAAGTAATTCCCCTCGGATATAATACACTTCAGCCAAAAGTTTTTTCCAATCCTCGAAGCACTTCAAATAATCATTTTTTGTGATCTTGTTCAGCTCCTCCTTCGATGCCGTCTTTATCTCCTCAATCGTGGCGTAGCGTCGTCCTTTCATGGGCCTTTTCAGTTTTGTGAACAAAAAATAGTCACAGGGGGCTAGGTCAGGGGAATACGGTGGCTGCGGCACCATTACTGTGTTGTTTTTGGCCAAATATTCGCGCACAAGCAACAATGTGTGTGCAGGGGCGTTATCATGGTGCAAAAGCCAGTTTTTGTTCTTCCACAAATTCGGGCGTTTTTGGCGGATTGCTTCGCGCAATTTGCGCATATCTTGCAGGTAATATTCTTTATTGACCGTACTATCCTGTGGCAAGAACTCATAATGCACCATGCCCCTGCAATCAAAGAAAACTATGAGCTCAGGCGTCCGGCACGCTGTTCGTCCTTCGCATCATTTTGTACCACCGATAAACGTTGCTTTGGTTCAAGGTAGCTTCACCATATGCAACAGTCAACATGTGGAATGCATCAGCGCACTTTATTTTGTTTTTCACACAAAATTTGATGCAGTTTCTTTGATCCATTTTCTGAAATAGATAAAAATCGAAGACAAGTTAAAACACATCCAAGTACAACAGCTGTCAAAAATTTACTAAACATTCAAAATGGCCGACCTTGTCAGCATAAGTAAGGAACATGAGACTCAATATTTGTAAAAGATATGGACGAAATACCAAGACTAGTCTCACAATTTTCGTCCGTTTTTGCAAAACACTGCACAGTGGTACGAATTCAAAAAGGGGAAATAATTCGACCGTTTCTTAATGGAAGATGAAGAGGTGTTAGAGAAGTTAAGTTTTACATTTGAGTCCCCTATGTCAGACAGGGGCGGAGCTAGAGAGCCTGAAAGTTGGCCACATCGGGTGAAGACAATGTTTAAGCGCGTGTAACTCGCTTTACGAAAAGCCAGGAGGGCTTTTAAGGCGGCTGACGCAGCCTTAGAGTAGTTGATTTTTATCTGTAGAAGCCGGACCTTTATCAGGTTTTGCCACCACCTTTATATCTGCCTCGTCGTATGTGTCTGGTAGAAGCTCATCCTCACCGAATCCATCCTCACAGGATTCTTCCGATCACGTGGTACATAGCTTCTCTACGAAGAAAAATCTATGGATAATTTGAAAAATCTATATACGTAGTATGTTAAAAAATATTTGCGAATTTTGTATTTTTTCTAAAAATATATTTTTTAATTCGTGAATACTAGTATCTATTTTGTCCCCTTCAAAGTAATTCCCCTCGGATATAATACACTTCAGCCAAAAGTTTTTTCCAATCCTCGAAGCACTTCAAATAATCATTTTTTGTGATCTTGTTCAGCTCCTCCTTCGATGCCGTCTTTATCTCCTCAATCGTGGCGTAGCGTCGTCCTTTCATGGGCCTTTTCAGTTTTGTGAACAAAAAATAGTCACAGGGGGCTAGGTCAGGGGAATACGGTGGCTGCGGCACCATTACTGTGTTGTTTTTGGCCAAATATTCGCGCACAAGCAACAATGTGTGTGCAGGGGCGTTATCATGGTGCAAAAGCCAGTTTTTGTTCTTCCACAAATTCGGGCGTTTTTGGCGGATTGCTTCGCGCAATTTGCGCATATCTTGCAGGTAATATTCTTTATTGACCGTACTATCCTGTGGCAAGAACTCATAATGCACCATGCCCCTGCAATCAAAGAAAACTATGAGCTCAGGCGTCCGGCACGCTGTTCGTCCTTCGCATCATTTTGTACCACCGATAAACGTTGCTTTGGTTCAAGGTAGCTTCACCATATGCAACAGTCAACATGTGGAATGCATCAGCGCACTTTATTTTGTTTTTCACACAAAATTTGATGCAGTTTCTTTGATCCATTTTCTGAAATAGATAAAAATCGAAGACAAGTTAAAACACATCCAAGTACAACAGCTGTCAAAAATTTACTAAACATTCAAAATGGCCGACCTTGTCAGCATAAGTAAGGAACATGAGTAGCAACATAGCGCTACAAAAATATCAAAAATCAAATACACGCAGCCCGCGGATATTAAAAATTTCCGATATTTTTTGAACATACCTCGTATATATGTAGAACTTATAGTCATTTTTGTAGAAGTAAGAGAATTTCAACAAAATCATGTCATGTGTATGTATTCCAGTTGCTGCTGGTCCAAAGTGTAACATATAGAAGGAGTAGCCTAGAGACCACTATACATATTTGGCGGAAATCCGTTTTGGGATGTGTCCGTCCCTCCGTTTATCCGTCTGTCTGTCTGCTGGCTGGTGTGCACGGTAACTCTCGAAAGGATCAACCGATTGACTTCAAATTTGGTATGCGATAATATTTTGCTCTATCTTTGGCTAAGTTCGAAGATGGGTCATATTGGTCCATTCTTTCTAGTACCTCACCCACAAAGGGTTAACATTTAGTGAAATATTGTTTCTTTAATAACTTCTATACGAGTACTACTTGCTCGAATCTTCTGAAATTCCACACATAGTATTAGTTTATTAGTCGCTATCATATTATGGTACCTACCACACAAATGGACTATTTTTCACCAAAAGTTAAGTGGTTAGAACTTTAATACCAGTGTGTATATGTATTTTAAAATTATGAAATGCAATATAGATTGATAATAATTTAATTAAAACAAAAAAAATAAATCTACGAATATTTTTAGGACTGATGGTGAGGAGTTTCATAAGTCGGTTTTCACTGAACTTGACTGAGCTTTCTTACTTGTTTAATTTTTTATGGCATTTTTCGTGCCAACAAAATTTTTTACTACAAAACTGTCTTCAGTGAAAGGGATATTCCCAACATTTATAGCCCTCATCATTTTCTTTAATTTAAAGGGTATTATGGCTCTACCGGGCTATATGGTCCAAATACTAAAGGTACCTTGTATGAAAATTTAAATTAAAAAACCTTTTCCATTGAATTTTTTTAATGGCATTTACACCCTGCTTAAAATAAAAAGTTTTTATGTCTCGGACACAAAAACAAAACATTGGCCGATTTGGCCCACTTTTCCTGCTGAATTTCAACCGGATCGGTTGTACAATGTGGCTTCAATAACCTGAAGAATTCAAATCGGAAATTACATTTATATGGGATCTATATCCAAACATGGACCGATTTGGCCCATACAACCTTAACTCTCAAATAGAATGACTTCTGGAACGTGAAGAAGTCAAATCGGATGGTAAAGTTATGCGGGAGCTATATAACATAATGGTCGTATATACGAGTATACCATTTTCAATAGCGTTCGTCCCTTTATGTTTAGGTTTGGGTGGCAGCCAGAATTGCCGGCTCACTTAGACCAATGTAGGTCGCTATTGATACCACGGGCACTTATACCCCTCATCGAAATCAAGCTGTTTGATAAACAAAGATATCAACAGTACGAATATCTGTACCAGAAAGACCTGTCAGACTTCATAGAAAGCCCGACCCAAGTATATCTATACATCGTTTACTCAATGAAGCACAATAGCAAAGAAGGTGCTCAATGCTCTCCACTTCTTCCTCATCACCACAGCTCCTGGACTTAATACCTAATCTTCTGTCGTGTTCGCTGATCAGGCAGTGTACCGTCAGAACTGACACTAACGTAGACCTATTTTCATCTCAAGTCCGATATCCCTATACCTTGGCACCTATATAAGGCGTATTTTAAATTCGTCATCTCGTTAAGAGATCTGCTGCTGCCGAGGGCTGTTTGCGGATTTAGGAATGTGTGCCTCCAGAGAATTGATGACAGCCTGACTGTCAGAATAAATGACAAGGCCAGTGTTGGTCATTACGTTGCGACTCAGCCACTTGGCGACTTTCCTTAATGTCATTATTTCAGCTTGGTAGATACTACAGGTATCTGGTAGTATATGAGCAATATCAAGACTGAGTTCGTTACAGTTCATTCCGACGACAACCTAAACATTAAGATTCGAACCATCTGTGTAGATGGAGATGTTTTCCATTTCCTGGTGTGCTGTCAACCCATTCCTCTCTGGCAGGTGTGTTCGTGGTGAGAATTTTCATTTTAAACGTAATTCTTATATAAGGTGATCCCTATCGAGATTATTAATTTGAAGATTCCCGAAAATCTCCGTAATTTTTGGATCGACATCCCTACTTGCTGCTGTTGCACATTTAAAATAATCCTCGGGCGTTATACGAGTATAATTGAAAAGATTGCCCTCATAATTAAGTACACACAGTGGAGAAATGTTGTTGTCACTGTTTCGAAAGTATTTAAGTACTGCGGCCTCACCATGAGATCTTTATTGTGGGCCAACAGAGGAGCAGCATTCAAGAAAGACATAATCATTAACTTTGTTATTCAATGTCATCCCAAGAGATGGACGCGTTTTATTATGCTAATGTGTGTAGTAGACGCACACATACAGGACTCGGGGGTATTTAAATTCTTTAGTAATGGCAATTGTTGCAACTTATGATTTATTTATAAACATGTCCTTATGGGTTTAAATAATTTATTATTTTTAATAAACAAAATGTGTTAAGTTTACTTGATGTCTGCTATTGTATTTATTATGCACTTAGTATTAAGTCGTTTATTCTATGTGATATGATGTAGATAAAGAACAATACCATATATAAAGTAGTATTTACTGTTTGTGTAAATTTACAATTCCAGAGTCTGATAGTAGATTAATGTAGGTAACAGAACGGTTCGCAGGAGTAATAAA
Organism: Eudasyphora cyanicolor; assembly: GCA_963930755.1. Lineage (NCBI taxonomy): Eukaryota > Metazoa > Arthropoda > Insecta > Diptera > Muscidae > Eudasyphora > Eudasyphora cyanicolor. The sequence continues at coordinate 205,831,451 of OZ005735.1, forward strand.
ACTGATTGTTTCACCTTTTTTAATTTCTAATTTTAATTCGCAAAATATGAATATATCGCACCTGTTCAACAATAGGACAACAATTCGTAATGTAAAAGAAAATCAGTAAAGGCCAACAACGAATAACGCCAAGTTGTAGCGCAGGTTTGGTTAAGAGTGGCAGCCTTAGACTATAAATTCCATTGTGCTACAGGGACGTAAGGAAAATCATAAGGGTCAGAATATTTAATGTCGACTTATGTAGTTTATTTTTGGTTAAAATGTTTATAAGCAGTTACAAATAGCAGTTACAAACATTTTACGGGCTTTTAATTTTTGAAAAAATTAAAAAAATGAGTTTTTGTGTTTTACGAAATTTGTAATTGCTCTCGAACGGCTGAACCAATTTCTGCAAATATACTTTGTTTTAAAGAGGACACAAATCGCCATTGCCAAAAAATTGCTCGATTGCCCCCTCGATTTTCTTCAAATTTTCACAAAATATTCGTCGCACTCTCACAAATTCAGAACAGTAAAATTTTTGGGAGACTCAATATTTGTAAAAGTTATAACGTTATATGGCAGGGCCATATCAGGCTGGTATATATGCAAGTTATGACTGGACATGCATATGTTATAAGGGCACTATCCCTTAAGAAGAGCTTGCAGGTCGTTAGAGGCATATTTCAGTTTCCCTGGAGCATGTCAGGTGCGGGGTTTTTTAATAAGAGTGATATGATTTATTTGAAAAATAAACACACTTATTGTTAAGGAAATTCAAATACAATTAAGTTCTAAATAAAACGTCATTCAAATGGCCTCCATGACTTCTTTTGCAGGAACGAATTCGATGAACCCAATTTTCGAGCACATTTTCCACTAAATCAAGTCGTACGATATGTCCTGAATGGCACGTTCAATATTGACTTGTAAAGCTTGAAGAGAGTCTGGTTTATTTCGAAAGACCAATGACTTCAAATAACCCCACAAGAAATTGTCTAATGGTGTTAAATCACAACTTCTTGGAGGCCATTCAATATCACAATTTCTTGAAATAATCGAATCTCCAAACTTTTCTCGCAACAATTCAATTGTTTCATTTGCTGTGTGGCACATAGCCACAATCGGTCGATGGCAAAAAGATAGCTCTTAACGAGAGCTAAAATATTGCTTATGGGTGTCAAGGTCATAGGTCGACTGGAAAGTATTTTTTTTGGATTAAAAAAAAAGGACAGCATAATTTTCAAAGGTAAACGGAAAGTTTATTTTTGCTCTAGCTCCTTAACGGTACGTCGGATCGCGAATCGCTCAATGGCAAACAGATAGCTCTTAACGAGAGCTAAAATATTGCTCATGGGAGTCACGGTCGTAGTCGAATGGAAAGTGTTTTTGTTTTTTGGATTTTAAAAAAATGGACTTAGCGCACGAAAATTGCAATTGGAGAACGATTATTTTGATAATAAACTGAATAATTTGTTAACGTTGTTCTTGCGTATATCTCTCCATGATGAAATTGTAAACACTACTGAATACAATGAAAAACCAATGACAGATCACGACATATTACAAATGGCCGAAACGTCACTTTAAAATCATATCATCCCTATTGGAAAACCCGTTATTTCCTAGTCTTGCAAGTTAATCTTGCAAGACTAGTTATTTCCTAGTCTTTCAGTTGCTTGGCATGTCCGTACGGTCCGGCACTCATATCAGCTGAATATTGAACTTTTCAGCCATCTCGTTTAAAGATCTGTGACAGTCGAAGACAGTTTTTTTTAAATTCTGGAATATAGTTTTCAGGGACTTCGTAGCACCCTGATTATCAGAGAAAATATTGATACCATCTTTGGTCAAAACATTAATTCTCAGTCATTCTGCTACCATCCTCATTCTAGGTTAGGTTAGGTTAGGTTGAATAGAGGAGACGTTTAAACGTCTCATGTCCATGGACATACACTTAAGCCAGTGGTTCGGCCTGTTGTGCGCTCCTTATTTATGATTTTTATACCCCACTGGTTACAGAAAATCGGTACTAGATACGTATTTTCTCAGTATCTTCCAGTCATATCCTCTGAGATGAGCCAAGTCTGGCAATATGTCGGACCCGAAATGTTGGGATCTTGCATGTGTGAAAGCTGGGCAGTGACACAGAAAGTGTTCCATCGTTTCGATGTTTTCCCTGCCTGCCCTGCACTCGTCATTTTCTGCTAGTCCTATGCGATGAAGATGTGCGTGTAAGCTTGAGTGTCCCGTTAGAAAACTAATTGTTTTCTTCTCATTTGGGTCACCCCACAGTATCTTTGCAGTTGCTCTATTCCACACAGTTTTGTGAGCCATCACTGCCCAGTGCTTCAACTCATCCTTCGTGGCTTCGAAAGGTTTCCAATTTTCCAAGTTTATTACTCGAAGTTCTCTGCTTTTTTTGCTCGTTCATTTCCCCATTTGAACATGACTGGAAAATTTGTTGCGATTTAAAAGTAGTTGGTATGTTATGCCTCTGGGATAGCCGATATTTCGCCACCACTGCATATTAAGCTGGGGCTCTTTAACAATTTTGTAAAACCCTTAAGGAAAGATGGCAATTCACTCTCATATGTAAAAAGTTTATTTAAAAGTCTTTCTTTTCAAAAAATCGAAGAAGGAGTTTTTTATGGGCCTAAGATAAGGAAACTGATTAAAGATGTGAATTTCGAATCATATTTGTCGTCGGATGAAATTGCAGCATGGAGGTCGTTTAAGCTTGTAGTTTCAAATTTCCTTGGATCCAATAAAAGCCCGCAATATGAAACAATGATTAATGATTTGTTAACAAATTATGAAAAAATTTGTTAGAAATATATTTTTTTATATTTATGTATATAACACATATGTATGTATTATTCCAACTTATTTTTCGCTTTATGTATTCCCTCAAAATTCATTTCTTGAATTCTCATTTAAACTTTTTCCCGAGAATCTTGGCGACGTAAGTGACGAACATGACGAAAGGTTTCACCAAGAATTGAAGTCCATCTAGCGGCGTTACCAAGGGCACTGGGATGGAAGAATGATGGGAGATTATATTTGGTTCCTCATTAGAGAAACAGATTCCGAAATCTACAAATGTCAACAAAGAACTCACAATTACTTCTAATGAAACTTGTTCATGTAAATAAACTCAAATGTACATAATATAAATAAATGTAATAAATAAAATCGCTATTTAAACAGAAATTTAAAAAAAAAGATTTTTTTAAATTCTCTTAGCTCTACCAAAAGAGCTATAATTTCTACATTTATCCACAGATTTCAAATAGATATATGTATATCCAAAAAGGCATTATTTTCTTCACTAGGATGCAAACTTTTAAAAAATAAAATAAAATATTTTTTTTTGATTTTTTTTCTATTTTTTATGTTTTTTTTCCCAGGATTTTTTTTAAATAAATCTACTTTTTCCAATTTGTTTAATGACTGTTACTAAACCACTGTTTCTAAGTGAATGAGATATTTCCAACATTGGTAGCCCACATTAATAGCTTCAATTTAACGTCGGCCTGATCGGGCATATACTCCAAAAATTATAGTGCAAATACTGAGGGTACCTTCGACGATAATAGTATTTTTAATAAAAATTTTTTTAAACAAAAATGTATCCATAAAAATGTTTTTGGTTTTGATTTTATATAACAGTATGCCACAATCTATACAAAAAAATAATTTTTAGGTCTAGGACACAAAAAAAGATTTTTTGTTGCATAGTGTTATTGTTGATGTTCCTTCTTTGAAGTGCCTCCCAGTTTTCCTGTCATTTTACTATATCAAAAGCCCTCTCCAGATCTATTAAACAACGATGAGTTTTCTTGTTAAATTCTATAGTTTTACTTGAGTTCCACGGATAGGTCTGAAGCCACCCTGTTCCTCTTCAAGTTGGTGTTCCATTTGGCTCTTGAGTCGTTCAGTGAGTATATTTTTCCCGCTACTGATACGAGGGTTGCTATATATATATGTATGTCTGCGTACTAAACGTACTCAGAACGTTTTGACGTACGCCATCATTTGTGTTGTTTACTCGTACAGTGACTTGAAAAAATCAATTTGGCAAAAAAATGGAATTAACTCGTGAACATTTTCGTGCAATCATTTTTCACAACATTCGACGTGGATTATCACGACAAGTGTGCATCGATGAACTTAAATCTTTGTATGGCGATGAAGCACCATCCTATAACACTGTGAAAAACTGGTTTAATGAATTGAATCGTGGCCGACGCTCACTCAAGGACGAAGGTCGTCCAAAAACGGCCGTTGTGCCAGAGAACATTGATGCCGTGCGTGAACTGATAATACAAGATCGTCATGTGACATACCGATACCGTGAGATAGAGGCATCCTTGGACATTTCTTCCACCAGCATACATTCTATATTGCATGAACACCTGGCCGTTAAAAAAGGTTTGTTCTCGTTGGATCCCGCATAATTTGACAATCGCTCAAAAAAGGCTTGTGTCGATTGCTGCAAAGAAATTTTGAAAAAATACGAACGCGGTGCTTCAAAAGACGTTTATAAGATCGTCACAGGTGACGAATCTTGGATCTATGCGTATGAGCTTGAAACAAAACAGCAATCGACCGTGTGGGTTTTCGAAGACGAGCCAAATCCGACGAAAGTTGTTCGTGGAAGAAGCACTTCGAAGCAAATGGTCGCCTGTTTCTTCGGCAAAACTGGTCATGTGGCGACTGTTCCGCTTGAGCAACGTAGGACGGTCAATTCTGAGTGGTACACCACAATTTGTTTGCCTTCAGCAAGTTTGCTTCTTCGGAGAAATTCGAAAAACGAACAAGAGAAGACGAATCATCGGCACCATGACAATGCGAGCTCTCACACATCGGCTCAAACCAGCGCCTTTTTGACCGGTGAAAACGTCGAATTGTTGGGTCATCCGCCGTACAGCCCTGACTTGGCACCCAATACTTCGTTTTATTCCCGCACATCAAGAAAAAAATGCGTGGGCAACGATTTTCGTCGCCAGAAGATGCTGTTGAAGCGTTCAAAAACCATGTTTTGGAGGTGTCTCAATCGGAGTAGAAAAAGTGCTTCGACAATTGGTTTGAGCGCATGCAAAAGTGTATAAGTCATGCTGGAGAATACTTAGAAAAACATTGGGTCTGGCATTAAATTATGTCCGTAGACATTTTCTGACCAGTGTGAAGGTTCCGTCAGTCTAATAGCAGTAGATGCGGCATATAGTTCTTCAGTTGGCACTAAATGTTACTGTTGGCACTAAATGTTATACTGTTATCGCGCAGAAGGTGAATTTCTGTAGAGCCTTCCACCAGACGACAAAGTCATACAACATTATCGTCTGACTATACAAGCAGTAAACTATGTATATGCGAATTCAGACCCCAGCGTAAATTAGACGAAGAAGTAATCGCTCTCATGTCCCTTGAATCGGGCTCTGTATGGTGTGTCCTTGTATAGCATACGGATTTTTTCGGGAATACCAACGTTTCTGAGAAATATACAAATAGACGCACAACGATAGTGAACAAACATCAGATATAAAAGGAAAGTTCCATTTGGGAGATTGTTTGACGAGTATCCTCAGAGAGTTTATGTGGTCCAGGCATGATCTATTACGTCATCTGAAACCAGCTTGCTCTTTACGTAGGTTTTGTTCCATTACCAGTGATATTCTGTTCAGTATTATAAATGCCATAATATTCAGAATTTTCTTAAGAAGAGTTATACCACTTCCTGCATTCGCTGGGGTCTCCTTTCTTAGGATTTGTCACAATAAGTGCCGGGGTGGCTTTAAACAATTCTGGGTTTGATAATTACATTAATAATCTCCTCCAGAGTCGGCTCAGTAGTTGCGGTTTCTCTTCTTGGGTCTCTGGGAACAGGGGACGTGTGAGCGTTTATGTTACCGGATGTTTGGTTCAGTCCTTTAAATAATTCTTTCTATCTCTGGAACAACAAATTAATAATTGCGAAAAAAACACTGTAGCTTTCCCTCTATCGAAATGTTAAATTAATTATTGCTATTTTCATAATTTTATTTACTCTTTTTCTGTGACTTTGTGTTAAAAGCACTGAACAGGTGAATGATTAAAGTTGATCAATTATCTATCTATAAACCTAATTCTTAATATCTGATGATTACATATTCCTCTATTTTAATTGTAGTTTATACCACAATGCTTCTTTTCTCTTCTGCCTCTTATCATCTTCCACTTTTGGTGGAATAGACCATTAGGCGATTAAAACATCGTTTGGAAATTATATTATATGGCTATAAAATATAATTTTAACTACTATCTTACATATGTATGTACATCCTTTCGAAGCTCTTTGCAAATTGTAAACGAGCACCGCAACAAGTGTATCTAAGAACTTTGATTAGCCTAAGCAACAAGTGGATGTCTCAGGCCGCCATCCTTTAGCTCATAGAGCAATAGCACTGAGCAATGGTTAGTTAGACCGCTAAAGCACATCACGTAATTTTATGCATTGGCCAAGTATGAATTAACCTAATCACTTTGGCTATAATCATCTGCATTTATTACCAAAGGCAAGCCAAAAAAAAAAAACAAACGTAAAGAACCAAAGACGCTAAGAATAGCAAGTAAAAAAAGGAGCAATCGGCAAACCGTCATCCGCCGCGACAAAAGCAAGCCACAGGAACCAGCAAACCAGACAGACAGACCAGCAAGTGCAAAAAGCATCTTGAGTGGCAGCAAGTTTGATACCGTGTATCGTGCTGCCGAAGAATTTGTTGTTATCCCAGCACCGCTGGTGGGCATGTTCAGCATTTTAATTGACACAAAAACGGATAAAGTGTTGTTTTTAGTCCACAAAGTAAATGTGCAGTTCTGACTGAGTGAGTAAGTGAACGAGTGGTCGGTCTGGCATTTTCGCCGCTGCCTGGCTCCTGATTGCCCTTCATTAAAAACATGAAATAAAAAGAGCATTTCCCTACCAAAAATAAGGGGAAATACGGTGAGTGAAGGGGAAAACACCTGCACAACTGTTGTGAACGGGTTAGCTTGCATTTAAGGATGCTCTACAGTATTTCTGGGATGTAGGGTAAATACCAGAAACTAGTTTGCATATAATAGGTTTTCGACTTAAGAAAAATTTCCAATTATTTCCTCTAAATCTGGAGTATTAATAAATACATATATGTCGTGTTAATAGGATTCAAGAGCAACTTATCCATTGCTGTACTACGTAATATATAAATTCAACTTCCCGATGCTAGGTTCAACAGGATTAATGTGAATATCAAGTTCCTATTGCGGACCCCGCTGTCTCTGCTTAGAAATTAGAAATTAACTATTCGACCAGCAGGTATATTTTATGCTCAGAATAAATGAATATTTTATGCTCCTCAAATGGTGAGTGGTGTATGTATTTTTTGAGCTTATCCAAATTAAATTTCTTTGGCTAACATTCTGCGAGTGCCGCGGATTTATCTTTTGATCTAATACGTAATTACGAAATCCAGCTTCCCGATTCTAAGGTCAACAGGATGAGAATGTCGAATGCGAGACGCCTCTTCGTTCACCTCTTCAGATCAGCGTCTCTTACTTAGCTAAATGTGACTACATGCCTTCCCTCTCAGAATGCGAGGGTGATCTAACCGTTCATCTCAATTTTCAATACCGAAACTTACATTGCTTCAGATTGATTCTATTTATTTTAACCTACTAATATCTCCGTTCACATATTCTACGATCAGCAAGATAGGAACGACGAATATCTTCATTCTTATCTGCGAGCTTTGCTGCCTCTGCAGGGAAATTTGGTCTTACATCGGGTATGCGATCAGCACGAAGAACACGGGCGGCTGTTGTGTTGATGAGGGTCCGGAATGGGGGGAAGATATCTAAAGCGGTGATTAGTGAATTCTCTGAATACATCATAATTACCTTTTCTATGCCTAAAACTGTCAACCTCTCGACCAGCCCTAAGTGGAAAACCTTTTGTATGTTGGATACTAATAAAGTCTAAGAATTTTTCGCAGCGCAAGTTCTCGAGCGCTCTCGTCATAAGAACTGCAGCAACTCAAATGCCCCGAGACCATTGCTCGGTGTAGAGTACAAAATCACATAAAGATCCCAAAGGCTTAACAATGTTCACAGGTCGGATTAGGTATTTTTCATTTTCAAAGTAATTAAGACATTCTTCCGTTGTGCCCGACATGGCATGCCATAGTATGGCCGGGCTTAAATGTATAAGTAGTTTCTTCGCGTTCTTCTCCAATCGCTATGGATTGTTTTTGCTTGAATTTGAATACATCTTAAAGCAAAAGTAACAAAAACGACAAATGATAATAAATGCAAGATTGTAGGGCGTAATGGAAATTTAATGTTTACTCAAATGAGTCTTGACTTCTTTTGTGGCAGATCAATATTTGCATTTTTTGCATTTCGCATCAGTGAATGGAAAGTGGACATAAGTCGTGGTGTTGTTTGGCAATCACACTCCTCAGTATGACACACATACATACATATATACTTCATTAATATTTCAGAGATTTCTGCGAAATCATTGTTGGGAACATCATCACTATCGGCAACATCGCCCTCAATAATGGACCTCAATTATAATTACATATCTGTTATGAATTAATTTATGTTACACTCATTAATATAAAAAGCAAAAGACATTCATTAAACTCCAATTATTTATTACATTGACATACAAGTAAGTACACACTTTTAACTACTCGTATGCTGCAGTCATGCATTGTACACTTACCGAGCTTTTGATAGGATGATTTTCTCGTCAGTTTCGTAAAGGATTTTTCGTGTGGTGCTAGGTGAGCACTAGAAAAAAACTTTTTTGCACCTAAGACCTACAGTTCCTGAGATTTCTGCATTTGAAATTTGAATTTTTAAAACTAGATTTCTGCATTTGAAATTTGAGTTTTTAATTTTTTTTCGATAAAATAGCAAAACTGGTGGCAATTTAGACAAGTTGATATGAAGGAAATATATATTCTGAACTGATATTATCAGCACCCTTTTCGATCTAGGAGGAAAAGTATTTTATTTATTTTAGCTCTAGGAGGCCCAGCAAATATAGAAATCTAACCTTGATCTCTAATTACAGCGATGAAGATCCATATTTGGGCACCATGGAACGCCGAAACAAGCCAACTCCCGTTTTAGCCTCCATGTATCTAGTATACGAGGAAGAGGTTCCATCATGTCAAAAATCAGGTACCGGTCAAGTAGTGCAAAAACAAGGGTCGCGACATAATACTGGCAGGTAATGCGAAAGCACACCACAGCATGGGGAAGTTCAGACGTGATGTGAGTCGCTTTTTAATTACTTAATATCTATTGATTTAATAATATGTAAAGGAAAAAAATCTCCCTCTTCACATAGCAGAATCAGGGAGCAGATTATAGATATAACACTGGTAACTAATAGTGATTCAAAAGTAAAGTCTACAATTGGATAATATCAACCGAGAATTCTTTCGCAGATCATTATATGATACACTTCAATTTGAAGCACGATAGTGAAAGAAAAAACATATGAGAAATTACAAAATGACAAACTGGGCAAAATTCAGAAATATCATGAACTTGATGCCGCGATAGATAGAACAAATACCTTAAATGACGCTTAACTGCGATCAATTCCATAGTGCTCAGGAAGGAATGTAGAAGGCTCTTCAATAAGGCAAAAAGAGAAAACACATCAGAAAGCTAGAGCGAATACCAGAACTCGCTCAAAGTTTTCAAAGGAGAAACTAGGAAAGCGAAGAGAAAAATCCTGGACGATATTCAGCGAGGAAATGGAAAACATAAATGAAGAGGCTAGGCTTTGAAACCTGATGGCTACTTCACTGAGAACAACCACGAAATAGTTCATTTAAAGGTAAAGACCCACTTTCAAGGTTGCCAAGATGTCGAGGACGAGATGCTTTCCCCAACAATTCCAACAATAAAAGGCAGGGGCGGACTCATCGATAACATTGTCAAAGAAGAAAAGATAACATGGAAGTTAAAAAACATCCAACGCTTCAAATCGTCGGGACTGGACGGTATTGCCCAGTACTCTTACAAGAAACCCTAGAAAATTTCTTTCCTTGGCTACGAGAGATATACTCAGCTAGCCTGGCATGGTCATACCTACATATAGTATGGAGGGAAGTTAAAGTGGTCTTTATGCTAAAGGCGGGAAAAATAAACAACAACACAGCAAAGGATTACAGGCCTAGCAGTCTATCAACGTTTTTCATAACAACTCTTGAAAGAATACTAGATCTGCAAGTGAAAGAGGCACAACACGCCTACCTCAAGTGTAGATTGGTAGAAAAAGCTTTGTATGAATTAGTTGGTCACGCCGAAAACTCCCTTCACTTCAAAAAATTTACTATATCTGCCTTTTTAGACGTGAAGGAGCTTTTTACAAAATTAAAATATCATAGATCATATCTTCCTTAAACCATACAAAAATTCCTTTTGCTCCTATAAGGAGCATAAGGCCATACGATTGTATTCAATTCTTGTTTATCCTTTCCCGCAATCTTCAACTCGTTCCACGTTTTGTTAACTCTGGCTGATTCAATATCGAGTTGTAGACGCCATTTGTGACTGCGGCTGCCTTGGGGGTTCCAGGCATGCCCGATCCATCGCCATTTTTGCATTCTTATTTCAAACTCAATAGATATCAGTCCAAAAACATTCGTTCGAGATGGTCTTTGGCCAAAAAATGTTAAGGATGAGAAAAAAGTCACTTACCTGGGCTAAAGGCGTCATAGATGCTTCTAAAGCCAATAAGTCGGCTAAAACAGACACAAATTCATCTATGTTAACGGCTAATGAAGTCAAAATAATCAGATCACCTGATGAACCCCTGCATTCGAAAAAGGCAAGAGGCCCTAATGTCACCATCAAAAGGACACTCACCAAGCCCTTCAATAAAGTGGCGAAGGAGAGTCTAGTGATGGCTGTTATAGACAGAAGTACTGAGGATGAATAAATCTTCAACGACAAATGGAGCCATGTGCAATCAACCATTATGGCTCTTTACCTCGATGTCCGTTAAGAAATGTCGGGCAAACCACCAAACTACAACTATGGAGGATGGCATCAGGGGAGACTAAAGTTCTTATATTTCGGTGATGCCAGATTAGTAGACCTGTACGAGTATAAGGCTGCTCTTAGTCGAGCGGCTGAGGTGTGGCCGGGTGCCCAGTTGGATGTGGTCGAAAAAAACAACATCCCTATTCACCCTAGAGCCATAACCTGGTTTACATATACTCGGCTGACATATTAAAAATAATAAAAGATTCCAGTCCTAGTGTGCCGAACCATAATTGGAGAATCGGGAGGTCCATTTTGTCCTTTACCACCTCCCATATACAACGTGCAACCCTGCAATATGGTTTCGAGACTAAAGTCTTGAAGGATATAGCTCCCACCGCGGAAGGCGAGTCGTTCACCGTGGTTGATACACGGCTTACTGGAAGTGCGTGGCATTATTTCTCCAACTTTAACTAAAGATCTGTAACGTCCTTCTCTGAGGACGAAACCACTACTGCTTACACTGAGGGGAGTTTCCGGACTCTTTGACGCATCTGGCGGGGACATGCTCCTCGATGATACGGACGAAGAGATCGATAACATCCTTGTCGGGGTGGATGTTTATCTGTCTATTACCAATGATGGTAGGAATTCTACAGATTAACCTCGATCACGCTAAAGCAGATATCGTCCTGATGCAGGAGCCCTACGTAGTAGGAGGAAGGGTAGCCGCCAAGTGGCTGAGTCGCAGCACAGTAAACAATACTGGCGTTGTCATTTACTCAGATAGCCAGGCTGCCATCAATTCTCTGGAAGCTACATCCCTAAATTCACAAACAGCTCTCGACTGCCGCAGATCTCTTAACGAGATGGCTGAGCTAATATCACCTCATATGTGTGCCTGGGCATAAGGATATCCCGGGGAACTGCAAAGCCGATGAACTTGCTTGAAAAGGCACGACATTACGAATTCTCGAAGAATTTGCATATATTGGTGCGCCACTATCCACGTGCAAGCTTTGGCTTAGGAATGTGGCAATCAGGCAGTCCAACAAAAGATGGACAGAAATCGGCATCTGTAGGGTAGCCAGACAAATCTGGCCAAGGTACAACATCCTCGCACTAGAGAGGAAAATATTGTCTACGTTAGTATCCGTTCTGACGGGACACTGCTTAATCGGCGAACACGCCAGAAGATTGGGCATTGACTCCAAGACTTCTGCAAAAGCTTTGGAGATGAGGAAGAAGTGGAGGGCATTTAGCACTTGCTATGCGACTGTCCCGCTTTGAGTAAACGACGACTGGACATATTGGGGTCGGACTTTCTATGCAGTCTAACAGATCTTTCTGGTATCTATATTTGTACTATCGATAAATTTGTATATCAAACAGGTGAGCTGGCAAACAATTTATATCATTTATATCGCACTTATTCGAATTCCATTATTCGCACCCATATACATAGTGCAACAGATTTAACGCGGCTGTTGTTGTTTATTCTGGTGCGCTTATAGATATGGCAAGATTTTCAGACCTGGTGAAGCTGGCAGTAAGCTTATCTCATCTTGTTTATGCGGTTTGCAACACCTTCTTTTAAGCCTCCACTTGTTGCTATTACACTACAAAGGCAGGGTTACCATAACCTTTTTTCGGAAAGGAGGACTTTTGTGTCAGAAAAGGAGGACATTTGTAACATTTACAAAGAGAGTTTGAAACTTTCGGAGGACATTTAAAGTATACAATTTCCTATGATAATGCTTTGTACAACAATTTGTATTTTGTAGCGCTTAGATGCCAAACCTGAGGATTATATCGAAATCTGAACAAATTTTCTTCAAATTTGGCAAGGTTTGTTCTTGGGTGCTATATTTAAATCTGAGCAGATTTACACCAAATTCGACAATGTGGGCCCTCGGATCAAGAAACTCCATCCTGCTTAATTTCAAAGTGATTGAATATGAAAAAGCTTCTGTGGCGCTAAAAGTCCATATCGGAAAGAAAATTTATATAGGGCCTTTATCTAAATCTGAACCGACTTTGACCAATTACTTCCCATGTATGAAATTGTCCAATTTTAGCAAGATCGGAATGAAAGTGCGACCTGTACTTAAGGAACAATTTTAAATAGACGGATAGACAATCGGTGTTCTTTAAAGTGGGGATAGCTCCAGTATTTTTAGGTGTTAATTATAATATATAAGTGAATCGGTGTTAAGATCTGACAAGCCGAATTTTGCATACCCTACACCATAGATTGCATGTCAACTGATTTTTGAATCTTTGAAATTTGTTGCGTTAAGAAGTAAAATCTTGAGGTACCTTTGTGTGGGGGCTATATCAAAACATGGACCTACGATGACAATTGTTCATCTGAAGGGTTCTGCATATACATACTCCCAAATTACCAATTTCAGTTCGTCCTGTTGACATTTGCAGTCTCTATGGCGTTAATAAGTCAAATCGGACAGAAGATGCTAAAAATTGATCGATATTGCCCATTTTCAATCCTATGTTACCTGCAGCTATAAGAAGTATCTGTACCAAATTTCAGTCATCGAGCTCAGTTATTGTAGTACTAACTTTGTACTAAAACTACTTGCGAGTATAATTCATGTGGAGGTTTACTGATTGTGAAAAATTTTAATTTGTAACAAAAGGAGGACAAATCCATCATTTTAGAAAAAGGACATGTCCTCCCAAAGGAGGACGTATGGTAACCCTGTACAAAGGTAGCAGAAAGATTAAACCTCTTCAACCTGTTGTTCTTGCAGTGTGAACCCAAAATGTGTCTAAGCCGTTCGTGAATTTGCTTAGGCCCATAGACGAACTGGCCTGGACAAAAGAGGAGGGTCCAGATGGGAATACATACAAAACTGCATGCAATCGCAAGAAACATATGGCCAAAGATAAACCACAAAAGGTCGAGCCAACTCTTAGCATTCATCAAAGAATCTTTGAGAAAGCTTACAGCATTCCTCATGGGACATTGTGCTATAGGCGTTATCGATTAACGCAAGAAAATCCCACATGATGTAGCAATTGTCAATACGAGGACGAAGAGAAAACTATTGAGCACCTGTTATGCCATTGTCCAGGACTGGACGGGCTAAGGTTCGGCTATCTAGAAGCTAAGCTGTCATGTAGTTGTATTTGCCATTCCGTTTTGAGAAAACGTTCCATTCTATAGCTACGAGTATATAGAGGCAAACATGGTCTAAAGACAAAAGAATATTCTAGTTACAAATCAAAATTATATTATTTGTTTAACTCCGCACCACAGTGGCGGGAGTTAAAAAAAGAAAAACACAAAAAATTTATATTTTATTTATATTATTTTAACAATTTTATTTAGTTGCGGCAGTGTGCCGTATGCGGTGCGGGTGAGTTGAGAACTAAAGTAATGCAACAATGGCGGCGTTGCCATCACTTAGCGAGTTTTGCGGCGTTGTGGTGAAAACTGACGGCTCAAATCTGATTCCGGTGGCGATGAAGTCGGCAGTCAGCTGTTGTGACTTCAACATACTGCCCCCTTGCACGAGTGCAATGTAAAGTTCGTATAGTTGATGATACTGCACTTTTTGCTGTCGCTAATGTCACTCACTGTCTGCTGAGATCGATGTCGTTGCTTTTGTTGTTGATTTTTTTATTATGTGCTGATGTTTTGTTGAAGCTGCCGAATGTGTTTGTTGAAGAGACCGCATATTGCATCATATATTCGGGACGTTTATTTCGTGAATATTATTTATATGTATGAATAATGGTTTGACTCGTGAAGCGTCCACTCTTCAATATAACTCCATTAGCTCATGAAGCCTGATTTCACGTGATGAAATCATATAATGGAGTTAATTGAGGGGGTTCGGGGAAACAAATAATATTTTTTATTTAATACTTTATTTATTTAATACGGATCAACGCGCACAAAAACGTGAGGCACTGGGCCAGATCCGGTTCGAAGGACCGTTCGAAGGATGTTTAACTCCGCGCCAGATTGGCGGGAGTTAAAAAAGAAAACATAAAAAAGTTTATATTTTATTAAATATTTTATGACTTTATTTCGGCCGTGAGCCGTATGCGATGGCAGTATGCCAGAAGCGGGTAAGTTGATAACTAAAGTAATGCAACAATGCGACGTGAACGATCCAAAGAACTATAGAGGTATATCATTTACAAATTGTATTACCAAAATCTTTATGGGTATCATAAATGAGAGACTGGTGAATTGGCTGGAAAAGTATAATATCATAAATGAGTACCAAGCAGGTTTTAGAAGAGCGTACTCAACGATTGATAACATCTATAACTTAACAGCAATAGTTCATCTAAATTTCATAGTCAATAAAAAGGTATACGCATTCTTTGTGGACTTTAGAGCAGCATTTGACAAAGTCCCCAGACGAAGATTGTTATATAAGTTAAACAGAATGGTTGTATCGAGCAAGATGACCAATCTGATAGAGATTATATATAGCAACACTATGGCTGAAGTTTGGACAGGAAATGAATTATCAAGTGCATTTGAAACACACTCAGGAGTAAAACAAGGATGCTTGCTGTCACCTCTACTGTTCATCTTGTATCTCAATGATCTCCACGACTCTCTTGAAGGAGGTATAAATGTCGGAGAAACAAATGTAAGGCTATTAATGTATGCTGACGATCTGGTCATTCTCGCAGATGATGTGACTATTATGCAAAAAATGATTAACAACCTAGAACTTTATTGCAGTCAATGGGGCATGGAAGTAGATATGGAAAAATCCCAGATGATTGTATTTAGAAAAGGTGGAAGACTGTCTAGGAAAGAGTATTGGACATACAGGCAACAAGAGGTAAAGATTGTAAATGAATATACATATCTTGGAGTAACCTTGACTACCAAGATGTCCTTCCACAAGCATATTGTGAAACGAAACAACACAGCAAAGTATAGCATAAATGCAATTTGGAATGAATACCTCAACAAAAACAATGTAAGTTTGACATCGAAATGGAAACTATATCAAGCAATCTGCAGATCAGTCCAGACATATGCGGCGCAAATCTGGGGTTACAGCAATTTTGACGATGTGGATAAGCTACAAAGGTATTTTATAAAGCGCATCCTAAATCTTCCTGATTTCACACCGAACTATGCAATATGCTTAGAAACAAACACTGATGATGCCCACTTATTTTCTCTGGAGCTCCATATGAAATATATATATAAAACCATATTTAGAATGCACATAAGTAGACTTCCTCACAAACTGTCAATGCTAGTTCTATCACGAAATGTTTTCTGGGCAAAGCATATTAACGAGATAGCAAATGAATTCAACTGTAAGTTCGATCTGGATATGCCAGAGTTAGAATGGTGGGATAATGTAATGTTTTTGTTAAAAAGTCTAAAAGATAAACATATCGAGGAAATGGAAAGATTGGCAACAGCGAGTTCAACACGCTTTTACAAATTCCTTAACCATAGGATCGAAAAAAGCTACATGAATGAAGACAATAATCAGACAGTCATTACAACCATCTTTAAAACCAGATGTGACTTGTTGGGACTGAAATCGAATAAGTTTCATTTACAAGAGAATCTAAAATGCACCCTTTGTAATACAGATGAATCTCTGCTACATTTCATGGCCAGGTGTCCAATACTCCGAGAATTTAGGATTAGACACTTAGGGAAACCATATTTATGTCAAACCGAATTAACTGAAATTTTAAATGGAGAAGTATTTGATAGTTGGGAAAATATCGGTTTTTATGTGCAAGAAGCACTAAAATATTGAAACTTTATGATTAGAGAATTCGCATGATTTGTTGGTAACATAAATATTGTGTATATTAAAAAAAAGTCGATCCATAAGTAAAGTACTGACATGACAGACGGCTTACACGCCATTGTCATAATTTCAAATTTATAATTCCCTTCTCTTTATTATTGTCTCAAACATGTAACATTAGCTAATGAATTATTGTATAAAGAATTTAAACAGAGAAAAAAAATAAAGAAGAAGAACTACTACTACTACTACTACTAATGCAACAATGACGGCGTTGCAATCACTTAGCGAGTTTTGTGGCGTTGTGGTGAAAACTGACGGCTCCAAATCTGATGCAGGTGGCGATGAAGTCGGCAGTCAGCTGTTGTGACGTCAACATTATTATTATTTATAGACAAAAATAAAACCAACCGAAAATATAAATTTTTGGAAAGTTTAATCGAAATACCATGAATTGGCATTTCTAATGGAATTTTTGAATGCCAATAAATAATTCTCAAATTGGAATTGAAAATGATAAAAATTCAATTTTGCTGTGAACATTCCGCTAACTGCACTGAACCTATTTAAAATGCGGAAAGTGTAAATACTGAGTTTACATTAAATGTACATTTTTAATAATGTAACCGCTGAAGTAAAATGCCAGTACGAGTAACAAATTGATGCAACTCCTTTAAAAACTCATTAAACATTCGAGTGTCATTAATTCGGCTACAACTGGTAATACGGTGGGTATCTTCTCCTGCCTTACATTGCATTGATCATTGGTTAGGGTTTCGATTGACTCGATTTGTTTTGGGGCTTCGACGAAATGAAGAGAAAGAAGCGAAAAATGCCGGCATATAATTTAACCAAAAATCAACACTTTTTCGGGACCACTCATCAATTTGTTGCGCTTTCTTTTCATGCGATTGCTTCATGTTGTTTCTAGTAGTGTTAGTGTTGTTATTCCGCCTGTCTGTCTGCGAGTTTGTGCTTAATGCGGTAAATTTGCGCTTGCGTGCAAAATTGTGTAAAATATCCGAGACTAAATTTAAACGTAACGATGATTACATGAATGTCTACTTAGTTACCCGCTTGCGAACGGACGTACGAATGAACGAACGAATACAGGGACATACACATACATACGTGTATATATGGACATTGGAACATGGTCAACAAATAGGTACAACACTCGAAACAAATCAGATTCTGTTTATGGTATCGGTTACATATTGAATTGGCCAACCACTCCTAAGGGCGGCATTTTTAGTTCGTCCATGGATTGGTCTAGATATGGAGACTAAATTAGCGTAGAGGCCAAACTATTTATTCCCTTGCCTTGCAGGGAGGAGGCTACAGATCAGCGTTTTTTATTTGGTATCTCCCCGCAAATAAACCAAATATGTAGTACCAAAACAGTACCTTTGGAGAAATCTTAATAAAGGGTGGTTAAATTGTAAGGGCCGATGTTGAATGTGAACCACACCTAAACGTCAAGTTTTTTTTCTGCATTTCATTTGACATTTCTCAATTTCAGACTAAATCATAATCGAGCAACACGTTAACGTTTTTTAATCCTTTTAGGAAAATGGGCGTTCAAATCAAAATGCATTTCGTGCACTTCGTGATGTTTTTTTGATCAGCATAATCGGCCAAATGTGTTCACAATCGGGAGAATTGTGCGCAAATTTCAGCAAATCGGGTCTAGGGAGATGTGAAAACACCTGTGCATGCTCGCCCAGTTCGTTTGGTGCGGCTTATGGGCTGGCGACGTCATCGGGCCATACTTCTTCGAAATGAGGCCCGGTCAGGCAGTTACTGTGAATGCTGTTCGCTATAGTGAGATGATAACGATCTTTTTATGGCCCGAATTGGAAGATATGGATGTGGACAATATGAGGTTTCAACAGGACGGTGCCACTTGCCACACAGATAACGAAACAATGGCTCTTTTGCGAAACAAATTCAATGGCCGTGTTATCTCACGTCGCACGATGGGAAAATATGATGAAATATGCGCGCATAGGACTTTCAAAAGAACTTTTAAAAATCAGTTGTTTGGGATTGTTGTTTTATTGTGGATAACATTTAATGAAAATGCCTTCAAATTTTATGAAAATATCTCTAGGTGATTCCGAGTTATGACCATTCAAAGTTTGTCTTTTTTACTCATAAATGCAAATAAAATTGCGATGATAAAATGTATATACTAAAATGCTTGTAGAATTCTCTTTTGTTGGTGAAATGCGACAGGACTTGTAACATATTATAAGGTTATATTCATCTTAATTTTTGTGTATAAGACGCATTTTTAGCGTCTTTAAATGAAGAGATATTTCAAATCAAAAATACAGTTTTTTTTTGTTTTTCACAAAAATTTGCCACAGTAAATGGAATACAACTTTTTTGGATCACGTGGGATCACTACCACATGACATAGAGAAGAGAGGTGACTTAGTGGTGAATCCAACAGTACCAAGTTTATCTGCGACTTTTTGCGACTATGACAGATTTTGTACTTTAAATATGTCCTTTTTTACTTTAAATATAGAAAAAATGTGTGGGAGCTACATCGAACTATGAACCGATTTTCCCGAAACATATGGACCGATTTTCTTGGTCAAAAAAACATAACTTTTACGAAATTTCGACAAAATCGGACAATAAATACGATCGGAAGATGTCCGGCTGCAAGTTTGTAGTGTCCCACGATCACAAATAGTGATCTTATTAATTTTATAAGAATTATATGTGTAATTATTATTGTTTACTTCTTCTACAAAAACTATAAAAATATAGTTAAACGCTTCTGTAGTTTGTGTATATTAGGGTGGACCGATTATTTTCTGTTTTTAATTTAACTTTTCTTTTATTACCAGTCGACGACCCATTGTGTAAGAGCATTATTGGAACACTTCAGCTTTCAAAAATATTGCAGACTACGATTTTATCCTATTTATGTTGTTTTGGTTTCAATTTCAAAAACATTGCCCTGTTTTGTCGACTTTTAACGCAATGTTGACAAAAATAAATTTGAATTTCAATGGTCTATATATTTAAAACGCACCAACACACAATCAAGTAACTCAAATAGATTTTGAACTAAATATTGTCAGCTCTAATTTAAAATAAAGATCACTGAAGTTGGTACGATATTCCGATTTTTACACTAATTTCCACAAAGTCGCTTTTGTAGCCTCACTGTGCGATATATGGTAACAGTAAAATAAAATCTGGGTACAGCTATTTCTTCTCCAAAGAATTCTCTTGAATATGGCACAAACCGTAGGACTCTATCTCTAACGGTATAGTCATGAGATAGAAAATATTGCTATGCGCGAGTAATGATAATAATTTTATTATCATATACTTACATACATACATACATACTACTCTCTCTCTGTTCTTCTCTCCATTCACCATTAACATAACTTCTTTTAATCGTTCTCAATTTCTCATTTCTATTGTTATTTCTCTCATTTATCGTTATTCCTCAAATATTTGAATTAACGGGCACTTTCTATTTATTTGTTACTTTCCAAATAGTTATAAGTTATTCTTTTAAGTTAGTTCATTTGCGATTCTTCAATAAAAAGGTTGTTTTTACGGATATTTTAAATTTGAATAAAAAAGTCTTAATAAAAATAATAAATAGTTTATTTTACAATAAACTTTATTTTACTATTTACATTACTCGCGCGTATTTACCCCTTTTCCCCATTGTGCGTCGTGGCGATGTCAATTGGCCGCCAAGATCATGTGATTTGACACCGGTGGACTTCTTTCTTTGGGGTTATTTGAAAGAAAAGGTACGTTGATAAGCCAGCAATAATTCATGAGCTAAAGGATGAGATAATTCGGCACATTAACGGCATACAACATCAATTATG
Source organism: Eudasyphora cyanicolor (assembly GCA_963930755.1). NCBI lineage: Eukaryota > Metazoa > Arthropoda > Insecta > Diptera > Muscidae > Eudasyphora > Eudasyphora cyanicolor. Next base: position 205,852,110 of record OZ005735.1, read on the forward strand.
CCTCAGCGTCATCGAAAATTTGGACCATCGGATGGAGGTGTGCCGAAGAGGTCGCGGCGGCCATTTGGCCGATATTTTGTTCCATACCTAATTGAACCATACCAATATTATCATTATAAAAAGAAATTACAATAATTTCCTAAATAATTTGCGTTTTATTCAAAATCGGCCCTTAAAATTTAACCACCCTTTATTTAACATAATTTTTCGCATTTGTTAGTCGTCAATGATCTAAGAAATTACTCGAAATACTGAGTTCATATTCATACAACATGTCCATCTAGTCGGCAGTAAAGTTCGTAGGTGCTGTCCGCCAGCTATGAAACTTAATCCCGTGGTCAACTTTAGCCCTAATTTTTGCTTTATTGTCCAAAATGATTCATATTCCAAATATAAATTTATTTTTTGTCAAGGGAAAAAAACAAAAATTGAACCGATATGTTGCCCAGCAATGGGCATATTTACACACAAAATACACGAATTACCTACAGTTGTTTTATAGGCACCGAGCCAAAGATCGTTACTGTAGATAGACAGTTGAGTACGAGAGCATTTATCGCAGATTTCAAAGTTCGCTACTATACACTAAAAAAAAAGCGTACTGAAAATCAATGAATTTTTCGTAAAGTTTAAGATTTCGGCAATGATTTCGAGCCAAAGACAATCGCTATAAAAATAAGAAGGTTTTATAGTTAATTTAAAGACGTGAATAGTACTTGTTTTGAGGATGCATTTCATAGAATTAAGAATTTTGGGTAATAAAACTAATTAAGTTTGGTCTTAAAATAAGCACATTTTTGCGTAAATTTAAGTATGGCGCGTGCTTATTTTTAGTAAAATATCATATAATTTAAAACATTATCGTAATAAAATTTAAAATGTTTGTCCTTGATATAAGAACATACTTATATGTATGGAAAATTCTTTACATTATATTGATTATAATGTTACTCTTTTAAATGAATCATTTTCATTGAAATCATTTACTATTCATAGAAAATTCAATAACACAACACTTTATCTTTCTAAATAAATAATTTTTTTGTTATATTTTATATTGGAAAATACAAAAATAATATAATACATATTACGGATAACCTTGAACATTTTATAATTTAAAACAATATATAATTGTATAAAGACAAATCGGCCAGCACACTATGAAGTTTGACTTTTATTCGAATATTGTATTGTTATGTATCGATTCTATAGCGGGATTCGTTTCTCTATTTGTTTTCCATGAACAATTTTTATCGGAACCGACCTTAATGATTTTTAACCTAGAATTTGGCTGGAATTTAAATAGAAATTATATAAAACAAATATTATATTATTATATCATATAGTTTGGATGCTCACTTATTTCCTGCAATTTGTAAATTTTTAATTCCCGACTGCTTTTTTCATATATCCAAGTAAAGTTCAATTGCGCGAACTAAAATAAAAATAATTTGAATAGAAATCAAACAGAATGATTTATATACTTTATCGTATTAAAATAAATTTTATCATATAACTGCCACAAAATGTTGAAAGATAAGAGATATATTAAAATCTTTGGAATATACTTACTTACACTGAAATATTTAGTCACTCTTCAACGACACAAATTCTCACAATAGATCCATACAAAATTTGCTGTACTAAAAGTTACAAAAAATATTTATGTAAGATATTATTAATAGTAGAAACTGATTGTTTTGAAAGTGGCGAAAGTGAAATTTTTCATATAAATTGAGTTATCAAAAATAATTTTCTCAAAAAAATCAATCTTGACTTAGATTTTAAAATCTTAAGTTTTGTTAGCAAACAAAACTACAAAAACTTATTAAAAATTACTTCTGTAAAACAAAAGCTAATGCTGCTTATGACATTCTTAACCCTGGTGTTAGATTAGCAAATCTGTACGAATCCTAGATTAAGAGTCTATTTGGTCAACATTACATTTTTCATATAAAATGGATATGGAAGACAATATTTTATATTTATTTTCATTCAATACTTCGTGAAAAGAAAGCAGCTCATTTACAATTTTTTTTGAGCAAAAACGCTTATTATTTTGATTTTAGTAAAACAAAAATATCCCTTGGACCAAATTATAAGGCAATATATACATATACTTATATATATTACCGTTTATAAAGGAAACGATACAAAAATTGGACCAGATTGGCCTAATCTAACAGCAGGTTTAATTATGAAGTACTTATGGAGCAATTATGAACACGAAATCAAGGAAAAATTTAAACTAAAATTAAAAAAGGAAAAATCTTTTTAAATAAATGATATTTGGATAACTTTTTAACAATAACTTTGTTTGTGTGAAAACACGTATTTTATATGTGAACGTCAGTTCGCAAATATATTTTGTTCTAATACATTAATATATGCGTTCCAAATTAAATTTCTGGATTTTCAAATAAAATATATTTGTTCAGAAATACATAATACTTACAAATATTGTTTCCAAATCTATTTCCTTTCAATTCAAACATTCCCATGTAGGTGTATGCTCACTTATTTTTTTCAAGTTATAAATGGCATTCAGCACTGCATTTTTCATACATCCATCACATTTATCTTCAAATATTGCGTGATCTAAAATTAAAATAATTAAATTTTTCTTATAAAAAAAAAATAAATCAAATAAAATTATCTATAAACAAAAAAATGCAAATAAATTTTATCATATCACAATTGGAAAACGCTGAAAACTAAGAGAAATATTTCAACCGTTCATATATAATACTTACGTTGAAATATTTTGTAAAATTTGCCACTCTTTGCCACAAATAATTTTACATTTCTGCATTATGCGCTGGTATTTTTAATAAATAAATACTTTCAATTAAAATGTGTTTTGTTAATTTTGTAATTGCCAATAAGATGTTTATTTCAGGATAATAATATTATTTTTCACGTACCTAAACATTTGCCCATTGTCTCTTTCAGTATTACAAAATCTATTACTCACCTTTTTGTCATCCATTAGCCACACATCTCTTCACAGGACTTACAAACAAGATCTCCTTCAAAAACACATGTACATACATCGCCATAAATAACATACAGCAAAAATAACTATGACACACGCACTCCCTTATCACAGAGATCGATGGTGACGCCGACGGCATAACCTCATGCATACACACATGTACACGACGGTTTCATTTGTTGTTGTTGCTATGCTTTAGCAAAAATAACTGTTAACAGCCCATATTAAAATTATTTTCGGTGCAATATGCACGTATACTTACATATTCACAGCAATCAAATTTTTTCACAATCCGCGTCCCGAAAACGGACAACCGTTTCCTTCCATCGCTTGTAAATAACTGACGATTTAAAAGAAAACGAACAACAGACCTGTTCTCTATTTTCTCTTCTAGCATTCCATAGCAATTATTGATTCACACATTACCAAACAAAACTGATTCTCCGAGCGAGAGAGGGAGGGAGAGATTGTATAATTCTCTCGTATGTATTCTTAAAAATAATGACAATAGTCATAAAATTTATTACCAAGACAGCCTTTCCTTTAAGAGGAGCATAGCCTTACATTTATTACTCACATATTTCATACTGTTAATTAAGTCCGATTCGGCATTAAAACTATGACATGTCTACGTCGTAGTGTTAATGTAGAAAATCCTTAAAGGTATTGAAATATTACTTAAAATAATGCGGATTGTCACAAACATAATGATTTTTTTCTTTAATTTAAATGCGTACATTTAAAGAAGCGCGTACACAAAACTAATGATTAGATAGACATTAATTCAAATTCAAAAAACTTTATATTATGGAAAATTTCGTAAAAAACGTGTAAATTTTCATTATTTTAATGAAAATTGTCATTGAATTGATGCCGAGGTAGCATACTTAATATAAGAATGTGTCATCATTAGTTTTATTACTATTTTTTTTTTCAGTGTAGATAAGCAAGAAGTTGCCGGCATCACCCTCTTCAGATTACCATAGCTCTTCAGATCACAGATATATTGTCTTTAATATAGTTGAAAGAGCTCTGGTCACAGCTTTACTCCCAATGTCAGCAAGACAGACTGGCCAAATATATAAAAACAATCGCTGAAGGAAGTGTGGAGACAATTGGATATCTCGAAGAAATTGTAAACCTCATTACAGGCAATCTGGTCAGTGTCATGTAGACATATTTTCATTCTACGCACAATGCCTGGCTTTCCAGACACTGTTGCTTACTCTATGTCTGAACCACTTTTTGACATGAAGTATCTCACTCTGATAGATCAGAATGGAATGGCCATTAACGAGGACATAAGAGATTCGTGAACTTCTATACGGACTGTTTCAAGCCAAACAATGAAATAGGTTTTGACATTGGTGTTTATACCCTACACCACACTGTGGTACTATTATGTGCTATTATAACTTTGTGCATTTGTTTGTAACACCCAAAACGACAAGAAATAGATACATCGTTTATTATACCGATCGACTTAGCATCACTTTCTGATTTGATTTAGCTATGTCCGTCTGTCCGTCTGTCTGTGCATGTATTTTTGTAATCAAAGTACAGGTCGCAATTATGGTTCAATCTCGACGAAACTTTACACATATCTTTGTTTTGGCCCAAGGACGATCTCTATTGAATTTGATTAAAATCAGTTCAGATTTAGATATAGCCCCCATATTTACGTTACCCCCGATTTTACATGTAAGAGCTGTAAGAATGTTATCTCTACAAAGTGGCAGTCTACCATGACTCTCTTTACCTAAGCATGAACCAATATGTGCTCTAAATAATTCGCTGCAAGCATCGTGTTCTAAAATCAAACCCAGGGCCAAACAGCAACCGCAGATACGGTGGTCCTCTGAGATGACTTATCTCAGGAAGTGGCGCAGGAAGGTCATTAACGAGGTAGGAGCACCACAGCATTGGGAGAACGATAAAGATGAGCTCAGAAAGTGCAGTGAGTGAAAATCAGAATATATAAGATAACATTGGCAGTAACGCGATAGAAACATTCAAAGTCTATAGGAAGGACAGATCTAACCTCGTCACCATCTATGTTAGGTAACATCAAAACTGCTACACATAGTGAGGAATTACTGTAGTTGCCCCTGGATAAAAATTTTCCTGGTAATTCCAAGATTAAGTCATCACCAAGAATTGCTGTAGAAATAGTGACGTTAGGTTTGGCAGGGCAAATTACGAGTACAACTGCACCCAGCTAATTATGGACATTTCAACTGTTCAAATCGCCCGGAAAAGACAATGTTTCGCCACCAAAATTACATGAGGTTGTTGGTAGGTTAATTCCATGCCTCAATGGCTAATCGTATTCCCACAAAGTGGAGGCAATTTAGGGTAGTCTTAATACCTAAATCATAAAAGACTTCCCATTCGGGATCGAAGGACTTTCGGGCCAACAATCTGTCATAGTTTCTGATGAAACTTTAGAGAGATTGATCGAGAGTTATCTTGGAATGAATATAGAACATTGACTACTGTCTAGCCGACAGAATTCATATTGTAATGATTGGTTTCGTGGCAGCCTGTATGACAGGATCACTAAGAACATGTAATCCATAATGTTACCACATGGACTACCCATCTCTCTGCGTGCCGTCCAATAAGGCAGTAATCCGACATATACAGACATGACAAAAGAGATGTCCGGTCTCAATAACGACTACAGGGTGTATTTTGGTTTAAAATTTTGACTGTTCCACATCATTGTGGAATGTACGCAGCTCCTGACAAGTGACTACCTGTCATTTGTTGTCATAAGTGCACCAGCTTGTAGGTCGCTAGAGGCATGCCCACAAATTCCACTTTCCCTGAAGCGTGTAAGGAGGTTCCTAGTCTTGTAAGTAGATCAGCTATGGAATTCCCTGGTATATCCCGGTGGGCCTGCACCCAAATTAGGTGAATGCTGAATTGTTCAGCCATCTCGTTTACCAGATTTGTGGCGGTCGAGAGAAGATTTTAAATTCAGGAATACAGATTGCAGGTATTTTATAGTAGCCTGAAAGTCAGAATAAATGTTGATACCGATTTCAGTCAGAACATTAAGTTTCAGCCATTCTGCATCCTCTCTAACAGTTAAAATCATTGTATGGTAAATAAACACTACAGTGATCAGGCAGTCTTAGAATGGATAGCTCAAGTTCCTTAGAAAATACAACAAAGCCCATTTGGTTGTTGGAGGGTAAGTAGAATGAGGTCGCATTGTATCATCTGAATAGCTTTATTGAAGGTCCCATAAATATAAAGAGATATTTCAATAACGGCCCTGAATAATATTGGTGTAAATGAATTCATTGGGAGGCTTGTGCAAAGTCAAGGGGAATACATCGACTAAAATAGGATCAATACACTTTAAAATATTTGTATGTAGAACAACATCTCAGGTAGGCGTCCTCTCCCCATCAATAGTATATATTTATTGCCTCTGAACTTTAGGGAACTATCACTATGTTTAGGGAGCCTTGACTGCACTCTGTGAAATAAAAATATTCTTCGATAGCCAAACTACTTTTATATTCCTGGATTTTGTGTTCCTGAATTAAAGAACAACACACAACATAACGCGGCTGAGCAGCTAAAAAGCCAACAAAGAAAAAGCCGGGCCACAGAAATAGAGACCAAATGTCTGACTAATCATGTCTGTCGCGACGGGGTACTGCCTTATAGGATGACACGCAGGGAGGTTGAAGGTAATGCGAAATTATGAAGATGAGGAAGAATCAAGAATCAGAATCGAGGTACAGAAAATTACAGGCATCACTCACTGACTACACTCTGTCCGTATAACGTTCTGACAAGGGTTTAAATAAATATACTAATCAATAGCTGGACATTGATTAGAACATCCCCCAATGGTCACTAGTCAGGACATGTGTACATTCCAAACAGATGTGACCCTGCCTAAAATCTAAACGCCTGCACTGCACTCTGTTCGTATAAGGCCCTGACAAATGTTGAAATAAATACATTCTTCGATAGTCAGACTACTACTATATTCCTGCCATAGATATCTTAACGCGGCTGAGCAGTTAAAAAGCCAAACAAAGATGAAGCCGGGCAACAGAGATTTTACGAGGCTAGGAACTACTTTATACGCTCGTCTTGCAAGCTTTTCTTGAGAGATACGAGTAGTAATTTTACGGTAACCAAAGGCAGCTGTTCACTAGTCAGAAACAGTAAACATTCCAGACTGATATGACCCAGACAACGCCCTGCTCTCTCTCTTATGGAGACCAGACGTCTCATATATCGTGTCTGTCATGAGAGAGAGGTTGAAGGTAATGCGAAATGACGAAAAGGAGGAAGAATCAATAGAACCAGTTTGCAGCAGCCACGTCAGTATGTTTGATAAACTATCAGGTTGCCGGAAATTGCAGGCATCCCTGACTACACTCTGTCCGTATAATGTTCTGACAAAGGTTGGAATAAATATATTAATCGATAGACATCGATTTTATCATTAAATTCTAGGTTCATGAACATCCCTCAACTGTCGATGGTCAGTTGTCAGAACCTGTGTACATTCCAAACTGATGTGACCCTGCCTAAACTCTAAACGCCTTGATTGCACTCTGTCCGTATAATGTTCTAAAAATTGTTGGAATAAATAAATATTCTTCGATAGCCAATCTACTTTTATATCCCTGGATTCTGTGTTCCTGAATTCAAGAACAACACTCAACTGTCGTAGATCTCTTAACGCGGCTGCGCAGTTAAAAAACCAACAGACACTTGTGTGGGGGCACAGAGATATTACAAGACTAGGAACTACCTTGCACGCTCTAGGGGAACTGGAATATACATATAGACTTGTCTCTAACGACCTACAATCTCTTTTTGATAGATAATGCCCTTATGGCAACAAATAGCCGGTGTTCAATAGCGAGGAACTGTAGATATTCCAGATTGATATGACCCTGCCAAAGCTCTGCTCAAGATATAGAGACCAGGCACCATAGAAGTCTCGCTTATCGCGTCTGTCATGACGTCTCACTGCCTTATTGGGCTATTCACAGCGTGATGAGCAAATTTGGTGGTCTCTAGGCGTCTAGAAATGAAATCGGAATGAACATTTGTAATGGGGATATACCAAAACATAGATCGATATATCTCATTTTTGTTAGGGGAATAGTTTCATTTAAAAGTTTGGATGTAATATTGTCCTTTTTTCAATTTCGGTGCATCAGGACACTGCGTAAGAATCCAACTAATTTTCCCCGTGATTACACTACGAGTTTCTCAGTTTCATCTTCTCACTCCGCCGTATGTAAGGTAATGGCAGATTCGTCCATGACTCGTCGCTCGTAGAGCAAAGAAAACCCATTAAGTCTGATATGTAATTGAACATATTGAAAAGGGAAATTTTTAATTGGCCAACCAAAAACAGGGAGTTGGTTGGTTGATTGTTGTACCTTGTTTAGTAGCATTTTGTTTTAGTCTTTTAGTCCGTTTAACTAAACTGCCGACATTTCTGACTGTGTGAGTGAGAATGGAAAATAAAAGCAATTTTGTGGTAGGACCGACCCAAGACGCAAGTCGCATGCCCTCACACCAAACGAATGGACGGACGACCGACGAGCAAAACTTATTTATTACACAACATTTCGTTTAAAAGGAAAAATTTATAATTTCAACTCTTTTGGAGTTTATGACGCTGAGGCGGGAACAACGCACCATATACAAGCAATCATCCGTTGGGCCAATGTGGTGGTGATGCTGCTGTAAATGGGCATGATTGGAGTCCAGGAGCTGTTGCTGTTTAACTCGTTCTCCAACGATTGCCGCCTGTCAATATGCCCCAAAGGGATGGAACGCACACCAGCAGGACCTCCACTTTATGCCTCTTGACATTGCCGCAGAACGAGAGGTCGGAGCGACCGAACGACTTTGGTTGGAGGAGGAGGTGCACTCATAAGTAACTACAAAAAATATCTTTGCCGCTGCAGTGGTATGTCATGTAAACAATTTTTGCTTCTGATTTCGTTTCTCTTCGATTGGAGTTTATCACCGACAGAACGCGATAACCGTATGTCAGTTGAATGTTGTGTTCCTTGTGCAATTCTCCTAGGAAATGATTGTGCCACTGTTGGGGGAAATGAAAAAACGAACTACCAGGATGATGATGATTATGATATTCGGGTGGCCAGATGTAGGGAAGAATAATTGCTGAGATCGATGATAAGGCATAAAACTAAGAAAAAGGCCCCCCGATGTTAGTCACTATGAGCGAGTACTACATCTTAGTAACAGATGCTCCATCTAGTGCTTTCTTTTAAATTTTAAATTCATCATGTCAATTGGTTGCGATTTGAGGCCGTTAGTATGTGTGATTAGACCAAGACTAACGTAAGCTTCCAAGCTCCTAGATAAGAAACGTAATATGAAAAACCTAAATCGACAATCGATTTTATTCCTCCGGGTATGGTCACCTTACCATTTTCCATTCCCATTTGGAATCATTGGTTTATGTGATTGCAAAAGAATATTGGATTTATTTCATTCCAAGTGTTAAGATCAATGGCAATTCGATGTTCTGTCAATTTTGCCATGCCACAGATCCCGATGGCAGAAATAACTATGTAGGAACGTCCATTGGCGATACGCGTCTCTGACGGTCGCACTCTCTATTCTTTGCCGTTTTAATGCACTTGCCATGGCGGCGGCGGCGGCGGCGGGTAGTAAAATTGATAAATTTGTGTTAAACTTAATTTTCGGTAGATTTATATTTTGCAGTAGACAAAATCGGAAAATAAAGAAAATAAACAAAGAATAAAGTCTTAGCATGAGAGTTCTTTAGTAAAGTAAATAAAACATTTTCTATACAGAGAACCTGAAACTACACAAGGTGCTATTCCTGCCTTATGATGCATATGAGTCGTTTCACGCAAAACGAAAAAGGGTTTGAAGGGGCAAATATTCAAAAGCTTTCACGTTACACACCACATCAAAAACGCTTCGAATCGGAGTTCAGCCCTAGTTCGAACGAAGTTGACTGTAATGACCAGGGGAAATTTATTTAGCAATTTTGCGATGCGATCTGGTTCAATTTAGTCGAGTAAACTGACATAAATATACTCTTAAATATTCCAGAGGAATGCGTCAATATGGTTATTTCCGAATTTGAACTATGTTTGGAGTTCATTTTACTAAAAACCTGAAGTCATTTGATGACTCAATTCGAAAGTTATCATGCTCAGTAGCGTGACAACCATCTAACTAGCTACCACAATAATCTACCTTAGATTCAGATATGATCGAAATTTCACTTTTAAAGAAAATTTTGGTTGAAATTTTAAACCTGTAGATAATTTATTTGAAATTACATGTTTTTTAGAAAATTTTATCGACATTTCGTTTTTATAGACAATTTTGTAGAAAATTGTTGATAGAAATATGTTGAAATTTGATTTTTATAACTAAATTTAGTTGAAATTGTTTTTTTTTAAGAAAATTTATCGAAATTAAATTTTCTAGAAATTAGTCAAAATTAAAATTTTCTAAAACAATCGCAAAAATTAAATGTTTCTAGAAAATTTCAGTGTAATTATATTTACACCGAAATCTCAAGTTTATAATTAAAACCTGTAAGGAAAGGCTAAAGTCGGGCGGGGCCGACTATATAATACCCTACACCACTCTCGTAATATTGAATAACTCTGAAATATAAATTTTGTAGTTCATGTATAAATTGCTTATTCTAAATTTCAAAATGATTGGATGTAAAATACAGCTTCTTCAGGACTAAAGAGCAAAATCGGACGAAACATATATATGGGAGCTATAGCTAAATCTTAACCGATTTTCTTCAAATTCGGCAATGTTGGTTCATGGATCAAGAAACTCTACCATTCTAAATTTCAAAACAATTGGATGTAAAATACAACTTCTATAGAACTAAAGGGCCAAATCGGACGAAACATATATGTGGGAGCTATAGCTAAATCTTAACCGATTTTCTTCAAATTCGGTAGTGTTGGTCCATTGATCATGAAACTCTACCATTCTAAATTTCAAAATGATTGGATGTAAACTACAGCTTCTTCAGGACTAAAGAGCAAAATCGGACGAAACATATATATGGGAGATATAGCTAAATCTTAACCGATTTTCTTCAAATTCGGCAATGTTGGTTCATGGATCAAGAAACTCTACCATTCTAAAATTCAAAACGATTGGATGTAAAATACAGCTTTTATAGGACTAAGGGCCAAATCGGACAAACATATATATGGGAGCTATAGCTAAATCTTAACCGATTTTCTTCAAATTCGGCAATGTTGGTTCATGGATCAAGAAACTCTACCATTCTAAATTTCAAAACGATTGGATGTAAAATACAGCTTCTATAGGACTAAAGGGCGAAATCGGACGAAACATATATATGGGAGCTATAGCTAAATCTTAACAGAGTTTCTTCAAATTCGGCAATGTTGGTTCATGGATCAAGAAACTCTACCATTCTAAATTTCAAAACGATTGGATGTAAAATACAGCTTCTATAGGACTAAAGGCCAGATCGGACGAAAGATATATATGGGAGCTATATCAAAATCTGAACCGATTTCAACCAAATTCAACAGCTGCGAAATACTCTAAACTGCAAAATTTCAGAACGATCGGAGTGAAATTGCAAACAACTTTACATGGACAGACGGACGGACGAACGGACGGACAGACATGCTTAAATCGACTCAGCTAGTGATTCTGAGTCGATCGGTATACTTTAAGGTGGGTCTAGCTGTGCTATTTTCAGGTGTTACAAACATCTGCCGTGAAACAAACTTATAATACCCTTTACCACAGTGTGGTGTAGGGTATACAAAATCCGACATTTAATTTTCAAATTCCTGGAATAAACTGTCAAAAACAATTTTTTTCTAAAAAAATCGGCAAAAATTAATTTTTCTACAAAAAATTGGTTTTCTGGAGAACTTTGTCTAAAAGTAATTGTGGCGATACCTTGTGAATTCTGATTTTAGTTTTTAATTTTATAATAACTTGACTAGTCATAGATTTGTTTTCATTTTGTATTGCATTGAAAATTAGTTTTTGGAGAAATAAATTTAGTTGGTTTTGAAATTAAAAAGGACACAATAAATTGATTTCCACATAATCATTACAGAAATTTGGTTTTTAACGCAAATATTTAAAAAAAAATTTAAATCTTCAAGATTCTATTTTTTTGTAGATATTTTCTGGAAAATTTGCACATATTTTAGTTTTCTAAAAAAAATTTCGATGAAATCTTCTATGAAAAAATATGTTCTGGAAAATTTAGTTTCTAATAACAAATCCAACAACATTCAAATACGTCGATAATTAATTTTTCTAAATTTTCTAGACAAAAATTATTTTTTGTAGAAAATTTTCTTGAAATTTCAGTTTTCTGAAATTTTTTCACAAACCTCATGTTTCTTGAAAATATTATCAATTTTTTCCGAAATCTATTGTTTCTAGAAATCATTTTTTGATCGCATTTAAATTTAAATTTTGTGCAAAATTTCGACGAAAATTTATGTTTCTAACAAATTTTGTCGACATTTATTTTCATAAACATTTTGTCGAAATATTCCACTTTTTTATAAAATTTCATCTTTATAGAAAATTTGGTTATAAATTCTTTTTTCTAGGCAATGTTCATAATTCGAGGATGAATCACTTTTAATCTCAATAAATGTGATTTCATGAGAATCACATCAATGGTCGTTAATCCGAAATCCATATTTCCGAACGACTTCGTTAAAAAGTAATTTTTATTCCAAAAAATTGTTAAAAAATAATTTTTCTTGAATATTTTAGATAAATTTGTGTTTTCTGAAAAATTGCGCCGAAAAAAATTAAAAATTTAATTATTGCGGAATACTTCGGTTATAGAAAAATCCCCAAACAAATATTCTTAGTAGAAAACTTTGTTTGTGTTGTATTCTTTTTCCAAACCTAATGATTCTAAAAAATGTTATAAAGATTTCGCAGAAATCTCTTGTTCTAGATTTTTTTTTAAATATTTAGAAAAATTCCTAAATTTTTGTTGAAATCTCATTTTTCTATAAAATTTGGTCGAAAGCCAGCTTAGATTTAGATATGGTCTTTTTAGAAAGTTTTTGTTGGAATGTCATACCTGTAGACAATTTATTCCAAATTTCGACGAAATCTTCTAGGAAAAAATATGTTATGGAAAATCGTGTTTCTAATATCAAATAAACATTCAAATACATCGACAATTAATTTTTCTAAAAATGTAATCGATATTTGAAATTTCTAGAAAACGTCTTCAAAATTTATTCAAAAAATTGTTAACAAATAATTTTTCTTGAATATTTTAGATAAATTTGTGTTTTCTAAAAATTGCGCCGAAATATAATAGTTATTTCTAGAAAATTTTGTAAAAATTTAATTATTGCGGAATACTTCGGTTATAGAAAAATCGTCAAAAATTATTTTTTTGTAGAAAAGTTTTGAAAATTTCAGTTTTATAGATTCTTTTTTCAAACTTATGCTCCAATATGTTGAAATTTGGTTTTTATAACAAAATTTAGTTGAAATTGATTTTTTAAAGAAAATTTTTCGAAATTAAATTTTATTAAATTGTGTAGAAAATTTAAGCGAAATTTTTTTATTTAACCTACACCGAAATCTCAAGTTTCTATGTAGAAAAACGAAATTTTTCTAAAATAATTCGAACTTTGCTCAAATGTAATCATTCGAAAAATTTCGTTTTTAAAGGCAAATATTTCGAAAATATTTTTTTTTAAATCGCTAAAATTTTATTTTTTTAGATAATATCATAACAAATTAATTTATCTAGAAAATTTGCACAAATTTCAGTTTTCTAAAAAATTTCGACCAAATCTTCTAGGAAAAAATATGTTCTGGAAAATTTAGTTTCTAGGAAAAAATATGTTCTGGAAAATTTAGTTTCTAATATCATATGAAACATTCAAATTCGTCGATAATTAACTTTTCTAAAAACTTGTCGATATTTACATTTTCTGAAAAAATCTTCAAATATAATTTTTTGTAGAAAATGTTCATCAGATTTCAGTTTTTTGGATTTTTTTACAAACCTCATTTTTTACAAACCTCAATTTTTATAATTCGAGGATGAATCATATTTAATACGATAATTAAGATTTCATGAAAATCATGTCAATGTCCCTTAATCCGTTATTCATGTTTCTGAACTATTTCGGCAAAAAGACATTTTTATAAAAAAACATTATTAAAAAATAATTTTTCTTGAATATTTTAGATCAATTTGGTTTATCTAAAAAATTGCGCCGAAACAACATAGTTACTCTAGAAAATTGTGCAAAAATTTATTATTAATACTTCGGTTTTAAAGCGATTGTGTTATTTAATTTTGTAGAAAATATTTTCGAAAATTGATTTTCTAGAAAATGTGGTTCAAATTTCAGTTTTCTGTGGACAATTTAAAACAAATAATTCATTTCAAAAATGTCGAAACTTATTTTTTTTTTAAATTAGTCGAATTGTTTTTCAAATTTCAGGGAGTTTCCAAACCTAATGTTTCTAAAAATGTTATAAAGATTTCGCAGAAATCTCTTGTTTTAGAACATTTTAAATTTTTTGGAAAAATTTTTCAATTTTTGTTGAAATCTAATTTTCTACAAAATTTGATCGAAATCCATTTTTCTAGAAAATTTCGTCATTCGAGAAAATTTGAATCCGTTCAGTGACCTTTTGTCTAGCCAACGATCATTAATCCGGCCAATGAATTCTAATTCTGTCAATGGCCCTTGAATCCGGCAAATGACCTATATTCTGAGGTAGGCGTTCGACATCTGTGCAGAGTATGAAGCCGCCGAGCCGAGCCGCGGATTTTAGCCGCCGCCGTCCTTTTTTCACCAGCCGAAGCCGCCGCCGATCTTTGCGGCTAAAATCGGCTGAACCACGGTCGCCGTTCCATAGAAAAACTTTAAAATATGGATAGATACAATTTACATTTTTTATAAGCAAATAACCATATAACAGATATATCGTCCCCTCAATAGAAGAATAGTGTATACACATAAACACATTTTAATAATCTACGCAATTGGTTGTATATCTAGTAAAAATTTGGGGAAATTCTACTTCCACAAATTGGGTGTTTGAAATTGATTGTTCATTAATAAATGCCTACGTGCCGATATCGAGTTTCAATATCACAAAAACTTCAAATATGATTTTCTCGAAATTCGTTTATTGTCATAAGAGGGAGCTTAACATGTATTAAAAATGAGAATATTGACAGTAATAGAAAAATAATTAAAAAAACTATTTTATAAAGAAATAATAAGATATTTTATTTGTTATTAGATTACCTACACATAGAGAAACAAATATTTTCGGAGTGTTACAGAATTGTAATACTGCATATAAATTAATACATCCATTGTAAAGAATGCTAAGTCGACTTGGTACGTTATACTGGAGATTGCATTTCTAAATTCTAAATATTCTAAATTGTCTTCAGTCAAATCCATCAATTCAATGAAGTTAAGCTCAAAACAAATTACAAGGTAATTCTACACAAATTTAAAATTTCACTTAAACGACGATTCGCCTCTCCTGAAAACAACCAGTTTCGACTTAGCATACTTTGAAAATCGAGTATATCATAGAGCCGCCTAGCGTCAATTTTATGACTTATCATTGTATGGAAATCGATGATTTTTATACCCGCCACCATATACACTGATACACGGGGAAAATCGGCATTTTTGATATGTTTGAATTGAAAGTAAATATATTTGGAAACGAATTTTTTAAATATTATATATTTGTTAACAAATAAATTTTATTTGAAAATCAAAAAAAAAAAATGTTTCGAACGCATATATTATCATAAATAAAATATATGTTTACACACAAACAAATTTATTGTTTAAGAAGTTTTCCAAATATATATTTTTTAAAAAAGATTTTTAAAACTTTGCTGAATTTTTCGAATTTTAGTTAGTTTTTCCTAGATTTCGTATTAAACTTTATAATTAAAAATATTTTTAGCATTAATATTGCAATTCATCACTTCAATCCATCAATGCAATTTATAGTTACAAACGATTATACGATTTATGTTTTAATTGAATTTTACAAACTTATACAATTTATACAAAAAATGCACTTTGAACTTCTGAAAAAAAAAACAGAAAACTTGTCTTTAAATTAAAGCAATGATACATTGCCAAAATACTTAAATACAAATTAATCTTTGTTTCGGAAATATTAGTTCCAAATAAAAAAATATTAGAATGGGAACATATTTTTGTTTAATCCAATATCCTCCCGAACATATAATATTTGTGTTTACGCCGAATGCGTGAAATTAGAGTAAAAGAAATAAAAACAAAAGGGTTTAGTTTTTTCTTATATAATAAAATGGCCAAGTGCCAATCGGTTTATTGAGGTTTTTATAGGTTGATGGTGGTAACGAAGTTTACCTTGAATACAAAGTGGTACAGCGAGATGTACTTAATCGAACGAGGTTAAGAGAGCGATTAAAAATTAAGAATTAAGCTAAGATGGAGAAAGGTGGCGGCGTCGGCGCAAAAACTACTAGTTACTCGTTAAAATCTGACAATCATAATTACAAGGATGAAGTAATTGGGAGCCAACAGATTTTAACGAGTATAGTGGTACGAAAATTAGGACATTGCCTACACCGAGAGAAATTAAAGGGACAATTCATGTTTGTACTTAAACAATTTGTGTGTGTCAAATATTATTTATTTGGAGTGTACCCTAAACATATGTATATTTCAAGCAGAATATGTTTGGGACAATATATTAAAGAGACGATATTTTTTCAGCGTTTAGAAAAAGCTTCGTCATGACGACGAATTTGTACATCATCACGATTATTTTTTCGTCAAAAGTCAGCTAACGTACGCAATAATCCTCTTGATGAATTTGTTCGTCATCATGACGAATCTCTGTTTCTAAAAACTTTCGTCCTCAGGATGATCACATTTCATCCATACGATGAATCGAGTTCATTACCACGACGAATGCCATTCATCACCACGATGAACACCATTCATTCCTTCGATGAATCGAGTTCATTACCACGACGAATCCCATTAATCACCACGACGAATCCCATTCATCACCACGATGAATACCATTCGTCACCACGACAAATCCCATTCATCACCACGACGAATCCCATTCATCACTACGACGAACTCTATTCATCACCACGTAAAATTAATGTACTCGACTATTTAAATTTTAAAAATTTCAATAAATATTCTTCTGGTTTTAGACAATTAACAATGGTATGGAAAATAAAATTACTTGACTGCTTTGCCAGGTTCAGTTGTGATTATTCGGTTCGAAACGCAGTTCATATCAGGAAAAGCTTAAAGCAAACGAACGAGAAGTATTCATTACTCCTGATATTTCAAATCAAAAATAATCTCATCAAGTAAAGTGTTTGCCAACAGACGATTCCCATTCATTCACCATTATTGGATTTTTTAAATTAAACTTTTAGAACAAATTATTTAATTAAGGTAATCAGAACGCATATAGAACTGTACAATTAAGCATAAACTATAAAATGATTGCTTCATATTTTCAGCAAAATAGTCAAATAAATCTTTTCGTCGTGGGAATGAAACCTTATCGTTCCCTCGACTAATTTCGAAATCACCAAAAACAAGGGTTGATGATCGTGTTCGTTCTATTGACGTGCAAAAACATCGCATGTACGAAACTTTTCGTCACCAGTACGAAGATATATTGACGAAACTGATTCGTCATGGTGACGAAAGGTTTTTCTATCAGTGTAGGAGGGAGTATACTAACTTTGTCATTCTGTTTACAACACCTTGAAATATGATCTGCGACCCTCAAAGTATATATATTATTGATCGTCGTGAAATTCTAAAACGATTTAGCCATGTCCGTCTGTCTGTCTATCTGTTGAAATTACGCTACAATAATAGAGCTAGTTTAATCAAATTTGGTATAAAGTCTTTTTATAGTTGCTGGTCGTTTGGGATTGCAAATAGGCCATATTGGTCAATGTTTTTATATAGCCCCCTATAGAGGTCGCTCCAAATTATGGTTTTTAAGCCATAGATACCACATTTTTAAAGCAATTTAGCTGAAACTTTGCAGTTTGTATTCTATTTTGACAAAAATTGATTACAACAACAATTTTACATTCATATTTCATATTTTGTTATAGTCACCCTATAGAGGCCGCTCCAAAATATACGTATTTAAGCCAGAAATACCACATTTTCTAAGCATTTTAACTGAATCGTTGAATTTCTTATTTTACTTTGGCAAGATTTCTTCACAGTAATTTTTTTTTAAATCGGTTCATATTTGGTTATATTCCACCTATAGATGTCGCTCCCAAAAAGGCTTGCTTAAGCCATTAACACCACATACTACTTATATTTTGACAAGAATTCATGTCAATGAAATTTATACAAATCAAATGTCAATGAAATTTATACAAATCAAATGTTTGGCTAAAGAGGCCTAAAAACTGTAGCGTTCGTTTTTTCAATAAATTGCTTAAACAAAAATATCTTTCCATGACTTGCTCCATATCCAAAAATCTTTCAGTAATAGAACTGAATACAATTCATGCTGGAGGGTATATAAGATTCGGCATGGAGAAACTTAACGCTGTTACTTGTTTCACTTCACAATATCTTACAATTAACTTAAAAACATCCATTATTTATGAATATTTAGCAGAGCTTAACTTTTCAACTATTATTTTAAATGTAAAAATGACTATCACAGAGCCGCCGTATGTCAATTATATGTCGGCTAAGCCATCAAGCCGCCGCCGCCGATCTGTAATTTTCCATGGCAGCCGCCGCCGCCAATTTTGCCTCGGCTTCATTCTCTGCATCTGTGTCAGTGATCGAATTAAGTTTTACTCACAGGTTTAGGGACCATTGGTCGGATTAAGGAATACTGGTCTGGTTAATGTCCATTGATCGGATTCATGATCATTGGCTGGATTAAAGGTCAAGAAAAGACCTTTATACTCGTAATACTATAGAGCGAAGTTTTTTTTTTCAAAACGGGCATAGTATTTTACATTCTACCGCATTTTGGAAAAAGAATATGAAATAATAATAAACAATTTTCCAAAAAATTGGTTTTCTAGAAAAAATCGTCAATAATTTAATTTTATGAAAAATTTTGCCGAAAATCTCACGTTTATTGAAAATCTCACGTTTATTGAAAAGGTTGTGGACACTTCAATTTCCAGGAAAAACACGATAAAAATTAATTTTTCTGCAAAAATTGAATTTTTGTAGAAAATTTCGTTTGTAAAAGAAGTCATCTTTTATATGTCAAAAATTTTTTCAAATCAAATTTTTCTAGAAAATTCATTTATCTCTACAGTTAAATGATCATTAATCCGTCCCTTAAATCCTGTCAATTGCCCTTAATACGATCAATGACACATAATCCGAAGTTATTGATCTTTTAACTTTCAGTGACCGGATTTCTGTTGGATTAATGGCCGTTGACAGGATTACGGTAATCGGCCGGATTAGGCCGATTACCAATTTGATTTGAACAATGACATATAAAATATGATTTGACATAGTCGTCGTTTATAAACGAAATTTTCTACAAAAATTAAATGTCTGCAAAATTTTACAGAAACTGAATTTTTCTCGAGAATTGACAATTTTTTTTGTAGAAAAATAAATTTTTAACGAAATTTTCGGCAGAATTTTCTAGATAATTATATTATTGACGATTTTTTCTAGAAAACTTCAATTTTGACTAATTGTTTGGAAAATGGTGTATTATTATTTCATCTTTTTGATTTGGGCCTTTAAATCATGTTTCATTTCTAACGAGAATATTATTCTGGTTTTACACAATTGTTGTTTCCATAATGCTGTAGAATGGAAAATACTATGCCGTCCGTTTTGAAAAAAACTTCGCTCTACTGTATCATAGATGCAAAAATTGTCTAAAGCCAGAAGAATATAAAATAAAAAAAGATTTACAAATAAAAAAATATTTAAGAACAAAAGCAAAATATTTTTTTTTGTTATAGAACATTTTGTGAGCTTCAATTTTGCAATATAACCTAAGTTTTTGGAATATTTTGCTATATCTTAATGTTTTTAGAAAATTTATTCTATAAGAAATGTATTCTGTAAGAAGTTATAAATATTGTATAGAAAATCATATTTTGTAGAAAATTGGATTTCGACCAAATTTTGTAAAGAAAAGGAGATTTCAACAAAAATTGACAAATTTTTCTAAAAATTTAAAAATTTTTCTAAAACGAGAGATTTCTGCAATATCATTATAACATTTTTTGAAACATTCTGTTTGGAAATCCATAATCCATAAAACTGAAATTTGAAAAACTTTTCTACAAAAAATATTTTTTGACGATTTTTCCAGGAAATTGGCATGTCGACTAATTTTTCAAAAATATAAGTTTCGACATTTTTGAAATGAAGTATTTGTTTACAATTTTTCAATGAAATAGATTTTCGACAGAATACTGAAAATTGAACCAAATTTTTCTAGAAATATAAATTTTCGACAATATTTTCGAAGAAATAAAGTAACACAATCGCATTAAAACCGAAATATTCCGCAATAATTAAATTTTTACAAAATCTGCTAGAAATAACTATGATATTTCGGCGCAATTATTCAGAAAAACCCAAATTTATCTAAAATATTCAAGAAAAATTATGTTTTAACAATTTTTAGGTCTAAAAAGTACTTTTTGATGAAGTAATTGAGAAACATGAATTTTGGATTACATGATGATTCTCATGAAATCTCATTTAATTAAAGGTCATTCATCCTCGAACTATTAAAATTGTCTAGAAAACGAGTTTTTAACCAAATTTTCTGTAAATATGAAATTTTATAGAAAAAATGTTGACAACATTTTTAGAAACAATAATTTTCGGCGAAATTTTGCAGAAAACTTAATTTTAAACGCGATCTAAAAAATATTTTTAAAAATAAGAGATTTCGGAAAAATTGACAATATTTTCTAGAAACATGAGGTTTGTGAAAAAATTCCAGAAACTGAAATTTGATGAATATTTTTTAACAAAAATTATTTTTGAAGATTTTTTCTAGAAAATGCAAATATCGACTATGTTTAGAAAAAAATTATCGACGTATTTGAATGTTTGATTTGATATTGGAAACTATATTTTCCAGAACATATTATTTCCTAGCAGATTTCGTCGAAATTTTCCAGAAAAATGAATATTGTGAAAATTTTGTAGAAAAATTATTTTTCTACGATATTATCTAAAAAATAGAATCTTGACGATTTAAAAAAAATGTTTTCGAAATATTTGCCATAAAAACGAAATTTCTATAATGACTAAATTTAGAAAACCAATTTTTTTTTGAAAAATATTTTTTTGCCAATTTTTTTTAAAGAATCAAAAAAATTCTTTTTGACGGATTATTCCAGGCAATGGAAATTTAAATGTCGACAATTTTGGTACATATAAACTTGTGATTTCGGTGTAGCTTAAATAAATATAATTTCGCAGAAAAATTCAATTTCAACGAAATTTTCTAGAAAAATGCAATTTCGACGAAATTTTGCTGAAATTAAATTTCCACGAAATTTGCTAGAAAAATTTAATTTCAACAAAATTTTCTAGAAATTTGCAATTTCGACGAAATTTTCTAGAAGTGTGCAATTTCGACGAAATTTTCTAGAAATTTGCAATTTCCACTGTGGTGGAAAATGATTAAATGTTGTATAGTGTTGTAGAAATTCGGTGCAATAAACGAAAACAATTAAGTGTGGTCCCACTTACACCATAAACTAGGGTACACGGTGGGGCACATATCGTCGCTTGGATGACCAACCGACGTAACTGACCATTTTTCAGATATTGAGTTAAGGCCGCCATTCGATTTGTCTAGTCAAAGTACAACGTGTGTATAAATTGTGTGCATATATATATTACCGTTTTCTCAAAAAACGGTAAATGATTTTAGACGTAACTGGTACAATGCCAAAAAAAATTTCACCAAGAGACGTAAGTGCAATATGTCACTTAATATTTCGTTTTTCCGAAATGTTTGTTCATTATTGCAAAATGTTATGGAGTACTTGCTGGACCCAGCCCACTCGTTGCCCATTTTTGGACCGATTGCGTTCGAAACGGGATCACGGTCCAGTTCCAATAATCAGATAACGACAGATGAGTATTTTGATTTAGGTGGATTCCTGCCAGTCAAGGCTTAACTCCACCGTGCTCTAAACACTCGGGTAAATTTATGCGTCGACCAGCGCCCTCACACACAATGTGCATGAGTTCCAATGAATTCAGTGTTTCTGGCCACTGGTTCCCCTCCTTGGTAAGGAGCGGAGCCCATCTAAAACTCCTTCCAATCTTTGGGTCATGGCGCCCGGTTGGTTTGCAACTCCACATCCGAGACTCCACTCTCCCAGCGATTTTGGTTTCAACCACAGCCACCACGTTGCATCCAACAGGATCCTCACCAATGGTCAGGCCGGTACCTGCGTACCGAGGGCTTTCCTGACCCCCGTGGTACCAGATTAAGTGCTCTGGTCAGACTGCGTAGCCGAAGATACTACCAGTTAGACTCCAGAAAATCTAGGACTGGTGACCAGTCTTGGATTTACTTATTCAGCCCCCATCCTGATGGGAGCTTTAGAATTCGTAAATTCTTTCGTGGAACTCCGACCATTTGGACTGTGCTCCTCTTGGATCTACTTGTTCAGCCCCCATCCTGAGAATAGATGGGAGCTATAGAATTCGTAGATCATTTAATCAGATAACGACAGTAGGAATCTCGATAATCCATTCGTAGGTAGGAACAGTAGGAATCACTAAGGAAATAATAACTCCAAATTGGCTTATCTGCGCGGGTCACGCCTCCTCAATAAATAACTAATATAGCCTATGTCACCCACTAGGATAATCTAAAGATTACAGTATTTATCCATTTTCCGTTATGTGCCTCTAAATGCCATTAAACCACAACTGTACACCATTTAATCGTTTTTGCAGCACACTGCCACTATAAGTATGTATTAAGAGAAAAACATACTGTATATTCCAAAAGCTAAATTCGCACCCCATATTTAACCCTTTTTGCCATATCGTACTATTTTTACACTACGGTACCATATTTAACCCTTTTTGCCCCACTGTGCCATATTTAACACATTTTTGACCCACTGCACAAATTAAATTTTTTTCCCCCACTGTACCATATTTAACACTTTTTGCCCCACTGTGCCATATTTAACACATTTTTGACCCACTGCACAAATTTAAATTTTTTCCCCCACTGTACCATATTTAGCACTTTTTGCCCCACTGTGCCATATCCAACATAGTTTTGTCCCACTGCACACACAATATTTATCATTTTTCCACCATTTTTGCCTAAAAAACTCCTTGTGTCTAGTCTACGTTCCAATGGCTACCCTCAAGCCAAATTAGACGATTCAAGCTCTTGCCATTTGGCTTTGGCAATGTGCGCGTAAATTTTTTAATTTCGAAAAATTGTAATTCATGCCGAATCTTCGCCCTAGGCGCTACCCTCACACGAAATGTTGCAATTCTAGCTCCAGCCGTTTGGATTTGGCTGTGATACCATATTTTTTTCTTTTTTGAACCATTGTGCGCCCAAAATTTCGAAAAACCCTTCCATATTGCAGGTCTATATAGCAAGGACTTCCATCCTACCAAACTTCATGACTCTAGCTTTAGCCGTTTGGGCTGGGCGGTGATCAGTCGTAACTGACATTAAGTATAATTTTTTTCCCACAAAGTGACGTATCTGCATTGTTTATGAAAAACATGCATTATAATTAAATTTTTTTATTTTTTTGTTAATTATATTGAAAAAGATGGAGTTAAGTACACAATAAGAAAAGCAAACTGGAAACATAATAAATATTACGCCGTGGGGAAGAATGGACATTGTCTCAAAAACAGAAAAACTGCTCTCCTGAACAATTTTGAAAATGTCAGTTACTGCTGTTGGTCATCCAAGCGACGATATGGGTTTGTGATGCCCAGGGTGTGAAAGTAGCTATTGGAACAAAAACTAGAGGAATCATAAATATTATCCAAAAAATAGTTTTTCGACAATTAGAGGCACATTGAAAAGGGATATATGTACTCGTATATGGTTCCAGGATACCAGCGTTACTGTTGGAAACTAACCAAGTAATGTAAAGGGGTTTTTCGTATTTTATGGTATAAAAATACCAAATCTACCTAATTTGTTCACCATATCGAATAATCATGTGTCTTTGAAGGAAAGAGTTATAAATATTTTACAGGACCCTAAACAGAAAATAAATAATGTATGGGGGCTGCGAAGTGCACCGGGTTATAGCTAGTTCTATATAAAGCTATACAAGACAAATTAGAATATTGACTTAAAAATTGGTTATATTTTTTTGGTCCATCAAGGTTCTAAATTAAGTTTTTCATAGTAAATTCATAATATAGGGTGATCCAAATAGAGATACTTTTTTCAATAACCTTTTTTGACAGATCACGTGTGAGTCGTGTCATGCTGTCATGTTATTTTGGTTAACTATTGTTTGGCATTTCATCATGGAAAGACTTACGCCTGAACAACGTTTACGCGTGTTATTCGCCAGTTACCAGTCGAAATGCTCGAACGAGTCATCAAAAATTGGACTCAACGGATGCACCATCTGACACGTAGCCGCGGTCAAAATTTGATAGACATAATATTCAAAAAATAAATGCCAAAGAATGTTCTTTCAAATAATAATAAACATTCCCCATTCAATTTGAATTTTCTGTGTTTTTTTCTTTAAAAAAGTAGGGAACCTCGAAATGGATCACCCTATAGTTTGACCCTTTAGTACCAAAAAAATCAAGCACATGAATTGATACTTTTTCAAGATATTTTATATTTTCACATCCTACCACCTATTTCAAAATACGTGAAGCGATTAAGAAGTTATGGCTAATTTAACAAATGGAAATTTTGAGAAAAATCCTTGAGGTAGGTAAGTTTGGAGCTCTGTACCACAAAAACTTTAATGAATTTTGCAAAAGTTAAAACGCCATAAAATTCATACACATTTGTATAATCATTGTGCACAATTTAATTAAAATCAAAATTAGTCATTTTTAAAATGTTTGTTATCCCCTCACCTTATATTTTTAATACATTTGCTTTGGAATTATTCTACCATAAAAAATTTTTGTTTTGGTTTCTTAAAATAGTACACACAGAATACAGTTTGGTTGCCTCACCCGTATTATTTGCCAACCGAATTTTGGTAGTTCTTTCTACTATCCTGCGATTCCACCAGGACAACCAACATTTTGGTTGTGGTATACTTCTGCTTCCATGTTGACAACACTCATATTTGGTTGCGCCAACTACGAAAATGGTGGCTAAACATATCTGTTGTATGTTGCCACAACCAACTGTTTTAAAAAATTGGTGGTTCTGACAATTTGTCAGTCATGTACTACCGACAATTACTTAAAAACCGTTTTCATTAATTTATATTTTATTTATTGAACAAAAAACCAAACAATTCATAACAAAATTAAAAATCCCATATTACAAATTCATCACTATTATGAGATGTGGAAATATTTGACACAAATTTTAGTACACGAAAAAAAAACACAACTTTTATGCAAATATCGCTTAACACTGTGCTTTCAATTCCATGATTGTTGCTTTTATTTTTTATTTATGTAAAACATTTTGCACAACATATTCTGCATTTCACACATTATAAACCACACGAGATTATTTTTGACTACATATACCGTTCTTGAACAAAATGTTGAAGATTTTTTTATGTCGAATAATTTTATTTTTTGTTTGTCATGTATCAGTAAAAGAACAGCAACCAATCTTTCGGTTGTATTTCCCAAAATACATTTAATTATCCTAAATTTGGTAAATAATAGGGATAACCAAAAAACGATTATTTATTAATATTTTTCTCTTGTAGTAACCAATTATTCGTTGCAATAATAATCTTTGGTCTATTGATACAATTTCTGTTGTCAAGATTAAAACATTGGTTGTCACAATCAAAAATCAATCATATGGTACAATAATGAAAGTTTAAAATTGGTTACCATAACTAACCGAGTGTCTATGAAAAAAACAATATTAATTCGATTGATACAACCATCGATTTAGTTGCAGGTATTTTCATTTAATCGTATCCATGTTATTATTGTTGTTTCAACTATTTATATATAAATGCAACCGACACACGGTGTAGGCAATACAATTGAAATCCAACCAATTATTTTCCTGGGTGTATGCATCAGTATACACCAAAAAAATGGTTGCATAGTGTTATTTCCAAAATTTGCTAATGTATATCTTAGTCTAGTACCAAATATACTGCGAGTGCAAGAGTATTTTGGATCTCCTGATAATTTGTGTGATAGGTTTTAAGCTAATTTATAAGTACCTATTTTTGGATGCACCAATAGTGGTAGAGTCTGTCTGGGTGAAACTGGCAAACACCATGATTCTAAGTCGATAAGGTAGATAGTATATATTCTGGTTCTTTCGTTAGAAAAACTGACCCCTTTTCCTAGACCTGATTCGGTTTCCATGTGGAATAACTCATATAGATGTGTGAATATTTTTCACGTTTACCGAAGGTGGTAATGTGCATTGTACGAGTATGTATTGTATTGATTGTGTACCTGTGTGTAAAGAGTGCTTCAAGAATGTTTTGTGAAGTGTTCAACGTTTGTTCGAAAAGGCCAATAAAATAAGCGTTAATTGGTTCAACAAATGAACAACGGACGGGCGACTATGAGAGTACGGCCGGTGGTCACAATCACTGGTAATAAAACAAAACGAAAAAAACACAGAATCTAAAGAATCCATAGAGAAGAAATCATTGAGAAAACATTGCTCTTGTCCGTCCGTCTGGTCCGTGTGATGTTAAGAGAGGCCTATTTGTTGTTTGCCCGATATATTAACAAATTTAATTGTTTATACAAAACATCAATGTACACAAAACAGGAGAAGAGTAGCGGTGTTTCTGGTACTTGAAGATCAACATCAAATTTTCACTATTGAATTCGTGGAATTGTCATTGCATTGAATAGACGGTAGTCATCAATTGATGACTGCTATTTGATGAAGAAGAAGCAATGAGGCGGGAGGAGTGGAAAGATTTCTAAAAAACACACGCCATTAAAGACTTTTATTGTCTTTTGGGAATTGGTTGAGATCATTGCAGTAGAGTCTGCTTCGGTTTCACTATTGACTGGTCGATGGGAATATTTTTTGTGGGTTAATTAATAATAAAAAATTTGGAAATTCATTTCATGTGAATTAGATGCCTTTGTTACCAATCTAAAGCCGAAAGGCTTCCGCTGGATTTGAGCGACTGAGTGTGGGGAATTGAATTGATTTTCATGTTTTAATATTGATGAGATCGATCACTTTACACCTGTTCAAAAATGCTCTAATGAATTTTATTGTCGACTATAAATGAAGTGTTTCTTTCGCCGACCAAATAAAATTTAATTGGCAAAAGCGGAAGTTTTAGCCTATTAACACTAAGACATTAAACATAAATACTGCCAGACTTTCTAAAAATGGAACCATCACATCTAAATATACATATTTGTACCCTACACCACAGTCTTGGTACAAAAATTATGATTTTGTGATTTTTTTCAAGAAAAAATTCTATAAGTTATACTTTTTAGATTAGGTTAGTTTAAATGTGGAAGCCTGTATGACAGGCCGACTTAGACTATTTATCCCATTCTGCGACCACAAGGACGTAAGTGAAAACATAACTTTTTCATAGGCATTGCCGTTGAGATAGATTTTATTGACTTAGAAAGCAACATATGGCAGATTTTAACATCATTGCTAACTCTCCAAAGAAGTCAGAACCTATGTCAACCTGCTGCCTTCTGCAGAGAGTGGGGACAGACACAGAAGGTGTTCTATTGATTTCTGCCCCTCTTTTCTCCCTAGCTTCTGCAACAGTCAAAGACAGACACGATCATTGAGACGCCCGGTCTCGATAACGACAGCAGGACGTTGATGCGTTTGGAGTTTAGGCAGGGCCATATCACCCTGGAATGTAAGCAGTTCCTGACTAGTGACCACCTGTCATTAGTTGGCAAAAGGGCACTATATCTCAAAAAAAAGTTTTCAGTCGTTGGAGACATTCCCACATATTCCAGTTCCCCTGAAGCATGTATGGTAGTTCCTAGTCTTGCAACTTCATCTGCTTTGTACTTCCCTAATAACAGGAAAATATTGAACTGTTCAGCCAACTAGGTAAGAGATCTGCGACAGTCGAGGACAGTTCTTGAATTCAGAAATTTAGTTTTCAGAAACTTTATAGCAGCAGAAATATTGATACCCACTTTGGTTTGGGATGCCTATAAAGAGCAACTCAAGATCTATAAGAAGGTGCTTAGAAAGGCGCAAAGACGCTCTTGGTATACCTTCTGTGGCGAAGTGGAAAAGGTTTCCGACGCCGCAAGGCTGAGGAAAATACTATCAGCTTCACCCTGTACAGTGGGTTACTTGCAGGATGAGGCAAACAATTGGACCAAAAACAGTGAGCAGTCGCTCAATGTACTGCTCGAGAGATCCAGAATAAGCTGGGTTATTAGTAGCTTTGAGCCCTTCAAGTCACCTGGACCAGACGGCATCACTCCAGCAGAAATGCAGACCATGTTGAAGTACATTATCCCCTGGCTGGAGAAAATCTATGTAGGCTGTATCAGGCTTTCATACATCCCGAATCGATGGAGGGATACCAAAGTTGTATTCATACCTAAAGCGGGGAAGATATCACACACTAGGCCAAAAGACTTCATACCAATTAGCCTATCCTCCTTCCTATTGAAAGGTCTGGAAAGACTTTTAGATTATGTTATTAGGGAAAACCTGGATACAAAACTCGGTGAACCAACATGCTTACAATAAGGGGATGTCTACAGAATCAGCCCTGCACGAACTTGTGAGCACTATCGAATCGTCCCTGCATTTCAAGGAATTCAACACGGTGGCATTTCTTGACATTAACAACATTCACTCGGATGCAGTAATTGCGGCACTGTCACATCTAAAAGTTAACTCTAGTTTGATTAGACTAATTCAAAGTCTGCTCAACAGAAGACTCATAACAGCATGTCTTGGGTCCACAACTCTAACAAGGTTTGTAAACAGAGGGACCCCACAAGGAGGAGCACTGTCTCCACTAATTTGGAACCTAGCGGTGAATGAAATCCTGCTAGATCTAGAACGTTGTGGCTGCAAGGTCGTGGTATATGCGAACGACGTGGCAATCGCAGTAAGTGGTAAATCCGAAAACGTCCTCCGAGACATTCTACAGGTGGCTCTGAACAAATTGGCTAGATGGGCCAGAAGCAGCGGTTTGGGCGTAAACCCAAACAAGGCAGAGCTTAGCTTGGATATAGCTCACAGACTACCAGACACCTGCAGTGTCTATCAAGCCGAAATAATGGCAATATGGTAAGTAGCCAAGTGGCTGAGTCGCAACATAGTAACCAACACTGGCGTTGTCATTTACTCAGACAGCCAGGCTGCCATCAATTCTCTGGGGGCAACATCCCTAAATTCAAAAACAGCCCTCGACTGCCGCCGATCTCTTAACGAGATGGCTGAGCAGTTTAATATACAGTTCATATGGGTGCCTGGTCATAGGGATATACCGGGGAACTGCAAAGCCAATGAACTTGCTAGGAAAGGGACGACATTACAAATTCTCGAAGAATTTGCATATATATTGGTGCTCCACTATCCACGTGCAAGCTTTGGCTTAGGCAAGATGCAATCAGGCAGTCCAACGAAAGATGGACAGAAATCGGCACCTGCAGGCTAGCTAGACAAATCTGGCCAAGGTATGACCTGAGAAGATCAAAATATCTCCTCGCACTAGAGAGGCAAATATTGTCTACTTTAGTATCAGTTCTGACGGGACACTGCTTGATAGGCGAACACGCCAAAAGATTGGGTATTGACTCTAATGGCTTCTGCAGAAGCTGTAGAGATGAGGCAGAAGTTGAGAGCATTGAGCACTTGCTATGCGACTGCCCCGCTCTGAGTAAACGACGACTGGACATACTGGGGTCGGCCTTTCTAGGCAGCCTAACAGATCTTTCCAGTACCGATATTCGTACTATCGATAAATTTGTATATCAAACAGGTTGGTTTCGATGAGGGGCATTTCAGCCCGTGGTAACATTAGGGACCTAAACTGGTCTATGTGAGCTTGTATAAAAAAAACAAGTAAGAAAGTTCAGTCGAGTCCAAAAAAATATTCGTAAATTTATTTATTTTTTTTAATTAAATTATTATCAAATTAAATTGCATTTAATAAGTTTAAAGTATGTACAGGTATTAAAGTTAAAAGCTGTTTACTTTTGGTACAAAATGCTCCATTTGAGTGGGAGGTACCAAAAGGGCCGTGTCAATAACGGTCACTTTTCTTTGGACTCTAGATACTATAAAAGCATTACACCCCGTACAAAATTTCAAAGAATCTATATTTCACTAAAAGTTAACCCTTTGTGGGGGAGGTACTAGAAGGAGTGTACCAATATGGCCCATCTTCGAACTTAGCCGGAGATAGAGCAAAATATTACCGCATACCGAATTTTAAGTCAATCGGTTACTCCTTTCGAGAGTTATCGTGCGCACCAGCCAGCAGACAGACGGACCGACGGACGGACATTGTTCAAATGACTTAGAATAACCCAAAACGGATTTCCGCCGAACATACTTAGGGTCTTACGGCACTCCTTCGATGTGTTACACACTGAAAAAAAAAAATAGTAATAAAACTAATGATGACACATTCTTGTATTAAGTATGCTACCTCGGCATCAATTCAATGGCAATTTTCAATAAAATAATGAAAATTTACACGTTTTTTACGAAATTTTCCTTAATATAAAGTTTTTTGAATTTGAATTAATGACTATCTAATCATTAGTTTTGTATACGCGCTTCTTTAAATGTACGCATTTAAATTAAAGAAAAAAATCATTATTTTTGTGCCAATCCGTGTCATAGTTTTAATGCCGAATCGGACTTAATTAACAGTATGAGATATTTGAGTAATAAATTTAAGGCTATGCTCCCCTTAAAGGAAAGGCTGTCTTGGTAATAAATTTTATGACTATTGTCATTATTTTTAAGAATACATACGAGAGAATTTTACAATCTCTCCCTCCCTCTCTCGCTCGGAGAATCAGTTTTGTTTGGTAATGTGTGAATCAGTTATGGAATGCTAGAAGAGAAAATAGAGAACAGTTCTGTTCGTCAAATCGTCAGTTATTTACAAGCGATGGAAGGAAACGGTTGTCTGTTTTCGGGACGCGGATTGTGAAAAAATTTGATTGCTGTGAATATGTAAGTATACGTATGCATACATACGTGCATATTGCACCGAAAATAATTTTAATATGGGCTGTTAACAGTTATTTTTGCTAAAGCATAGAAACAACAACAAATGAAACCGTCGTGTACATGTGTGTATGCATGTGGTTATGCCGTCGGCGTCACCATCGATCTCTGTGATAAGGGAGTGCGTGTGTCATAGTTATTTTTGCTGTATGTTATTTATGGCGATGTATGTACATGCGTTTTTAAAGGAGATCTTGTTTGTAAGTCATGTGAAGAGATTTGTGCCATATGGATGATAAAAATGTGAGTAATAGATTTTGTAATACTGAAAGAGACAATGGGAAAATGTTTAGGTACGTGAAAAATAATATTATTATCCTGAAATAAACATCTTATTGGCAATTACAAAATTAACAAAACACATTTTAATTGAAAGTATTTATTTATTAAAAATACCAGCGCATAATGCAGAAATGTAAAATTATTTGTGGCAATATAGAAATTTATTATTAATAATATGTTATACACATAACTATCTTTTTTAATTTTTTTAGTAAAACAATTTTAGAGTGGGTCTTTTGTGAGAAGAGTGGCAAATTTTACAAAATATTTCAACGTAAGTATTATATATGAACGGCTGAAATATTTCTCTTAGTTTTCAGCGTTTTCCAATTGTGATATGATAAAATTTATTTGCATTTTTTTTGTTTGTAGATAATTTTATTTGATTTATTTTCAGAAAAAATTTAATTATTTTAATTTTAGATCACGCAATATTTGAAGGTAAATGTGATGGATATATGAAAAATGCAGTGCTGAATGCCATTTATAAATTACAACAAATAAGTGAGATTTGGAAACAATATTTGTAAGTATTATGTATTTCTGAACAAATATATTTTGTTTGAAAATCAAGAACGCATATATTACGGTATTAGAACGAAATATATTTGCGAACTGACGTTCAAATATAAAATACGTGTTTTCACACAAACAAAGTTATTGTTAAAAAGTTTTCCAAATATAATTTATTTAAAAAGATGTTTTCCTTTTTTGATTTTTAGTTTAAATTTTTCCTTGATTTCGTGTTCATAACTGCTTCATAAGTACTTCATAATTAAACCTGCTGTTAGATTAGGCCCGTTTGGTCTAATTTTTGTATCGTTTCCTACTGTAATATATGTATGTATAAATATTGCCTTATAATTTGGTCCAAGGGATATTTTTGTTTTATTAAAATCAAAATAATAAGCGTTTTTGCTCAAAAATAATTGTAAATAAGCTGCTTTCTTTTCACGAAGTATTGAATAAAAATAAGTATAAAATATTGTCTTCCATATTCATTTTATTTGAAAAATTTTATGTTGACCAAATGGACTCTTAATCTAGGATTCGTACAGATTTGCTAATCTAACACCAGGGTTAAGAATGTCATAAGCAGCATTAGCTTTTGTTTTATAGACGTAATTTTTAATAAGTTTTTGTAGTTTTGTTTGCTAACAAAACTTAAGATTTTAAAATCTGTCACGATTGATTTTTTTGAGAAAATTTTTTTTGATAACTCAATTTATATGAAAAATGTCACTTTCGCCACTTTCA